>VNJU01004231.1:0-600000 GCA_008042675.1 Drosophila seguyi
TTCCACCGAGATTTGAACTCGGATCGCAGGATTCAGAGTCCTGAGTGCTAACCATTACACCATGGAACCTCCATAGAATACCGCAGCCAAGTGGCAGTTTTCTAATGAATCCGCTTAGCTTGGACTTAGAAGATCATAGAAGAGAAAGTTTCTTACAGAAATTCACATCTATTTTTAGTTGTTTGTGAAGAAGGTTGCCGTTGTTTCTTAATTTTGTTCTTGCAAAATGCCCAAAGATATTTATAGAAGATTTTAGGTGTTGCTAGGAAAAAAAACTTAATGATTGATATATTTATGCATACATGATTTTGCACTCAGGTCGGACAAATTATTATTAGGCATTTCAGATTATTTTAAGTTTTTACAAACATATGCATAAGGATGTTATAAATTATGTATTCTATAATGATTGGAAATTATTTTAATTAGATTATTATTTTTACCCAAAAAGTCAATTCAGTTAATCTTTTATCATATTAATTACAATTTAATTTAAATCTTTTTTTTGCCTTCTAAAAAGAAGGGACTTAAAATATACCTTTAATTTGTACCTGGATGTGCTCTGAGTGAAACTCAAAACGTGTAAATGCTGTTAAATAGTGTACAGTATTAATTACATTAAATATATCACATAGCTTCTGTTATTTTATTTAATATACACGACTTCAAAAACCACACTATTCAAAGCCCTAAACCCGTTAAACTTATTGCTAAACTCGAAAAGCAATTAGGTACCAATTTTGTTTATTTTGAAGGAAAGCCACGATGGTTGTTAACTCTAACTTTTTTGTAATAATGAAATAAGCTAATTAAGCACATGGTGCCGTGTCCTAATCATAATGTAATTTTAATAAAGCGCGCCAAACAAAAAACAACCTGCTGGATTTTGCGAGAGTCAGAGAATTATAGGTCGGAGCTCAGAACATGAAGCGAAAGCTCTTTATTCCGAATCGGGTCCTCGGGAAGTCGGGACTAAATTCGGTTTCTTTCGCAGGACCTACGAGCGTTTTCTGTGTCACTCGGCTTCGGTTTTCGGAGTCTGGCTTTCGGTATAAAATCAATCGTAAATGTCCTTAAATGTTCAGTTTTGGTTTAACTTTGAGGCGCGCTGGTTTCACATTTCCAGAACGCCTGGAAAACCGCCGCGTTTTTCCCCCGTTTTTCTTTTGGTACAACAGCAAAAACCACAAATAACAAAAAATAGGAGAAAACAAAAACAATACAGATAAAAGCAAATGACAAGCCTAATAAATATGGCCGAAAAACGCCAAAAGTTATGATTTGTTGTGTGTAGTATCGCGTTTAGTTTTTGTTCCAATTTTGTGTACATTTCTGCTGTTTCCTTTCGCCACGCAAAAGTTGTCACAACATTTCGTGACACCGAGGACAATACTCCAGCAGCAGCGGAAAAAGAGAATAATTTTGAGGGGCAGCAGCCCTAACCTAAATCGGTCAGCACGTGTTTTTCTTTTTTCATTCTTTCGTTCCTTATATATTTTTTTTTTTTTTGCAAACTCTCCTGCACAGAGTCCACACCACATTTCCCATTTCCATTGAGACGCCCACTCAAAGCTAATGATCCATGTCTAATCTCTGCCAATACGCACAGGGCCACAAATTAATGCAGGGAAAAGGAGAGAGAAGAGCAAATTTCGCGCCGAACAATTTTCCACATTTTGGCATATTAATTTTTTATTGTTGGTTGTGAGGGGGGAGGAGGCCTCTCCATTTCATCGTCACACTTCAATGCACAGTTATTTTATAGGTCCCCAACATCCTGCAGGACTTTGTTTCGTTGTGTTTTCGGCTCGTGTGCTCCATTATCCTATCCAAATAAAGTGACTGACTCATCTTCTGTTTACTCAGTGTGTGCTGTGTACACGGTGACAAAAATTAATATATAATATAGATCAAGATTAGTTGTCAAGCATATTTATTAGCCAGATCAATATTTATTGTATCCTAGACAATATAAGTAATTAAAGATATTGATTTGATTCGTGCTGGAATTCATTGGACTTTAATATTTTAATATGAAATATAATGTGTTCTTTATGCATAAGTATGCATTATAAATCTTCTAGAAAATGTTTAGTACAGACTTAAAACAACTGACTGGTTGCAAGTTCTAAAATCCTAAAAGGTTTTGGCTATGTAATATATATTTTATTTTTAATTCATTCTAATTATTACTCATATACAATATTTTCCCTTTATTTCATATCTCCGTCAAATCCTCTCTTCATCGAATTGTCTCAATCTAGTCCTTTTGCTCTGTGTAAGTTTGACTTCCTGTGCGTGTTGGTGTCCCTGTGTTTGTGTTGTTCCCGTTTGGTGTTATTTTTTACTGTCACTGCCCTCGTTGTTGTTGCGGTTTTCCCTTTTTTTTGGCTCAGACGCATCGGGCCGCTCATAAAGAATTAATTGGCAATTAATTTTGATGACACTCGTCCCTCACTCCTCCGCTCCATTTCGCACTTGACCGTGTCCATGTCCACTCGAAGCCTTGTTGTCGCACCTCCAATTTTCATCTTCTGCCGTTTTTTCCTTGCCTTTTCCTCCCCCAACCTACACACGTGCTGCTTAACCTTTAAATCGCATTTACTTTTGACCTGCATATTAATTAATGAGTTAACAGCACGAAAGAGTCGGAAAAAAGGTTCTTGTGCGGTCAATTATGCATAGAGTGGCATTTGGGGAATTATTTGGGAATGATTTGTATTATGTATGTATGGTCAAATGTTTTGGGACAGGTTAAAGTCAAACCAGTTCTTACATAATGTCTAAAATGGAGAGAAAAATTAAGAGTTCCAGAGGTTGTTTGGGAGAAAATAATAAGAATGTATTTCATAGACGTGATTAAAATTATAAATAGCTTTACAAACTATTTTATTTTAAAATATTATAAAAAAAAAATTAATAATGAAATTTAGTTTACCGATAAAAAAAAATGAATTTAAAAGAAATTTAGATATAAGTTTTATTAAGGGAATTTTAGCTTACCACTTCTTAAATCTTAAAAAAAAAAATTATTATTAAAACATCTAAGAAAAAATGTAGAATAAAATATAAAAAGGGAAAATAGGAAATCTCCTCAGGTTCCACCGAGATTTGAACTCGGATCGCAGGATTCAGAGTCCTGAGTGCTAACCATTACACCATGGAACCGCGGTGATCTACTGCCGTCCAAGCCCTTTCTTGGATTTTCGAGTCTAAAAATAGAGCTCAACAAACAAAACAAAGAAAGTTGATAGAGCTGAGACAGCCAAAAACAAAAAACACCGAAACAAGATGTGAGAATATTGTAAGGCAAACATTTGCATACATTTCCATATGAGCCAGAAATGCGAGACGAACATTTTGCAGAGCCGACGAAATGGCCGGGCCAATTGAAAATGGAAAAATGCAGGAAAAGGCAGAGAATCGAAGGGGAAACGAGGGAGGAAGCACAGCTATAGGGTCGGAAGCATTTAGTTTGTGCGACAAAAAGAGGAAATAATTGTTTGGTAAACATTGACCAATGTCCGTCGGAGGCAGAGAAAGCAAACAAAATATTTCCATTTCTTCTTCGTTTGCGGGCCGAAAGAACCTTTTTTTCTTCGTTTGTTTTCTTTTTGTTTCATTCCTTCCTGCAAGGAAATTAAAAGGAAATTGCTCTTGTTTTCTCCACAAAAAAGGAGGAGACTAGGGGGAGTGGCTGGCCAAGCGACGGAGTGATTGGGGAGTGTGCGGCTGAGCAAATTAAAAGGTTTTTATCCCCCAACTGAGAGCCTGCGGAGACTCACAAGCAGTTAAAAATGACACAAGTGCCAAGAGACAGAACACATGCAAGAAGAAAAGCAGACCAAAACAAAAACACCCATGAGAGAGGAGTAAACAGAAGTTTCTATACTCTTAGTGTTTTAAAAAAAAACATAAAAATGGCAAGCTATTTAAATGAATATCCAAAAGTAAGCTTGGAAATAGTTCAAGTTCAAAATTTATGTTTAAATTGCTTTATTTTGTAGGTTGCAATCTTTTTTAGCATACTTTTAGACCGAATGAAGAAAGAATTTAAATCCATATTGCCCTAAAATGGGCATAATGGGATATTTAAAATACAAATACTGCAAATAAAACAAAAAGTCATTATTGAGCTATAAAATTTACTTGTATGCTTTAAAATATTCAAGAACGATGCCAAAATAAATTCATTGCATACTTTGAAACACTTTCTTAATTGTTTTCAAACCTTAGGACATTTTTTAAATTTCCTACCAAAACGATGGTAGCCTTTGAAAGGATATATGTAGGCACCAGCAAGAACACTAAGGCAGACAGGAACAACAAGAGCTACACATGTGCAAATAACAAGAGGCCTCATTGTGAATCCTTCCCACCCTTCCTGTCTCTCTTCCTCACACACACACACCCGCTTTCATTCACCTCTCTTCCTCTCCATCTCACTATTTCCCTCTCTGGGTGTTGCCCTCTCCCTCTGGCTGTCGGTGCGGTAACAGCTGCAACTGTTTTTGTTATGTAGGCCAAAGATGTCAGAGCGGAAACACACGCCTCCCGATTGCTGCCATTCCGCTCGCACACACACTATCTACAGTGAGGTCTCTTTAAGGCAACTCAGTAAAAGGATTTCAAACAATTTTAAAAATATAAATATTATGTTAGTTATCCCTAATTTTAAATTCTAATAATATTCAAATATTTCTTTCTACAGAATACCTACTGTACCCCTATATATTGTGTGTGTCTCCTTGGCGCTGGCGGCGCTCTTCTGCGGTTAGTTATCATTATTGCCATGGCCCTCGACAGCATTTTGTTGTAGATCCTTCTTGTATATCCTTGTTGCTGCTGTTGTTGCCTTTGTTTTTGTCGCATTTGTCAGCCACAATTATTATAATGCAGCAGCAGCCAAGTCCTTAGCCTCAGTCTCAGCCGCAGCCGCAGCCTCCACATCCCTTTCTTTGCTAAATTATCATATTGTTGGCGGCTTTTATAGTGTCCTTGAATGAGCCAACAAAGCGTATGAGGCAAAACAAAAAAACATTTGCGCATTTCAACGCAAAAGATTATTTTCTACTTGCATAACAGTGACTACAAAAAAGAAATGAGCAAGCCAAAAGGAAATGAAAAACAGTTTAGAGCTGAGTTTGTGGGAAATGCTAAGGGGTCCTTGCTTAGGTTACTGTGCAAAACTCTTTTAACTATTTATTAAAGGAATCATTCTTAAAGAAAATTATATTTCTTAGTAGTTATATTAATACGTACAGTTTCCTGTAACCTTCTCCAATAAATTATCTTTAAAATACTTTGCTAGTTTGTCTTGGTTTTCCCCGTAAATAATCTATCAAAAAGTCATCGAAAATTGTGTAGTTTTATAGTTATTTGTCCAATATACCCAGCCACATTCGCGGCAGCTAAAAACTTTGCCGCAGTCTCAATCTCGTCGCATTTTTCCCCTCCCATAGGCTTAGTCATTCTCCATCTGCGGCTGCTTTCCCTCGACCTCAACTCATTCCCAGGCCTGATATCCTGGCCGCTTTTCCCCCTCAAACTTTGGCATTAACATAAAGTACGCATTTCGACCCGGCTTTGCACTAAAGAAATTTGTAGTCATAATAGTTTCAGTATCATGCCTATATTCTGCTCTACTCGTATCTTCGACCTGAGAACTCAAGAGCCCCCCCGGACTTATGACAAGTTATGGTTGGCGTAGGCCTGACTAGTCCTTTTTTTTGTTTGAGTTGTGTTTGTTTTTTCTTGCTGGGCCAGTCTATTTTTTACTCGATTTGTTCGACTCGTAAAACAACAAAATATGGCATGAGCCAACATTTACTTTACACGCAAGACAAAAGGCGGAAAAAGGAAGGGGAAAGGCAACTGAAGGGCAGATTGGACATGCACTGCGGGAAATATTAGAATAATTGAATTTTCATCGATAAAGTAAATTTGATATTTAAGTAAAGTGAACTTAAAGAACTGAGGTTTAGTTTTTAAAATGACTATGACTAGTTGCTAAAAGAATTAATTAAAAATATTCTCTAAAATATTCTATAACAATTCTTAAGGGACATGATACAATAATTATTATTTTTATTTTAAAAATATTAATAACCTTTTGTATTCTTTCAAATTTCTTTAAAATTGAAGAGACAACCCATACCCCAAATTTTCTCCCAGTGCCTTTGGCAACTTGGTTGACCCCAAAGCAAATGAACAGCTCACTTTCATTACAAATTCCGGCAGTAAACACACACGGACGAGCGCAGACAAACAAATGCCAGACACACAGAGAAAGTTTTGCCAGCAGCTCGCATTACCAGACATCTCGTCGCACAAACACACACGCACGGGGACAGGACCACGGGCCGGATATGCACACACACATAGATCGCATATTGGTTGGGCAAACAAAAACAAAAATGGCGCCATCAATGGCCACCTTTCTCTATGCTAATAATGACGTTCATTATCATCTTCATCATCATCATCACGGATGCTGTTACGAAATTATTGACTTCTGTGCAACGGGAAGGCGGAGCAGTTGGAGGCTCTAGCGCATAATTTTTGCTCACGTTTTTGCCCCACTGTCAATGTCGAGAGTGCCATCAATAAATATTGGCCTTGTCCATTCCCGAGGCTTTAGGTCTTTTTGCTCCTGCGGTTCTCCCAGAATCAAGATGGGTGACTTTTGCACATCGATGTGGCAGCCACAGACAGGATTTGATTGTATGGGCCCAGCAAGAAAAAAGGAAGGGATAACCAAGACGTGGCTGAGATATAGTTTTCAAGATAGTTTTTGTGGCAAAATAAAGTCACAAAGTATGGCGCCAGAAAATGGACCTTAGGACCTTCAAACTAGTCACATAAAAACAATGTGAAGTTTTTTAAGATGACCAAGATGACTTAAAAACAGATTGCTATTATTTGACTTAAAGGAAAATATAAAGTTAATTTTGTTTTAAAAAGATAATTTAGTAATTTATTTGCAGCTCTTTTTAATTTGAGAAATTTTTAGGATCAAAATACAGCATTAATATAATTTCAAAATATTAAACTAGACGTTTTTTCAATACGCTCCCTTTTGAGTAGCCCCTAAACTTTAATACCGATCTATGGCAACCCTTTAAAACCCGAATAATTTAATTTGATATCTTTGCATTTGCTAATAAATTTTTAACCTTTCTTCTCAAATTATCCAAGTTTCCTGTTAGCTGTTTTTGTCCCGTCTGGTGGAAACATGCTTGTTTATTATCCATGTCGGAATGGCACGCGCAAATCGTTTGTAGTTTTTATTGAGCTGTTCTCAGCAATTTCTCTTTGGAGAGCAGGACCCTGCACTCCCTTTCTAAACTCACTCCCCACTTTCTTCCCATTGCGCCTTACGTCTCCACACACTTGACTGTAATTGAGTCTCAGCTGTGTAAATAAACATTGGGAGAATATGTGAAAAACAGGCACACGCAACGTGGCGTATACTCGATGTGTGTGTGTATATACTAGATCTGAAATAGTTGTCCTTGCCAGGTCAACAACAAGGAGCCATTGTCTCTGCTCTGTTCCTTACGCTTTCAAGTTAATGACAGCAATTTGAGGCGGGCCGAAGGGTTGAGAGTTGGAAGAGAGCTTTACAATGCCATCAAACGCTGCTTCCTCCTAGCCAAGGATGCAGATCGATGGTGTAGCTGTTGCCACTGTCATTTGGCACTTGCCACTTGAAAATGTGTTTAAAATTAAGACTGCCAACCAGGGGGGCCGAGGGCAAAAGCAGGGCACTTTTGCCGCCAGCTAATGGCGGTCATGAAGGCAGTTGATTAGAGAACACAAGAAGGAACTGAAGAAATTTCCCGAGCAGAATGAGTGAGTGGAAAATAGAGGGAATAAACTTTCATTTTGATTTCAAAGCTTTTGGCAAGTTTTATATATTTTCTTGGCAAGACAATGAGGCAAAATTACTGCGAAATTACAGAGAGGAAATGAGAAGAAAAAGGAATGAAAGGAAGGTCCTTACAGTGCGTAACTAGAAAATATGAAAGTTGTTGAGAGGGTTATATATTATGGTGAAATTTTTAACTAAAAGCATGTTAAGATGGAATATTTTGTACATTTTATTAAAAGGAGGAAGATTAAGTAATTGTAGAAATATTTAAAGTTTATTCAACACCAAAATAAGATCATAACTACTAAATAACCTATCATTAAATTTTGTATTCCTTCAGAAAACGGAATTTTCTATATAAACTGATAACTTATAAAAGTTTTAAAGCCTTACTCTTTTGTTCCACACTGTCCTGGCTTGTATTTGCCTCTGGAAACTTAAACTTTAGCCGTGTCCTCGAGCCAAATGCTATGGCAACTCCATTTCATTCCATTATCAATTTTCAACTTGTTCCCTTTTTCACAATTCGCGTTGATTTTCCCTTTTTTGTTGAGTGATTTCTTTGTTTTCTGTTCTCTTTTCCTTATTTTGTTTTAAACTTTTGCCAACTTATGTGAAAAGTGTGCTTGGACCCGGTTTTATATGTATAGGGTTCTGTTACCAAGCAGCGCGCTGCCATCGGTCGTTAGTAATCCGCAGCTATGCATGAAATATGTCAAAACTTTCCCCAGCGAAACTTTTTTAATAAATTAAAAATTACAAAATAACACAAAAGGCAACCAAGGGAAGCGAAAAAGGCGAAATAAAACAAAGGAAAAGCGAAAAGAAAAACTGTAACTAAAAGACATGATATAGCCATTAAGTTGTGACTAAGACAATAGAACCCAAACGACAAGCGTAAAGGAAGAGAGATCAGCATGTGGTCGCCGGAATCGGAAATAAATTCCATTGCCATGGCCACCACAATGCGCCATTCGCAGTCCTCGTCCTCAGGTGAGTTGGTTCCTCGGTTTCTTTTTTTGAATTGATTCGCCCGCGAAGGGGCCGCATGTGCCAGGTGCATCAAATTCAAATTCGGTTTCTTTATTTGACGTTGGCTAATGCGGCGTATGCGCAATATGGCGCTCATTCTCAAGTGCTTCCGTTTCCGCTTTTCCCCCTTAAAAAGCCGCTGAAATGGTACACAGAGAATAAGTGAAGGGGATCTTGGTATGAAAGTTAAATATTATATAATTCAGAGCCTTTTTATTTTATTTAATTAAATATAAATGTAAACAATAAATTCAATCCTTCCACTATTTACCCTTAGTTCTTGAATATAAAAAAGTACTTAAACTTATATTTGGGTATTTAAAATTTAAATAAAACTGTAACCTAACATATTTCTGTATCTATATCCTTAAAATATTGTTCATAATTTCCTGCCGTGCTCTTGTGAATCCTTGAACACCTTGAATGAAAATTGCCTAACCTTCGCATTAAGCTGAACCTTTCATGTGCAATCGGGCTTTTCAGGCTTTCCTTTATGTATTCCTATTCCTAATTAAAACGAAAGTCAAGTGCGGTTCGAGCTTGTTTTCCTCCCGTTTTCCGCCCCATTTTCGTTTGTTCCCTCGCTTGATATCGCTTGCATGCCAATGACATAACCCCCGAAGAGGGGATCGGAGGAGCCTGGGGCTTAAAAGCCTCCCGAAAGCCAGTCCGAAATGCAAAACGCAAATGGCCAGCAAAGTGCTCTTATGCACGTAATGTGTAAGCGACTTTTGGGGGTGGGACTTAGGCCTGCCCAAAAGCCCGCCGGGCCACAGTTATAGACGGGGAAAATTGAAATGGTAAAGAGCGAGCCAAATGATGCAACATCTGCAATGTTTGGCCAAGGAAAACTTAAAATCAATTGGGGGTCTTTAAGGAGATTTAAAGAGAGAAAGCAAATCAAAGGTCATAAATGTAGGAAATAAGGAAAATAAGAATTAACTTAAATGAAATACAAGCCATAACTTAAGTCTTCACTCTTGGGAAAATAAATCCATGTGAATTTAAATGAAAGCTCCTTTTAAACATGACTTAAAGTCTGTGTGGTGTCAAGAGGATAACACTTCCGACCTATTAATGACAGCTTTTAAGTGGATTGTCCACTTAAATTCTGATGGCTGACAATTGATAGGATTAATTGGGGTCCTTTTTGCAGTCAATTTTATCGACTGAAAAGAAATGATTGCATTAATGCACTTTCGCTGTTTCCTTTGCGATTAATTAACATTAACCCAATGTCAATAAGAGTCATTAAGGATTGAAAAGCTGGAAAATCATTTTGCAATTCCTTTTGAGAGCTTTAAACCATTTTTTAAAGGAACGATGAATATTTGTATATAATAGTAAAACTTGTTTTCAATTTAAAAAGAAAAAAAATTATAACTTTATTTATTACTTAGTTTTGTTTATACAACAAAGTAACCCTATTAAAAAGTATTTTTTATTTTTAAAATTATATCTTACTAATGCAACACATTTACAAACTCTTTAATTAATTACTTATTTCCAAATTGATCAAGTTTTTACTGTATTTAATGTTAAATTTAAATATTTGTTCCCCCAAAGTAATATCCTTTTATCCTTTATGTTTTATAACTTGATCTCCTTCTGCTTTATTTGTACAAATTTCATTCTTACTTTGAACCTTTTGACGTGAAATATATGTATGTGCACTAAGTAAATAATTTCCACCATAAACAATTTCCATTCAGGACCTTCAACGCACACACATACACACTAAAAGGATACATACACACACTCCTGTATGAATACAAATGCGAAACTCCAATTGGCAAATGCCAAAGTGTTGCAGCTTCGTTCGTGTAAATTTGTTTATGCGAATTTCCATGTTTTCAGCGCAAACACACAAGGGGCAAGGAATGTATGCATGTGTATGTGTGTGGATGTGGGTGTGGGTGGATGTGGGTGTGTGCGTGCCAGTGTGTAGGCGCAGAGGCAAATATTCCACGTTCAACCTGCGTTTACTGAATTTTCATACCCTCGTCCAAGGTATTGCAGTTGTGAGCAGGTGTTTGCCTTTCACAAAAGGGCAGGCTTTTCTCTTCATTTTTTAAGCCTCCGAAGGAAAACGTGAGATACGTTCACTTGGGGTTTCTCTACTTATTTGGGTTTTTAAGGGATATTTGAGTTTTAGGTAAAAGATGTCACATTTATTATTAATAGATAACTAGAATATTTAAATTGCGACCACAAAAGAATTTTCATTATTATTATTATTACAAACGAAAGTTCTAAGCTCAAATTACTAAATGTTTCAGAAAGCTGTCTTAAATGAATTTATAAAATTTTATAAAACTTTTATAAAAACCAAAAAAGTTGGTTTTATAATGAATATTATATATCTTACTTAAACACTTGCCTTAATGAACTCACCCTAATTTATATTATTAAAAAAATGAGAAGACAGATTTGTATATATCTTTAAATATGGAAGTTCAAAACATCTTCATAGCTTTGATAAGAGAATGTTTTATTATGAATATCACTTGATATATATTGAGAACTTGTACAAAAATGACTCTAAAAATAAAAATACTTACAATCCTCTAGAAAAAATAGTTTTTAAAACCCCTAAAATGTATATAAAAGTTTGCATTCCAAATTTAGTAGTTCCCAAATTCATAGTAATTTTTGTAAAGAATTTGGGAAATATTATTAAGGATTTAAAAACAATAGTAATATTAATAGCAACACCTTCTATTTATTTCACATAAATAGAGAGAAAAACTTGGAATTCATTTATTAGGACAAAATATTTACAAAACTTTATAAATATGAATAGCTTTGAAAATATTTACTTCCCCAAAATTATCAGGATAAACATTTTAATAAAGTACAATTAATAGTTTATTATTTTTCTTATTACCTACTTAGAATGCTAGAAAAGTCTTTATAAATTTAATATAATCTGAAAAGGAAATACCACAAATTATCAATTTGTTTTTTTTCTAACCATTCAGTTTAGATTTCAAACTCACAGAAATAAGTTTCGCATCCTCTACTTTAGTTGATAACTAAAGATAAACATGGAAATCAAATCCATTCAATTCCGGATCATCAAGGGTATTTGAATTTCAGAACCTGCACTTGGACTTCCGATTGCCGCCCCCTAAGCCCTTCACCTCTTGGGCCATTAATTGCCGGCACCCCAAGAGAGGGAAATGGGAAAATCCTTTTCCACCTCTCCACCAATGCAGGCTTTAGTTTTCAGCTTTCGGTCTTGCAGTCGGTGCTGATGGCAGTTGGCAAATGTTTTCTGCCATGTTTGCCAGAACCCATACACACATACATATATACGAACATACATATATACACAGTATATACGTGGACTGAGGTAACGGTTACCTAAACCAGTTCATGTTTGCGGTTTTTGGTTGGCAACCCCCTCCTCGCCCGGCTTGCCAAAGTGCAACATTAATACTTTGGCATTATGGTTTTAACCCAATTTGGCTTCGCTTCACCCAGTTAGATAAAAGAAATAAGATTAAAACAAAACAAAAAATATGTGGCGAAAATAGGAGAGGCGGTGGTGAAAGTTGCAGGCTCATGTCAGTGGATTTTTCACTGCTTTTCCGGGGGCGTGTCGGCACTGTATGTGCGTGTGTGTGAGGGTGCATTAAAGTTGCAAATTGGTTTTGTGGATTTTCACGTAAAAGACCGGGGAAAGTGCAGTTTTGCCGCCTGGCAGGCAGGAAACAAAAAGCCGGAGCGCTTAATTAAATTGCCCAAAACAGATGAGAAATCAAATAGCAAAACTCTGGCAAACTGCGATTATGTCCGGGAGTGCAAATTGTGATTAAAAGTTCATGGTTATTATAATGAATAAATAATGAAATTTATGCATTGCATTCTACACTCTGTCTCTGTCTCTCTGTTGCTAAGTAGGTTAAGGGGTGAAAAAGGTTTGCTTTTCCGCTCCGACGTTGTTTGCATAACAATTGCGCAAATGCATATTTTTCACATTAATTTTGTTGCTAGCCGTTTCTATAATGACTTTTAATTCAGCAATCGAAATTGCATTTGAATTTGCATTCGGTCTAAATGTGACTTATGTTACATTTAATTAAATGAAAATTAAAGGATTTAAAAGTGCAAATTTAGTTGTTAAGGAAGACGTAACTTTGATTAAGAATTAGGTACTTTTTAATATTATTATTTTTTAATTCGGAAATTGAATTGGGAAAAAGAAAAATATTAATTTGAAATTTGTCATAAAATATTTTTCTAATAATAATAATAATGTAACTGAATAAAATATTTAAGGTTTTTACTAGAAGAAAAGGCAGTTAGGTGGCACAAAGACCTATTGTTGTCTAAACGTTAAATGTGATAATTATTTCTTAAAAAACATTTTCTTACGTTCCTTAACTTCTCCAATGCTTACTTTTTTAAATTCTTTTGTAAATATCTATGTATTTATTATACAAATATATTTTTTTTAGTCAAACAATTGTTTACAATAAACTGTACTTTTTTGCTAAGATCTATTTTAATTGCCGTTCTGTCTTAATACAAATATACGCCATCTTATTCCATTATGCATTTAATTTAAAGGCTCACTTAGGTAGATACTATTATTGATTTCTTTGTTAAGTTATTTAACGGCAGATAACAAATATGTCAAATGGTTCGTAATTAATTGCTAAAATATATTTCAATATAAAATTATAATCTTTACCATTTTCCCATTGAGTATTTTATTTCAATTTATATCAAAATTGTTTTTTGTTTATATAGATAAATTATTAAAATGTGCTTTCCTGTTCCATTTATTTTAAATTCAATGAAATTCCGTAAATTCTCTCAAATTCTCCGCTTCTATAGCCTCCAAAATGTGCACTCAATTACAAATCGATAAATTACAGAAATGCAGCAGCAATTCATGTCAAGTTTGGAATTCTTTCTCGTTTAGAATTTGAGGCATTTACATGGAAAATGCTGCCCTCTTCCTCCTTTCTGTGGCATTCCTGAGTGTGAATTGTGCTCCGGGCTGATGCATTTTCCACTTTTTCCTTGCATCTGTGGTTTTCTAACGCCCGCAGCGTCAAATGTAACGAACATCATTCCCATTCCCGAGTCCGGATTTCGAATGGCAAGAGACCATCTGTAACAGCTGCTGCTGCCAAGGGGCACTCAAATTAAGCGACATTTAATGTCACACCCCCTGGATCCTGGCATCCCCGGGATAAAGGGTTTCTTGGCGGCTGGCAGGATGAGAAGCGAACAGCTGTTTGCCTTCAAAGTTGGCCATGCGGCTTCTGCGGGTCGTATGCCCGTATGCAAAGGATGCTGTCGGCTTGTGGATGCCACAAAAATGTAAAGCAGCCAAAAAAAAAAAAAAACGAAGAAAAGGAAGTGGTTAAGGTATGTGATGAGGGCGCAGGAGGAAGCATGTGGCCAGGTGCAACAGCTGCGGTTAGTTTGTCGATGGTCGAATGAAGCTCCAAGTCAAAGGTGCAAGATGAGCCCGCCTGTCTAGCCTTTAGCCACACCGCTTTAAAAGTGCACAGAAAAAAATATTTAAATAATATATGAATAGCTTTAAAAGGTACTTTTAAAAAACTTTATATAAATCAATCAACTACATAAAATAATATAAGATTAACATGAAAACTAAGAAGCTTCTTATAAATTTTGTTTTAGTAAATAATCTTAATAATAATGATAAGAAAATAAAGAATAAAAGATATTATTAGGTCAGAGAATTTTGGGCTTTACTCCTTCAAAACTTCTGTTTTTTTTTCTTATTAGTTATTCTCTTAAGTATTATATATTTATAATACATTTATTGCTTATTTTTCATAAAAGCTTTTCCCAGTGATCTCCAGGGTAGGTTTTTTCCCGCTCTTGCCCGCCTTTCTTTGCCTTTTCCTGCCAGCATTTTTTTCTTATTTTTTGTCGCCTGCCAACAACGTAGTCATCCTCGTTCTTGAGGTCCTGCGCCTTCCTTTTCTCAGCTGCGGCATCATTTGCAGGCAATTGCCAACGAACACTTTTCACCCCTCTTCTCTGTGATTTTCCCTTACATTCATTTTTTTTTTCAAAATGTTTGCCCCCCAAGTGTGAGTGTTTAAAAATTTTATTGCAACGCTCATTTTGTGTGCCCAGGCTTAGGTAAACTGCAGCTACTTGGGGCAGGGGAAACTATGTGATGATGGCTTTCTCTGAATTTCCTCCGCCTCTTTTGGCTGTCTCTATCGCTGTCTGTCCCTGGAGGCCAAGGCTCTAGGAATTTTGTAGTATGTAGTAGAAATGGTTTCCGAGATAAATGTAATGGCTTTTTGTGTCATAGAAAGTTGAGAATTGTCTAGGTGAGCATTTATTTAGTCGGTGATATAAACCAGATTTTTTTTCCGGATTGCCAAAGGTGTTTTTGAGTTTAACTTAATGTCTAGAGTGGGGAATTTAAATGTTTATGAGATTTTTAAAAGGGGTTTGACTTAAGCGATGCAAGTTTTGCTTTAAAATATCTGACACTAACTACAAATTTTTATATTTTTATAGAATAAGTAGTTAATATATATCTATATATATCATCTTAAAATCTTGGCTCTTTCTAAGTGCCTAATGAAGGGAAAAATGCAATTTACCTTGTAATTTCCTTAAGTGAAATTCTATTAAATATTTGTTAATTAAAAGATATTCTCCTTGCCCCCTGAGCTCATTCAATTTAGAACATCTCTTTCTATATATATATGTGTGTATATCTTCTTTAAATCGTAACCCTTTCTCAGTACCTAATCAAGGAAGAAATTCAATTTACCTTGTTATTTCCTTAAGTGAAATCCTATTAAATATTTGATAATTAAAAGATTTTCTAGCTGGAACCTAAGCTAATTCAATTTAGAATATCTCCCAGCTTAATTTTAGCTTAACTTTCCTCTCCGTATAACCCATTAAATGCAAATAAATATACATATGTACGTACGTGTCGTAGACAGAGATATCCGTAAATATATAAACACGTTCGTATACACACATCTAACTGCAGTTGAGTGGCATATATATAGTATTTTGGCTACAGATTTCCCCTAAATTGCGAAATTCATATTGAAAGGCGGCGGAAGGAGCGGTCCTGCAGGGATCACAGAGGGGAGAGGAGAGCACAGCTTGCCGTAAGGACACTTGGGAGCTCACACAGAGAAACAGAGAGCGAGAGTGAATGAGAGTGAGATGGCTGGATGGGCTCTCGCTGGCTGTTTGTGTGCGCCAACATTGCGTATACGTAATTTGCCGAGACTGTTGCCAAAGTGGCATTTTGAATTTATGCCGCCACTTGAGGCGAGTGGTGTGGCAAGCCCAGGGTGAGTGTTTCTGTTCTTGTATGAGTTACACATATCAGCGTGTGTGTGTGTTGCAAAGAGTGCGCTTTATTTTAAATTAAATATGCAAATACTTACTTCTGGCACCCACATCCCTTGCTTATGCCACTTTTTCCGCTTCATGGTTTCTTGGTAGTGCTGATTCTGCTTCTGCCTCTGCTGTGCTAGTCCTGGAGCCTGTCTCCTGCAGACAGGCAAACATAAATTATTGTAAGCAGATGAAATATTTGTGGATGAATTTGTTGCAGCTGCTGAGCGCAGTCATCGGACATTGTTCACTATTTCGCGCTGGCCTTGTTTCCCATTTTTCTGCTGATTTATTATATTCAAGCGAGGGAAACTTTAAGCTGCACAGGGAAAATATTTGCAATAAAAAGAGAAATGCACAAACTTTATCAAAGAATTATTATTGGCTTCAAGAAAATGTAATTCCTTTTCAAATTTCTGGGGTAATAAGGTATAATTGGTTAACCTAGAAATCTTAAGAGACATATTTATATATATTATTTAAATTTAAGAAAATTAAAATAAACAACTTCTTTAATATTTAAGGAATGCTTTAAAGGTTAACATACTTATTTTTAGTAAAAAAAACTCACTAAATACTATTTTTTAAGTGCACCACAGGCCAGGAAGTGGATAAAAAAGGCGGGAATAAGCAGGCAAGGGACAAACACACACACACCCAAAGGATGTCCTCGGTGGAAAATGAAGCTGGCAATTTTATCATTTTTCACTTTGGTAAACAAACACAAAGGGTGAAATGTGCGGGAGGAGCAGAGGCGGAGGGGTTAAGGAAAATATTGTGGCTTTTGTTGTGGCAACCTTAATCGCCCAGTCCTCCGTGTCCCCTCTCCTCTGCGATCGAATGTCATTCAAATTGTAATTTCTGCAGCTTCCATCGTCGGAGAACAATCGATAAAAAAAAGGATAAAGCAAAGAGCACAACAATGCAGGGATAACAATGGAGCTAAAGCACAAAAAGGATAGCGCAGGGAGAGGTGAAACGAGCGAGAAAAGCAGGGGGAAGGTGGCAGAACAGGAAAATTCAGGAGAAAAGCAAGAGCAGACAGTCAAAAGCAAACAATAAACAGCAAAATCATTCCCTGCATTCCCCTTAAACAAAAAAAAAAGAGCCATTGTGCAATAACAGCACGTTTCGAAATTGTAAAATCCAAACCAAAAGAAAGAAAATATCGTGATCTTCTTTAATAATATAAGGTTAAAAAATATAATAATAAGATTACTTTTAAATGCAAATTCTTAACCATACTTAAATAAATATAACCCTGTATTTGCTAATGTTAATGTAGCTTTGAAAAATCTCTTCCGAACTGCTTATACCCAACGCGCACTGTACCCCCTGGCTAGGGACATGAAATTTTCATTTGGCTTTAAGTAGCCCTCGGCTAATAGGCCAAGTTTGCGCGCTCTGCAAACATTTGCCCAGCACTTTGGCGAGGCTTTACTCCGCTGTGCTCTGCCCTGGCATCCTGCCTGCCTGCCTGCCACCAGACTTGTGCTAATGAGCGAACAAAGGACTCAAGAGGGGGAAATCCCCATTACTACGAGGCTGAATTTCGAAACTCAGCAGGTCTCTTTTGAGTTGTTTGTCAAAATTAACGTAGACGAAAATTGGGTCTCCAATTGGGTTTTTCACTGACTTCCCCACATGGGTCAGATGCAATGTACGGCCGAGGATATGGCTCTCAGGCCGGATTTAATCATGATCCGTAGTTATGTCACCTACAAGGGCTTTCCGGCAGATTATATCAACAACTATGATATAGCCATGGTCCTAAGCAGCATCAGGGTTGGCGGTGTGATGAGATCAAGGACAGGGAAAACTATTCCCGCAAGCGAACTAAGGTTGTGTTTTAGCCAAAATATGGGTAAGGATAAGGGTAGAAATCTTATCTTACCATGAATTTATATATATATATGCATATAGGTTAAATTTGTATGACTTGTGGCATTTATTTGATTAAATTTATGGTTTATATATAGTTCAGCCAACACGATTTTGTCAATCTATTTTCTGGCATTTTGTCTGCATACTGAAAATCAATTTATTCCACCTCACAAAGCTCATAAAATATAGATATGTATCTATCAACAGACAAGTCGGCATGAAAATATCAAGTATACGCCTACTTGTCCGTGTTCCAAAAATAATTGATTTCGTAAAGGAAAGAATAGGCCTCATTTATTATTTAATCGATTTTGTTTAGCCTTTATGAAAAGAGAATTGAATTGTATAAAGATTGTATAAACATTTTATTTTAAGCGTATATTTTAGATCAACAAATTAAATATATTTACTTTGAGGAGAATAAATTTGGGTTTGTACAATTATTTACTTACTTTTATTGGGTAATTCATATTTATATTTTAATTTATTTTCATGTGAAAATAAAAATAATTTTGTTGTCAAAATGAGTCATTCCTATTTTATTCTAGTTTATATGCATCAAAATTAATATATATATATATAATCCCTACTTTAGGCCTAGATCCCTTCTCACCAAATTGAATTTCCAGCATTGATAGATCTAAATCTCTAAGCTAAGCTCTTTTAATTACTTTTATTTCAAAGTCATTAAGTAACTTTTGATAAAGGATTTACCCTGCTGTGCCTTTTTGTCCTTCAAGTGCTTAGGGTCTTAGTCACCCAGGGCATTTATGAACGCCTACCTGTGCCTCTTCCCTCATATTTTCTGCTTCAACTGTCAAAAGTCAGCCTCATCAGTCATTGCTGCTCTTTCACCCTGGAAGCTTTCACTTGACATTTATCATCACCCATCATCCCTTTCGCCCAGGATGCCCATTATCTATGCCATCATCATCATCGTCGTCATCCTGACGATGATTATCCTTGCATGTCGCGCTTTAACCTTCAGAAGGCATTTTCATTTAGCGGCCTTCTCTTTTGCTTTGTTTGTCAGACTGCCACGCTACTCTGTGTTTTTGTTTGTGTGACTTTTCCAGCGATATTTTTTGCACCCTCTCTTTGGTGCTTAATTAAAACCGATTAGTAATTCCTGTTCAGCCAAAGGTCCTTCGGTGCAGCGCCATTGGGTATGCAATGGAAATACTTTAATTATACAAATAACCAGACCTAAAAAGCGAAGCAGAGGGGCAAAGTGGAAGGCTGACAGGCTAAAAAGCGTGGCAAAAATAGTCCTAGGAAAATGTAACTTTTCATTGTTGGCACTTTGGACTTTTCAGGCATTTTTTCTGCGGCCAGAATATACGTAGTATTTATATCGCCTCGTCCAAATCAAACGGAAGTCGTTCGTTTCGCGCGAAATATGAACAAGTTAGGAATCCGATGGGCAGAGGGGAAATGCGGCAGTGTGGGGACCTTTGAAAATACGAAAGAAATTGGTAACGAAATGAATTCGTTTTCGAATGTCAGGCACGCAAACTTTGCCTACGATATTTGGCCACTAACCACACCGACCTCCTCCACGCGAAACTCTACTATATTTTCCCGACTTTTTTCTACTATTTATTTATATTTTTTTCCCTGGTAACCTCCCTCCCAGGAACCAACCCACTCGTCTACCCTAACAGAAAACCACAATTGGTCTGGGGTTCGTTTGCACGTTACTCGTTTTGCGGCTTAACTTTGCGCGTACTATTTTTTTTTTTAGTTCTGCGGTCCCTCTTGGCCGAAACCAAGTTGAGTTTTTTGCTCCTGGCTTAGCTGGATTTTGCGGTGCGTAGTGGGAGCTGGGGCTTAAGTGATCTGCCATTGCATTTCAACGGGGTCAACTAGCCAGGTTTATCAGACTTTTCCATGGGGTTCATTTTGGTTTAGTTCCCTGTGTGGTTGTGGCCGTCTGTTTTATATTTTATTAGTAGGGCCTTATAGGTGGCTTTTGTTGCTGATTTTTATATAAATTCATTAAGGTTTTCGCTAGGCGTTTGCTACAAAAATATATAACTATAAATACAAAGGACCTAAAATAAAGTACTCGAAGTTAAGTTTGAAATGAACCAAAAATCTTAATTTAATTTATAACAATATTTTTCTTAAAACACAGCCTTTTGTTATCATAATTCTTTTCTAGGAAAAGCTATACAAATTCCTTTTAAAGACTTGATTAGAACCTATCACTTATAAATAGGAAAAGGTGTAAATTATGGCCTTTAATGTTAGAAAATGTTCTAAACTTTTACTTTATAAATGGCTCACAATTTATACTTTTCCGTGAATATTTTAAAAATAATTTCTTAGCATACAAAATTCAAGTGTTTCTTATTTATGGAACATGGAGTTATCCTCTTTCTCTTTCCTTTTCTCCGCTTAACTTTTCATGTCACAGAAAGGCAAAGTTGTGGACACCAACTGAAATACAATAATAGCAAATGAAAGTTTTCCACTTACTGAAATGGCGAAGAAAGGGTGTTACTACAGGGTTAAGCTTTCAGAGACCCAAAAATAATGGAGGAGGGTGAAAATAGGGGCGTGTGCTGTCGATTTCAAGGCAGCGATAAGCGACAAAGAACGCATTAAATGTCGTTTTTCCTGGATATTTTCGTCGTGGCATTGGTTAAGTCATCAAAAATTGAAGTGTAATTGATTGGTGGTGCCTTGTTCCTCAAGTCGAGGGAGGGAGAAGGGGATTATTTGACATTGACGTAGTCGCCTGGCCAAATTAGTAATTTTAAACGCCATTGAAAGTCGCGCTGTGCTTCCTTCCGTCCTTCTGATGGATGAAAACCCGTTGCGGCTGCTTGATGATGACAACGGCAAACAGTTGACATGAAGGAAAAGTTTCCCCAAACTTTAGCCATTAAACTCAATTACCAGGAAAGTTGGCTCCTAGTTAAGAGACGCCTTCATACTTTTTTTCTCGCGGATAGAAAAAATAATAATAAGTAATTGAGGTCATTGTATTCTCCTTTCGTTAACTAGGATTATATTTTCAGTCAAGCTTAAACTAATTAAAATTATATTCTTTTCTTTCTTATTACAGGCATCTCATCCCTGTCGTCCTGCGGCGATCCGGAACGCTTGCCAGAGCTGCCGCCCCTGGACGAGCAGCGTCTGCAGCGAGCTGCCTTACACCTGCAGCAGAAGCTGATCCTGCGGGAGTGGCTCCGCGAGCACCGGCTGCAGCATCACTACCAGCGTTTGCTGGCCGTGGAGGTTGCCTCCCTGGAGGACGTCTACTGGCTAGAGGACTCGCGGGCGAGCAAGATCCTCGGCAAGGACTGGCAGCTGTGGTCCGGGGCGCGACAGAATCTGCCCACGTCCAAGGCGCAGCTGGACGCCTTGAAGGCGCAGCTCTGGTCGACGGTGGTCAAGAGCAGCCAGCATCAGGACGCCTGGACATGGGGCGGCATGCTAGTCGTCTCCGTCTCCGTAGCCGGCCTTGTCACACTGGCTGCCATGACGCAGCCCTCATTGGCCCCAGAGGTATGCAGGTTCTTATAAAGTTTCTTGCATTCATCTATAAAGGTTTCCCATTTCCCTATCTTAGGCCCGTCACTCCCTGCTGCAGTATGTCACTGGGAAATATCTGCTGCCCGCCAACTGCAAGGTGCAGTGGGACTGGAAGGATCCGGCCCGCGTTGGCGGCACCATGTGCTTCGTGGTGCGCTTTTTCCAGCGCAATGGCCAGCCCTACCCCATCTGTGATACGGACCAGTTCTTTGTCGAGGTCACCGAGGGCACCCGCAAGGTGGTGACCATCAGCGAGCTGGGCTCCTCCACCGATCCCAATAACGCCAATATCGCCAAGGTGAAGTTTACGGTGCGAACGGCCGGTCAGTACAAGATATCGGTGCTGATTGGTGCTAGTCACATCGCCGGATCGCCCTTCGTGCGATCCTTTTTGCCGGGAGCCATTGATGCCAGGCGATCGAGATTTATCCGCCCGGCCAGCACCGTCATCTGCTGTGCGGGAGCACCGACACTGATGCACATCGAGCCGCGGGATGAGTTCGGGAATGCATGCCTCTTTGACCAGAACCAATCGGATGAGGCGCTGCAGGGCTACCAAGTGGCTGTGTACGACCTGCATGGCGTTGTCGTGGAGAAGCTGCAGCATGCGATTGCCTTCGCCTACGACAGGGTCAACTCCCGGGTCTCGGTGACCGCTCTCTTTCCGGAACCCACCTGCCTGAGGGCCGTGATCAGTTACCGGGACCAGCAGCTGCCCAACGGAGACTTTGACATAATCGTGCTGAGCAGTGAGTTTTGTTCTTAAGGCGCGCAAACTTCCAGCTAAAATAATTCCCCTTTTAGGCAGCGACACCACCTTGGTGCACAAGAACATTGCCTCGAGGAAGCACAACATCTGCTACGAGGCCAAGCTGCTGAGCATCTTTGGCGTGGCCAAGAACAAGCCGAGGAAGGTGCTCTGCTATGTGGGACCCAAGCAGGTGAGTAGTCAGCTGCAAACCCATTGAGATCGAGGGAAATGTGAGAGGGCTTAGAACTCCCTGATCTTCCAGGTGACCATCAAGGAGATGATACTCAAGTTCATTCCGAAGCGGATAGCCACCTTTCGGCTGTGTCCTTCGACCAAATTCCATTTCCTGCCGCAGCTGGTCTCCCAGCTCCACGGTCCTGTTTTCATCATCGACGACGGAGCCCAGCCCAAGATCGAATTGGCCTCCAAGGATCGGAATATCATAGCGGCCACCTTCACCCACTTTCTACTGAAGAACATTGGCGGTTCGGAGACCTTCAAGGATAAGCAGGACTTCTTTTATCACGAGGTGCGTAAGTTCCATGCCAGCTATTACCACGAGAAAATGGCTCTGAAAGTGCAGCGAGACAAGATCCTGGAGAGCAGCATGAAGGCGGCCAAGGGCTTTTCGGTGTCCGATTGGTGCGGCAACTTTGAGGTCACATTCCAGGGCGAACAGGGCATCGACTGGGGTGGCCTGCGCCGGGAGTGGTTCGAGCTGGTCTGCAGTTCCCTTTTCGATGCCCGCGGAGGACTCTTCTGCACCTTCCACGACAAGCACCAGGCTCTCGTGCATCCCAATCCCACGCGGCCTGCCCATCTTAAGCTGAAGCACTTTGAGTTCGCCGGCAAAATGGTCGGCAAGTGCCTGTTCGAGAGTGCCCTGGGAGGAAGCTATCGCCAGCTGGTCCGTGCGCGATTCAGTCGCTCCTTTCTGGCCCAGCTCATTGGGCTAAGGGTGCACTACAAGGTAAGGTTATATTCTGTTTAAGGAGGACTTAATTAATGTCATTTCTCTTTTTTGTTTCATTTAGTACTTTGAACAAGATGACCCTGACTTGTATCTGTCAAAGATCAAGTACATCCTCGACACTGATCTGGATGCCACGGACACACTGGAGCTGTACTTTGTGGAGGAGATGTACGACCCTAGCAGCGGGCAGCTGAGCAAAACCATTGAACTGATTCCCAATGGGGCCAGGACTCGCGTGACCAATGCCACCAAGAACCAGTATCTGGACTCCCTGGCCCAGCAGCGTCTGTGTAATAATGTGAAAGATGAGGTGGACAGTTTTCTCAAGGGTCTCAATTCCATAATACCGGATAATCTTCTAAGCATTTTCGATGAGAACGAACTGGAGGTAACTGTAGATAAGGAAAATATGATTTGAACAGGCCCTAACCCCTGAGGTGTCTTGGTAGACATTTAAAAAGCGAGCGCTCAATCCAATTATTTAATTTCCAGTTAATTAAAATGTGTAAATCTTGTTCCTTACTGCAGCTTCTGATGTGCGGCACCGGTGAGTACTCCATCAGCGACTTCAAGTCGCATCACATTGCCAATGGCAACTCGGCGGAGTTCCGGCGGGTTCTGGCCTGGTTCTGGGCCGGCGTAAGCAACTTTAGTCAGACAGAGATGGCACGGCTGCTGCAGTTCACCACGGGATGCTCCCAGCTGCCGCCGGGTGGGTTCCAGGAGCTGAATCCGCAGTTTCAGATAACGGCGGCTCCAACATTTGGCAACCTGCCCACGGCGCACACCTGGTGGGTGAAGTTTTTTCCTCCCCTTGGGAATTTATATTTGTTAACGCAAAGAAAACTTTTTCGATTACACCCACAGCTTTAACCAGCTGTGCCTGCCGGACTACGAGAGCTACGAGCAGTTCGAGAAGTCATTGCTGCTGGCCATAAGCGAGGGCAGCGAGGGATTCGGAATGGTCTAGAAATGGATGCGGAGGCTGGAAGGAAGGGATGCAATCTCTTTGATTTTTGTCTGCTACGCTAATGTGTTCCTCTCTCTGTGCGCTTTAAATGTCAGATGCTAGAAACCTAAGTGAAACTAGTCCGTAAGGCCGCCTAGTGATAAATCGCAATTAAATTCACGTCCCCTGAGTTGCATTGCTGCTAGATATATATTAAACCCTAAGCAATAATAATCGCGGATTAGCCGGGCGTAGCGAGTCTCTATATAGTTTTTAAATCAAGTCAAGAAGCAAAGATTTAAACTGAGTATATATATCATCATCAAAAGGAATGTGATAATTGTATTATAAACTAATGCAACCTAAGCGTAATGGGTAAAACTTTTAAACTAAAACTAGTAAAACCAAAAACTACTCTAGTAAATTGTTAGTTGCAAAGAGAAACCGAGAAACCGAGAAGAAACCCCCAAAGCGAATGAAACCCCTAAAAACCTTGTAGCATATTGTATGAAACTAATTAATTGTAAACAGAGAAACCTTAAATAGTCACGAAAGCAATGTTTATATGCATTTCTTCTAACGAAAAAAACCAAATATACATATATTATAATATATGGCCAAATCGTGGCACAACTCTACCAAAAACTTTTCCCCTTATAAGCAATATGTGGAAGCAAATGTTGAATCGTAGTTTTTAAATGTTGTTGAAAAGCGCAAAGCAAAAATCAAAGATGTCATACAATTTAATAATTAGTAAATGTAATGGAATTGTAAGTAGTTGTTGAGAAAACTC
Source organism: Drosophila seguyi (assembly GCA_008042675.1). NCBI lineage: Eukaryota > Metazoa > Arthropoda > Insecta > Diptera > Drosophilidae > Drosophila > Drosophila seguyi. The sequence goes on from VNJU01004231.1 coordinate 25,170, forward strand.
TAAAAAGCTTATATCAATCGGGTGGAAAGGAAGGATGACCGGTTCCAAAATGATTAAAACTAATAAAAATTCAACTGTTTAGAACGGAGTTTCCATGTCTGAGTTTAATTTGCAAAGTTTGCGGTGCTTGGGTTGTATTTTTGGGAAACATTTTAAACGTTTTATCAGTCAGCTTACAAAGCGCAAATATGAACTTTTATTTTAATGTGACTTCCGACGTTTCACAGTAGATTTTGAAGTTTATTATTGTTATTGTGACTTAAAATCAAATTAATTTTCACCTGAACCTCCCTTTCTTAGCACATTATACAATGCATTTGCCAAAACTAAGCACCTATAAAAAAGTATATAATATTTTGGTTAATTGGACTAGCTAATATTTATTCCTCTACAGACCAGACCCGACACACAACTTTCTTCGTGAAGGTCCCCAGAGGTCACCTGTGGAAATGGCGCTCTTGGTGGAAAGCCAATGAACTGGCCAAAGGGTTACGCAAGTGAGGTTTCTGACTTAACCATAGTGTCCACTGTGGAGAAGTGGCATATCTGTGAACTGTACTTTGCTTTGGGGTCTATTTCACGACTCTATGTGTATATATGTATATATATATTGTATGATCCAGAGTGAGAGTTGGGAGGAGCGTGAGTGTCAAATCAAAATTTTTTAGACGGCACAACAACGTGTGCCTAAATTGATGTGTGTGCCAGTGCGTTTAAACAATTATTAGCGACTAATTAGAGTATGGATAGCATAGGAAAGGGCCTCAGATGAGTGCGGTCGAAGAAGAAAGTGGATTTTACCTAGAAGTGTGCACAGAAAACTGTCACTTTCTAGAGGGGCACACGCGCCAAGACAAACAAAAAATAGTAATAAAAATAATAATCTCTCCAGGCAGGGTCAGAAGCAGCATCTTCATCTGGAATGGGTAATATCTCCGGGGCTGGAGCCACCGGAGTTGAAAGTGAAATCTCAGAACCGCAAGCGAGTACATAAAGAAAGGCTATGCCCTTTACACTTTTGCTTTTACAATTTATATTTACTTATGATAATGGCTGTTAGGTTTTGTGTTCTGGGTATCAATGGAGGAAGGATTTTCTCTGCGGTAATTAGTGGGTTTGAAGTGGACTTAGGAGGGATCGTATACATATTTATATTTTCTCTTATCCTCATATAAATTTCAAAAATAAAAAGTTCTTTTATTTTAAAATTCGGACCTTTTGATCTATACAGAATATAAGAAAAAATCCCTAACAAACTTTGTTATATTAATAATATTTTTACAAATAATGTAGAACATGCTATTCAAGATGGATTCACTCTAAAATTATTGGCATGGGTAGAAGATTGTGTAATTACCGGTTTTTGATTGCCGGCTTGAATTAAACTAAATACAAACAAAATGTTTTCTAATTCAAAATTATTGTTTCTTTAATACCCACATCTTGGCTTAATTCCTCTAAAAACTACCATAAAAACTAAATGCTACATGTCATCCCACAATTTGTTTAACCACGCTTAAAAGCAACCTGTGAACCGGTCAACACAACTTGAGAAAATCTTTAAATATTTGCTCGGTACATTTGCACTCATTTTTATGCCAACTTGAATGTGTGTTTATAATTAAACTAGATCTCGGATCACGAGCGTAAATGTCAACTGTTTCATGTAATAATAATGATAACCATTTGGGCAGCGCACTAAAAACATAAACAAGTAAAAGCCTCCATGCAGACATTAAAAAAGTGAAAATCGAGTGACTAAAACCAGGGGCGGAATAACTTCGAAGGGCAAAGAACTTTAATGCTTTTTTTAAATAATAACTGTGTGAAGTGCATATAAATACATAATTTATTATGCTAGTGCTGCAATTTTTGTTTGTGTACATTCCGCTTTCTTAACAAGTTCTATTTTTAGCATGACTAAGGTGTACTTAAGTAATATTTAAGGAGTAAAGCATTAACAATTTATTTTTAGATCAAAGAAAATTGTGTAGAAGCAAATTACTTCATACTTAAATAGAAGATATAACTAATAAATTATCTTTTCAGGAACCTATAACCTTTTGTCTTCCAAAAGTATGTTTTTTATTTTATTAATTAGCTTTCTAGAAATAAAAAACGAATTTAACATTCTCGCTATGAAATCTAATTTTTTCCCTAAATTTATTATTTAATTCCCCCATTGTCCCCTTGTAAATCCAACTACGCTCCTGACTTTTAGTAACCGCCTGGCACATATCACGTTCGGAGTCACTTTAGAAGGTCAGTTCTTCAGGCTAAAAAGCCCAGAAACCGGAAGGGCAAGGTCTTATTTGGTCTAGAACAAGTCGAAAAACTTTCCCAAACAAAAACAAAAAAGAAGAAAACACAGACACAGGTATATTTCTTGGTTTATTTTGTTCGTTCCAAAGTTTAATGGGTCTCGTTTCGGTCGCAAACTTAAATTAGAATAAATAACTTATATTTAGGAGGTGGCAATTGTGGAAAAATTCTCAACAATATTGTCCAGATTCCAGGTGATTAGTCGGTGCACTTGGTGGCCAGTGTGCAGAGCAGGGTCTTGGGACAGAAGAGCAGGCCCTTGGAGCAGCTCATCTTGTGACCCTTCATCTGGCCCTGCGCATTCTTGTAGCACACAAAGTAACTGGAGATGGAGGTCTGGTCCGGGATCTTGTCGCCCTCCTTGCAGTAGTACTTTCGCTTCTTGGCGGGCGTCGAAGAGGAGGAGGAGGAGGAGGAGGTTGAACTGCCCCCAACATTACCACCGAATCCACCGCCGATGTTGGCCTGGATGATGGTGGGCCTGCTGGTGGTGGTGGCCAACTGGATATCCGGCAGATTCACCACATATGAGACCATAGGATCGCTCTCTATATTTGAGGAGACGCCGGGCCTGCCAGCCAGCTGCTGCTGCCGGAAATTACTGTTGCTGCTGCTGCTGCTTCCATATTGCTGGAGGAGATTGGCTATGCTCTGGGCCTTCAAAGCGGCCTCTTGCCGCCTCTTGGCCTCGCTCAACATCTTGATGGTCTCCATCTGGAGCCGCCTGTTGGTGTCTATGGTGTATCCACTGAAGGCAGGCAGCACATTGCTACACTGGGCATAGGTGGGGGCATCGCAAATCCTAGTTTGTTTGTTAAAGCCAGTGTAGGGGGGACAGGAGTAGGAAAGCACCTTGCCATCCTTCTTGCTGCACACAAAGTACCGGGTGCAGTCGGTCTGATTCGGCTGCCTAACTCCCGGCTGGCAGGTGATGACCTCCACATTGCCCAAATCACTTAGACCCGCAGACGTCTTGGTCATCAGCGGGAGTATGGACTTCTGGAAGACATCGAGGCTGATGAAGTTCCCGTTGAAGTTCACCAGCTGACCGTTGGGCGAGGAGGAGCCGGAACCGGGATTCGGGTACTTCATCTTCTCCGCCGTAAATGGATTGAGATTCGGGCTGCTGGTGAACATGCTCATCTCCATATTGCCCTCCGCATCGCTGTAGATACTGCTGCCCATCGTGGGCCTGGGCATATACGGGTGCTGCTGGTGTTTATGGTGGCTGTAGCTCTGCTCCAGATACCCGCTGCCAGGTGCTAATTGCTGGCTCATGTCGCTGCTGTAGGTCAGTACGTGAGGAAGAGTGTTCCCATTCCCGCCACCGCCGCCAGATCCCGGTGATGAAGCGCTCTGGTAGCTGGCCTTAATCAAGTCGTCATCGCCCATCATCTCCATGCTTTCGATTTTCTGCGAATTGGGTCGTATGGCCACCCTGTCCGCCTCGATCTGTCCCGGGAACATATCCATCGGCCTGGGCACGTTCATCGAGGTGGGATAGCTCTCGGTGGGCTCGTACACTCTGTTGGCATTGTGCTCGCCCAGATGCGGACTTGGCGTGTAGTAGGTGGCCACGGTGGCGGCCGAGGGCTGGTGCTCGAAGGGGCGCGGAGTGGTCAGTGTGTAGTCATTGGCAAACGGGGACTGGGAGCCGTAGGAGGCGTAGGTGCTCGCCATCGTTGTCATCGACATCGGCCTGGCCGTTGTCATGTACTCCATGCCACCCGAACTGGACTGATGCTTGTCCATGCTGGGGTAAACACCCAGGCTGTTGCCGTACGTGTCCAGCACCTCCTTCTCGCCGGAACTCGTGCTGGAAAGGTGCACGGGTATCACGTTGTTGTGTATTATCGTAGTGCTGGGCTTGTTGTATCCTCCGTTGTTGGAGGAACTGCCGGCGGAGGAGTGCTTCTTGTGTTGCATGTAATGACCACTCAGGGGAGGAGGCATGCCGTAGTATTGCTGGAAGGGATTGCCTTGCGGCGACATAAATACCGGCTGCAAAATGGGCTGGTAGTAGCCATTGTAGCCGGGATTGGGCAGCACCTTGGGCAGATTTTGAGCAGCTATCATCTGCTTGGACAGCTCCAGAACGGTCTTCAATGTGTCCTCGGATATTTTGGGCTCGTGGTCGCTGTACTCATGACTCTGGGCGGGATGATGGTTGGCATAGCTACCCTGTTCCTGGCTCATCCCATAATTGGGGGGCAGGGCAAACATCACGGAACCCTCGGGTCGATTAACCACTATTTGCGAGTTGGCATAGCCCTGGCCATTGGTTCCGTGGGCGGAATAGGGAAGGGCATTGGTTAGCATTAGCTTCGTCTCAGGCTCCAGGCGATGGTGACTCAGGTGCTCCTGGAGGCGAGTCTTGTTCGAGTGGGGTTCTGGCAACTTTGGAGTGGTCACCGGTGCCTCGGTGGTGCTGCTGGTGGTGCCGAGAGTACTCTGCTCCAGAGGATTCATCATCTCGTAGCGATTCTTGATGTCAAAGTGAGCCAGAAATGCGTTCAACTGGTCTGGACGCATTTCTGCCTGGGGTTTCTCGGTCTTCTGGTACGTCTGCTGCAGTCCATCAATCAACTGGGAGAGTCTTTGCAGGTGCGCCGTGAGGTTGGGATCGATGGGTGATCCCGGCTTGGATAATTCACTGACTCCAGACGCCTGCTTGAGCTCAGCTGTTAGCTTCTCCACCTCGGTTCTGTGCTCCAAGCTGGGCGAAGTCTCCTCCTGCTCCTCGCGGTTTTCGAGCTTCAGGGGAGCCGGAGATGAAGCCGGTGTCGGTGAGTCCAATTCCACCAGCTCTCCGTCGCCACTAGAGTCGAAGTGGTGACTGGAGGAGGAGGTGTCCTCCTCCGAATTGAGCTTGCTCTTTCCCAAAGCCGCCGGCTCGTCCTCTTCACTGCTCAGAGTGGAGTCTAGGACAATCTCAACGGTGCCGTCATCCTTGTGGGAGGAATCGCTCAGCAGCATACCCGCCTCGTCCAAGTCGTTGACTATCAGTATATCCGCGTCAGGCTTCGATGGCGACTGTGTGGAGCTCATCTCGCTGGGAGTAACGCACTCCCAATCCTCGCCAGGCAGGACGCAGCTGCCGAGGCTGGACTCGTAGACCAGGCCCTCGTTGCACCACACTGGAATCCAGACGTGGGAGCTGGAGGGCACCTCCCGGCACTTGTAGAAGGCATCACAGCGCGTTTTGTGCGGGCGGGTCTTTTCGGGGCAGGGCTTGCCTTTGGATCGGCCAAGAATCCGGAAAGAGCAAAAATAGAGAAAGGAAAAAGAAACACGTCAAGATGGAGGTAAGTTCACTGGAAAAGTTCAAACTATTTTCACACATTTTTCTTTTGCCAATTTTGTTTGTTTCTGAAATTAATTTCTTTTTTATATCTTTAAATCAGTTATTTTAATTTAATTTGAGTAATATTTATTTGACAATATCATTAATTAAGAAGTTACTAGTTTATTTATTTTTGCTAGAAGTTGAGATATTTAAATGGCAAAAAAATGAAATATTTATAAAAAGCCTTGATCTTTTTTAATAAATTTAAAAATAGCAAAACCGGCTTTTAATTGTTCAGCACTTGCACTAGCTGGTAGATATTTTGTACCTTCAGAAAAGTAAAACAAGCCCGACGTTATTAGCGCGTATATCAGCAGCAGCCTCATTGCGTATCCTTTAGTCGCGTAATCCTTTCGTAATCCGTAATCCGTAATATGTGACTTCCGCCTCTGCTTCGTTCAAAGCCCGGGACTCGAATGACTGCAGATCCAGAGCGGACAACACATTAAATTTTCGATCATTTTCACTTCCAGCGACGACGCGTTCTCCCTCCGAAGAAGCTTCAACGCGAAGCTCCAAAAACTCGAAAACTCGGTGGCAATGTGTGAAAAAAGCCGGACAGCCAAGTTTTCTTGGCGGAGAGCCGCTCTCAACGGAACTTGGCGCTCGCATTTAAAGCGGCTGCTAAGTAATTGTTTAAACAAATAGTAGCTGGAAAGATCGAGGAATCTAGGAAATTTCACTTTTTGTGCGCAGTTTGTTTGCATTAAAAATGCAATAAAAAAGCAGAGTGAGTGTAAATATAGTAACTGTTAAGGGAGTCTTAAAGATAAACTAATGAAGGTTTGATTATTTCTTTCGCTAACATAACATTACGACATCACAAATAACATTATCAGATCTGGGACCGGTAAGCTTTTAAAAACTTAATTTTAAAAACGTTAACTTTATTTAAATTTATTGGTGTTCCAAGTATGCAAGTTTTGCATATATATAAACTGCTTCTAGACTTTGCTTTCTTAGATTTAAATTAATTTAATAATTTATTTGAAAATGTTTTTAAATAAAAAAATCAATAAGAAAAATTGTTTTATTACCTTTATGTTTTAAATTTATTTGAACAAAAATATAAAGACCCAGGTTATTGTTTTTTAACAAATTTTTAAATATTTCATAACACAGAATATTACGTTTTCCGTTACGTTGTTTGTAAGTATAGCAACGTAAGAGCTCTAGACTTGAAAGTCTGGCAGCGCCAGTGGCTTGAGCACGCTGCGCTGCCAGACTTATCTATTTCGAGCAAATACTTTTCGATATCTGGGCAATCGAATTGTTTGTTTGGATGGCTATATCTTTTAGATTAAGCCCACAAGAATTTATCTATATTTTTAATATTTATTATGATACGAAAAACAACGGCGTTACAACTAATATTTTTAAAAAATATTGTCAGCTTATGACCACTATCGATGGTATCTGCATGCCATCGATTGCTTCTCGAAAGTACCCAACAATCGATAGTGCCGATAGTATTGTCAATTGTTCTCCACCTCAAGCTTTACTGAAAGGAACATAGTTTAAAATATCGATATAAGAATATTTTTATATATTTCAACAACCCTACAAAAAATGGATCCAGTTTCGCTTTGAAATAAGAAAACTTTCATACATTTTCCTTCCGGCCGTTTGCATACATAAACAGGGTTTCATATATTGGTATCGTCTTAACAGAAAATATGGAAAAATATCAAATAAAAATATTGCAACTTCGATAGTTGGGTAAAAAAATCGAGATATTAATCATCTTGAGAAAAAATATCGATATGTTGATATTTTGATATATATCAACAACCCTAAACAATAACAAATAAACAATTAGTGCTACAAAATCAAGTGCGCGCAAGTACGTAGACCCAAGGAAAACGCGGCAGCGCCAACGGCGAGTCCAATGCAATATTCCACCCACCAATTAAATCGCCAGAAAACGGAATCAGCCAAGAACCCTCACACACACACGCGCTAGCAGGAGACAACAAACACAGACGCAAATTGTAGGAGCAGCAGCAACGAAGAAGAAGCAGAAGGTAAGGCGACGGCAGGTAAAAGGAAAGAGGAAGAATAAAACGAAGAGAAACGCAGAAATTGCAAACAGAAAACACCTTTTAGGCATTGGAATTTCCATTTCCAAGCGGTAAAGCACTTGCATATGCGTGTGCGAGCGAGACAAGCGTCGCGACCTTTGCCTCAATTACAAACGAACACTCAGACACATACACGCAAGAAGAGGGATTGATGGAGTGGGAGTGGGGGAGGTAGCCACTTTTTTTGGCGTTTGGCGTGCGTTACATGACCACGAATATATTCGGTAAAGTGGAGAAGTGTAAGTGATAGTGAACGCCTGTGTCGGTGTGTGGGTGACTGAAGCCCATCGGTCGATAATTGTCTCACGTCAAGGAAGTTCAAGTGCGGGTGTATGGGTGTGCGGCCTTTCCCCCGCCCCGCTGAAAAGTGCATGATTTATTGACAGCTGTTGCTGATTACTTTTGCCCTATGTGTTTTTCGCTTTCCTTCTTGTTCTTGTCCCCACTGATAAATCTCCTTTGTTCTCTCATATTTATTCCTACGGCCCGGTCCGGTCCGGCTGATAAACACAAAATATCCGCCAAAGATAAACTAGAAAGCCGAAAAGTGCGTGCTAATTGCAGTCTAAGTGATCACATGTGACGTCTCAATCAAAATTCATTCAAAAAGATTCCAAAACCAATTGCAGAAGACTGCAAATGTTGGCAATTCATCAAATACAGTGAACGCTCGCTAAGGTGAATCAATAGATGGCAAGGGGGTTTTGCCAAGGAGAATATGTGTGAAAAATACTTTGAATACTGTATAAATTATATTCTTAATTCTTCTTCCTTAGTAAATCAGTTTGCTCTTTAAAGTGTTTGCTATAAAAAGTGTAGAACCAATTAATTGCCTGCACTTGTTCACGTGAAAATAACTGCTTAAGTAATAAAGTAAAACTGCAGTACATGGGAAATCGCAACAACTGGACGGTCGGTCGCACAATCAATATGCAATGTTCATTCAACGATTGAAATCGAAATCGAAATACTTTGGTCATTTACCGTTTTCGTTTTCGCGTGGTGTACTTGTTTTTGTTGATGAGTCACATAGCCACATAGTATTATTATACAATCTATTGTGTGTGCATTGGTCTGGGTGTTTGCTATCAAAATTATAGATGACCAGCAATCGGAGGGGAAATTGAACAAAAAATTTACCGACAGCCGGGAATTATGGCGAAAATTAATAACACAGAAAACAGCGCTTCCCTCGAAACGTAAAGCAGTGATAAAATTACCGATTGAACATATGTATATTTCATTACCAGGAAATAAGGGCAAATTCTTAAAAGTACTGACTTCCCCTTATAAAAACACAAGTTTGAGATATGTATAAGAAACAAACCTATTTTATCTACATTTGTTTTTTAGCCCACTCTTACTCATACTGACTTCGTTTGTTTTAATTTAATTAAGATGATGCGATAAGCAAAATAGGATAAACAAAGAACAAATTAGTTTACAGCGTTGGATTTAAAAATGATTAAAATAGTCAGCTAAGAAGGAAAATGCATTTCATAAAATTTGTTGTAATCTATAATTATTATTGTTTTTGATCTGAAATCTAGACATTACGTGGCTGAAACGCACTGTAGTCATAGCAACAAAATGTACAATATTTGAGCCTAAAAGCTGTTGCTACCTTTGGTTTCGACAAATTTATAATGCAAAAAAAAAAATTATAATAAAGGCCTCTTCCACAACAATTTTGTTGCCTTACTGTCGTTTACACTATATACTACAATAGCTTATATCTTATCTGCGGCTAGTCGCTTTCATAATGATATAGAGCTGCGGCATTATCTCGCTCCCAAGATTAGGTCTTAAACTTGTCAAGAGCTAAACGCTTTTAAAGGGAACTGCAAACCTAACTTTGTTTTTTTTTTAGCCTAAAGTATTCTCGGTTAATAACTTGTACACTTTAGTATGTTATTTTTAATTTTATTTAGTGAAAATTATTCCATTTACATAACTTAACACAACTTGTGTTAGTATTATTATGGGAAGTACTTTGACATGTGAAGGAGAGTCACCATTTGGGGAGGGTTCCGGTCTTATCTTATCAGCTCCCAAACACGCAATTTCTCATTCGATACTTTCCACTACAAAAACGCCCTGCTTAATATTCGCTTTCTCTTTCAGAGCGACAGCTCCAAAAGAGCCGCTGAAGGTCACTCAACAAAAGGCAGTAGCTGGAGGAGGAGACGGACCACATATAACAGCCCCTAAATGGCCGATGGAAATGGGCTGCCAGCGGGTGCAGCAGCTTCCGGCGGTATGGAGGCCGGCGGACAAATAGTGAATGGAGCCACCACGTCTTCCAGCCCCAATCCCACCTCGAATGCCGGTTCGGGATCGGGTTCGGTGTCGGGGGCCAGTGGGGGTGCCAATCAAGGATACTATCAATTAAGCGTGACAAGTGAGCAAACAAACCACAGAAGAGCAGAACGAAATGTACAATTAATTATCTCCCGGATTCAATTTCAGTCGAGGAGGCTTCGCTGCGCAACAATGGCTTCCTCAAGCCGAACCCCTACGTGGAGCTGCTGATCGACAACAAGAGTAAGCGAAAGACGGACCTGGTTAAGAACAGCTATCTGCCCAAGTGGGCCGAGGAGTTCACAGTGCTGGTGAGTGGTTAAAAAATTACACTTTTACTTGATCAAAACCTTATTAATTAAAATTGCTCACTTAGATAACGCCGAACTCTACCCTGCACTTCAAGGTGCTGGATCACTCCAGTTTCCGCAAGGATGCCATGCTGGGCGAACGTAGCATCAACCTGGCGCACATCCTGCAGCACTACAATGGGCGCTGCGAGTTCCTCGAACTGACCATTGACCTGTTTGTCACCAGCAAGTCGGACAACCGACAGACGAAAAGCGGCGAGCTGGTGGCCATCCTTAATGGCCTCAAGCTGGACATGAGCAAGCTGCAGATCCAGGGAGCTTCAGTCCAACAGAATGGCAATCAACCCGTCCAAGCGGTCAATCCGGCAGCGATGGCTAGCGATGCGGCAGCCGGCCGTAGCTGTATGATTTACGGCGGAGTGCGAGCTCGGATGCGACTCCATTCGAGCAGCGGGAATAGTAATGGCGGAGAGAACCGTTCGCCCTTGGCCAATGGTGGTACCGTTCCCAGAAGATCTGCGCCAGATCCACCTGTGTGGGAACAACAGCAGCAGCAGCAATCGCAGGCTCAGCAGCAACCACTGAGAATGGTCAATGGAAGTGCTGCGGCGGCGGTGCCACAGACAGCATCGTATCCCCAACAGCCGCCAGCTCCTGCACTTGCACGTCCCCTAACGCAAGTTTATGGAGCGCTACCGGATAATAGCACGCCGGCTGCAGTCTATTTGCCAGCCGGAGGACCGGCTGTGGCAGGTGCCGGAGTGGCCGCACCTCCAATGGAGCAGCCCGTAGGGGGGCTGCCGGTGAGCCAAAGCACGGATCCGCAACTGCAGCCCCAACCGGCGGACGATGAGCCATTGCCCGCTGGCTGGGAAATTCGTCTGGATCAGTATGGCCGACGGTACTACGTAGATCACAACACACGATCCACCTACTGGGAGAAGCCGACACCGCTGCCTCCTGGCTGGGAGATAAGAAAGGATGGACGGGGTCGCGTTTACTATGTGGATCACAACACCAGAAAGACCACTTGGCAGCGGCCGAACAGCGAGCGTCTGATGCACTTCCAACACTGGCAGGGCCAGAGGGCCCACGTGGTGTCTCAGGGAAATCAGAGGTATCTGTATTCCCAGCAGCAACAGCAGCCAACGGCAGTGACCGCCCAGGTCACGCAGGACGACGAGGATGCACTGGGCCCGCTGCCCGATGGCTGGGAGAAGAAGGTGAGCTTAATTGTGTTTGTTTCAAGAAAATATTTATCTAATACGGCATTCCTTGAGTACAGATCCAGTCAGACAACCGGGTGTACTTCGTGAACCACAAGAATCGCACCACCCAGTGGGAGGATCCGCGGACCCAGGGTCAGGAGGTCAGCCTAATCAACGAAGGTCCGTTGCCGCCTGGGTGGGAAATCCGTTACACAGCCGCCGGCGAGCGTTTCTTTGTGGATCACAATACGCGCCGGACCACCTTCGAGGATCCACGACCTGGAGCACCCAAGGGAGCCAAGGGTGTCTATGGCGTGCCGCGTGCCTATGAGCGCAGTTTCCGCTGGAAGCTGTCGCAGTTCCGCTATCTGTGCCAGAGCAACGCTTTGCCATCGCACATCAAGATCACTGTTACGCGTCAAACGTTGTTCGAGGACTCCTACCACCAGATCATGCGACTGCCCGCCTACGAGCTGCGGAGGCGCCTTTATATCATCTTCCGCGGCGAGGAGGGCCTGGACTACGGCGGTGTGTCGCGTGAGTGGTTCTTCCTGCTCTCCCACGAGGTCCTGAATCCCATGTACTGCTTGTTTGAGTACGCGAACAAGAACAACTACAGCCTGCAGATAAATCCCGCCTCCTACGTGAATCCCGATCACCTGCAGTACTTCAAGTTTATTGGACGCTTCATTGCGATGGCCCTATACCATGGCAGGTTCATCTACAGTGGATTCACCATGCCCTTCTACAAGCGCATGTTGAACAAGAAGCTGACGATCAAAGACATCGAGACGATCGATCCGGAGTTCTACAACTCGCTCATCTGGGTAAAGGACAACAATATCGATGAGTGTGGCCTGGAGCTGTGGTTCAGCGTCGACTTTGAGGTGCTCGGCCAGATCATCCACCACGAGCTAAAGGAGAACGGCGAGAAGGAGCGCGTGACGGAGGAGAACAAGGAGGAATACATCACTCTGATGACAGAGTGGCGAATGACTCGGTTAGTATCAAATATAACTTTTACTTACAACAGCATATTGAGTAAGAAGATCATTACAGTGGCATCGAGCAACAAACCAAGACGTTCCTGGAGGGCTTCAACGAGGTGGTGCCCCTGGAGTGGCTCAAGTACTTCGATGAGCGCGAGCTGGAGCTGATTCTGTGCGGCATGCAGGACGTGGACGTAGAGGACTGGCAGCGCAATACTATCTACAGGCACTACAATCGCAACTCGAAGCAGGTTGTCTGGTTCTGGCAGGTTAGTCTTGCTCTACCCCCACTTTTTGTTGCCCCCTAAGTTATAATCATTACTTACGCAGTTTGTACGCGAAACGGATAACGAGAAGCGTGCCCGCCTGCTGCAGTTTGTCACAGGGACGTGTCGCGTCCCGGTCGGTGGATTTGCCGAGCTGATGGGCTCCAACGGACCGCAACGCTTCTGCATCGAGAAGGTGGGCAAGGAGACGTGGCTGCCGCGCTCGCACACCTGCTTCAATCGGCTGGACTTGCCGCCGTACAAGAGCTACGATCAGCTGGTGGAGAAGCTGACCTTTGCCATCGAGGAGACTGAGGGCTTCTGCCAGGAATGAGTGGCAGTCGATTTATGGTCGGTTTGTTGATTAATGTTTAATTCCAGTTGAGCGCCTGCGTTACCGTCCCGTATCCCCGCAACCCCGTACCCCAGTACCCCTTATCCCATTTTCCATTTCCCCCATTCGTCGACCGTATGTTGCGTTAAATAGTTACTGTTATTATTATTATAAAATACGTATATAAATTACTTACTATACTGTGTATACTGTACACAAAACACACACACACACACCTATATCTGTCTGTATTCCTATGTTCGCTATACCACCTAAACTGTGCGTACGTACAACTAGGCCTTGATTAAGTTTAGTGCCGTCATATCAACTGTAGTGTTTACTGTAAATCAGAGCTGAGACAAATGACAGTTGACCATTTTGTGTCCAAGTTCGCACTCACAGCTCCCAAGATGCAAGTTCGCATTTTGCAACTGTAAGAAAGACCGCTCTTTAAAAATTCTTGTTGTTTGATCAAAACATTTGAACCCACTTTATGAGCGCTTTTTGTACAAGCTTTTTTTTTGTGTTTTTGTCCGTGATTTGTCAATGGTAATGTTTTTTTCTTCTTTCTTCATCGTAAAATTTTCCTAAAAAAACGTCCTAACTATTCGCAACTTTAAGAACATTTTCGGTATGGCGATTTATTCAAGGAATAGTTGCGTATACTAAACCATTTTGCTTACATCCCTTCGTTTTGGCTCGCTCACCGCAATCGCAACCAAATGTTAAGTTTTGCCATAAGATTGCACTCTGATCGCTTCTAGTTCAATTGTACAACGAGCTCTGGGCTTGTGATGTTTTAAACCACTTTATTGGTGAATTTATATTTATATTGATACGCATATGCTCCCATGTAAATAGTTTACCCGACCGTATTCAAATTGTTAACGAACTGGGCTTGGTTTACTAGCAAACTGTTTAAACTGTTCAATTGTTTGTCTCGTATACACAACAAATTTAAATGGAAACTATATATTTTAACTAACACACAAACACACACACAGGCAATATCCTGTGAGAACTTGAAACACCGCAAAATAAACAAAATATAATGTTAGGTTTTAAACAGACAAAAAAAAGAATGATACACTTGAATCAATAATAAATTCAAATAGCAATAATTGTTGTTAACAAAATCGAAGAGGTAGCAGCGATGCATCAGATACCACAAAGTGTATATGCAGACTCAGACAAATCGGAGGATAGGCAGAGCGGCGTATATAGGGTTGATGATTGTGTACGATTACATATTAAATATATATTATATATTAAATAGATTTTATTTAGTTTAATGCAATGTGTACTGTATTATATGAAATAAATGCAAAATTATTTAGTGATACATGCTCGTGTTATTTATTGTACCCCAAATTACTTGGCTGTGCCGACATTGCGGTTGGTTTTCGCTTAGTCAGCTGCCAAATCGCTGATGCGGCAATAAATTTAATTATTTTAAGCGCATTTTTCGCCAGCGCCTGCATTTTTCATGGCTCTCAATTAAAATGTATATCAAATATGTACAAATAACATTTTCACGCCAGTCGCGACGACGTGTCTCGTTTTGGTCAGCCGGAGAAATAGTTACTAGTTATCCATACGGCCACAATAGTCCGATGATAGGATCATTATTACCTCGGTTGTCTAACCTACATTTTTCCACCGCTTCCTGCTCTCTGCGTGCGCTCAAATTTAACAACTTCTCTATTATTTATTGCGGTTAAATTGCAAAAGCGCAGCAGTCAAAATACAACAAAAAAGCAGGTATGAGCCAACGGCAAAGTGGCGGAGTACACTCACATGTTTTTGCTTTTAATATGTATAATATAACTTAATTACAAAAATTACAAATGAATATAAACAAGAGTAGAAATAATTTAAAATTTCATATAACTATATCGAATTGATACAATAAGTACCTATAATATTCTCGAAAGTCTTACAATTATTCCTTATCTGTACCCAAACCTCCTCAGTAATAAACATTAATTTTTGGACTACAAAAATAAATATAAATATAGCAAAAAAAATAGTTAATTGCAGTTATTCACACATCCATTTATTTTTACAATGTACCCACAGCAGACCCGCAGCAACACCTTCGTGCTCCTTGTTAGGGATTGGTGCTGGAGCCCGCTGGTTCCCAGTCCCTGTGTTCAGGCTCCACGTTCTCTTTGCTCCCTGCTGGCTCCAGTTCCGACGCGTGTATATTGTCCCGTAATTACGCCCCAAATGGGCGGTGTCACGGGTCGGCGGAGGCAGCACCTTTCGGCGCCCACCTGGGACACCAGGTCCAAACCGTGCTCGTGGTAGGTGCAAGCAATTTTCACTTTCATCCATGATTTATGTATGCATTCCCGACTCACTACCACCCATTGCAATAAAAGCCGTTTTTAAAGTTAATAAAGGTTCGATGGTGGAGGTGCTGGCTTTAATTGCTGGATAATGTAAATTTTTATTCTCTATTTATCCCATGTGATGTGGTGCGATTCTTTAGTATGGGCGAAATTGTTGGAACATTTTCAAACTAGAATAGAGCAATGCGGATTCCACGGCCAAACTGCGGGTTCTACCGCTTGGACAAGTGCCAGAACAGATTTTAAGATGTCACATATTAAAAATATTTTAATTAACATTTATTGACTATCCAAACCCTCTGCACTCTCGATATTTCGTAATCCCATTTAAATTTTAACGGTCATTTAGTGCGATCGGCCAGTGCTGCCCATAGTTTAATAGTTTTATAAATTTAATAAATTAAAATGATTGCTTAAAATTAAATGTATTGCTTTTCCTTTGCAGCTTGGCTAAAAATATCGAAAATATTTAAATATTTGCATTTGATATTTTTCGATATTTAGGAAAACAAAAAAACACGATATATCTTTACAGAAAATATCGATGAATTGATAACAAGTTGTAATTGGTGTGCGGTAAAATATTAAAAATAGCAAAATTACAATTAGAAAATTGGTTTTATTAAATAGATTTAAATCTAGATGAGCGGAACGCCCAATATGCGGTGAGTTATATTATGTTATCAACTGCCTGTTATTAACCGGAGTGTTGTTTACGAACCACAGGGCGGTCGATTTCTGGTCGGAACCCCGGCCTTTGCGCCGTAAAGAATTGCTTGAAATGCAAAGATCTCATAATAAGGAATCCAGAGGTCACCCCGATAGCAGACAGGAATGTGGGACTCTGTTTAAAAACTCAGATAAACTGTATGTAAACTCTTTCATGGATCATGTATCCCTACAGTTTGTGACCCTATGTTCTTTGTTCGATCGCCTAATGCTATAGGATTCCCTCTATTATCGTTGCCCAACCGGAGATTCGCTTGGAACGCCCTAAGGAATTGCTGGAGCGCATGGAGAGATCAAGCTCAGCCTCGAAGATACCTTCGAAAAACAGGGAGCAGATCTGGGAAAGACCGACAACTCCGCCGGCGAGGTAATACAATAGAATGGGATCTTCCATTTACATTTAAATTTTATAATTTTATCCTACAAATCGAGTAGTCCCCCGAATCTAATCTTACCTTTGCGAAAAAAGGAGCTCTTGGAACGACAAAGATCCAGGCAACGGAATGCCTCAGCCGCCAAATCGTCTTATTATCAGATACTGTCCTCACCTGTACGCAGCCAGGTACGCGGTAAACAGCTGAAAACCCCAGATAAACGGTGTGTTATAATCCTTTATAAGATATATATATATAAACTTTAATAGCAAAATGTTAAATCAGACTGAATGCTATTACTTCAACTTCGGCGACACGCTTGAAACCATCCAAAGAATTGATAAAAAATCTTGGGTCATGCCCGCAGCGCGCAGCCTCTGCTTCGAAAATACCTACGAGCAGTGAGTTTCTAACGCCCGGGGACAGACCGGGCCCTTCGGAAGAGCCAAAAACTCCAGAGATGAAGTAAGCCAATAAAAACGCCGCAAGGACTTAGTAACATGTTGATTTCCCAACCATTTCTCTAGCTGTCCTTGTTCCTATGAACCAGGCTGGGAGGCTCGTCCGCTTCGAACAAAAGAGCTCCTCGAGCGCCAGCGCCAGGCGAGAACAACCAGCTGTTCGGCATCAGCGTCCAAAATTGAACCAAAAAGAACAAAGGCGGCGGTGCCCGCAGCTAGCTTCACAGCAAGCCGGCTGTTGGTGCCCTCGATTGGATTCTCATACCCCAAGGATCCCAAGGTCTGCCTCTCATCTGCAGCCAGCAAGAAACCACCGCCGAAACTGACCAACACAAAGCGCAACCTATTCCATCAAAAGGAGGCATTGCAGCAGAAGCTTGAGAGGATTACGAAGGAGTGGCAGAGAATAACCGAGCCACAGCTACGGCAGCTCATCGTAGATTTTGTGAACCTTTGTCTGCCCTCAGCTGGTGCAAAATGTTCGCATCTGAGTAGAGACTCCTATGTAAACCAGCTAATGGAGGCACTGCAGCAGCTTCAGTATCCCAGAGAAGTGAATATTACCTGGCTGCGGATCCCAAAAACCCATATGGCCATTAGCCAAATGCTAGAGATACTCCGTTTCTTGGTGGATTTTTCTTACGACGAAGAGAAAAGGAGTTTATGCGTATTCCCCATTGTTCCAGATGAGAAGAAAATCTTTGAGGACGCTGCTAGAGCATTCCGCTCAGGTGAAGGACTAAAGCTGGAAGAACCTTACACCTCGTCTGACATAATCAGCCTTCAGCATGAGCTTGAAAATCTGAAAATACAGCCACAACATTCCGACCTGTGTACAGAATTGCATTCTCTGCAGCAGGAGAAGCAGCGCCTTCAAGAGGAGCTAGCGAGCTGCCAGGCGGAGATTAGGTTATCAACCTCCGAGTCCGCTGATAAGTTAAAAGTGCTTGGAAATCTTTACATGAAGAAACTCGCCCACGCACAGTTACTAGAGAAGCTAAAAGAGCGCGTTAGAAATCAATCCTGCAGTATTCAGGATTACGTAAAAATGTTGGATCAACGGGAGAAGCTAACGGAAGAGCTGCAGCTTCTTCGCCTGCGTTTGCAGGAATTTGCGGAACGCCTAAGGCTCAACCAGCTTAAATTAAACCGTTGTCAAAAGGAGCAGAAGGACAGCATTGAAGCCTTCAATGTTCGCATACGGGATTACGAATATTCGCTTACTTTAGAGAGCAGCTATCCGACATCCCTGCAGTTATCCTCAAATGCCACTGTAGCGGAGGTCGAAGAGGTTATGGAGCGGCTCAGGGAAAGAAGGGTATTAGCGAAATCTTCGCCAGTTAAACACATATCATCGACCTACAGGCCTCTTTTAGGCGAAAACAACCACACCCCTCATTAGAACCCATAAAGTTCAAGTTAATTTAAGCAAATATTTGCGTGTTACGTAATTTACACACTGAGCCCGGCTATTAAGCTGCTGGCCCTGTAATTTCCCTTGAATTTCACAGATTTATTTAATTGAATTTATCAACTGGAAGCCTCGACAGTTTCCTGGCCCCTGGATTTAAGTTCGTGTAATTGGCATTTGAATGAGTCATCGACAGCTTGTACTACACTAACTCAAAGAGAATAGCGGCAGAGTTGAGCAGCTAAACCTTGAAAAATTAATACGCTTTAATCCCCAGAAGCTGGCAATGTCCGAAAACTGCTCTCTCTTTGAAGGAAGAACTAAACTCTATGGCTTATTATTAAACACTGTGCAATTGTAATAAATAACTAAGCATTGGCTATCTTATTTCTGTACAAGCTGTGTAATTAACAAAACATTTCACGAACATTTAAAAAAAAATTACTTATCCTCTTTATAATGATTAAAATAGTTATTTAAGTCCAACCTTTGAATAAAAATTGAAAGTTTACAAAGTAGATAATAATAAACACTTTAATTAGAAAAAATTTGTTATTATATTTTTTCGTTAAACCAAGTATATTTTCCGGTCAAAGAGTAACAGCTATACGGCGATTAGACTTTCCTGTTGCATATTTGTGGAAGACTTGTAGATTGGCATTAATTTAGAGTTCCTGCAGCAAGGACATCGCATAACGAGGGGGAGTCGCAGTGGGCGGGCGCACCGAGGGCTGCCGGGCTAGATTTATAATGCGTTTGTGTTTGTGCCCCGGAGTGGAACTAATAATCTTATTACTCAGCTGGAAGAGGGATGCCAGCCAGCGTCAGCAGCAAAACTTGGAAACTATAACCGCACGCACATGGACATGGACATGGCCGGGATCTGACTATGGCTGCTGTGCAATTAAACAGTGAACAGAGTGCATAAATTATTTCTCTGTGCAACAGAATGCTTTAAGTCCGCCGCTGCAAATCCCGGCAGAAGGGAGGTGCTATAAAATACATGAATTAGTCTAATGGAAATGCGAATTCCTATGGCAAACAATGCCAAAATTTCAAATGTATGTAAATTCCCAGCCAAAAACAACACAACAGCCTAGAATTTTGCGCAAATTAAACAAAAACAACACAAGCTCACGCCGTAAGTGCAGAAATACGTAAGGAAAATGTGGCCCAAATGCCAAGATTATGCTCTATAGTAGTTAGTTCAGGCTCGGAAATAGTTATCTGCTCCGCAACGTGTGTCATAACGCGCTCCTTTACTTGGGAACTGAGAATACCGAGCTCACCTTTAAAACTTGCTCCCAACTCTTGGGCTAAAACAATTATGGTCTGCGGCGGAGAGTGGTCGGGTGGGGAATGACGCCTTATGCCAGCCTTGTACATTATTTTCCTTCACAAAACAAACACTCACCTCGGCAGGCAGCCGAGCAGGAAGGAGCCAACCAGTCAGTCAGTCAGTCACTCACAAAAGGAGCAGCATCCTCCGACAGGCAGCATCGCTGGAGTGAAATAATCGCATATCGTAAACTTTGACTTGGAGCTAATGAAGAATTGCGGAGCCTGGAGAGCTGCAATTGAGTTAATTAGCCGAAAAGAGAACTTTGAGTAAATGGAAAGTGGAAAGTGTCGTGACGTTCATAAACAGTGGAAGCTCCCGGAATGGCAGGTGTTTATTTATAAATAAGTCTTGCTTTCTCCTTTAACATGCCTTTATGATGATTCTGAAATTCCTGCTTTTGTTTAAAGAATTTAACTTATTTTTAAGTTGGAAAAACTCAGCAAACTGTTTGGGGGTAATTAGCCATATTTCACTGTACTTAACCCTGGTGTTCATACGGAAACTTTCGAACTGCTTCGATTGTCAAACAAACAAAAGAAAATTCACTCGACAAAACAAAAGCAAAATGCTAGCGCCAATTTCGCTGTGTGAAGAGGGAATCGCGGAAAATCAAAAGGCACTGTTTTTTCTCCTAAGGCAATCGGTATCCTTTGCATCCACCATTGCTTTCCTCCTTGACACTAATGGAAAGTAACGATAGTTGTTGTTTTCTGTTTAATTTCGAGCTGCCAACGGGGATTCTCCGCTTTAAGTTGAAGGGGAAGCCTGCTTAAATTCTGAATCGCGCTGCGCGGAAGCCAATGAAATTTGTATGCGGAGCGGTGGAAACCACGGGATGACTCGCTGACTGAACTGTTTTCTATGTTGCCCATGGACTAGCTGCCATGGACTTCTATCCGGGATGGATTCTCGGAAAAGGGGAAGCGAAAAAAAAATGTCAACTGCAGCGTGACCAAGTCCACGTCCACCGTTCCCAGCCAATGTCGAGTCATGCGATTGCAATATTTATGCAGTTTGTGCAGCGTTCGCTATATTTGACAGTTGCTCTTCCGCTCAGCCGCTGGGACATCGGGGAGATATCCTGCAAGTGAGCATCCCCGTAATGAGTTCAGTTGCACAAGAAGATTATTTAATTCCAAATCAATTTGATTCTCGAGAATATTGTATTATTGAAGAAACGATTATTGTGAAAGGGAGGTATAATACCCTCTGTGATTATGGAGATTTTTCATTTGTAGACCCACTTATTCGAATGCAAAATATGTTTTCTATACTTTTAACAACTGCAATCCCATAATCTAGTTATGTATTTATAGTTTTAGTATTTTGAACATTTTAAAATGAAATAATAGGAAAATCTTTCACAGGCAAGAAAATTGGTTTATAAATTATTAAACCTTAAACTGTATTTCTACTTTAAACCTTTCTATAAGTTGTTAGGAAAACCCTAATGGCTTTTATGGGCAGGGCATTTAACCTTCGTTGTGGTGGACGTAATTGTTATTACTCAATTTTTTTCTGCGCATTTCAGCGCTTTTCGGCTCTAGGAAGCTTGCTTGCTTAGCCAGGCGTGCAACAGCCACTGCCACAGTGGCAAGAACGAAGGACGCAGGCCAAAGGGTGGAGGGGGAAATAGGCAGGACGATACGATGCTGCAGCAGGTGGCGCGTGCGTTGCTCGAACGGCAATTGCATTATCAGTAAATTATATCTGCGGCGACGCCGCTCTGGCTTCACTCCCCGCTTTTCCGACTTTTCCCAGTGCCGACATGTTGGCCATGTTTACGGGTTGCCTGCGGCCATGTTTGCTTGCTCCTGCTGGTCCTGCTTCTGCTTCGGTTCTGCCTGCTGCTCCACCATTGTTGGATGGCCGGATCCGGGTCTGTTGTTGCTGCTGCTGCTGCTTGTTTGTGCGCCATTTTCGGCGCTTTCCTGCTGATTTATGCAAAACTGTGGCATTTTTCAATTGCATTTTACACTCGTCCTGCAAGTTTCGGCACCAGCTCCGGATACGGAGGCTCCAGGCTCCACGCTTCGTGCTCCGTGCTCCGTTCTCCGTTCTCCGTGCTCCAGGCTCCTGACTCCGGGGTCCTGTTTCCTTTCGCTTGTTTGTGTTGTACAATTTTCACACATTTGTGCAACTTTGCCACCGAAATGTGCAACACATTGCCCCCGTCGCCTTGTTGTTGCTGCCGCTGTTCCATCTTCGCAGGACCTGCCACGCCCCCTGCCAACCCAAGCCCCCTTGCAGTCAACTGCATTTTATTGCCACAGATGGGAGTGCCGCTGTGTGTGTTTGGGATCCATATAGCCACGATATCCACGCTCGGTTTTGCGCATTTAATGCCGAGTTATAACTTTCACGTGGGTTGCTTTAGTAGTTTTTTACACGCTCACCCCTTACACGCCCCCAGCCTGAGTTACGTGGCCACATAAAAAATATCCCCTACCGGTGGAGGGGTGGGTGTCTCACCCGCTCGAAAGTGTCACTTATGCATAGAAGATTTGCGATGCATTTTTCAATGCCTAATAAACATAATTTCAACGCTGTTTATCATGTGACAGGGCACATAAAATCTGCTTCGCTCACACACATTCATTTGTTTATGGATCGTGAAAGGCGCTGATTGATATGGAAAATAGATTGCTGCATATGGAAATGCTTATTTAAAACATAAGGCTATGGTTTATGGATAGACTTTACAACATTACTTTCGGGGTAAAGCAATGAAAGTGGTTCTTAATAAAATCTTCACTCTCTCTCTCTGTGTTTCGTGTTCTTATTATAAAATGTTCTTCTCTTAATTTAAGAAGTTTTCAGTCTCTTTGCAAACCACCCTCGCCCCTAAATGAACTCTGATTTTGTAGCATCAATTTTCCAGCTAATTGCAAAAATAAGCAAAATTATGTGCCGGGCCATGAACACTGGCGGCAGCCGCACTTAATTCCCATGCTCGCTCACCCCACACAGTCATTCCATCTTGCTCTGATGCATTGCCAATCGGAATTATGCACTTTGACAGGGAGCGCATTTAGTGTTAATCATACGCCCTGTTGCACGCCAGTTGCTTCCTGTTTGCTAATTCAATCTGCCAGAGCGAATGCACACAGGGAGCCAAGTATTCACACTAAATAATTAAATATATATATTTAATTTCATGAGAAGTGAGCGAGGAAATCCGATTTGAGTGGAATTCAGCAAACAAATTTATTGGCGCATAATTCAAGGCGGCGCAGCGATGATGATGCCCCGCACTGACGATGATGCATTGCGGGGCAGGAAGCAGCCCCAGAGATCTGAATGAATGCAGCTGGCAATTTATGGCAACCTAGCGGTGCAACGACTACGATGGAGGGAGGTTGGGTGTTTTTTGGGGCAAGGCCGTCGTCTTGCCAAAAGCAGCAAACCGGCAAAAGGAGAAAGAAACGCCAGCTACAGAAGCCATGGCGATGGCAGAGCGGAAACGGAAATGGAAATGCGCAAATGCAATTGTCACGCACAAACACCAACATACACACAGCTCGGACGGGGTAAAATTTTAATGGAAAATTGGTGTACTCGTCGTGGCAATAAATGAAGCTCGCATTTCTATACGCCCGGCTAATAAAAGGCCCACCCAAGTTGGAGTGACAGTCGACAAGCGGCTAGACAACACGAGGACCCGAAAACACTGAAGGGGCCGGCCCTCTGTATCCCGTCAGAGGGGCCTATTCTGGCAGGGGTTCTCGATAGCTTGGTCTCGACCCGAGATTGAAGGTACGCAAATCAATTTGTCAAGTCTGGCCCCCGGGCGAAGAGAATCCTTCAAAGGAGCACCTCTGCTCGGCTCTGTTGTTCAATCTTTATGCCTGCCGCTTAATCTTTCAATTTGCATATTACATAATCGCCCGAGTGTGGGCCTGGCAAAGGTGGCAATGTGCTAAGCCACTGGCAAAAATTAAGTATTCACTGCCTTAGAAAAATAACATTAAATAAAATTATGGATAGATTTTAGCTAGAATAAAATAACCAATCAAAAAATTCCATAATCCATTAAGTTTTTAATACTTTTCCTCTTTCGTTTCATTCGATATTTCTCCTGGTGCACTAGCAGATACAACCTGACCATCAAGGCAATGCTTTATGGTCACTTGAATGCAGCACGCATTGCCAGGGGGCCTCGAGGGCTAAGGGGGGGCTGAGGTGGCCGCTGGCAAACACTTGACGTGCGCTTATGCGGCACCGAGTTGCGCATACGCCGTGTGGGCCGCACACCGGCCCAACCGCTTATTGAATATGCTGATGTAGGTGGAGCGGGCATATGCAATGTGCTACATGCTACAAGCTATAGAAGCGCCAGCTCTATGTTGATATATGTCACACAGACCGGTGGAAAATAAACTGCACCAAAGTGGGGAATGTGTGTGTGTGTTTGTGTGTGGGAGGGAGGGGCGTGGCCTGCTCCACTTACTGGCCATCGATGATAGGCGTTGATACAGTTGCTGTAACAGGATTAGCCCTGGATTTGGCTTAGTTTGCCCGACGGCCATCGAACGAATGGAATTCAGGAGGAAGGGGAGCCAGGAACAGATAGCACAGGCCACTCCAAACATTATGCAAGACAAATCCGTAGCGAGGACTGCAAGTTAATGGGACAACCTCAACTACATGGCCGGCCACTGCGCCAGTCAAATATTATTCGTTGCGGCCCCCAAATAAAATGCAATTATTGTCCATCCATCAAATGGGCAGCCGACTGTGTGTGTGTGTGCTGGCAGGTACTGGTGGAGGTTCTTAATTGCTTTGGTTGGATCTGGTCTGTTAACTATTGGCAGGGACTGTGGCTTACTTGGACATGCAAATGGAAATTCTCTTAGCCGGCTTAGAGTGAGCCAACCGAAAAAGATTGCCTTCTAAATTCAACTAAAAGCCATAGATTGCCTTTTCCCAAAAATTTGACTCCATAAGAAATTCGGTTATTCTCTTCGATGGAAATTGATTTTCGGACTTGATACAAATTTTTAGTTAAGCTTCCCTCCACCGTCTTTGACTCCTCCTTCAAGCGACAGCTCTTTGTTTGTCTTTCCTCGGCCCACGAACCCCTCAATTAACAACTTTTAGTTGAACGGAGGAGAGGAAAGGTAACCCCAATTAAAAACAACACAAAACAAAGGGAAACCCAAACGAAAGGAAACGGAAATGGACGAGGACGTAGACGTGGACGAGGAGGGAAGCCGAAGGAATTGAAAGTTTTGCCGCATAACAATTAATTAAATTTGTATTCGTTGCCTTTGTGTGTCGCTCTTGTTGTGCAACACACACAAAATATTGAATGTCAAACAATGGCAGTGCCGGCGCCGCAGAGCAATGGAATGGAATGGAATATTCCAACTGTAACTGAGCTCTATAATTATAAGTCAGGTGAGACGGAAGGCACGACCTTGACTGATGGGCGGGATGTCGAAGGGCCGCTAAGGAGAGGAAGTGTAAGCGCAGACGTAAGCATAAAAACAATTAAAACTTTTGCTAAAGTCAAAGACAGGAGTTGCCAACGGGTACACTGGGCGATTAATTTCATTATCTGTTTCGAAATTGTATTTAGAAATATGTTTTATAGCTTCTTGAATATATTTTAAACAGGTTTGCAAAATATAGTTCATAGAACATAATCTCAAAGGTTTATTAAGTTAAATATACTTTTTATTTAATTATCGAAAACTTACAAACATTGTTAGTTTTACTCTTTAAAATAATGAATAAATACATTAACAACAACCAATTATCTTATTCTAGTTATGAATATGTTAATACCTTTTAATTTTGTTAGATGTATGACTCAGATGCTGCACATTTCCTGTCATAGCTCAAGTCAAACTTAGATACCTTCCTTAAATCACTAAAGATTTCCTCAGCAGAAACTGCTTGACGTGTCGGACTTTTAAGTTTTTCCCCGTGCAATGCTCACAGCTCCCTGCCCTGCAATTAGTTGCCCAGAGTGGCTATAAAAAGCAAGCCAAAACATTGCTCCCGACACTCGCCCGGAGCGGCTGACCACTCGACTTGCGGCAGGAAGGCCCCATCGATAGTATCCACTTGAGTTCATCGCCGGAATGATTGACAGCGGGGAGCCGGAGCCTGCCATTGCTGGCCACTTCTACCGCATCCCTCGTTTCTCTGCGAGAATCGTTGGCATCTGGCCGGAGATGAGAAGGGGCAGTGGTCCGTGGTACACCCATCTCCTGTTCGTTTTCGCCTTTCTCGTGGTCCTGGTGGGGGCTGTGGGCGAGGGGTCCTATGGCTTTGTACACCTGGACAACCTGGTTGTGGCTCTGGAGGCCTTCTGCCCCGGCACCACCAAGGCGGTGTGTGTGCTGAAGCTGTGGGTCTTCTTTCGCTCCAGCCGCCAGTGGGCGGTGCTCATCCAGCGCCTGCAATCAATGTTGTGGGCTGCGCGCCGCGATGAGGGCCAACGGATGCTGGTCGGACTGGCCACCACGGCCAGCAGGCTGAGCCTGTTGCTCCTCACCTCTGGTACGGCGACCAATACCGCCTTCAACCTGCAACCGCTGCTTATGGGCCTCTATCGTTGGCTGTTTGAGCTGCCCGGTCAAATCGAACTGCCCTTCAATATCATGTGAGTATGATGAGGAGAATATCCTGGGGCTCACTTGAGTATCCTCGAAATCGAGTGTCCCAGTTATCCCCTGTGCTTTGAGAAGAGGTTGGAAAACATACAAAATATATGGGTGATTGGCTTCAATGCAATCCAAAAGGTATAAATACCCTTAAATTATTTTTAAGGCATCGGTAAATCACCTTTAAAATAATACTTAATTGTCAGAGACGCGGTTGCATACTTTGAATTACATTAGTATAAGCTAAGCATTATTTACTGCCTTATAATGAGGAGTTTTCATTTTAATAATATCTAAATAATACACTTATGATTTTCATTAAAGGTCGAGTCTTTCTATAATTAATTTTTTTTTTACAATTTAAACGTATCAGTAAAATAACCTTCTCTCAGTGTCTTGTAATCCGAGACATTTGAACAAAAAATAAACAACTTTTCTTACTCAGTCGAAAAAGTTAATAAAAGTCGTCTTCAGCTTAAGCCACTTTTTGAGCTGAAAATCTTTAACCAATTTGGTTAATGAATCGCAAGGAATGGCAAATGCATTAATTATGGTTCGCCACTTGGACTCCCGCCACCCTGAGGTTACTCTTGGGTTCGGGCATGGAATATTAATTCGAACACTCGATATACCGATGCTCCTTGTCACCAGATTGCCGGCGTTCGCCGTTCAGCCTGCTCTGTTTCCGGCCACCTACGTGCTGCTGACCGCTTCCGGCGCCTGCACTGTGTTCGCTTTCAGCTTCGTGGATGGCTTCTTCCTCTGCTCCTGCCTCTACATCTGCGGCGTCTTCCGACTGGTGCAGCAGGACATTCGCAGGATATTCGCCGATTTGCATGGTGGTGAGTGAGTGAGGGACTGTGTATGTGTGTGTGTGCTTGCGTGTCGTAACTGGCAAAGATGACAATGGCTTTGCTCCTTTGACTCTTCTTGGCCTATCTCCCTCTGTCAGATTCCGTGGACGTTTTCACGGAGGCAATGAATGCGAAGGTGCGCCAAAAACTGGCCCACGTCGTCGAGCGGCACAATGCGATTATCGATCTCTGCACGGACCTAACACGCCAGTTCACCGTTATCGTTTTAATGCATTTCCTGTCCGCCGCTTTCGTCCTGTGCTCGACCATCCTGGACATCATGTTGGTAAGCTCTTTTTCCGTTCTTCAGGGGCTCGCTTAGATTTTATCCTGGGGGTTAAGGCAATATGATACTTTAGATTTATTTTTAATATTCTTGAATATTTGTAATACAATAAGTATTTCAATTAAATAACTAACCAAGTAAGAGTTGCAGCCTTCCCCAATAATTTAATAATCAGTTTATCTTGTAAATAAATCCCCCTTAATTGTATTTCGTAGCCGCCCCTGACCTTACACCTCGCCTGCATTCGCCAGCCGCTTTAAAAGTTTTTCCCTGTTTGCTGTTTTTTCCACATCTCGTCCCTCTCTGGGAAAGCCAGGTCGCCCCTCTCCACCTGGCTTTCCCTGACCTCGGTTTCTCCTTCTCGATTTGTTTGTTTGCTTTGTGGCTGCGACTGCGGCTGTGGCTCTCCCGTGGCAATTTATAAGCGCATGAATTGTTACGGCTCCGAAAAAAGTTTTTAATGCGACTTTCGCACGTTTTCCGGTGTCCCGGACACCGGAGACCCATAAGCTGTTGGCCGCTGCAACAGCCGAGCGGCGAAAATGTTCGGATGGGCTATCGCCTGCCCAATGGGATAAACGTTGGCGACACTTCTTGCGACTCAGCCGCTCCTTACGCGGCTCAAAGTGTTGAGTTATCCATTCGAAACTTGTTTATCGCTCGGGTGTCCCAAGGCAAGCGATCTATTATCACTTTTTAACTTTCTGCGTTTCTTCTTTTCGGGAAACCCGGAAAAGTGAAAAACATATATGACACTAGGAGAGGCCCCCAAGCACCGAAGAAACAATTTATAAATAAATAAAAAGTTTACCTTTTCGCACATTTGAAAATTTCTTAAGGACTTTAAACTTTTGACATTTAAGAGTTAAGTAATTTTATTAATATTATTATAATTATGATTTATATAAAGAATGAACCTTAAAACGTTTTAAATATATACAGATTAATAGGAAAATATCTGATTAAAATTGTTTAAACATACAACTCAAGCTTTAACAGTTTTCTGGGCTTATTTAACATATTATATTTGGTCAAATATTAACCTTGGACCAAATTTTGGGATTGACCTTCTTTTTGGCACATTAGAAAACTAGAAAAACAAACAAACTAAACCATTCAAAGAAAATATAAAAAAAGAAGAGAAAACAAATGCAGTTTATTGTGGCCAAATCATATTTGGGTCTTGTAAAATGGAGCGTGCTTTCAGTTTTATTCACTCGACGACATGCATAAATCGTATAATTCTTTTTCAATGCCAAAATGGAAAGCCGGACAAGTGGAAAATGGAAAACAGAGAGGGAGAGGGAAAAGCTATCAGAGTGAGACCGCAACTAGCCCAAGAGCATTTGCCAAAGAACATTGCTTTGATGCTTTCGCATTTCGCAACTAGTTCAGACTCGGCCAAAGTACTGCGTAAAGTGTATTTAATAATCCCCTGCAGTTTTCCTCTCCACCACAAGCCATTTCATTCCAATTAATGGCATCGCCTCTTATCTAATTCTCCTGCATTTTCATATTATTTTATTCTATTTTCCCTGCCCTCTGTCTCCTTCACAGAACACGTCGTCGCTGAGCGGCTTAACCTACATCTGCTACAGCATCGCGGCCCTCACGCAGCTTTTCCTCTACTGCTTCGGCGGCAATCACGTCGGCGAGAGTGTGAGTAAGACTGCTCGCACTTTTTCCGCTTTCCCGCTATTTCTTGCCATTTTTTTCGCGACAAATTTTCCACTTCCTTTTCACTAGCACCAAACCATTTTCATTTCCATCATTCATTGGGTTTAGGATACCCTAAAGAAAGGGGTTGTCTTGGGTTCATCTTTTTTTCATTATTACAAAATATTTTATTATTATTTTGGATACATGTCTCATATTTCAAAATCTTTAAAATTCTTATAATTTTGAATGTAAAAAATAAAAGAGGAACAACGACCTTTTAAGTTGTTCCTTTAGAAAAACTTTTCCTTTTTTAAATCTTTGTTTGTAAAACAAGTTTTTTCAAATATTTAAAGCTAAACTCTTTTTAATTTTAATAATATTAAAATTATAAATCATTAATCGTAAAAGATATTTTTGTAAATATTTAATATATACCCTTAATGTCTCTTAAAGTATCCCAATATTCGGTGCTATTCCGCTTATTTTCATTTCCTGCTCGTGTTCCAACTTTCCTTTTTTTGCAATTTCTGTAATTTCAATTTGACGCTAAACATTAAGCAGCCAGGCGGCCACATAAAAAATGATGTGCTATACACAAATTGCACTTGTGATAAAATTTTAATTACACAACAAAGTGCGGAGGACTGCGCACCGGGCGGGGCTCCAGTTCTCCTCAGCCAGACGGCGACGCGGCCTGAGATTCGGCTTCAAATCCAGATTCAGAACCAGATCCAATTCCATTTGCAGAGCGCTGCTGTGGCGGACGTGCTGTACGACATCGAGTGGTACAAATGCGATGCGAGGACTAGAAAAATGATTTTAATGATATTGCGGCGTTCGCAGCGGGCAAAAACAATTGCGGTGCCGTTTTTTACGCCCTCACTGCCAGCCTTCGGTTCGGTAAGGGACACTGTGTGCGATGCGTTGATTATGATAATAAATGTTTATGTTTCCAATCCCCTCCCTCTCATTCCATGCTCTCCACTCTCTCTCAGATACTCAGCACAACCGGCTCATATATCACGCTGCTGAAGACGTTTCTGTAAGCCTACGCTGCGTATGATTGATATCCCGGTTTGGATTTGACACAGCGCCAGCCGCCACTGTGAATTTGTCCTTCGCCGTTTTGTTTGTTTAAATTAAAACCTCCAACCGAATGGACATTAAATTGCCTGTGAATCAGCAACAAGTGCCGCCTGTCCGGGCCGTAATTGTTTCATTTAAATATTGCGATGATCTCTTCTTTGTGCGGATTCCAACTAATGAAAAACACTTGCGGCTACGGGCACATTAATTGGGTCAGTGTTGCTTAAGGGGCAAGGGAAAATGGGTGGTGTGGGCATGGCGGGGTGCTGGGTGGTATGGTGTGGTGTGGGTCTGTGGCGAAGACAGTAATGGCGTTTTTATGGCGCCATCTTGAGGTCTCCGCACCGTGGAGCTGTTTTTGTTAACACAATATTTTCGCTTTCTCTTTGCAGCGGCAAATATCAATTATAATTCCTGAAACTCGAGACGGTTATGGCGGGCTGAGGCTGCCGCAAATGGGTTTTCTTGTGAAATTATCGCAGCTTCATATAGATTTTATTCTTAAGGGAAACATAAACGATTATGAAAATGCAAAGCAATCTTTCAGATGGATTGTAGAATTTTTAAAGGTAAAGTTACTTAACAAAATTATCAATATTTGGGTGTAAAAAAAATTAAATCATTAAATTAAAGTCTATTTAAATGCCTAAATAAATATATTTTATATATGTTACAACGAAGGCTTTGTCTGGAATCCCTTACATAGACTATCAATATTTCCGCCTTTTATTTACCATTTAAATAAATTGAAAAAAGCAATAAAATAATAAACATTTTATTTGATAAACATTATCCTCTTTACAAGCATAATGACACGACTGCATTTCCACAGATATCAATTTAAGCAGCGCCACTTTATTTGCTTTTTGATTATGTCTTTGATTACTTCATTTGCATATGATGTTGATAATGATGATGAGTGTGTTTTCACAGTAGTTTCTCCTTGCAACTGTCAGATCTACGCATATTTTCCATTTTCCAGCCAAATAATTGAATTGAAAACTCTGGGGAGCTGTTGATTTACTAAGTACTCACCGCATTTCACAAAGAAATTAAAAGTTTGCCACTGCGCACAGCCGCAGGAGTCCGCACAGAATGAAAAGCGCATCGTGTAGTTTCGTTTCAGTTTATTGTTGAAAGAATTCATTCCATTGATTTATCCATTTGGTTTGTCATCACATAAATTATCTAAAATCTGCTTACTGGCTTACGTGTAGTAAATTCATGCCTACCCATAGTAATACTCACTACACACACTCATGTGCAATACCAAACTTAGTCGAGCATGTCGCCATTGATTTCATTTGGCTTTTCGCTTTTCCGCATTTCTGCATTTCCGCTTTCTGCCTTTCACATTTATTTTCATTGAATTTTGCATTGCCGAGTGCCGCGTGACTAAATTTCATTTTGCCCATAAATAAATTCCATAAAGTTAGTGTTTATAATTAAGTTTATGCTTTTAGTTTATCAGATGATGAGAGTTCTGCCTTCATATAATATATATTACAATTTTTGGTTAATATTATGTGGTGTGTTTGTGTGTGTGAGTGTTATCCTTAGTTTTTTTTTGTTTTCGCCTCTGGTTAAGACAGCATGAAATGTTTATAAAGTCGATGCGTGCGAGGAGGCTCCTTTGTCAGGAGAAGAGCCTCAGTAATGAAATAAAATACACACTTTTATATATGTAAGTATCCGAATGGCATGTATGTATATATATCCGGTAAGCTGCTCCGCATCTTTGTGGTATTTACAGAGAGTGTCATCCTTCTGTGCTTCCCGCTTTCCTCCATCCGAGTCTCGTTCCCGTGTCCCGTGTCCCGTCTCCTGTGTCCTTCGCCGTTCGTCCCATGTCCTTGCTCTCCATGGCCCATCCTCCGGCCTTTGCATTCTGCATTTTACATTTTGCAGTGTCTCATTTCGCACAATGAAATGTAAATATTAAAAGGAAAACAAACATTCGCCTGAAAGGGAAAGCGGCTGCCTTGTTTGCCTCTACCATTTTCCTTTTGCCAGTTTACCAGCCTTCTAAAAAACATCTCGCAGCCAGCACAGAAAACTGTCAACGTCATGGAACATAATTTTCTCGTTCTGCTGCAATTACAATGCTAACAGTGCTGATGATGATGACGACGTAAAGGACGAGGGCGAGGACAATGCTGGGGACAACTTTCGGTCTCAGTTGCTGACAGCCAATACTCCGGTTCCCACTCCCAGCCATAGTATCAACTGGAGGATGTTCCCCAGTCCGGGGAAGGACCTTGCCGACCCGCTCTTCTGCATAGCAGCGGGGTTTTCATCTGCGAAGGGAGACAAGCAGCGGGACAATGAGCATGTGTATTCAAATTTTGCCGAGCACAGCGCCATTAACTATTTCAGGCCAAGTTACTTAATTTAATTGTGACCTACACAGAAAAGAAAACCCAGAAACACGCTAGAATATGGAAAGGGTATACTAGTAGAGGTTTTTCTTCATTGAGTAAAAAATTTATACCATACATTAACATACCTTAATAAATTAATAAAAAATGCTTAAATAACATCATCTTTCTTGTCGTGCTAACTTTGAAAGTGAGTTGTGCTTAATGGCGGCATGGATGCGACGCGTGTTTTCCCCGGACTAGATAAATGACATATGTGTGTCTGCGTATACGCAATATTTCTGCGGCCTTTCTCGCCCGAGCAAATGTTATTCGAGGCGCATCATTTGTCAATGCTTTGTTTTGACTCGTCACAAAGGATACTCATCCTCCGCGCACTGATTTTTAAGGCCAGAAAAGGGGGGGCGAGGTGGTGGGAGAAATGAGTAATGCGTGGAGAAAGCTCTGCGAGTGCAGGGTATCTCTAGGGGTCTATAAATAAGTTGGGGAATTGGATTTCCATTTTCGGTTAAATCATTTTTTATCGCCGCCAAAAAGGAGTGGGGCTAAAGGAATAATTTTGTCTGGCTTTTGTAGATTTTTTTCGCGTAAATTACATATTTAAATAAATTTAAATTAAATCTTTTAATGACTTTTTGAAGTGGAATAATTTATAAAATATCATCATACAAGTAGGATTTCCTTATATTCCTTATATTGCAATAAAAATTCAATTTATAATAATGAGAAAAATGCTAAGAATAATTCCCTATTTCACACACTTTTTCAAAACTTCGCAAAGAGAATTTCCCAGGTCGTTTTACGCCTAGACAAGACCGTCACTCCGCTCTTATCATTTCTCTTAAAATTTTATTGCCTTTGATTTATTATCTGTATTTATGCTACCAGTCACAGTCCCAGTCACAGTCGCTGGAGCTGGGACTATCTGGGATCCCACACCCACCACTCCACTCCACTCCACTCCAGTCTGTCCGTTGGCTGCCACATGTGGGGCATGATTAAGTGCCTTTTTGCAACTTACTCCTGACATTTAATCATATTTATTACGGCTTCGCCGGGCGAGGCGGAGCGACAGCAGGCCGATGCTCTTTAAAATGCAAATTCCTGTTCGTACAACAATTTCATTTGAATAAACAACTTAACAACTTAAGTGCTGGACATTTCGCTTAACATTTGATACAGCATAAAAACTAGGACTACCAACGGAACGACTTGCGCTTCAATTTGCTGCGAATGGCCTGCGCATAAAAGGTCATAAAAAACAGTGGAAATTGCTGGACAAAGACGCGTCAAGTTTATGCCCCTCATTTCGCAGCTTAAAATGTCTTAATTCCCGTCTAATTTATGTGTAAAATATGCAAAGCCAAGTCTGTGCGTTGTGCTCTTCCAGCCGCATTACTCATACGCCAGGGAGGACCGGCGGAGTGGGAACTGGCGCCCAAACAAACAACCGGATGAATGATGGAGTGAGAGAGTGCGGCAGAACTTTTAGTTTTTAGGCCGTGTCCGTGAATGAATGGAGCCAGGGCACAGTGCTGGCCAAAAAATGTCTAACACAAGGAAGGACTGCCACGAGCTCTTGGCTTTTGGGAGTTAACTGCTACTTGGGTATTCTTCTCCACAGGCACTGACTTCAGGCTGCCAGTGTAAGTAATAGGCTTAGAATAGAGCCTGGACAGCACCTGGGACGGAAGTCAGAAACTTGAGACACTCAAAGAAAATAGTTAATTGTCCGGGATAAGTAATCATTGAGAAAGAAATCTGGTAGCTTCTCAGTTAAAGAAAACTTTAGACTCTGGTAGGATAAGCTTAGATGTGTGAATTTATTTTTCCAGCCATGTATTTTTCTTTGTCCCAGTGTAGGACACACTAGCCCACCCCGACTCACCATTAATCACATGAACCAGGACGCTGGCACTGCTGGCCGTCGTGGGTTGACACGTGTAGTTGCCGGTGTCCGTGGTCTGGGCATTCGAGATGCGGAGCCTGCGTTAGAGGGGATTATAAAGCACACTAAAAACAACTCAATTAGACTGACGGCTGCTGCTGCCTCACCTGGACTTGAGGGTGTCGCCCAGCTGCGATTCCATGGCGATCCGAGTGGCAAACTCCCTCTGCAGGTCCACCTCGCTCATTATATCGTTGGCCGACACATCTTCGGCGATACTACCCTTGGCAGGACTCTTCTGCCTATCAGCCGGGGTCTCCGGCTGGCCATCGTCCGCATCGAAGGGTGTGATCATGTGCTCGCCGCGATACCAATAAATTGGACCGATGTCCTTCACCGACGGCTGCTGCACCAGACAGTTGAGGATTATGGCACTGCCCGCTTTGAAGTGCAGATCGTGCGGCCCACTGATAACCGCCTTGGCATCCGGCGAGATTTCTGCAAGAGGTAACGAACCCACAAATGAATCGAGAACACGAACTCGAGGTGGAAAAGTTGAATAACCAAAATCAATTTGGGGCAATCGGTCGTAAAACGAATTTGCAGCCAACTGAATGCACATAAAAAGTTTTAATCATAAAACTTTATGGAATAACTTTTCAATTGCACTAAATTTAAGTAAGCCCGGAAAAAGTCCGGGCGGAAGGTGGTGAGAAAATCACACCAGACATGGCGAGCACACCGCACACCACATACACACACGTCTGTGTGTAAATAAACTTATGGATATGACTGTGTGCACATGCCCGAATGAGAGTCACACATGCGGCTGGAAAACTGGGTTAATAATAATATTTATTATGCATTGGACTGTGCAAATAATAATAATTAAAAAATATACCCGAAAACAGAGAAGACATGCCGTGGCAAAAGGAAATAAAAATTCAACTGTCGCACTGTGGGTTTCGATTTACTTTGCTAAATTGCCAAGGCGACGAAGGCAATCTTAATGGGGCTTAAGACTTAGGTAAGAAGCTTAAAGTTAGGAGGATATTTTTGGGGCTTTCCACAGATCAAGATATTAATTGTGGTCCTTCTTATAATCCACCACATATTTGAGAAGCGAAAGATTATTAGTTCCTAAGGCAAAAGGAGGGAAATTGTAGATTTTTGAGGTTTAATGAATTATTAAAAATTATTAAAGCAAGTAACACAACTAAATATTTTTCGCTTCTGTAACATTTAGTTTTTAAGGAAACCAAAAACGGATTTTCCTGCTCTGAAATTGTGATATATTTTTCAAAGTTTCCCCGCTGGCAAATGTAGCTTGATATGTGCCCAAAAATTGCTCTCTTCGACCCACAGTGGCCGCGAGCAGCTCATAAAAGTGCATGTGATGATGATTACATGGGTCGCAGGATGCTCAGGGATATCCTGCGAGGGGGTTAAGGCGTCTGCGAGGATCTCGCGCGCTCCCTCCCTCCCTGCTGTGTCCCCACCCTTAACACTCGATGTGTTTTTTTTTCGCCGTCTGTTTGTTTGCGTCTGTGGCATATGTTGAGCGTGAGTCTGTGAGTTAAAAAATCCCATTGCGCCATTAAGTGCGTGTGTATTGGTATCCCCCTTCGCCACCCATTTTGCGAGAGTGTTTGTGCTGTGTCACTGCGTTAAAGGCAATTAACACCCGGCAGAGCGAGGGCAAGGGAAAATCCAGGGAAAGAGACAGAGACACAGACAGAGACACCAAAGAGTGAGCGAGAGACCAGAGCCAGCTATTTTTCATTTCAGTTTCTCATTTTTCCTTCATTTTTCAGCAGCTGTCGCTAAAGTTCTGCATGTGCATTTTGTGTGGCGGCGCATGAAGTTTTTTAATTTAAATATTTCACGAAAATAAAATGCAATGCGCCTTTGCCAGCATACAGCAACAAAACACATACAGCGGCCTGGGAGAGGCGTTAAAAAGGCTCGGGATTTTGCTAAGGTCAAATGGTTGTAATTACCACTTAGAAAGGTTGGGAAAATGTAATCAAGGCAATATTAAATGCTAGAAAAAAATCATGGTGGAAAAGTATGCCACAAAAATGGTTAGGGATTAAGCCATACGCAGTGGAAATATTATGGAAAAAGTGTAATGCTTCGGAAAAACTACTCGCAAATATTTGTGCACTGTCTGAAATAATAGCATTGCATGTTTTTTAAGGGATTTAACGATCAATTTAACTTGGAGTGTGTACTTTTCATGTGTTTCATGTGGATATCGAAGATTAAATAGTTTTAATTGTAAAAGAGAAAAACAAATAGACAGATTCAAGGTCACAAAGGCAAGAAAAAATAATGATGGAGCAGAAAATAAGGTTTGAATAGGATTTAAAAAAGATAAAGGTTTAATAGGGAGTATAGGTTTTTAAAGCCATAAGAAAATGGGGCTCGCATTAAAATATGGACAATTATATATTTTTTAAGCTAACGAAACATATTAAAATACAATAAAATAAGTCATTGATCTGCCTACAAGCGTGGCGGTAAAAGACTTGAATAAATATTGCGAAAAATATTGTACTCTTTGAATATATATATATATATATACATTTCCTTAGTGCAATAAATGCTGTGAATTTCTTCCCCATATTTTTCCCCTCGGATTTAACAATCAATTATGGCACTAATTGCAACTGAAATATGGTATATATATTTCTTTTTTCGAGAATAATGCGTGCATAAATACGACCTTTTAAATTGTCATCTTAGGGCATACTTTATGCATATTTATTTTGGATATTTCCCAACCCAAGCATGGCGGACGCAACGCCCCAAGCTGAATTTATATCAGGCATAAATCTTTTTGCCCGAAAAAAGGGAGAAAAACTGCGAAACGTTGAGGGAAAAATAAAATCGTTTGGGTGGAGCGCATAAATTTACATAATGACATTAATTAAATGCGCTGCAACGCACCGGCCGAGCCAAGGAAGACCAACAGAGGCATAATATAAATAAGGGCCGAGAGGAGGGGGGGCAGCGACGAGTTGAGCGCCTTGCGAAAGTCACTCATACGACACGTATGCCGATAATGTTATTAAGGACGTAGCCAGTTTGCCGGGCTGTCAGCACTGACCAGTAGCCACGCCACGGCTGTCATGCTCCTGTCCCGTCTCCTTTGGAAATTGTTTCATTAACGTAAATTAAAATGCATACGTCCGTGAAGAAAATGTAATCGGAAATTCGTTTGTACGCGTCAGAGCAGGAAATCCGGATGGGGAAAAAAAATAAAGCTGTGACAGGCTGAACAGAAACGCATCGCGTCCAAGTGCATAAGCGGGAACTTAAAAAGGCATTGCCGACTGATTTGCATAAGTGCCTGACAGCAGATGCCCGAGCTGTTGTCGACAGGACTTGTCAGTGCCTTACCCCCACTCCCCGTTTGATCGCCTCTCCCAGGCCCCATTAGCCCCTTTATCCTTTATCCACCACTCTTTTCCGACGCAACACTTGTCGCCTTATCGGGTCAGTCAGTGATTTAAAGTCGCCTTAATGGCATCGCCTTAAATGCGTGAGCTCCTTGAAAATCCATTAAAATCAATATCCGAATTGATTGTTTTTTAAACGGATTGAGATTAAGAATTAACGGCGAAGGCAATGAGGCAATCAGGATTACGAAGGAATTTCATTATGTGCAGGTAAAATTGAATGCCGAAAATGAAAGATGGGAGCTTCGCCCTAGATAAGGACTTGGCGTGAATGAAGCGAAGGATAATGAAAACATTTAAATTACAATGTCTCCTTATTTATAGCTTAATAAATGTATTTTTTCCAGGTACAGAAATGTAGAGGAATCTTGTTATTCTGCGCCTATTTCTCAAGCTTTCTTTTCAGGTCAGTGTGTCCCAAAAAAACGATGGAATTTTAATCAGCTCATTAGAAAGAATACTTTCGGGGCTTCCTTCGTTGCAATCTCCCGGAGGCCGGGCTGTGCCTGCAGCCCATTATGCCGTTCTGTAATCAGGCCATCATCAATTAATCATTACCGGTGGATTTCGGAGACACTAATGCAGACAAAAGACATTGTTTTCGATGGTAGGACAACGCAGGACAGGAAACAGGACACCCTGGCAGCTAATTATATGCGGACACACCCATTATGCATGGCTCATTAAAGCGCTGAATACATTTCCAATCGGTCCCATAATCCCGCCGGGTTGACATGCTAATTAACTCAGCGCTCCGGCGACATGTAATCTCATCCGTGCAGGACCAAAACCAGAACCAGGACCAGGATCAGGTCCTGCGGCATGCAAAAAAGAACCCCAGGAGCAGCAGCCCCTTCTTCCTCTTCGCCGCTTTTTATTTGTTTATTTATTTATGGACCGAAATGCGAAATTAAAAATGTATGCCTAGAGGCGGTCGAACCGGAATGCACAAGAAACCAGGGGATCGGATGAAATAATCATAATTGCTAGCTGCTGGCTGCAAAACTGAATTAACATTTTTAATAAACCCGCCAGCAGCGGCAAGGTAAACAGCATTCGGGAGAACCAAAATAAATAAGAGCAAGAAATTAAATAAAATAAAATAAGTTAAGTTTAAAGTGGAGATTTGCGTTATGTCATATTTCAAGGCGAAGGTAGTTAATCTGACTTTATTTTTGATTTGATAAAGAGAGAACTAAGTATATATAAATATATATACACAACAAAAGGAGAATATACTAAATAGCTTGCTTCACGAATTTTATTTTATTTTAAAAATCCTGATAGAAGATCAGTAGAAATCAGGAGATCTGACTATCTTAAACTTGTCAATGATTTCTAGACCAACGTTTTCCTCTGAGTATTTAAAACACTTATGGCTACAGAACTATCAAGATACAATACTTACCAATAATGTTCAGCTGGAAAGCCATTGACATTTTGGGCTCTGTGTTCACCTGACACTCGTAGATGCCCGTATCCTTCGCCTGCGGAGATTTCACGTGGAGCGTCCACTCCCTGGAATCCTTCGACTCTGTCACCTGCCAAAGGACAGACACAATTTCAGTCTCAATTTACCTCTGCGTCGGTTTACAGATTTCATTTTTCATTTCGTTCGGTCAGTCTCGGCGGAATAATTATTCGCTTTCGAGGCAACAATTTGCTAGGCAGCAAATGTTGTACATATTTTCATTCAATTGTTTTTATTTTTTAATGGAAATTAAGCAATTATACAATTGTTTGTCGGTCGTTCGGTTGGTTTGTTCAGTTGCCTCGTTGTTGGTTTGTTTGCAACTGCAACACGGCACAGTGGACAAAAAGTGGGATGTGAGAGGTGGATGTGGATTTGTCCTGAGTTATGAGCTGGATTAGCCCCTGAAATATCGTTTATGCATGCATAATGAAAGTGGCCTTATGGCCATAATTCCCCCCGAGAGCCCGGCTCATGTTAACTTTTACATGCGCTCTCTCTCTCTCTCTCTCTTCGCTGCGAAATTTGCGGAATTGTGGTCGATGTTCGGTCGAAAGTTTATCGGGATTTGTTCTGTTTCCCGGGCTAATCTGTGAGTGGATCTGGGGATTTCATGTGGTTTATAGGGATAGATTGGCAGGTCATTAGCCTTAACGAAGGTTGATAGGGAAATAGGTAAGCAAAGGTTGTGATTTGACTTTAAAAACTATCAGTTATACCTATATTCTTTGCAAATACCTCTTGGCTAAGTCCCCTTTTCTTTAATTAAACCCCAACAACAAACTACTCTGGAATTTAATCTCAATATGGGGTCACAGTCCACTCAGTTGTAGGGTTATTAACATTCGCAAACGTTGACTCTCCGACTTCTGTAGGGGGGTCACATTCAATTTGCTAAGACTCCCCTCAGTCCGGGATTCATTTCATCTCATCCCTGTGTAAGTTGCTCCCCCACTGCGAGGCCTTTACTTAACCATCACATTCAATTAGCAAGGGAATCCGTGAGGGAAGGCGCAATGGTTTCGATTGAACCCACCTGGAATCGCTTGTCCGTGGTGTAGGTGGCGGTGCCAACGGTCAGGATATGCAGATCACGTTTCCGTATCCAGGATACCTGTTGAAGGGGAGCCGCAGGAGTCGCAGAAAGGGAGAGAGAGAGAAATTTGTTTAACGACTGCACATCCATATGATACACTCGATGTCCTTGGCACGCATCATATCTTCAACGGGCCAAGAAAAAACACAATAAAAAGAAGGAAGGAAGTGGACCTTGACTCACCGATTTATCATGGAGACTGTCCACGCGGCATTTAATTATGGCCTCCGTGTGGCCAGTGCGTCCGGTGATGTTGCGCGGCATGCCAAAGTCGAAAATTGGCAACGACTGCGGGCCGTCCTGGTCCATGTCTTGGTCCCGCTCCCGCTCCGTGTCCGTGTGGGCAAACAGATCGGAGCCAAAGGATGCGTCCAGGAAGGCTAAACTCTTGAAAGTGTGATTCGTGGCATCCGTTTGCGGTCCGTTCGCCACCGCAAATGATGACTGCGAGGATGGCCAAGAGGACAACGATGACGATGTCGACGACGACGACGATGAAGACGAAGAAGATGATGACGATGGCGATGGGGATGATGACAGGAATGTCGACAGGGTGGGCCCGTCCGCGGTGTCGGAGTCGGAGTCATCCGGTTGCCTGGTGGAAGCAGCGGCAACAGCCAGGCCTGATGGAAGAGACAAAGACACAGGAAACAGGAATAAAAGTAAGGCACTTGGAAAAATATATGCTTAAAAACATTTGAAACATATTTAGTTTATATAGCAAAAGTTAATATACTGTACAAGCCTTAAAAATATAAAACCTAATCATGAAACCTCCCAGAGCTTAAATATATCAAAGAAAATCGTATATACCCTACGTTCCTTCAAAAACCATGTTAAAGACTGCAGTAAATTACTGAGCAAACTCTTATAAATAATTTGTAAAGGTGTAAGGCTCCTGCTCCTGCTTTCTCGCTGTCTTGGCTCCTGCTTCTTGTTGGCCAAATGAATTTATAACTCGGTCGGCTGCCGGTGCCCCCACCGCCCATTTTCCCTTTTGGCCATTCATCTTGCCGGGTCTTTTGATTTGATTTGTAACCACTTTGGCCACAACTTTTTGCTTTTCCCCTTGCCAACCACAAAGTAACTTCAATTCAATTCACTTTCGGCCCCTACCAGTTCGCGCAATTTAAGCAAATAAATTCCGTTTTGGGTTTAAGCTGCGGCCCGCGGACAATTTGCATTTAATTTATTAGCGCAGCGCATTTTTATCCGCCGCTGCATATGTGTGCACAAATATTTTTGCATATCAATTCACTTTCCCCATTTACCGTGGCGACAATTTAAGCGAATCCGAAGACCCAAAAGCCCAAAGTGACAAATTCAATTTGTGCGCAGCAGCACCAGTAGCGGCGGCACCAGCAAAAATGGGTAAAAATAATGTGCAACAAGCTAAAATAAAATCAAAACAAAATATTAAGCATACGCCATGTTGTCTCGACAGCAACGACAGCAAATATTTGCAAATATGCCAACTACATAAAAATACATAAAATAAAAAAACAGCGTTGAACGAAAAAATTACTTTTAAATTCAAATCAAGAGGGAATTTGATGTTGACGAAAGTTGGTTGGTCGAAGGGAGCAGGAGCGGTGAAAATAATGCCCAGCTGGGAGCGATAAAAGTGGGTATATTGAGTTTAAAGTTAAAGCCAATCAAGTTGGAATACAATTTTTGGTGTTTCCCAAGATAGATTTCATAGATAAAGTAGTTGGGCTTAAAAATATAAATAGAATAGTAAATATAATGAATAGGTTTCCCTAAATTTATTTATTTTCCATTCTATCCAATTACCTTATTTACTGCTCTGTTAAATGGACAAAAA
Organism: Drosophila seguyi; assembly: GCA_008042675.1. Classification (NCBI taxonomy): domain Eukaryota; kingdom Metazoa; phylum Arthropoda; class Insecta; order Diptera; family Drosophilidae; genus Drosophila; species Drosophila seguyi. The sequence continues at coordinate 67,620 of VNJU01004231.1, forward strand.
AAAGCATAATAAAGCCTTAAATTCTTTTGAATTATTTTAGCTAGACTTTTTATGGTATATATGCTGTAAATTGTTTATCTAGCAGAAGGTGCAGGAGTTCGGTTCATGTTTTCCTGGAAGGAGAATTTCTCCCTATTTTTACTCTCGCACATTCCCATAAATTTAGTCTGAAAAAAATTTTTTTTAGCCACAGCTTACAGAGGCAGCCGCTTCTCTAATCTTGTTTCTATTTTCACATAATTTTCAGTAAATTCCTGGGATTATCCGACCCCGCCCCAAGTTCTTTCTTGGATTTGACCTTCTAGGGTATCCTTGCATTCGTAGGCCGACCGTGGCGTCGATCCCTTGTTTTATGCGAACACTCGAATGGAGAGCTCTGGCAAACAAAGTTTTTATTTTGTTGCGACCTACTTAAAGGTTCCACGGCATCGGCACCCCCCAAATGCCCCTCGATTCACCCCGAACTCGAACTCGACTTGCCCTGCGTCTCGCCTGCCCTCCGCGCAAAGGACCCCCATAGATGCTGACTGCTGTGAGTCGTCTGGGTTCACCACATGAGGTCATGGAAATGTTTTCCGTTTGTTGTTCTTCTTTATGCGCTGCTGTAAAATAAAGTAGCAAATTTGTATTTTATTGTTTGTCGCCAGTGCAAAAAAAAAGAAAAAAAAAAACACGAACGAAATGAAAATCTGCGTCTGGCAACGCTGCGAATGAGTGATTTCCCCGCAGCCCTGCCCTCTCGCCATCAAGCATGGAATTTTCCACCTAAATGCTCAAAGGAAAAGTCGATGAGAAACGAAATGCTGTAGGGAAATTCTCAGACAGCTGCCGGTGCAGCTGCGAAAGCGATTTTCCATCATCGCCATCAATAACTTCATCATTGGCATGCCACGCCGCGCCAAGCCATTCCATGCCATTCCCAACCAATCCGAAACGGAACTGCTCCAAAAGTTTTCGCCCCTCGAGTTGAATGGGGAAAAGTGGCCGCAAAAACTGTGAAACTTGCTAAACAAATTTAAGCAAATAAAAGAGCAGTGAGCTGTTCGGTTGTTTTGTGCATATTTCTGTGTATTTTTTTATCTTGCATTTTGGGTTGTTCACTAAGCCGCAGTGCTTTTTTGAGCATTTCCTTAAAAAAATTCTTTTCGGGCCTATTTCGGTGACGAGTCCTGGGAATCTGCGGGGATTTTCATCTGCACGGGAAATATATATGAAAAAAATCTATATCATATTGAAGAGATTGATTTTTTGGCTTTAAGATTTGAGGGCTAAAAGTTTTTGAAAGTTTAGACGCTTGCTTGTACTTCTAGGATTAAAATTACAGATTTATAAAGATTTTCCTAAACCTTTTTTTTTTCTTAAAAAATTTCTTCAAATAAAAATATTTTATCTACATATAATTTATATATTTCCAAACTTTTTTTCACATTTTTTTTGTGTCCTAAAACTGATTTCACAGTGCAGCCAAGAGGCAGCCGAAACTTGGTCGCCACGATTTGTGTTTTTGGCCAATGTTTGCTGTAGGTCGCGCCACGCCCCTCTTAAAACCCGCCCATCATCCCTGCCCGTCCTCGTTGGCTCTTTAGGCGCTCAACAGCTTCCGGGCCAGAACACCATCCTCTAGCCCCCATCCAGGATCCTCACACACACACACACACATCCGCCACAAGTGTTTCAGCGGAATATTCGTGATGCGCCTGCAGCGATTCGTGTGCATTTGGCAAAGCACTTAAAATGACAAAAATAACAACGGAACACCAGACAGGCGATGCAAAACAAAAGGAGCCAAGGGCGGTGTCCTGCCAAATATTCAGATCTGCCCGGGATGTTCCTGCAATCCATTTCGATGCTGCACTTGTTCTGTTTGCAGATGCAACACTACTTGTCAGAGTTAATGGAGTTGGTAAGTGCCATTAGGACGGTGATTAGATTGTGTAAATAAATTAAAAGGGTAACACAGTATTGGAATTTTAAGAACTTTAAAGTTAACAACTTATAAGCTTCAAGTTATTGTTATAATTTAAAGTTAGGAAATCTTTATACATTATTAGTTTATAGCAAAGTCTTGGATATTTTGTTAAATAAATTCCGAAACCTAAAACATAAAGCTCAATTTCCATTTAAGGACTCTTTTTATCTACCTCTTACGCACAATATGTCTCCTACTCAACTTTCCGAGCTCATTTTTAGTGCCAAGTTGGTACATATTCCTTCAGAATTCATAAATTAATTACTTTCATAAATAAACATTAGGTCAGTTACATTTTGAATATTTTCAGCTCGATGAATCCCCCATGAATAACCCTTTCCAGAACGGCATTCAAATCCTTCCTTCTCGGCGTTGACGGCATGTTCTATTTAAGGAGGAAAAATAAATAAACAGAAAACACGAACCACGAGCCGCCTTATGTCAACTCTGCAAAAAATGGATGCGAGAGATGGCAGGCAGCTCCCGGGAGTGGAATAAAGAAAAAACAAGAAAATAAATTGAAATGGCTGGCAATTGAAAACTACCCATGGATTTGTCAGGCTCTGTCTGGCTTAGCGGCACATAAGCATATACAATTTTCGGATATGAATATACAAAAATAGGCATGACAGGCGACGGAAGCCGCTGAAACGGAGCGGAAGCTTCCCTTTAAGACGTCGCAGATGTCAAGTGGCGGCGGCTGGGGCAGGGTTCAATAAACGCCGGCTGCGGGCACCAGCTCCGCAGATTCATCTCCGCTCTGCGAGGAGAAATCTGATTATTTATGAAGTGCTGAACAGCAGCAGCAGTAGCAGCAGTCTCAACAGAGTGGCAAGTGTCTATAAAAATAGCAAGACACCAGACGAATTATAATGAGTCCCGGGCCTGTTTGGCTCACGTTCGCAGGAGGGCACCACGTGCTAGGTGGCAGGACCTCCAATCCTGTCCGCTCATTGTCATCGTTAACACTCGTGTAATGTCGGTCATAAAGTCCTTACCCGCTTCCGTCCTGCAATTAAATGCGTGTCGCTAGGAAGGGCGAGAGATTTACATAATGCCGAGCAATATGGCCGAGCGGATGGCAACTATTTTTACATGTCCATAATTTGATGACGACAATGTCTTGGCATAACAATGAGATTTTCTTCGGTTCGCTTCGGTTTGGTTTGGGAAGCCTGCTGCCCCTGCTAACCTCATGTAAATTTCATTGTGCTGACTTTAAGGATCTCGGGGCTCAGTTCGACAAAATCAGGCATCGCTTTTCCCATACTCACGTGGCTTTGCGGGTTTTCAGTGAAAACTTTTCACTATGCCAGATTTTGCTTTCCCTGGATCTTTGAATTTGAATACCCAATAGTGGTAGAGCATGAAGGTATATTATGCTTCTAATACAAGGATCTAAAATAAGTGATATATGTAATTGTCAAAGCAAAAATTTGATTTTTGGCCAAGACTTTGAGATATCCTTTCCCTACTACAAAATATATAATTTCCTTAAATTTCCAGAATGTACAAGATTATCCTTAATTTAAGCAATTTAAAAACAAATCCCTTTAGATGCCAGATAATTTCTCTAATAACCTTCTCTGGTAACTAGCCACCTTCCCATACATTTTTCAAACCAGAAAACCAGGTACTCCATGGTCGGTTTGTTGCCATTTAGAACTCTCACTTGTTCCATCTCTTTTTCAATTTATATATATATTTTTTGTTGTTTGTGGGCGGATTTGTTTCGGTTTGAGCTTCGTGTGTGAAATCGAGCGTGAATGTTCAACGTAAATAAAATTCAATTTGGCATTTTCCTTTTAACTCAATTTATGTGTCAAGTGAAAGTGGATTTGACTCGGACAAACATTGTGTGGCCATTTGGCATGGCCCGTATCAAAGTTATAAATGAATTTATAGTCCTCGCCTCTCGTCCACCATGTTGCCCTGTTTGTGTTGAGCCAAAATTAATAGCATTTGTTGTGCCGCAGGGCTACTGGCAGCGGATTGATTGAATTAACGACATCCATCCAAAGGGTGAAGAGCTTTTCCTACGCTGCCGTGTTTATTACAAAAAAAAAAATATATATAACTATTAAGCCGAGTTCATTGAAATGTCATTTAACTGATGCAATTTGATGGCTATTATTTAGCGAAAAAACGAGTCGATTAACTCACCACTCAGGTGAACATATTTTATACATTTATTCAGATTGAGGCGGCGGCGCACAGGTGCGAAGCTTAAATGTTGTTAATAACTTGTGTTTGTGGGCCACTGTTTTTATTTCAGCCTCACAGATGAACGCACAAATGCGTTTTGTGTGTCAATTATTCGTCCAAAAGCTGCAAGTTCATTTAATGTCACTTAATTGTGTCAATTTGATGTTGAAATTTGTCACATTAAATAAGGATTAACACGCCAAACAAATGGAAGTCTTATGATTATTTAACGCGGTGCAAGGGGATTTATTTAGTGGCTATTTAAGTGGTTTTACTGTTTCCTAAGTCTCTTTCTTGTAGCCTCTGATTTAAAGCTTTACATTAATTATTGCAGTTTTCAACAGAAAAGGAAAATTCAATTATTAAAGTCTTCACTCACAAATAGTCACAGTTTCATTTTAAAAATCCACCCACAAGTTCCTCAAGTTGATTGATCATGAACTGGGCCATGCTGATCAACTCCAACTTCATTTGCTTTCCACAAATCCAATTCTCAATTCCTGTCCGCAAGGAATCATTTCCGGAATTCCTGACTCTCTGGGTATATCATCCGGCTTCCATGCCGTATGCAAAGGCAAATCGAAACAAATGCTGCAAATAGTTCCCCCAAGCATCGATGCCAGCTGGAAAGACGGCTCCAAACATTTTTGTGGACAGAGAGAGACGGGCAAGTGGCATACACGCACATTCGGACTGTCAGACAAATTTCACATAATCAATTTTGGTTTCGGGCCTACGGCCTTTCATTGTCCATGGATCAGAGCGAAGAACTGAGCTGCCAAGCCAAGAGATGAGAGCTGAGAGCTGGGTCCTGGGTACTGCAGGCTCGGCTGCTGATGGATGTCTCTGGAGCAATACATCAAACCAAATTAGCAGTTTGTGTTCCGTGTTCGAAAAGCCAAAATGCATAGTGACGTGGGCAGGGAAGAGAAACATTTACGGGGGGAGATGGGGTCAAATAACCGCACAGTGAGAGAAATTGTACGGAAACAAATCAAATCTGGAAAGAAAATATTAATTTCTAGACTATTTTATTATTTTAATTAGCTTAGCTTTAAATAAGAAGTGAATTGTGCTCGATATGATCAATAAACTAACCTACTCTAATAAAAACCACATTTTTAAAAGCTTCTATGACCCTTGATTATTTTTTAAGAATTTTTGAAACCAATGGAACTGAAAATATTAAATATTACTTCTTAATTTTAATTCATTTCATTTTAATTGCATTTATAGTTTATGGAAAATGTTGAGCTGCGAATATCTTCATATATTTTATACCAACAAAATTGTGTAACATTTTACAATATGGATAAGGAAGAGGACATATGTTATGCCAAAAATCCTTTTTTTTTGTGGCAGTGTCGTAATAGAGATTGAGTCACTGGGACATGCACATAACTTTGCTCAGGTGCGTTTTGGGCCATCTAAATTGGCTGACGGCATACACGAAGGACACACAAATAAAGGGGGACGTGTGGGTGGCCAAGGGCTAAACAGGGATCAGCAGGGAACTGCTGGGGTAGGGCAGAATGAAAAGCAGCCCTAGAGTGGAAGACCTGAAATGCGTTAAATGCGTTTGATGTGCAGAGTGCGTCTAATGTTTGAAAATTTCCATAAAACATGCAATAAAAGCCCAAGGACAACAACGACGATGAACGGGGTAAACAGAAGACCCGGAGCCTGTGGTAAGGAGTGGGGGAAGTGGAGCAGGAGTAGCAGCAGGAGCAGGAGCGGGAGTGGCAGCGGGAGGCGGAGCAGGACTCAAAGAGGAGCTGCCGGAGCTGGAGGAACAACACTTGCCTGGCATAATGGAAAAAGTACAAGGGACGCCATAAAAGCATAACAAGCTAACGTGTAACGAGGCGGCAACTCGAAAGCTGCAAATGAGGCCAGGAGCCAGGACCATCCAGAGAGGACCTGCAACCTGGCAACTCCAACTCCAGCGATTGCTGAAAGCCAGGATTAGGTTCGGTATGAGTTCTTCCGCGCCTCCTCCTTTTCGAGAACAGCAAGGTGTCAGTAGAAGCGAAGGAACAGGACCAGGATCAGGACCACGAGCAGGACCTGGAGTGGAAGCTGAAGGGGAAGCAGGAACATGCCATCAACAGTCGACACTGTAATGCTTCAATTTCACCCACTCACATATCCACATATGCACATGAAGGCACTGTAAGAAAATCACGAGTTTATTGGCTGTAACTTATAGATTTTTGAAGTGCACAATATTGGCATTATCCTTATCCAGGGAATTTGAAACAGAAGGCATCGCTTTTCCTGCATCAAAAACTCTGCCCAGTTTTCTCTCGGTGCAGACACATAGTGAAAGAGACATGCATCAAGTGCTTGCTTCGTTTTCCAATGGAAAATTGCACGCCAAAAAGGAGCAAGGAATTTGATGCTCGAACAGATGGAAAACGAAAGCGGAAATGTTGTGCTAAGCCACGCACGTCCTGCCGCACTCCTCGTCCTTTCCCCTGACCCTTTTCTTATCGCCTTCCGCACGAGTGTGTGTGTGCGTGCGACTATTTACATTGTCACACTTTCCTCATTGTTTCAGTTTTTCCCCCGTTATCTTCTGCTTTGCTCAGCTCTTCAAGCAGTCCAAGGAGATCCAGAGGATTCCAGGAGGATATGGGCGGTGTAGGGAGGGCGTGCCAAGTGGGGGGCGTGTCCGAGCAGACAGCTGCTGCTCAATTGCATTATCCTGCGTCCGCTGATGGATGATTGCCAGAGTCCTGGCCCTGCCATCCCAGCTTCCTGGCACCCTGACTCCCGCCGTGCGCTTTATCTCTCCACTCGGGGGGTCCTGCCTTGTAATTTGGCAAGTGCAACACTTTTTTGAAGGATAATTGAATATTTTATGTGTTAGCAAATTGAATAAGGGCAAGGAAGTCAGTTTTCCACTCTACAAGAGAAGCTGAAGAAGCAAATGATCTGTGTGTCTTAAAGTTCTTTGTTCAACACAAAGTGGTTTAACTTTATTGGGAATTTTACAACTTTGCACTTCTCAGATATAACTTATATTATATTTAGCAAAATAAACATCAGTAAGAAATTAAAAATCCGAATTGTAAGCAGTTTATATCGTCTGTCTGTGCCTCGTAAATCGGAAATAATCTGCATCTCTTGCCGCTCGAGACTCATTTCCTTTCGCCACAAACTACTGCCTCAACTCGGATCGATTGCATTTTGAAAAACTTTTGCCGGAGCAGAGCCTGTGCAAAAAAAAAAAAAATAAACAAAAGCGACTCAATTGCCACCACCAGCACCACCACCACCACCACCTTTCGGCTTGAAACAATACAAAACAAGCAACAACTGCGGAAAATAGAAAACTTTGCCGCTTGTGCAAAAGTTCGAGTACAAAGCAATAATAAGGAGCTCATCATGAATTTTAGAATGAATGGCACAAAGTAAACACACTCACTCACTCACGCACACACTCACACACACCCGCAATTGTGAAATGGGGTAAGAACTCTGTCCCATCTGTATCACGTATACGCCCCGAGGCAGCCACCTGGAAACAAACGTTTGTTGTGGTTGCCGTCTCTCTCTCTTCTCCGGCGGCTGCAGCCCTGGTCCTGGTCAGTAGAAAGGTCCATTCTGTGTGGGATTTGCGGCCTGAATGGGCCGAGAGAGCTGCCTGCTTCTGTCCGCCTCATCCGGCTGGCCAGCAACTAGAATAAAATTTAATTAACCTGAAACCTAGTTTTGTGCTCCAAGACCGGGAGCTGGAGCCGGTGCTGGAGCTAGTGCCGCAGACGCCGTCCAAGGCAGACGACGGCTTCAACTTGGCCGAATGGGAATTGCAAATGATGTAAACACGGGGCGGGAGCAGGGCAAACCCCTGAGCCAGTGCACAAAGAGAAAAAATATTAAAAAAATTTTTCAATTGTTTTTTAAATAAATTAACGCCGATTTATTATTCAGAATTTAAAGATTTACAATAATTTATTATTTATATAGAAATTCCCTTAGCAACTATAAAGTTTGACTACCACTTTCTTTCCGTGCAAGACCTGTTCCCGGCACTTTCTGCGGCTTTGCATTATAAATGATCAAGGTCTAATTTGAATGGCAAAGCGAAACTGCTAACTTTTCTTTTAAAGAGTTCCTGCTGCCGCTGGTTTCATTGTTTTTCCTGGAACCGCCCCGTCGTCCATGCCTTTGGGCCTTGGTTTTGGTTTCGGCCATGGTTTTGGCAAGGTAAACGTACACACTTTGCGGTTTTTTTACTTTCTCACACACAAACACAAACAAAGCGGCAGGGACAACAAGTGGCAGTGTGCCCTTAGGCATCCTCAGGCTCTGACATTAACCCCTGCTCTCAGTTCTCAGATAGAAGTCGTATTGGGTTGGAGTCTTAGAGGTCTTTAATTGAAAATTAATTATGCCCTTCACCTATGTATGCAAGTGGGCCTGGCCTGGGGAATTTAGTTCACTGTTTTGTCTTTTTGCAACAATTAAGCAAGTTTTTGCCTCGATAAAAACTTTGGTAATAGCAAAACGCAGACAGGCAGATAATCAACTTTCGAACATGCCACCCGGCGAGCTGTGAACTAATTAAATAATGGCAGCATCGTGTGGTTAACTTCCGCTTCTGGCCAAATGGGCAACTTTTTTGGAGCTACTATTTTCTTTAAGGATCGCTTGATAGATAATCACATAAATTGCATAATTAAGTGTTTTGTGTTTGGAGCTGGAAACCCTAATTGCCCAAAGTGTTGTCAACCTACAGGGGTAATGGATTCCAATCCACCCCGCAGACCTCAATAATGCAACTATTTTCATGCGTCTAATTGGATTTTGGTTAATTTCCGAAAACAGCGATTGGGCCAGTTAAAAAATTCAAATATCAACGGAAATTAGAGCTAAACAAAACCACAAAGCGGTCAGACAATGACCGAAAAAGCCGCGAATATTTCATTTTCATTTTCACAAATTAATATCTATTAATTATGCATCCAAAGCAGAACAGACGGTGGTCCGAGGAGGTGACACAGAGTCGTAAATCGATGTCAGTGCAAAAAATAGCCCAAGCAGCGGCTAAATAAATAATGAACGCCTCTTAAATTTTCATTTGGCCCTGGACAACGGGGCACCTAAAAGCTGTTACAAAAGCCAAAATAAACAATAATAACGTAACTGAATGCGAGAGGAAGTCCTACGATAACCGAATATTTGAGTGCCCTTAAATGGAGGTAATTTTTTGTGTGTTACAAATTATAAATGAACTTATTGTGGCTCTTTTTGTTGATAGTTTAAAGTTTAAAGTTTCACATTTTCTGTTGGTGTTAATGAAAATATTTGCAGAGACCACATAATTTTTTTTATTTGATTTGATTCATATGAGAAACTTTTCGAAATGAGGGTCTATTTGTGGATATATTGGTCACTTTTATTCATTTTTTTTTTATTAGAAACAACTTTTAAACAATTCGTTTATTTTTAAAAAAGGAATTCTTGATTTATAAAAATTTAAAATCACTTTATAACCTATCCTGTCGTATATATATATATTAAAAAAGAAAGTAATTTCTTATTCAAGAATTCCCACTTAAAATAATACAAAATTTAAACAATTAAAACCTCTAATGGATGGGCCATAAATTACTTCTTATTGTTCAAATAATTACTTAATTAATGTGCTCCATCTTTGCCTTCCAACCGATACTGGAAACAGGTAATACCCAAATGTCATCAGGTGCATTTACGAAAACAAAGTGAAACTTTTCGCCTCGGGGAATCGGAGAAGGATAGCGAAAGGGGCAAGCCAGGAAAGAGTAAGCCAGGGAATAGGGGAATAATAGAGAATGGGAGCAAGGCGGAAGGGAGAAGGCCAGGGAATCGCTGACAGGAAGCAAGCCAGAATGGCAACAACGAATTACTCGACCCATAACCACAGTGCAATCAATTGTAGTGGTCCAGAAAACACATTCGAGCGAGACGGCAGCGCCAGATGCGGGAGAGAGAGGCAAAGACGGGGTGAGAAAGAGAGGCGAGAGACCACAGTACACCTCCAAAAAGCACTTTATATGCCGAGGTAATGGCGCCTAATAAACGTCTTCACTCGAGTGCGCTTGGAGCCGCCCACCCAGCCACCCAGTCATCCCGACACCCGGCCACCCCAAGGCCGTTCCCTTAAACAGAGAGAGAAAGTGTGGGAAAAAGACAGACAGCGACAGAGACAGAGACAGAGAGGTGTGCGGGAAAGGTCGAGCAAGTAATTATGATTTATGTCGCTTCGGAGAATGTGCAAGGCGTCTAATTGTGTGGGCGGTCACTGGCCGCAATTACGCCCATCTCCAGGCTCCATCTACATCACTTTGTCCCCGTCCCTCCGCCGTTCCCCAAACATCCCAGCTATTATGTCAAGCCGGCCGAAAATAGTGGAAATCCTACACGAATGTCGGATAAAGTAATTACAGGATGCTCTTCCCGACCGTCGCCTCCCTCATCTTTGCCAGGGGAGCCCTAGGTAACCCAACACCAAGGCAGGACCCAGGCGTCCAGAGAGACGTGCAAATGTGTCCTGATGTAATGCATGCTAATGCGACACTCCTTCCCCGCTCCCCGCTCTCTCTCTAGACTCGGCTGACCAGCCTGGTTAGGAATCATTAAAATAATTCAACTTGACCTGGACCAGGACGAGGATCAGGACCTGCCCCAGCAACAGGATTCCTGGAATACTTTTGTCCGTCCGTCTCCGCATAATGCTTAATGAAACTGAATGCCGTAAAGCATTAGTGATGGCAGCTTTTGATTTGAAAACGTAATTAAAAGCAGCTAAAAGCATCTTAAAAATAAATATTTAAACAATTTTAACATTTTGGTTTAAACTTTGTCTAATTTACTATAAAAAAAAATCATTTATTCATTAACATAGGATTCATAAGCTTATTAGGAAAATATATAATTAAAATAGTTATAGTTAATTTGAGATAAAACGAAAACATACAGAATAATAATGATAAGCATTTGAACATTTAAAAACAACAAACTCTGTCCTCCTTTACTTAATTTACAGCTAAGACCAGTTAAATCGGGACTTGGAATACAGCTAAATTGGCAAAACTGGACTCCGTGGCTTCTCCTACTCATCCTCTGACATCCTCTGATTTTCCCAGCCGACAACTGTGGACAATTGAAAAATCAGTAAACGATGCCGCATTGTCAACGCCACGTCCCCGGGGAAATGGCCACAAAGGGGGGGGGGGGCAAAGGCAGTGCGGAAAAGCGGTGAAAACTGGGTAAAGGCAGTCATCATTCCATGAGTGGAGCATCATTCGCACTTAATTAGTAGAATGCCCGATTTAAAAGTGGGCGTGTCCAATCAGCTGGAGAGCTTAATTACAGCTCCAGCCTCCCACTAGCATTTCAAATCGGACTCGACCAGATGCGGGCTCTTAAGACCGTTTGAAAATGGGGAAAAATGAATGCAGAATTGGCAGGAAAAATCCCTCTGAAATCAAAGAAAGACCAAAGCTGTATAGGGTTTCTCCCTTTGAGTCCCTTGAGGCAAGAGTAAAATGCTTTATGTGATTAGGCCAAAAGGACACGTAACGCACAGAGGAGAGACTTAAGGAGTGCTTTATATGATTAGGACAAGCATCTGGGATTTGCGCCTTACGGTAAAGGAAAGTAAGAGCAACGAAATGGGTTCAATGCAGAAAAAATGAATTTAGAGACATATCTTTAAGGGATTATCGTAAATTAAATATTTATTATAGGGACTTTTATATTTAAGTTGAGGACTTTTATATTCGCACACCACAATTTAGCAAACTAATTTCACCAGGCTGCCAGATCTGGCTTTGTATCGATGACTCTCCTTAAATCGACTCGATAACATCGATGAACAATATTTGCTTTTTTCATAATATATTGTTCACACTTCCGTTATAGTATACTTTATGTTAATATGTACAAGGTGGTGTTCGTACTATGTTACTTTGATTTAACAATTGAATAATTCGACACACATGGTTTGAAAGTAACATTTAGAAGTTAAAGTAATATACTCCCTGACTAATTTACTCACAGAAAACTATTTTTAACAGCTGAGAAGTATCTTGGAACTTATCAGAATTTACAAAGTATCTTAACCTAACGAAATAATTCACGTGACATGCAACTGCTGAAAAGAACCAACAGCAAAGAGTCTCTTAAGCAAACGAAAAGTAGTTTAAGCCAGTGAACAGTAACCCAAAAGTATCTCCAGCTGCAGGAAATCATCTTTTGCCACTTGGCTCCCCCCAAAACACAACTTAAAGCTAACAAAAAATATCCTGTGCCAACTTAAGTTTCTGTAAGTACTTTGTTGAAAAGCGAAATGTATGTTTTCCAGTGCAAAGGATAAATGGCAGCTCACAAGGGAATCCTCTTAATTTGTCCATTCAAAGATTGCATTCTTTTTCGGGTCTGGGTCCGGGTCCCTAGCAAATCTACGCCCATTTAAGCCCGATCCCTTGGCTAACCGGATTATTATGTGCAATGCAAAATGCTTGACGGTTCATCAAGGAGGCCATCAACAAATTAGCCGACTCGAAGAAGGCTCGAATAAAAATTTGCTTAGCTGTCGTAAATTCTGGGACACAAAGGCTAATCGCGCGGCTAATCAGGCGCAGCCATCAAACCATCAGCCATCAAAGGCGCTCTCCGGTCCGAATCCTTCTGCTCAAGTGAAGGATTGATGCTTGGCAAAGGCTTTGCCATACCCAAAGGCGGAGCACGGCGGAGCCAACTGCGTGCCAGGACATCATTATGCTAAAATATTGCTCGGCGGTACTTAATCAACACAAAGGCAGCGAAGGCGGCCCGCCACGCCCCGCTGTCGATTTAATTGCCCCACAGACAATGTCAATGTCAGCATAAATTAAATTTTGATTCCGCCGCTCCGGCAACTGCGGCGGCTCTAATGAAATTCCGCACGCCAAATTGCACAGCCCCCCGGAATGGGGCTGACTGGAGGGCATCCACATGGCACCTCCCAGTCCAGGAGCTACTGCTGCTGCTGCCAACACCACCCCTTCGAAATGATGATGAGCTCATGATGTGGCCACCGCAATTGAGTTGGAGGCCTAAGTTAGTCGTTGCTCAGCCATTGTCGCATCAATTAATTTCAGCACGAGCCACGACTAGGACGACGCCACCGTCCGCCACCAACCGCCGGCCAGTAACCACCCGCCCTGCGCTCAGCCTCCAACTGTTCTTATCGGGCAGCTCATCACCATCATCCTGCGACCCCTACTTACACAGAGGAAAACAGGGGGTTTAATTAGGAAGAGTTATTTCAGGCTGTAAAATTAAAATAGAAAGGAAGCTAGAGTACTTGTTATACCATTATAACATTATTATTATCATTCCTTTAAAATAAATTATATTACAAAAAGTTTTAAAGAAACTTGTATACTATTTAGTGCATTTAAAAAATGTTATACCACTTTTAATAAAGTTAAACTACATTTACTTTTATTTGTAAGCTTCAAGTAATCCCCTTAATCAAGTGAAATCTTTATTTTCAGTGCACATTTTCCATTCTCAGCCACCACAACAACAGTTTGCAATTGTATGTGCGGTGGCGACGTGAAAGTGGCTGTGAAAGTGGAGAAGGAGGCGGTGTAGAGGCGGGCTGGAGGTGGAGGCGTGGCACGTAATGAGCTTAGCTCTGGCCAAAACCTAAGGTGGCCAAGTCAGAGTCCATTAGGGCCGAGTGGCTGGCCCGCATCTTGCGGATGTCCAAAGGGTGGGTGAAGGAGTGGCAAGCGGGGCGAGAGTGACACGGAAGGGATTTTAAAGTCGACTGATTATGGGCGAGTCTAGCTGAGGTGAGGAGACCTTGGAACTAAAACTGATTAGAGACACGTGTCGGGTCATCGAAGTGGCTGTCGTGCTGCTTTAATAACCAAAACGTAACCAGGGCTGGGTTAGAGTTAGAGGTGTAAATAGCGATAGTTGGTCAGTCACTCATAAGTAATTGACAGCACTTTAAGGAAATTTGACTTGCTCAAAAAATACAAATGATTAGAAAACAAACTATGCTCACTTCTTTTTCGATGCATTAAAATATAAACTTCTTATATTTAAATTTCAAATCGACTTAACCCAACTTACAATTATTTTCTTTTTTCTTCTTCTTCTTTAAGTTGTAATTGCAACCGTGGGCCGTTTAATCCACAGTGTTGTCAACTGCGTTAAGGCGACTTCCGGTACACTGTCGCTCCACATCGTTTCACTTACAGAACTGACAGCTCGTGTCAAAAAACGTGACGAAGCAGAATTCACAAATCACAAACTTGTCGAGCAATCAGAAAGAGCGAACGAGCAAACTGCAAAAAATACGAAACAGAACGAGAGCAGCGCTTTCAAAATGGCAGCAAATGAGTTGGACAAACCGAAAAAGCTGGATGACAAGCAGTAAGTAGGAGCACTCATCACGAAGTCCCATCAAAATCCTCATTCTTCCGCCAAACCCCCAGCCATCAGTTCATCTGCCCCATTGTTTACAAAAATGAGATGCCCGAGCTGGGGCTGGATTGCAAATTCCTGCCCTGCGGCAAGGATATACTGGAATACACGCTGGAGCCCATCTCGTTCCCGGAACAGGAGTCGCATCACGAGCACCTTTTCAAGGGGCTGCATCTGCTCTTCGACATTGATTTGGTGAATCAGTCGGCTTACGATAAGCCCCAGCAGCAGCGCCAAAATAATCGCAAAGAATTGCACAAAATGGATCCGCGGGATGCGGCCTTGCTGGCGGATATCGAAGCCTTACATTGTGGCGACACCAGGCAGCGGCCAAGCCGCCTCCAAGAGTGCGCCCAAATGTTTGCCAAGGAGCGAGTCATGCCGCCCCGTCCTCGAACAGGTGTATACCGTACCGTACCGCCGGTTTCTGAGAAGCAGGTGGAACTGCAGCCCGTAAGCCTTGACCAGCAGAAGGAGCTTATTAATAAGAGCTTTGAGGAAATCAAGAAGCCTCTTGGAAGGCATCCCATCAAGCCAAGGAGCAACGCCAAGCCGGTGTCCATTTTACCTCTTTTTCCAGATCCCGAACTTCAGAGCTATAACTTTCTGCAAATGCAGTTCGATAATCCGCCCACCGAAAGTAGCCAGAGTCTAATGAAGGACTGCGGCAACTATTACATTAACTTCAATGTCAAGGAGGATCTTCCTTCCATCGGGGAGCAAATCTACGTGTCGGAGCAGCGCTACAAGGAGGATAAATCCACTGAGATCGCCGAGAAGGGCGATCGTATTATTCTCATCCGAAAACCCGATGCCTTCTACTACGTCAGCGTACAGAAATACATAAAATTGCGACGTGAACGACCTCGTCCCCAGGCCATGGGCAACAAGTGTCTGCTGGTAAGGCTCCTGAAACTCATAAATGTATGCCAATAAATTCGCCAAAATAACCTCTCCCACAGCTGGTCAAGCGAGTGGCAAAGGAACCAAAATAAACAGGAATTGATTTTCAGGCTCACAAAGAAAATCGAGACGGAATCCAGGTATCTATGAGATCGTTTGATTGAAATTCCGAACGAAGCTAGGAATTGCACAACGACAAAATAAAGCTTATACCTAAACGATATAAAATTGTAAAAAACTTTAAGAATTTTTCAAAGGAAAAGCTTAGACCTAGTGCATAAATATAAATATAAATATAAATAAAAAAAAAGGAGTACAGAATGATGTCGCAAGTGCTCTCTTGGCTAGGCAAGGTTTTACTGTAGCACAATCAAATTTATACAACAAATAAATTTATACATTAAAGATTTCTTATACTTAGGAATTGCACTTTGTTTATACAAAATCGTTTTAAAAAATATCAGGTAACGGCTTGCCACTTAACCTAGACTGCCTAGTTGGCTTATATTGGAATTGCTTTATTATCGGACCGTCAGATTGGAAGCAGCTAGTGGACGGAAACTTTAGTTGCCAGGCAACAGGCTAAACCTGAAGAGGTGACATCTCGGCATCCCAGCACCTCCTCAACTTTACCTAAAAGCCACCTACACCCTTAGTTATGCCGCATCTTCTTGGCAATCTTGGCTAGAGCCACCATGACGATTCTGAAGTACAAATACATATTGCACTACATATTTGCAATGGATGTCTAGTCTGTGTAGAAAAATCGGTGTGAGAAATAGACAATTTTTATGACGTTTCCTCCCAGCAACCACTTTTTTTTTATTTTTTTGTATTTTCTACGATGTTCGTGCTGCCACTGTGGTACACTGCGGAATCCTATTTCATTTGGCCAGACGCTCGGAATTTGTTGTGGCAGCGATTTGGCAGGATAACTCCGCCCATTCACCCCACTTTAGTTTCCTGCAGAAGTGCTGGCCATTTGACCTTTTTTATACCGTGGCTGGGTGTTATCATGGAAGTCAAAAGCTAGCAACGCCGTGCATTTCCGACCCTACAAGTGAAAAAAGTGTGGCCAGCGGTCCCTAAAGCGAAAAAAAACTCCACCAGAATAAGAGAGTGGATTCTCTTTCCCGTTTTGGGACGCCTGGAATTGGCACACTAAATTGGCGTAAACGAACACAAACAGCTTTTGGCTTGGTTATTGTCTTCTTAATTGGATATCAATTTTAAATAGAAATTATAAATCAAAATAAACGTTTTTCTAAATAAATGTAAATGATATATAAATTATGATTAAAAATCATAATTTTAAATAATTTTTTCAACCTAGTGTCTTTTTAAAGTTTCTTTCATTATAAATATAAATAGCGATATATGTGATTTAATAATCTATGCTGCAAAGAAAGAAATTTTAAATTATAATCTTATAATTTAATTACTAAAGTTTCACGAGACCAAGATTTAATAAAATAGTTTACACCGAAATAGAATCGTCTCAACTGGCTATGTTTCACTCCAGTAGCTCTTTCCAGATCTGTATTCCTTGGAAATAGCTATAAAAGGCTGGTAATTATATTGCTGGGATTTCGGTAACACTTTAAAGTTTCAATTTAAAAATTTGAATTTGGACCAGCAGCACTATATAATTTTAAACTACAAAAACATACCAATGTTGAAATTAAAAATATTTTATTATTAAAAGAATATTTATAAAAAACATAATAATTAAGATTTGACTTTCAGATAGTTTATTATTGCTTTATTATTGTTGATATATATTTTTGAAACTCCTCATTTTCCCGATGTCCTGTCGCTGGCTGTCAGCACTGCCTGTTCCGGGTCCTGCGATGTCGCATGCAGCAGATGTCGCTAAGGGGGGACGGATAAAATGCCACAATTTTGTTGGCCAGCAACTTAGATGGCATCCGATGCCGCTGCAGCTGGGGCAGTGTGGGGAGAGGGGAAGTGACACGCTGCTCGATGGCTTAAATAGATTAGCCAATGCATTTGCTGCGGCCTGCGGAACTGTTGCGCAGCGACTGGGAAATTTAACGTCAAGAGAGAGAGAGTCATTTCAACACAAAACAAAAAAAGGGGAAAACCGAATATACAAAATTTGGGTGAATTTGTGTGGCTTTCAAATCAGCCAGAAACTAATGTGCCAACTTCAAAGGCAAACAAATTCAAGTGCATTGAGCCCGCAACAAATCAAAGACGCCTCGACGACCTTTTCCTCACTTCCGTCGACTTCTATTCAGCGTTCTCTCTCTCTCGATGGGCCATACATCAAAGCAATCAAATGGACCCAAGTGTATCTATCAAGGCGATAAGTAACAAAAAAAGAAATTCAAATCTCGCTCAAAAGAGGCGGAACCGAACCCATGGGAAGCTGCGAGTAAGGACAATGGAGATTGCACTGGGAATTATTTATTTGCAAAATGAGAGTTTTGTCCTAAAATGTAATATTTGTACAAAAAACTTAGGCGGTGCATTTCCGTAAATAGTGTGGTTTTTCACACTTTTAGGTTATAAGTGAGTTTCCGAATACTTTCAATTTCAATAATGCCGGTTTCTTTTCATTTACTGTCACTTTAAAATATTCTTTATTACAATTACAATAATACTTTTCGGTAGAAAAACTAATATTCCACCTAAATATTTAGCTTTTAACTTTTTTTAAGGTAAGAAAATCTTGCATTTTCCATAGTCAATGTCTGTCTTTTTTTCCCCAGCCTAGACAGGACCTATTTAATTCATTTTTTATTCACTTTTTTCTTGTGTGTTTTAAGGAAGAGGCAACGGAACGATTTCATTTATAAATTGAGCTTCTGTTTTTTTGGCAGCACCTAAGTTACGAGAGGTTGCGACTGGCTGGCAACAAATTATCGCTCTGGCACCTAGCCATCTCCTTTATCCGCTCCCACACCGCACCGCTGGCACATCCTTGACTGAAATGAACTCTTCTGTGGGCTCCAGGATATGTGTGAGAGTGTGTGTGCAAGTGAGTGTGTTTGCCGGCCTCAAAGAACTGACCAAGCAATTTGCCTGGCCCAAAGGCTAACCAACACCTCATCACTCACACGGAGCCAAAGAGCGAGATAAGGAGTGCCTGGATGTGGAAGGATATAGCAGGATGCGGCAGAATAGGGCAGGGAACGGCACAAGCTTGTCTTCGCCAGAGTGGACTTTCGCCTTAATTAAACAGATTTGTTTGCCGACTCTCTGGCTGATGGTCCATGTACTATATACGTGAGCCAGTTTGTATATATTTTTGGCAGACCGACCGAACGACCAAAGGACCGACCACGCCCGTCTAAACAAAGAGTGGGGATTCGGGGCCAAGAATTATGGCAGCACAGCAAAAGGTCAAACCCGTTCTCGGTTTTCAATACTTATTGGCCATCAGCCGCTCAAGCTCTGACCCCATAAACATAAAACGCAAATTCAAAGGCGATGGCACTTTCCCACTGGCTAATCCTTAATTTGCAATAAAAAAGATTCATGATCTATATAACGTATATATCTGTTTGCTTATTTCTGTGGATTTCACATTTTCAGAGCTGTGAAAAGATATTCTTAAATAAAATCATCTGGGTTTATGTTTAAGCCAAAGTTCCCTGTTTTCTTGGGTTGAAGAATATATCTAGTTCTTATAGGTTTTTTCTAAAACATTAATTTATTTGTTCCAAATTAAAATTTTAAAACCCAAATTCTTTAATAAATTCGTTGAAAACGATTAACCCTCCTCAGATTAAAAAAAGGGAAATTCTAAATCAACTGCATATTCACCTGAAACTTTTCTCGGAATTCCTACCAGATAACCAACAAAAAAAAACGCCTAGGCATAAATCCAAGGCAGGACAGCTGAAGTTGGCCATTTCGGGGGTCAAGTGAAAAGTTAAACAAAAACGCTTAGGACTCACACACACACACACAAATACAAACAGGCAGGACGGTAGGAATTGCGCCAGGATTTATGTTGCTACATCGTCCTTTGTTGACGCTGGTAACGCTGTCCACACGAATATTCACATTACACAGCGGGCCGTGTAAAACGGACACAAAGGATGAGGATGAGGACAAGGACGCGGACGAGGACGAGGAGGCCAAGAAGGAAGCGACCCTCAAGTGCTAGCAGCGGCCAAAACGATGTCAAGTCAAAAAATTGTAGAAAAAGAAACTAATTTCCTAAGATGGTGTCAACTGCAACTTTTCCCACTCGTACCCCTCGAGCATTTTCCTCCACTACTCGAGTGCTCTCTGGACTGCATTAAACGGCCAAGGATCCAGGGATCTGGGGACAGCGAGGAAGGCTGATGATGGCCACTGCTGAGAGCTAAATGCTCTGGCAGATTACCGCAAACTAGGAAAAAAAAAATTAAAGTGCGACATGCCACCACTCTGCCCGACCCCCTAATGAGCCTCTTAGTCCCAGCTCAAAACTCATAATCAGCACAAAAATTTTACTCCCCGGATATTTGCTACACTTGGAAAGTTTAGGGTGGAAGATGGGTTGTTTTAAATAAATTTACAAAAAAAAAATTTTAAGTAGTTTGTAACTTTAATTTTTTTAAAAGGTATTACTTTCTTATCTTCTATTTAATTATATTATTATATTATTATTATATTTATATTTGCAGTGACTTATTTTTAATGGTTTTATTTAATTTAACTTAACTTCCTTGATGTTCCCTAAACCAATAATTTATAGCAGAAATTTAGAGAGTTGTTCAAGTTATAATTTATATGTAAAATTATAGTTAAATTCCATTAAAACTTACATTGTTTAAATTTCTCTTTAGTTCCTTATTAAAGCCAACACAGTAGTGAGTATGGGGTAGATAATCTCCCTGGAGATACACTTTGTTAAGTTTTTGAAAATAATAATATTTTTTATGCTACCTAAAAAACTGTATTGACAATATTAAATTAAAATAGCTTTGATTTCCATAAAATTCCATTCAAATTCATGTGAATCTCCTTACTCAATCACCTCACAGAGGAAAAACAGTTAATTAAACCTAAAATATGCCTCAATCAAAAGTATGTGCCATTTATTGTGGCTGCATTTGTTGTTTTCGCCACAAGTAAGCCAAATAATTCGACTCAATGCGTACACTGCAGCCCGCACAATTAGGGAAACAAAGGAATGAAAGAAGGCATGTTTCGTAACACAAAATGTTTTGCCCCGCAGCCGATTAAATTTCCATTCTGTTTTTTTGGGAAATTTTCAATATTGATATCCATTATTTATGGGCTGCTGCTATTGAAATGCCCGGGGGTGTGGGACTGGGCAGCTGGCAGAGTGCGGACAGGGCGGATTTATTTATTGACGGGCGGAATGGCATGTAAACCGCAAATTAATTGGCTTGGTTAGACACCGCAACGGACCAGAAAGTTGCATAAAACTTTGCCGCCTCGATTGATTGATGTGGCCTGCCATTTGCCAGGTAATCAATGGTTGGGGCCAAGGAGTCAAGCAGCTAGGGAACCAAGGGCCTCCTGGCCAACTTGAGAAACAAATTGGAAACGTCTCTGGAAATTTATTTTTCTTTAAAGACTCCTTTAAAGAGGCCCCTTCGGATGCAAAAATAAAACAAGAAAAGATGAATTGCCGAGTTATTTCTCGCTGAATGAGCAAAAATAAAGCCACACATATATTTTGCCAACCAGCAATAACTTATCGATTTACCCAGGGACTCTTGGCTACGCAATTTATTAATTATCTTCTATAACATTTTATTTTTATTTTTCTAAGCACAACTTTGTGCAAACTTTTGCTATTCCCCCCACCCTCTCGGTGAGGCGTGTAATAAATTATTTCAAACTCCCGGCACAAATCATGAGCTGCATAAACTTAACTTTCCAATCATGAATCATTAAACTATCGCAACGGAACGGTTTTGCTATTCGGCTTCACACTAAAGGCCAGCCAACAACAGTTTTGTATCAAACAAATTAAAACTTTTAGCCAAACTATTTAGATACAAATGCAAACAGATGGTCAGCCACGGCAAATTTTCCTCCAAGGAAAACAAAGGAAGAGGTCAGGGTTTGGTGGAAAAATGGGAAAACCAAGGAAGTCTGGCGGAAACTTGAAATGCACGTACTAAATGTTTCTCTGCCCTGCCACTCAAATTGCTTGGGAATTGTTCTAAAGCAGCAAAATTTGCGGAAGTCTTAAAGAGAAAATCTTTTTGGTGTCTTGCATTTTTTAAATCAAGTCAATTTATGTTTTTTATATATTTAAAGTCATTTTTATTACCTTATAGTTCAATTTGAAATATCCTATATCTTCTTAATACTTGTATATTAATTGTTTATTAATTATACATCTTTAAGAATATTTTCTTTAAATCCTTCAATATATTTAGTTTTCGGACTGATCAACAGATGCGATTATAGAGAGTTATATTAACTGTGAAAGTCGCTTGACAACAAACTAGCGATTAGCCATCGAATAGCAGAAATAAGAGACTGCAAATTGTGCTGTTTGAAGCGCTCGATAGGGGGAATCCCACGCAACTGTCGCACACAGCGAAAGCTACTTTTAGAAAAGCATTTCTACGGAAAATTCCAAGCCCCTAAGGATAAGATTAGCGAATTGTACAAAGCGCAATACTTAAGGATACACTTTAAAAGAATATGCTTATAAAAATATTTAATAAATAAAAACTATTAAGAAAAAGGATTTATTTTTTGGGGTTAACAAATTGTTGATAAATTAAATTCTAAGGAATTTCAAACACTGAAAATATAAATAAATAATAATCCTTATATTTTAAGTAAATAATATAGCATATATATAATTAATTATTCACATAACATAGAATATAGATAATATTATAATCATACAAAATAAATATAAATAATCACAAATTAACCTGCTTATGACACGAAATTTCTGCCAGTGCTGGCAAACAATTTTCTTGGGCAAATTGGACAGCCGGCATGCAGTGCAATCTAATCAGATCTAATGTTGTGCCTTCTGTGTTCTTCTGAGCTGTTGGGCAAATTGTAAAACCCTTTGGCCGGGGTCATAAAAAAGTCCGCTACGCCAATTCCAGGGAAAATGTGTTAATAAAAGGACAAAGAATTCCGAGCAAGAAGGAAGCGGAGTGCCTAAGAAAATTGAAATGAATAGTATGGCGGGGGCGTGGCTTGGCGCTGTGCGGCCGGAGGGCGAGTGGCTTAAAGTTCATTTGCAAACAATCAGCCAGACGAACCCAGACAGAGTCTGCCCCGAAGTGTGTGCTATGGATTTTCCATCTCGTACCCAAATTATCCTGGCTCTGACCTTAGTCTATTTGCTCCGTCTGTGTCTCCGTCTCCATGGGTCTCTGCATTCTGCATCATCATTTATTTTCTCCCCGCTCCTCCTTGGTTGGTCAATCTTTAAGCAAATTTATGTTGTGTGTGCCACAGACAGCCGCAGGCATTCCAATGTCCTTGCGCCACAAAAAAAAAAGAAGAGGGATATGCAGCGAGCGGAACAACAACCAGATGAGCTACAATGTCTGTTTGACTGACACACATGAGGGGGAGGGGAAGTGGTGGCTACGGGGATCTGAAGGGTTGCGAGTGGGACTCCTTGCAAACATTGCACTTTTGGGTTAAGCAAAGCAAAACGCTGGCAAAATTCTTTTTCGACCAACCACAAAAGTCCTTGCACAAACACACACATGTACGCACACACATATTCGCAGACGACCAAAAGCAATTCCATTTTGCCTTAAAATGCACGAAAAACGACAACAACGAGACGAACAAGAAGAGCCCAGAGCCAGCCGCCGGAAAAGCGGGGAAAACCAACAGCAATATACACGGATAATAGTGATTCAAGAATATGCTCGAAAAGTTGCAGGAAATGTAGATTAATTTTATTAAAATGTGTGTAATTTAAATACATTATTATATTATTAAAGCCAATTTTTATAATGTCTAAAAAACACATATTAGAAAACTGCAAAGGATGCATAATATGTTTAGCTCTTAATAAAATTAAATACAATAAAATATTTATTTAAATATTAATTTATAACATTACTCGCCTCATATTTTTACTCAGTGTAAAGTCAGTGAGAAAACCAACAGCCGGGCACTATAACGATTTTCAGTTGCATGCGTATTACATTTATTTTTATTTATATTAAGCGCAGCGCAGCAGCTAAAAATAAATAGAAAAGCAACAGCGGCAGCGGCAGACCCAGACTCAGCTGGAAAATCTAGAGAAGCAAGCTGCCGCTGCACTTGTTTGCGCTATATGCTGTACTATAAAGATATATAAATGTGTCTATATTTGCCTTGCTTTTTATGCCCATAGATGGGGGAATATAGAAATGAGGCAGGTGCCATAAGAAAAGATATCCCGGAGTCGGCCAAGTTGTGGATTTATAATCAGCATAAGCAGGTGAATCCACAAGGGGAAGAGATCATCGAGGGATAACGACTTTGACTCAGGGGGAAAACAATTTTTTTTGAAATAAATTAAGGTCATAATGGATATTTTCAGATGCAGCGTGTCTGTCTTGCTGCCTGCGGTGACTAAAATATAGTTATTTTAATTTTGTTTTCTTTTTTGGAGCAACAAAGTTTGGAACACCGTGAACTAGCCTTACAAAGCCTATAAAGTATATATTTTCCTATAAAGTTTTCTAAACAACTTTTAACTCAATATGCAGGTTTGTTAGTTTGTTAATCTAAATGAATCATTTTGTGACAAGTTTTGATTTTTTTTTTAAAACAATTTTTAAAATACATATTTTAGATCTTATTAAGAACATGTGGTAGCCAAAAAGCAAATGTTTATCAAAAGTAATAAAAGCATTGATTCATTATTGAACCTCTAAGTTGTTTTTAATACTTGGGGACTTGGGGATTTTATTGATTTCAATTAAAATAATAAAAAAAATAAAACAAAAACAAGATGATATATATTTGTAAGTCCCTAAAAAGAACGCAAAAGTATGTCATGTATTGGCAACTCCGCCAGTTGCTTATATATGGATTATTATATCAGGATTGTAGATCCTTTTATATACTTTATTTATTTATTATATATAGGTATTAAAATTGATTTTTCTCATCTATAAAATTGAACTCTTTCCAATAATAAAATTAAATTTGTATACGGCTCCAGCTGTACCAATATAGATTTCCTCAATCAATCATTTCGATGTTAATGCTGCTGATGACTTCATCATCGTCCAACAATCAAGCCCCAACATCCTGAATGCCATCCTTAGCATTTAAATGTGATGGCTGCGCATTCCTTTCATTTTCTCCTCCCCCTCGTCTAAATATAACTCTGTTTGTCGCACTAAAAACGCTGATAAATATCAAATCAAGACCCCCCTCTGCGGACAAAGCTCTCGTCCCACATTTTCCAGAGAACCCCCCCAAACACAGAAACATAATTTGTGAAACCTTTACTGCAAAGCGTATTTCCCGTTTCAGCATTTCCCCGGCAAATAGTTTTCCCTTTTTCATATGTGTGTTCTCGCTTGCTGGCTAACATATGTTTTCATTCCTTATTTTCCTTGGGTTGGGCTCGCTTTTTTATTTTTTTGTCTGCAATTTATTTTATTGCCGCAATGCAAAATGTGTGCCGGGCTGTGAGTTTGTGTGTTTTCCATGTGGTTGTGTGTTTGTAGCATTTGTATTTAGCCTGTTTAGCTTTGCCCGCTGGCTGTGGGCCGCTTTTCTTTTTTTTCCTCCGCCTCAATCCCACCCCGAGAACCCACAAAATGCTGACACAAATGATGTGCCGTCGCCTGTGCCTGGCCGGGCGCAATTAATGCGGCATCTGCTGTTGCTGTGGCTACCGATTTTGCTGCTGTTTTTGGCTCAGATGTTGCTGCAGCAGCACTCGCACCTGAGTCCTCTGCGGAGGCATTGGGGCCAGCCGCATGGCAACAACAGCAAAATGCAAATTATTATTGCCCGCAAAGAAAATGGGGAAAGTAGCTGACTTTAGAGAATATTTCAACGTCTTACTTAATCTTATTTGATATTTAAGTGGTTTCTGATATATAGTTTTTAGTAATTCTATTTATTCATTTTTGGTGTTAATATATTAAGTATTTTTAGAACTTAGAAAACAATTTAAAAAGCTCGAAATGCTAAACATCACATTAAATTCGATCTCTTCAACTTCAAAAAACTTATTAAATTCCTACACTTTTAAATTTAAACCCAAACCTCTAAGTAAGATATCTAGGTGGTCGCTCTATATATCCTCAAGCCTTTTTAGTCGCTTTTTATGCACTTTTGCACTGCAGCTGATGTGAGAATTTTCCTACTTGCACAACTAATTCCGCAGTTGGTGCCGCTGCTGCCAAAAACTTTTCTGGTTGAATGACTTTTGTGGCATGTTCTCTACAAAAACGTGTGTGCGCCTTGTGTGTGTGCTAGCACACATACAAATATTTATTATATATTATATTATTTCTGTATTATAAAAACTAAATATAAGACACGAAAAACACTGCCTTCTGTTTTCACATGCTTTCAAAAAATATTATAATTGATATCAAGGAGAAAGAAAAATTCCTAAAAAAAAACCTTGGGATTCTTGAAACTTTCATAAATATTTTCTCTTAGTGCAGCCGGCATTTGTTGGTTTTTGCGCAATATTTATGTTACGGTTACAAGGTTACTTAAGCCTTAATGTTCACTCTCGGGGAGTCTTCACATCAGTTCCGTTTTCTTCACAGGAAAAAAATACAGGCAGCTGGAAAAGCGAGGGAAATCGTTGAAAACGAAGGCGAAATCGATGGCGGAAATGTGGCATTTCTGGCCTGAAAGGTTTTCCCTTCCTTCGTTTGGTTAAAAGCATTCCCCGCCCGATGGTTTCCCATCCATATATGTGTATAAATACATGCTGTAAGTCAAACAAATCGTTTGCTAATTGGCTGTCATGTATTTTGGCTACAAACGGCGACGACTGCGATACAATTTAAACAGGGTCCAGGCAAACAGAGCGCGAAATTCAGCGGTGGAAAGCCAGCACTCATACGCACTGTTGTCAAGGGGAAAATGCTTTGATTTCGCTGACAACCGATGGCGTTCAATGAGAATTTATTTCGGCAGGGCACAGGTCATATTTAATTGGTCGAAAAATGTATGAATGTATATTGCTTAGATATATCCTGACATAATAGTTAAGGAGCTTTAACGAATGCAAAGCAATATAATAGTATGTGAAGTCAAAGGACAGTGCCATAAAAGTCTTGCAAAGAGGAAAATATAACTTACTTAAATTTTTAAAATAATATATATAGAGAGAGAGCGATAATATAAAAAGTGTTTTTGTTGGAAAAGCATGAAGAATAAAAATGCAGACAAATCCCAGCTCCGGACTGAGTACAAAATTAACATGAGAAAAACGCGCTGCTGGAAAAAAGTGTAGCTAGAAATTGCAATTTAATTAATGGAATGCATCGCAGACTGCGAAAATATGCGAGGCAGATACGACGAGAGCCAGGAGGAGACAGAGAGAAAAAGTGAGAATGCAAATGGCCGCAGAATTGGGGGAAAGGAAAAGTGAAAATTGCACAGCAGCGCCAGCCGGCCGACCGATGGGGGAAAAATTACTAGAAAACCAAATTAACCAAATTAGCAAGCTGTAAATTCAGCGCCGCCTTCTTCTTCCTGCCAGCAGCTGCACTGCGGAGCAAATTAATAAAGTTTCACATTATTAGCGGAGTTTTCGCTGGGCTCTCCTTCGGCATTTTCCATTTTCCATTTCCCAGTTCCCATTACCCTCACAGCTACCATTTTCCCTTCGCAGTTGTGTCTGACTCGGAGTCGGCCTGGTTCATTTCAGTTTCAGTTCCTCCTCTGGCCAAATTTAATTTTTCTTGTAGTTTTAAGCAGGCCAAAGTTTACTTTTTCTGTGTGCGAGTGTGCGCGCGTTCGTGTGCGTGTGTGTTCCCTAAGTAAGTTGGCCAAGTTAAGATGCCTTGCTCTTTCAGTTAGTGTATGCGCTTAAATTATATGCGCAAGTTTGGCCAACAAGTTTTGGGAGCGAGTTTCGCTTTAATTTATCGCTTGGTTCCTTTGTCGCTGAACGCGACATCTACACACTTATGTATGGGAATATATCCCGCACATTATATTCGCGCACGGCTGAGGAGCAAATACTAGCAGCCGTTAGCTTGATTTAATTATTTCTTACTATCAAAACACAATGAATATTTATCATGTATGTATTCAGCTGCAACCCCAAAAAATGTATTCAAATGTAAGTTTATTCCAACGTATGCAAATTCGGAGGGTTAGTTTTTCCATTTTCAAAGCTAAATTCACACAAGCACAAAATATTTTCCATAAACTGACAAGTTTTTTAGGGAAGGGAATGCCCCTGCTGCCGGGACTTGTTACATTTTATTATCCTAAATGTAATGGATTCTTACAAAAGTTGCCACGAGTTATTTACATATGGCTCTGAGTTTGATGAAGATTCAAATTATAGAAATGTATATTCCTTTTGAGTTTGTTTACTATGCTCACTCAAACGAATTGAAGATACTTTGCGGATTTTGCATTTTAATTGGGAAAAATATTATATTTTGTTTTAACAACAAGCTTATTTACATGCATCTAATACCGATGAAAAACTAATACTACAGACTCACTAACTTCAAACTCCTAAATGACTCTCATAACTTGACCACAACTGTGGCCGTGTATTCATGCTTTGAACTGACAACCCGCAAAGGGAAGATGCGGCAAGGGAAATAAGAAAAAAACTAAAGCGAAAATGAACAACACGCGACTGTCCTGGTCACAGGACCCGCACACAGACAGGATGCTGGATTCACAACGCGTCGTATACGCAATTGACCTAATTTCACCCCTCGCCCACGTTGTTTCCTACTCGTCGTTCGCTGTAATGGTCGCCGTTTAGCTTTGGGTTCTGGTTTGCCGCCAGGATGCGGCCAGGATGCGTCGGGATGTGCGGCAGGATGTGCAGCTCGCCGCCTCGCAGGATGCACTTCTATCCAATATTGTATTTCCCGCTTCTACGAAATATGTATGTGTGCTTGTTTTGAAAAATTCATGCCAGCTTTTCGAGGGCGCCTTCCCTCCTCAGAAGTCACACATAAATCCACAGCCCACCTGGCTGTGTTTTTATTTATTTTGTTTTTATTTCATGCTTTACATAATTAAGTTCTTGTCGATGGCAAAAGTTGCTGACACTCGCTCGCTGGCTGGCTGGCAGGCTGGCGGCCTGGCTACGCTCCGACATCCGAGAACAGGCAACTTTTGGCTGCACATGGCTCTAAATTAATTTCATGGCATCAAGTTGGCAACAGCCAGCAAGGACGCCAAACTAAAATAAAAGCAAAAACGTACACATGTCGCCCTGCTGCAGGAATGTTTTTAGAACGTGTTAATTAGGTGAATTTCTGAGATGTATTTGCAGAAGCGCAGCCACCGAATTAACAACGTGGCAAGTTGAAGTGGCTGTGGCCCGAACCCATTCCCCGAAAAAAAAGTGGCAAGCGTGAGGGGAACCTTGAACTAGTACCTCAATATTAGCGGATTGCCAGCAAGGTCGGTAAAGTGCAGGAGCTCTTTCAGAGGTGGTGACCGAAATAGGGAACAAAGTCAAACTGTATGTTAGTCCCCAAATTGCAGAGGAGAAGGTTTTCCCAAAAACCCTGGTAATTTGTATATTTACTCTATGAAATAATAGAAGGTAAATATAATTACCTCATTAAACATATAGAAAATACTCAAAAAGCTTTGATAAATCTCAGAAGGTTTGTAATAGTGATTAAGAATTTACCTTAACGTTAAAACATAATTAAATGCAAACTTATAGCTAACTAATGTCAGAAAAGCTATGGACTTATCCTATACTATATAAATTTTACAGAAAGAAGCTACAATTCGAATATATTGACTATAGGTAGTTTTATAACTTAAACTCTTTAGTAACGAAATTTCATTTACAAAATCTAATAGCTAAGACTTGCTTCTTTAAACAACATACAATTGATTTATTGGGAATTTTAACTAAGAACATTTCTTTATATTTAATAAGCATCATTAAGTTTTAAGGAATTCCAGAGTCAACCCCAGATTCATATGTTTTTCAATCGATAAAAGCAAAGACTTCAATATCCCCTTGGACACATTTCGCTAACTGCCTAGCATACACTAATGAACTAAATCGAAAACAGTAACTATTAATTTCTACTACTAAGACCGACGATCCCAACAATTCCCAACTAATTGAATAGAAGTGGAAGCCCACTTCTAATACTTTTCGAAATCGAAGAAGACCCTAAGTAAAAGCGTAGCGAATTTATGTTCTAATCAAACTTAACAACTCGATCCCCCTGGCTCCTACTCTTCCAAGCTCGATTCCGCCCACAAAGCCCAACGGGAATTGTGCAGAGACCCGCAGAACTGGAAACGTTTTATATTGATTTATAAATTCCACAAATTCCGCTGGCATCAGCAGCAAACAAACTTCTTATGAGCAAACTTTGAGGCGCATAACTATACTATCTAAGGTCCATTTTTCCGCATAGCATTTCCCCGTACATACACTGAGCAGAGCCAACCCCCGGCACAAGGACGCTCTAATTGCATTTAATTAGCTGCCACGATGGCCTCGTTTTTCCCGCTCTACCGTCTTCTTTTGCCCGCTGGTGTGTTGGGTGTTGTCTTGAAAAGTTGACCGACATAAATTTCATTAATTAGTTGAAAATTTGCCGGGCACTTTGTGAGCAACAATTTCTGAAGATTTGTTAACGCTGCTTGGTCATTTGCTGGCCGGACCTTTTCGGTCATTAAACAAATGTATTTATGGGATGCATGCCAGGGCTTAAAACTAAGAAGAAGGAGAACTAAGTTCGGAGGTTACGACCAGGGTATACCAGGCTCTAAGTTATTAATAAAAGTTTCTGTATTTTAAGGTTAATAATTAAAAAATCCAATATGTTTACTCAGAGATGAAAATTAGTGCCTTAAAACTTTCACAGGACCCTAGAATATACGAGCCTTAGTTTTCTTAAAGTTTTGTATACTTCCTTGCGGCTTAGGATTAGTATTGCATAAATATTTAAAGTGTTGTTTCTTGGCACAAATCAATAATTTTAAAGTAATGACTGAATTTGACCCTCTACCAGTATTAGGTATAACGGGAACTCTTGAAGGGAAACTTAAACACTAAAGATCAACCGCAATATGAAAAGTCCGCGTGGCCACAAGTTCAGCCCAATATTTGAGAACTTTTTACCCGCTTTCCTCTCGGCTCAAGTTGCCAACGAGCCAGCCGAAAAGGGCAGCACTTGGACAACTTTAAGCGGCCCGCTTAAATCCCCGACAGGCGCGCTGATAAACAAACAAACTTGTCTAATGTTCCACTTTCCGTTTGCCGACGCTTCGCTCCCAAGGATATCCTCAATCCCGAGACATAAAGCTCGGGAATTGCGGATTGAAAGGAAACTCGTTTCGTCATTGACAAATTCGATGAGCCGCTGGCGACGGACGAAGGACGCAGGACGTAGGTGGCTCTGGGCCAAAAATGCGGGGATAAATCAATTGAAAAATATTAATGAATTATTTATGAGATAAGACGGAGCACAAATAAAGCAAGCGCTCACCGTCCGGCGAATAGGAAATAAAACGAGTCGAAGCCAATGGGGAATCCCCCTGCGGCTTCAAACCGCAGGGGAAAATAACCAACAGAAAGGAAATCGGGGCAAAAAAATAAGAGAAAAGCAAAGGAAAACGCAGGAAAAATAAAGAAAAGGGCAGGCCAAAACCAAAACCGAAGCTCGAAAAGAAATAACTGGAGAAAAATTACGCTGGAGACTAATAAAACAAGATTATTGCGGTATAACCGCAGACCCATCGGAGCAGGGGAGTGGGCCAGAACTAGACAATGAGCCAGGCCATAAATCAGTAGCCGCAGAACGCAGACAACTGCATTCGGTTGATGCCAGTGGAAATGCTAGCGTACACAGAAAGAAATTAAAGGGAATTTGTAAGCTTAGGGTGAGAAAAAATTAAGTTTAAAAGAATATATTTTGATACAGAGGCTCAATGTATCTTCTATTTTGTATTTCCTTCATAAGTTCTCAGTGTACGAGGAAAGCTTGCTCGTGGCAGACTTGCACGCAGTTAAGCCGTTTTCCGGCGATGATGATGCACAAGATAATTATGCCAATATGGGAAGAACAAACCAATTGGAAGAGCTTGCAGAATGCTGCGCCTGCCACCAACCGGAAAACGTTCGTGTAAATATTAAATATTGACCGGGGTCGAGAAGGAAAATGAAGAACGCATATAACCACAGGCACAGCCGAGACACCGGAATAGGAAGCTAAAGCCGGCTAGAAATGTGTCCGGAATTCAATTTCGTTTGACACGTTCAAGCAAATGCAATGAATATCCGTAATTTCCAGCAGCTGAAGGCAATCAGTTTCCTCACTCAATCAGATAAACACGCTGAGGGAGAAACTGTCAAATATTTCTGTGGGTGAGAAATTGTTTGAAATTCCATAAGGTTTACAAAACGTACAAGAACTCTCAAGTAATATTTATTACAAAATAATTAATGACCAGTATAACTAGTTACTTTTATTAAAATTAATTGTAGGACTACTCAACAGTTTCAGTTTAGGTTAGGACACTTCAGTTCAAATGATAATAGAATGTTTAGTTTGAAACTAAATATAATTTATATAATAATTCTAACCATGATAAACAAGGATATCAAGTTTTATATTTTGGCGATATTTTCAACGATTTTTTTTCGCTCATGTTTGTATTTCCCTCTAATTTTAATTGTTTCATTGTCAAAGTTTTTTATAATTGATACTGACCATGGCTGTCACATGGCACCTAAAATAGTTCATACTCCGTATGAAAATTTAGTCGTTAAAGGGCACTTGACCAGCATAAAACCCGACAAAGCATTTTTAAAGCCCATCATCACAGTTCTGGGAATTTTAACGCTTGAAAATTAATTATTAACAAATTGCTCAGCACGAAAGCGAAATAAATGAATTGCTCGTGTTGCTGATGTTGCTCTCGATGTTATTGCTGTGGCAGCTGCAGCAGATGTGGCGCGTTGTTGCCTTCGCTCCCGTTGTGAGCAATTTGTGTATAATGCATTAAATGCAATTTGAACTATTAAAAGCATACTTTTAGCAAAGCTGCATGGGGGCAGTGCTGCCTGGTGGCTGGACGAGGGCCATTTTAGCTATTTTCCACGCACGTAAACATAATTTGCATTGCTCTGAAATATTATGGCAGCAGCTAAAAGTATGGAATGTAACAATCTCCCACTTTTCGCGTTTTCTCTTTCTCTTTCGCACTTGTTTTTGCGAGGAAACAGAGAGAAAAGCTTAGAGCAGGACCAGTGATGTCTTTTCAATTTAAAAGTGTCTCATATCATTCTTAAAAAAAATAAGAATACAAAAATTTGGAGGGATTTGAAATCATCGGAAAATATGCTATGATTTTTTGTGGGTACAAATGATCTTGTTTTTCCATATTTTAAGTCATACTTCTTGAAAGAGTTTAAATTGAAACTTTTCTTTACAAATTTAATGAGAGAATCTGAAAATAACAAGAAAATTCTTTTGAAGCTGTTAATAGGCTTAGAAACAAATAATTTTAAATTATAAATATTAAAGAAATTAATATGTGTACTTTTTTTAAAGGTATACTAAGATTATTTCATATCTTAAAACTACCTTTGACTGGAAATCAAAAACAGTCGTGTATTTTTAGTGGGATAATATTAAAAATGTCTCAGTGCTGTGTTCCAATACATTTTTTACAAGATTTTCATTTGTAAATAGTCAAACGATAATAAACCAAAAACTTTCGAAGTTATCAAGTAACAAGAAACTGTCATTTATAAATTTAATTTATCCTTGTTACAAATAAACAAAATTGCTTAAATAAAATTTTTACATTAAACACAATTTTCCCTGGCTTTTTTAAAATGGTTTTCCCAACAACTAATAGCTAGCCAAAGTGACCGGGTCAAAGGCCAAATGTGGGCCAGATCTGAGCCATAGAGCGAGAGAGCACTTACCGTTATAGAATGGCCAGAGTGGCGATTGTTGTTGCTGCTGCTGCTGCCGTTCGCTTTGTTGCTGTTGCTGTATTATGCTAACAACTAACGCCATTATTATAATAACTGCTCGCGTTGTTGGCGCTGTCGCTGCCGCTGCCTTTGTTGCTGGTGCGGGGAATCCCCTCCTGCTGCTGCTCCTGTTACAGCTACAGCTTGTTGCTGCTGCTGATGCTGTTGTGGCAGCAGCGGGGCGTGGACTACGCGATTCGATGACGTCGACGTCGTCGTCGGCGCCGCTGCGACGCAAAAATCCGCATAAATTTATATTGCAAATTTGTTCCCGCTCCTGTTGCTGTTGCTCCTGCTCCTGCTCCTGCGGCTGCTCCTGCTGCTTGTGTTGCTTAACAATAACTATTGCCGCAGGCATCCAGCGAGATTTAATAGTTTTTGCCTGTCGTTGAGTTTTATTTGCCAGTTTTCAGCTGATTTTTCTTGTTGCTGCATTTAAGTGCTGATGTTGCTGCCGCCGCTCTAGATGTTGCTGCTGCTGCTGCTGCTAATATTGTTGGTGCTGCTGCCGTGGCCTCTGCAGCGACTTTGGCAGCATAATGCGCCATTTGCCGTTACTGCTATTATTTTGTGTTTTATGCTTACTTAAACTTTTACTTTTTGCTGTTGACTAGCCGTCAATGAAATATTTGTGCTAAGCGCAAAAGCAACATTAAGTCTGTTGTTGCCGTGCTCCCGCTCTCAGCTATATCTCAACTCGCCTTCGGTTTACCTTTTTGCTAGCTTCACTGGACAGGAAAAATAAGCAATGAAGCAATCACTTTCAGGTGCACACCCCGCAGCAACATGTTTTTTTACTATCTGAGGGAGAGAGTGTGGGAGGGAGGAGTAAGTTTGCTGAAATGGCAGAGATTTAAAGGATTCCGGATCTGGCTTAAAGTTGAAAACACTCCTCTCGAGTCCGGAATCCTTTGCATTTTAATGGATACATTTGTTTCCAGTTGCTGGTGGCAGCAATGAAGGTATCTACTATCACAGGTGTGGACTGATCAGGTCCTGCAGCATCAACATGTAGGGTAAGGTAAGGTAAAAATAGATGGCCAAGAAGGAGTCCATCGAACAGAAAAGGTCTTCTAAACTATCATGAAATCAAACTTCAAACTATAAACTAGGTGATATGTTATGATAGCATAATCCGTTCTTGAAAACTTCCTTTTAGAAATAATATTTTGTAAAAGTAGCTACTCAAAATATTCTATAATGTACGCCCAAAATCCCTCAATCTTTAATGGGTATTTTTGCTTTTTTAGAACTCCTGCCTGTTGCTCAACGGCGTCAACACTTTTGCTTTTCCCGACTGTGAGTGGCAAAGTTTCAACCTTTCAGTTTTGCCATTTTAGCTGCCACTTTCCCTGCACTTCGCTCCACTTCACACAGTGGGCGGGCGGACCGAAAGGACCCCTGCCACGCCCTTCGACAGTCCATTCCGCTCTGGGTGTGGTGTGTCTCTGTCTGTCTGTTTGTGTGTGTGTGTCTTTTGCCAGTTTTCTTTTGCACATCAGTTTACGTGGCCTCTGCTGAGTCCCTGCCCCACAGGAGATCTCTCTCTCTCTCTCTGTGCCTCACTGGACTTCTCCCTTGGCCATTTGCTGTTAGTCTAATTTAATTGCATTCGTGGCCCGTTTTGTTACGTATACGCCGCGTGGGCCGGCGGCAGAAAGAGGCGAAGGGAATGCCATTGAGGTTGCAGTTTGTTTCACAGCAACGCCCCGACCCGCTGTCCTTGCCTGCTATGCATTGTTTTGTTTATCCCTTAATCCTTATCAGTTGCCATTCGCCTGGGCAAGAGCCACAGTGCAAAAAATTGGCACACAAAATAAACAAAAGCCAGGAGCGAACTCTTGACTTATTTTCCAACTGACCCAGAGTTTGCTCCACTCTTACTTTTATTCGGCTGCAAGGTAAATGATTTATTATCGAGTAGCGGCTCCTGTGGTAGCCCAAGCCCGCGCCGTGTGCCCGTGCTCGCGTCCTTTAAACAAACCGTCGTAATTAATGATAGAGAAAATGAAATTCAACACACAGAAAACTTGGCCGCAGATTTATTGCCTTGCACTTGAACCGAACAATAAATAAATAGTTGTAGGAACCAAGGAGCGGGCAGGAAGTGACCCTTGGGCTCCTGCTGATTAGCCACCAAGTGTGTGTGTGTGTGTGTTGGCTAGTGTAATTGTTATGGCTAACGGGAATCGCTAGGATTAATGAGCAGCTAAACGGAGTGGAATTGGGTGGAAATATTCTAGATAGTGAAAGTCGAAAGGTGGAGGGAAAATATAGAAATTAGAAATATATAAGTAACATAGTAACATTTAATTTGGTTTTACAAAAATATAAAGGAAACTTCTTGCAATTTTTGTTGGTTATTTAATTAAATACAAATGCCAAGAAATTAAATTTATTTTCTAAAGAACGTTTTTTGACTTCATTAAAATTAATCTCTACTTTTATAGGAGCTTAAGTACACAGAATAAAATATAATTAAAGACAATGGGAACTTTTTTCTCAGAACTGCGTAATAATATTCTTTATTCTCCACAAAGTTACATTTTTGATAAAGAGATTTTTGAAATAATTATTTATAAAGGAAATGACAAAAAACTCGAACACCAAAAGAAACCAAAACCTTTTTGAATGACAAAGAAAAACTCCAATCGAACAAAAAAAGTAGCGGTCCTGTGAACCCGAACCCGAACCCGAGCCCGAATCTTTTGCTTTTTTGGAGAACGAAATAAACCACCGCACGTAAAATCAACTTTAATCAAGCGTTCCACCTGCTCTCCTGCCTGAGCATTCCCCACCGGAAACCCCGGCGAACCAATCAATAAAATGCCCTTTAATAATGTCGAAAAGAAGACCCGTCCTGGCAGTCATAAAAAAGCGTTCCAAAAGCGATATGAAATATGCTTCATAAAGATTAAAACCTGTTCCCTCCCCTTTATATATAACGCTCGCCTCCTTTGCCCTGCGGCAACAGATGCAGCCGGAATTTTCCGTGGCACATATGGAGCCGCAGCATCAGCGGCATTGGCCTCAGGAATAGGAGTAGAGGCAGGCGAATAGGAGCTGAGCGAGTCCTGGCAACATTTTATTATCCTAACATGCCAGCACAGACCACAAAGTGCGGGCCAACAGCTTGTGAAGCCTTTGGCAGACCACCTATGAGTTTCGCTTCTGCTGCCGTCTAAGTCCTGTAAGGACACTGAGCGAAAGGATCATATAGATATTTACTTTGATATTATTATTCCTATTATTGTGGTTAGGATTTGAGTTGAGAATATGACGAGAAATGTAATAATTTCCAAAAAGTGTGGCTCTCATGTCCTTTGCCTCAGTGCATGTCCAGGGCTAAGCGGCTTGGCCGAAGATCCAAAGGGATGTAGGGACACGAAGAGCATAAGAGATTATGGGGGCAAGGCACAAGGAGGCAGGGAGCAAAAAGCGAGAGACCTAGCCCAAGGATGTCTGTCAATAAGCCCTATTCGACAAGATTTCATCTGGTGCCTGGTGTCTGGTGCCTGATGCGTGTGTTTGCGTGTGGGCTTTTCACAGGCGCGTGTTTATGAATTATTAGCATAAACAATCACACAGACATCCTGGAACACACACACACTCCTAGCACTAAGTCCTGTATGAATTCTGATTAAATGTAATGCGCTCAAAGCGCATTCAAAGTTGGCCCTGAATTATTGATGCTCCCCTTCGGCCAGCCACGGTCATTAGCCAACTAGCCAAAAAGTAGCCACTGGAACTGGAAGCGGAGCCGCAACCGAGCTGAAACTGCCACCAAAACCACCGACAATGGTGTTCATTATTCAGGATATGTCCTTGGGCGGGCGTTAAGCTTTCAATGTGATTAGGTGAGCGAGAAGGGCACGCTTTAAGCAATGTGTGGGTGTGCGTGTGTTCACACTCCATTAGAGTTGAAAATTTTACCCAAATTCAGGCGGAAAATTCTTCTCCTTCGGCTTAAATTCGTGCGGTTAGCATCGACAACTTAAGGAACTTTTTTGGTGCCCCGAGGGGCCCCGAAAAAAAAAGCATTTCCCTTTTTACATTATTTATTCGACCCTTGACAGCCTTTTCATATATATTTTATACATTTTTATGCCTTTCCTCACATTGAAGAATTTTAATTTTCAGCGCTCCAAGGAGAAGGCAAGGCAAGGCAAGGAAACTCAAACCCAAACCAGGGCACAATTTCCACAGGATACTCTTGGACCCTTGGCCGGGAGAGCGCCCGGTGTCCTTGCTTCGTTTGATTGATTGACGGCAGCCAGGACAAAAGTCCTTGAGCAGCCAAAGTCAGGTGAATAGTCAGGTGTCAATTGTAAGCCCCAGAAAGCAACACAACAAAGCAAAAACAAAGCCAAAGACAACAAGAACTTTTGTTGACTTTGCCAAGATGTATGGAAATGTAAATGAGATTTCTTGCGACTTTTGTTTTTAATTGGCTTATGAGCCCGAGAGCCCTAAAACGGCATTATTGCCGGAAAATGCTCTCTCTTTTTCCCGCTTAGGTTTGAGTAATTGCGAAGGTGTGTGTGTTAAGATGCTCGACTGCGGCAAGGCTAATTAAAAGAAAATGCCGGGGAAAGCTTGAGAGGACGAGTTCGAGGAAACGTTTATTTTTAAGCATACTTCTACGTTTTCTTTCCCCCCTTAAAGGGGAAATAAAATTTGTAGCTTGGCAAATTTAATTAGGATTTATGCAGCCCACATACCCCATTCCCTGCAACTACAGTTGGTCTAGTATTTTACAAGCCGGCTAATCCATTGGCAACAAAAGCGCTAACAACGCTCCCACTCCCGGCCAACTCACACACACACAACTTCTACCGAAACCAAACAAACCAGAACACAGCAAACCCGAGCACTTGCCTGCACTTGTTCTGGGCCAAGAGGGCTGGAATTAAAGCCATCAACGTGGCGCCCGTCGCATGTATGGGCCACATTTTGGCCTACTCTAAAAACACACGTGTGCACAGGGAAAAACAATTGATAGTGTATCGAAACTCCTAATTGATTAGCCTATTTCTTTACATTATTGAGTTTCTATTGTTATTTTATCGAGCAATCAAGGCTTTATCCTTATAAGTAAACTAATTTCATTTGATTTACTTTGCTGCCAGCAAAAAAAGAGTGGCTTGTATTGAATATATGTGAATTATAAATACAAACGCACAGCATGCCATGTCCTTGCAATCTTGGTCGCTTTGAAATTGATTTTATGTAATTAATGAATCTAAATATAATTGTGGCTGCTGTAGATTAAACGGTGATATGATTACACATTGGCTTAACAGCTAATGGCATGTTTTTTCAGGTCATCAGATTTGTGTAATTAATTTAATTGGACTTAATGCATTTTAATCATCTAAATACCCTTGATTACCATTGAGCCTGACTAATGATTCCTTATGTGGGATTAATTTAAAGCTAACAATTATTTAATTTTTAAGAAAGCAATTAGTGTGAAATATTATAAGACATTGTTCTTAAAATTGGGAACTATTTCAATTCAAATTCTTACTTAATTTAATTCTAAAAATTTCTGTGGTATATTCACTGAAAAATATATTCCCTCTTTATCCATCCCACTTTAACTGTTTAAACTTGAAAAAAAAGCTTAAACGCCTCCCCCTTCTTAAATTGATATTTGATACTCTTTTTTTTGCTGTGCCTCCCCTATAAAAGCAAACCAAATTGGTTGACGATTTTCGCGTCATTTTTCCGGCCTCACTTAGAGCATACAACCAGGACCATGTCCCATGGACCAGCCCCTCACCGAGCTCTTCTATTCGCACGCCTGGCTAAACATAAATCACACGAAAGGAGGAACGAATGTTCGATGTTTGCCCTGTCTGCGCAGTATTGGCCACATTTTTCGGTTGCATACTTTTGGGTCGCTGCGAGTCGGCCGAGCGCGGCTGCAATTGACAGTTTATTTATTCATTTTGACAGTTTTATGGATACGCACGAACGAATCACCGATTAGGGGGCTTAATTTCATGGTTAATCCGTTACAAATGTCAACTGTCAATTGTTTGGAAAATAGTGATACTTTCTCACTCAGCTACAAGCTAAAAAAAAAAATACAACAATTAGGGACGACTACAAAAATACCACGCACTTTGTGGGAAAAGTTGCCATTGCCTACTTTTTGAGCATTTCCTGCACAACTCCTGCAGGGACTAGAGGCCGCAATATTCCACCGATCGAGTTGTAATTTGTTAAACTAATACTCTCTGCACAAAAATAATTAGCTTCTCACTCTGCTTCTCCCTCACTCTCGCCCTTCCATTAAACATGGCTAATTGCAGTTGCATGTATGTCGATTAAATATGCAAAATCCAGGCGTAAATTTGTCAATTGCGGCTGACATTTGACACAGTGTGTGTGCTATTGCCGTTTTGCGATTGTTGTTTGTTAGTTCGTTATTGTTGTTGTGTGGGGACACCCTTGTTATTGTTATTGTTTGTTCGCTGTCTGCTGATTGACAATGACAGGCAATGTGGCCCGCCGCTGATTGGTACGAAGAACGGGAAATGTTAGCACAAACACACGCTCACACAACACACAACACACTCTGGGTGACACAATTGATGACAATCGACACTGTTCATGAATATTTAAATTTCTATTGTTGTCTTCCGTTATCGCTGGTCGCTCGGTCGGCTTGGGGGGCCATTGAAATGGCCGTTTTCTGCGAATTTCCTTGCCTCGCTCGTTAACGCGCGCGTTGCGGTGAAAATTCTCGGAAGACTCGCAGTACGAAAACTTTCGACAAAAACCGCCTGACCCACTCGATTTACCGTTGAGGTCTCGCAGTTTTCGCGAGGACACGTGTGTGTGGCACTTCCGCAGCCCCTGGATGCCGTCACAATACTGAGATCGACGGCACAAATTCTGAATCTGGCCAAAAACGCGAAGGCAAAGGCGAAGGCTCCCACTTCGGAAAACCTCGATGATGGTCCAAACACTCACTCACACACACATAAGCGGCCACTCACACAAATGCACTCACATGCACGTGGGAAAAGCTTTTCTTAGGAAGTCGAATAAGCCGCACTCCGAATGTGTGTTAAAGCTTCGGTTCGTATGGAGGGGTAGCACGAGTCCTTAAATATCCCTGCAGATAAATGTCAAAGGGTTATCGCCTTTGGGTTTTATTAAAAATGTATGTTATGTTTTGTTTGTGCTTAAATTATAGGCGGCACTGATTGGGTTGTTATAATGTACATATTTTATTTGCGTGTTTTTTTTCAGGAAAGTAGTCTTCAAAAGGTTGAAAATAACATATAAACATGAATAGTTAAAGATTTCGATTAATATTTCGGTTAATCATTACTAATAAAACCATATTCTTAATTACTTAAAAAAATTTATATTTTGTATCCTTCATATTTTTTAATTTAATTTTAACTGAACTCTTCGAAGACTATTGCTGCAAGTATGATTTAAATACTTTCCAATCGTCATCTTTGTTTTTTTTTAAGATGTTGTTCCTTTTAAATCTTTCAAATTTAAGTAGATGTTATTAAAATTAATTAATTTTGTCCTTTTTAAAATCAAGCTCTTAGTTATTGGCCACCTGTTGATTCCTGTCCATGTGAGTAGCTTTATTCCTTTGTATTCAACTGCTTGCTTTTCAGTATTTACTTAATATCCTTCCTTCATATTTTAAATAGGGATTTCTTGATACCTTGCTATTTTGTTCTATATATTCCCTATTCCCTATAAAGACTTAAAATCAGTGTCTTTTCCCTTACCAAATGAGCTAAATTTTGCCCGTATTTCTTCATAAAATATACGTTTACCCCAAAATTGGCTGGCACTGCTTTTGCGAATGCACATAAACATCCCATTATCCTGTTCACAACTTTTCCCTAAACTGCTTGCAAGGAGTGCTAAATACCTTTCTTTTGTGTAAGAAAAATATCCCTCAAGGATATTTTATCAGTATCCTGCAACTGCTTACTTAGTAACTAAAAAAATACCTTGTATCCCCTGGTTAAAATTAACCCTTTTAAATACTTTAGCTTATTCCGAAGGAAATTACCCCTGACCGATGAAATTTCGGAGTACAAGAATATATTTTATGAACTTTATTATGAAATTTAAATTAACACCTAACAAACACACTAAAACAAGGTATTACAATTATTTAAATACATTTTTTTTACAATTTTTTATATTGGTAAAGTATTACATTATTAAAGAGTTTATTTCAAACTTGTTCATCAATTGTATTTGCACGCTTGTCGCTCTGTCTGTCATTTCAACTTATAAATAATTAAGGACCTTAAATAGTCCATGAACTTGTTATGCATTCGCTGCCGTTTGGATATTGAAATATGCATAGTTTATGCTCCAAATAATGTATAATTGATTTCGTTTAGTGCTTAATCAATTTAAGCCGCCAATTTACGCGACGCCTCTCCATCGATTTCCTATCCCACTATCATCTCCTCCATGTTGAATATATTTTTCCAACGCTGTTTGTCAGAGTGTCTATCTATCTTGCTTTTTCTACCCGCCCCCCACTTTCACTCAAGGTAAACTCAATTGAATTCTCAACATTTGCACATCAATTATTTCACAAGCAGTTTCTTTTTTTTCTGGAGCCAATGCGGAAGAAAAAAGAAAATCAATGGTAGCCGGAAAAAGGAAAATAAATCCAAGCTGGAAAAGCCAGTCAGCCAAATACTGCAACCACTTCCACATGCTCATCCACTCCTAGTGATCTTTTAGTAACCTCCACCTGCGGCTATTCTTTTTTTACCTCTTTTTTATTTCAGCTCAGATTCAATGTCAAAATTTTGACAAACTCAACACACTAAGGCAAAGAAAAACAAAACAAAATAAAAACAAGAAAATTAAAAAAAGAACAACTAGAAAGAATTTTCCCAGAGTTTTTCGCTGACGAATTTGTGGCAGGTTCATAAATCCAACAAGCAACAACTAACTAACTAGAAGAAGCAACCGAAAACAAGGCATTAAAAAGTCAAGAAAAAGCAAGGAAAACGTTGGACAAAATAGACCAATGAATACCCTGGTAAGAACAAAACAATGAAAACTTCAGGCTAAAAATGATTTTGTTATAAAGGAAACTATCACAATTTTATATGTGAATGCTTAAACTATTTTGTAACGTTATATTTTAACTATAAGGAAAATATCCTTAGTCACACATTCCTTCTTGCCCAATCAATAAGTATAAATTAACTCCCAAGGAAAAAAGTGAAAATTTTTGGCGCCAAAAGAGAGATACAAAAGCGATGGCCGGAGTTCGGGGAAAGTGGGAAAAAATGCCAAACAAATCGAGAACTCGACACAAAAGTCGCTTTCAAAATTTATTCAGTCAGCGTCGGAGTTCATTTGAGTGTCATAAATCAGTTGGCCCCAGCAGAGCCAGAGCCAGGAGCAGGACCAGAACCACCCACCCGGAACAGCCGCCGCCCGCGCAAAGAGGAAGCTGGAAAGGAGTATGGATTGGGGCAGAAGGATGCGGAGTCAGGTTTGGGGCATATAAATGACAACTTTGACTATTGGCTGCCATTGCACGTACAACAAACTGCAGCTTGGGCACGATTCAGCATCGTTGCCATGGCCCTCGCATATTTTTGTGCAGCAGCAGGAAAGCAGAAACGCAGAGCAAAAGCAAGAGAAAAGCATAGGAATAGTGTCGGCAAAGGAAAATATTTTCGAAATCGTTGCAAGCGGAGAGTGGAGCCAAATGTCAGGAGAAATCTAGCGATGGGGAAGCCCGCACAAAAACATTCCTTAAGCAGGGCTTGGGGAGTGTGAAGGGGAGTGTGTGTGTGTGTGTGTGCGGGTGGAAAATAATGTGAGTTCGCCAGACGAAGGGCAACCATTTCCCTCATCGACTTGATAAAACATTTCTTCGTTATAAATCAATTTGAATTGCGCGAGCAGCTTAAGCGACAAACGATTTGGAGCCAGCCAGAAACCACCACAAAAAAAATCCACAAACCAGAACAAACTCACAGCAACAAAAAAAAAAGCGAAAACAGATTCGGTGAAGGATATTCGACAAAGCAGAAAATGCTGTTTATTTAGGCAATTTGTTGAAGACACTGCGCTAGAAGCTAGAGCTGCTTGAATTCTGCATAAAAAGCTGCACCCCCATTTAAAATGAGGTGCCACCAACAGATTAATATTTATGAGATCAATGTTTTAATTTCTGTATAATTTAATCTATGAACGTCATGAAATATTAAGTGATATTAGATATGCTACTTTGATTCACCAGTATAATAAGTTTAAAACTTTTAATTGCATCCATTACTCTTTGTTATTAATTAAAAGTTTACAAAATTAATCAATCACATAATCACGTTTGCTTTTTATGATTAATTCAGGCGAGGTAGTCAATAAATCGCTGGAATGTTAAGTAATTTTAAATGCAATGTGTTAATGTTTGCACATGCAATGTCAATGTCCATAAATTCAC
This sequence comes from Drosophila seguyi, assembly GCA_008042675.1. Classification (NCBI taxonomy): domain Eukaryota; kingdom Metazoa; phylum Arthropoda; class Insecta; order Diptera; family Drosophilidae; genus Drosophila; species Drosophila seguyi. The sequence continues at coordinate 111,768 of VNJU01004231.1, forward strand.
GCGGCTCTTAAGGGTCACAGAGCACAAGTAATTAAACTATAAACTGTTAATTGGATTGAAAATATATTTTAAAGTAAGTAAAGACTTTCAAATTAACTTAGATTTTATACAGAAAAATAAATATAAAAAATAAGTATTTCAACTAATTTAAATATTATACAGCTTAGAAATATATTTATAACATAATATTTATTGTATTTTTAAATATATTTAACATGTAAATACATGTTTTTGCCTTAAGTTTACTTGATGTCGCCGCAATGAAAATGTAAATATAAACCAAAATCCACCAAAATCCCTGGCCAGCCCAAGGCACTTGCTTATGTTAAACAATCCGGCAGAAACTTGACATGAAATTTGTATGAGAAAAAGGATATTCTGCCGCTTCCGTAGCCCACTCAACCCCATCCCTGGCACCCCAATGTGTGTGTCCCATCTCTCTCAGCTGCCGCTGCTGCTGCAAATGAAGCGCTAAATCTGCAAGTGTCAAGCACAGGAGTTGCAGCAGCAGCAGCAGCAACATCAGCGACACAACAGCAGCAACATTTCCCTTTTTATGTCTTTGTAACCATTTTATTTGGGTTGCTTTATTTGTTGTGCTTGCTGCCGTAGTGTGTGCTTAATTTTTTTTGTTTTATTTTGCTTTATTTTGTTGGGGCAGCAGAAGCAGCAGCAGCATTGTGCCGCATTTTGCTGCGGACGGGCCTAGCCCATTTGCATAGTCCATAGGAGGAGGGGCGAGGAAATGCGGAGATGTTTCCATTTAACCCACTGAGCTCGTTTTGCCCCGCCGCCAAAAGCAACGAAACCACAAAAACCGGAAGTGAAACAATGTGTAAGCGAGCACACACACACTTTTGAATGCTGAAAGGTAAGAATGAACAACAGCAGAAAAAACACACTCACACACACTTTTACACCTGAAGGCAACAGGGCAACCTGAAATTGTTTGGGCTAATGTTGTGCCCATCCCTGTTGCCCGTTCCCGTTTTCATCCTTGTTCCCTTTTCCGCAGTTGGTTGAACAAACGAAATATTTGTTTGCGGAAATCATCAGCATCATCATCACTTCCGCCATGAGTTCCGTTCGCCCCAAGGAGCTGTTCACGTGCTAGTGCCATTTTTTTATATAATTTCACTTTGACTTTGCCTGGCCGCATCCCGCACACCGCACCCCGCACCCCGCACCCCGGCTCCTGGCACCTGGCGTATCCTGTTTGCCGGTCGAGAGTTGTTTACCAGTTTAAGTTTGAGTAAGTTGGCCGCTGTCAGCAGGTGTCGGTGCAATCGAGAGCAAGATGAGCAGCCACAACGAGGCCTTCCTCCTTGTGCTTCCTGTTTCAGTTCCCTTCTTCCGCAATGCTGCGGTCTCTTAAAGGGAAGCTAATCCTGAAGGTGCCTGTTCCACTAAGACTATGCTACTCACTTGGTACACAGAGAGATTGTTTAAATAAATTCATGATATATAACTTTTAATACACTTTAAAAAACTCTTAAAGAATTATTTTAAAATAAATGATAAACACAAACCTTTTACGTATTTAATACATATGATATTTTATTAATTTATCATTCTGTTTTCAATATCCCACTTTTTATGCTCAGTGCACCTAACAAACTTTGTGCTTACCTTTAACGCTTGCTTTGTCCTGGCTTCGAGGCGAAACTGCTGAGAAGTTGTCGGACAGCCGCAAAGTTGAAAATTTCCAAAGGGGTCTACGTGGCGTATGTGGAATATCTAGATCCCTGGACGCACTGCTACAGGAATTCCCCTAACTCCTTTAACCTAAACCAGCCTTAGCCGCAACCATTAGCCTTTCACTTGACAAATTTCAATCGAGAACAACTGAAGTTGAATTGTGGCCTGGCACCAAGGGGCGTATACGTAATGTGAAGTGTTGTTTCTATGTTGACACTTGTCACCGCCTAATAAGCAGCTGTAACTCGTCTAGGAACGAGGCAGAGTAGTAGTAGTTCAATGGAAGGGAGACCAAAGGATTCCAGCTAACGAGTGGCAAACGCAAATTGCCAATTATGAGAGCATAGTAGTCACTTATTTTGCTTATTTATGGCACGATACGAATATTTGATATATTTACGGCAATGCCATACTTCGCACACACAACCTGGGTCAAAGGGAAGCCAGTAAGCGGGGGAGGCGGAGCGAGGAAGGTGGATCTGTGCTAACCTCCTCGAATTGTTGTACGTGCCAGGGCTGAATTTAATGCGGCCAGGCATGTCAACAATTTATGCTAGATCGAACTTGGAACCAAAGCCAGAATTACACAGGGATAAATATGGGAATAATATTAAACATTTTCTCTCTCCTTTATTTATACATCAAGTCTTAAAATTTCAATAAAATCGTATTCCCTTTCATGTTTTCTGATTCGTTGTAGGTGTTTTGTCTTTAAAGCTATTGTAAGCCTCATTAAAGTATACAAAACAGAATTAATAATCATGAATATAATATAATAGGAAACGCTTTTACATTCTTAATAAAAAAAAATAATATGGTATATAAATAATTTGAGTTGAAAACCAAAAACAATTTGGTAAAAAGCACCTTAAGTTTAAACCTGTTTAACATTTAACTGACTTCTGCAACATTTTTGTAGAGCCTTAAAGATTTTAATGACTTTACACCTTAGTAAAAATAGATTAAGTTCAAGAAATAAAGAAATATGAAAGAGGTTTTAGCATATATTAATAGATTCTTCAAGAATATCTTGATGTAAAAAAAATTCTGCCAGTGCATAACCAAAGCCAGAGTCTCAGCGAGCGGGATGCCGGCATATGCATCACAAATAATTCGCATAGCTGGCCAAAAAAAAATTGCCCTCTCAAGCAATTGGCATAGACGCAGCTTAATATGGGCACCATATATACATTTCCTGACATCTGGATGGCGGTAGCGTTTTCGCATTGGGATGGGAAAGGCAGGAAGCCGACAGTTTATAAGCATTTAAGCGGCTTAACTCGCCGTCTCTGACTTATCGCATTGTCATCAATTTGGTTAAGTAGATTTGCCCCTTTGCCCGCCGCCGCCGAAGCTGGGTCGCATTCGTTGATTGAAAATTTTGCACACTCCATTGGGCTTCGGGAAGGACACGTAATTATTCCATTGATTGAAAATTCGTCGTTGCTAGCTGGGAACGGAAAGCGGAAAAACTGCTAGGCAGCCAGGCAGGCAGTCAGCAAGGAAGCCACTCCCCCGGCATAATCAATCACGTTTTATCGGGATAATTGTTTGGCACATTTCGCTGCATAAATTGAGTTGCCTTTCCTAGCTGGCTAGAGTCAATATCTTATTATTATTTGCGCTCAATTTCATTTGATTCGCGTGCAAAGAGGACTTTATTTGAAGCCGGCAGCCAGCAGGAGCCAAGGATATATACATATACCCCGCGGAATTATTCATGCAACAAAGCAAATACGTGGACACAAGCAATTAGCTTTATGCCGCCCAGACAAAAGGCGATGGCCACGGAAAAGGACCCTCGGGACATGGGAAACGGAAACGTTCCGGGATTATTGCATATCGAATGCGGATGGATATGCAGTTAAATGCATATATCAACTCTGCAAATATTTGCAATTAGCCCGCAGATCCACAGGGCGTATATTTTTGGCCACCATTCGATCTCAATTATTGATGAGCCTTTTCATTTTGGCGCACGCCAAGTGTTGACACACCAGAGAGACTTTGTAATGCCGCAAACATAAATCAAATTTCGAGTTATGACAGCCCCCCCTTCATCCGTTTTAACCCTTGTTGTCTGGCACCAGCCTTTTGAGCTCCACAACCTCATTTTGTATTTCCCTTATGCAAATAAGTAAGGGAACTAAGAACCAAATACAAATTCTCTTTAAAGAGAGAAATAATTGTTTTAGTTGCTTCATCACATGAACATTTTCTTAAATTTTAAATAAGGATAAAGGCTGCCGAAAAACCACAGTACATATTCTTTTACACAAGACAACCAAGACTTGGAATCCTAACCGACATACGGGTTAAGGATAGCTCCCCGAAATGCCTTAAATTTTTGAATAGAAACTGCATTGTGGCTGGGGTCATAAACTCCCAGTGAAAGTCACAATAAAAGTGGAAACAAACAAATAAACTGATGCTGCATTGTTGGGCACAGGAGGTCAATGAATTATTGATTTTCGGGGGGGCGGCGGTAGATAGGGGCCAAGGACAGGACCCAAGACGGCTAACACCAAAGGCAAAACTCCAAAAAAAGAACAAGTCCCCTTCAAGGGTTTATTTTCGGTGACTTCCAGCCAAGTGGAGACAAATCAACTCGAACTTGGCCCCAGCAGAGGTTCAGTTGTCAAAAGAGTTGCCCCAAAGTGACTTTAGGTAAATAAATCTGAAATAATTTAAGGCCTCGGGCCAAATAAATTCAACTCCTTTGTTTGCCTGTCATTTCGGTCGGTCGGTCGGTCGGCTGCTAGTCTTCTGGGAGTTTCGGTCTCGACTGCTGCTCACTTTATAGGTTTCAAATTTATTGCCGAGCCAGTGGAGTGTTTTCCTCGCCTCTTACAGCCAGCAATTTTCCTCTGGCATGATTCAATCAGAGCGAGAAGAATAATAACTCATAATAATAAGCAAATTGATTTTTTATTGTTACTATTTATAAAAATATATTTTTGATGCTCACCTAAAGCCGCTTAGCAAATTGAATGCACATTGCGAACTCCTGCAATTTATAAGACAAGCTGCCAAATTGATAAACAAAATTGTGCAGCAGTCATCAGGAGGTCGAAGGATGCACAGAGTGCTAACAATCAGGATAACAATAAATCATATTCGAGTCACACAGCCAAATCAAATTGATTTATCAGCTTGACATAGATAAATCGCACTGAAATTGAGTCGGAAAAGGATTAATTTTGACTAACATTGAGAATGAAGACCAGAAGATTGTCTTTATTTAGAATTTTGTGTTTAAAGCTATTCGATGAACAAAGTTTATGGAATAAAAATATTTTAATTAAGGCCAACTATCAAGTTGATTTTAATTTGAGGAAATTATAGCAATGATTACAAATAAATTTGATTAAAAGAGATACTTTCAAAATGAATTTATTGCTGGGTAATATTTTATAAAGTCAGTTACAATATATAAAGTGTTATAAATATGTTTTACGACCTTGTCAACATGTAAGTGTGACTGGCAATCCAATTCACATCAAATCAAAAACTTTACAGTTGTATGCAATAATAACAAAGCTGAAATTAAAAAAAAAAAAAACAACAAATAAATTTATTAAGACATTCCTGATAGTAAATGCATTTGTAACGTTTGTATCTATTTTATTATTTATCCCAACTGTAAAAGGGAAAAAAGTTGCTGGCGGTTGCAAATATTTTATGAGAAACTATTTTTACATTTCCCATTTAATTGTTGTTTTACGCTTTAAAAGCTTTTGCTTATTTAAACTTTGCTAACAAGGTTCATATAACCGTTAAAGTGCAACTTATTCATAATATCAAAACCACATATTGCTAAACTATTTCCACCCAACAAATTTTACAGTAGACAAACATTTTAAAGTTGCGGCAAAAATTAATTTCATAATTTATTCAGGCTTGGGAAAGCTTTCTGTTTAAATATGTAAATTTAATCGCAAACAAAGAGTTGATATTTTTAAAAAGGGTAAAGCAAGCTTAGGTTTATAAATAGAAGCATGTTTAAAGAGACAGTTTTCCATATTTTAAAATGAAGCATTGTTTAGTTTAATGCAAAATTTTATTCTAAATTCTGTCTGTAAACATATTCACAATTTTATATAAATTATTATCCTCATTTTCTAGTTCTAAATCTTAACTTTTTCAAGCTCCAACTTAATCGATGACTTTGGCACTCCATATTTAACTAATTAGGATCAATAATGTCTCCGTTGTCTAATTGTCTTATGCCCGTCTTCATTATTGTCGCAATTATGGCAATTAGAATGACAATTATTATCATTAAACCGATTACCACCGAAAATCAGGCTGTCAATTGTCTGTTAACTTGGATAAATGCCAATTCCCCGAGGTTAAGTCCCATTGATTCTGACTTTGGTACAGAGCTTGTTTATAGCTCTTGCTCGAAATCCAATTCGATGCATTGTTTGGCCCCCAAAAACCCCGGATTGGGGACAAAGGGGGAACCAATTAAACATTGACTTTTGGGGGCACACTTTTCGAACGGCAAAGGGGGTGCTGAAGTGAAAGTAACCGGATGGAGAATGGTTAGAGGAGCTAGGAGAAAGGGGGAAGGTAATTGAATAGTTGCGCAACAATAGTGCCAACTTGGACGGAACCAAGTGGATTCCATAAATCGCATGCAAATAGCCACATGGGAGAGTTTGAATCCTGCGAACAAAGCCGCAAAGGCAATACAAATGGGCAAACAAAAACAGGAAGCGGGCTAATTACATTCCTTGTCGGGGTGTGTGTATGTGTTTGCGTGTACGTTGTGTTTCTGCGGTGTGGGAGGGGGGACAGGACGAAGAAAACAATTTGTTGGGTAAATTATCTGCTAAATTAAGCAATTTCAATTCGAGAAACGTTACGAAACGAAACAAGACTAAGGCAAACGAATCTAAAGATTCCCCGAAACCTGAAACCATCAAATCCTCGACGATTTGCCTCCTTTTTTTTGCCAGGACTCGCACACACACACAGAGATATACAGACTGGCACTAATGCCATCGGTATAGCGCTTATGTGTGCGTGAGGTGAGGGAAACGCTGCACAAATCGGTTGCTAAGTAGCTCATAATGGCCGCGCTTGCCCCGAAATGTTCCCACTGGGATCCCGGTCCTTAAAGTCCTCTTCACCTTACACCTGCTAAGTATATGTCCGACTTTGTTTGAAGTTTGCCAAGGCAATGGATGGGCGGGTATGTGAAAAAAGTTGCAGAACACTCTGCATATATTATGTCGATTCAGTGCAAGTAGTTTTTGTAGTTATTAACTGAATTTCTAACTTTGTTATTATTTTTTTGTTGCTACCAATATTTTCAGAAATTAAGTTGGTTATAATTTCTTAATTTTGCTAATCATTAATAAGTACATATGTCCTTACTATAATTTATCTGGTGAAATGTTCATTAAAATCATTACCTTCCTTTTAATATTTAAAGTTAACATAAAAGAACATACCGCAGTCGTTCTTAAACAAAAAGAACACACCTTCCGACTTCCTTTTTATATTTATGTTGCTGCATCTTGGTATTTTGCTTCATACCTGGGCTATAAAAGGGGTTAAAGGTTACAAAATGCCACGCATACAAATGCCGGCGTACAACTGTTGCATGTACGAGTATGTACAGGTGAACTGCTGCTACGTATGTGTGTGTGTGTGTGTGTGTAAAGACTTTTGATAAATGCAGATTTTATTGTAATTCGATATCAATTTGTGTGTGGGCAGAGAGAACCACGGGCAAGGCAATCGGTGGACGCCCTGCCAATATCCAATATTGATATTGATACCTTCAATGCCAAACATTTAAACTGCTCGAGGGGGCGTATTAAAGCGAAATCCAAAACGCAATGATTTTAGAAAAAAAAGGGCAAACAGTTTAAGGAGGCACTCCTGCCTTCCCGTTTTGCCACTTGCCTCCTCTGGCTACCTGCCTTTTTTCAAATGCGTATTTTTTAGCCGAGATTATTTTTGTTTGCGTTTTTCACTCGAAAAAAATTTTAAAGGAAAATTTTTACCTACATTTTAATTAAAAATGAACATTTTTATTTTTTTTAAGGGGAAAGTGCAGAAACAAAAGTGCGTATACGTAATATTCATCGGTTGAGTATGAGTTATATCGCACATACGCACTGTTGCTTCAAATTCATTTTTCTTTCTATGATTTGAGATACATGCTTACGCTTAGTAAAGTTAAAGTTCAAGTTGCTAAAATATTTTTGCAAGATAATGATATTAAAATTGGTTTTCCTATTATAAGGTATAATTCATTCATACCTTAGACCGATCCCACACTTTTAGCTACATTTAACTAATAAAAATTTATTTTAAATTTTAATAGAATCAGATCATTATTTTTGTTAGTGTAATCTTTTTTTCGCATGAGTATAACTTTTGCATAATACTCGCTATGGCATAAAAAAGGAGTAACGAAACAAAAACTGGTTGCATAGTGCATATGGCGAGGCGGAGTCAACAAGCGTAAGGTTGGCGAGATTCACCAGATTCCAATTAAGTTTTTAAATTTTCACCCGAGAAGCTTATGAATGATGACGTTCATTTGGATGAGAAAGCGGCTTGCTTGGTAAATGTCCAAAAGAATTTCCCTTTCTTTACCGGAAATGTGCTAATCATTTTTATTTACACAGTCGGGGGAAAGAAGAAAGAACAAGATCCTTGAACCCCCCACATTTTAGCCCATTTTCTCTGCCACCTTTCAAGGACCTCTTCGCATGCATTCCCAAGTAGTTGAACATGGTAGTGCCATTATGGGAAGTAATAAACAAGAAATGGAATAACTAAATTGTTCGGATAGAATTGCGGATGCTCTTTGTCCTTGCCCTGTGATTTACATTTGTAGCTAACAGGTAAGAGAACAACAAAGAATGAAGAAATAAACATTTCCTAAATTAAGACCAAAGAGAATTTTTAAACTTCCTTGGTACTTGAGCTACAAACATAAGCGAACTTACAAATAGCTAGAATTTTGTTAATATTACACATAAGAATGTCAACTTACAGAATTCCTTGGTTGATTCCTTACACAAATGGATGATATAACACGTTTTACTTACAATTTTGTAATGAAATTGATTTGATTTGAGCATAAATTTTACTACATGTTAGCGGTAATTAATCTTAAGAGCAATAGTATTTTAAAATACAAAGGATTCTAAAGATACAAATTTATTTTTCAGATTAACCACAAGTCACATTCACAGATACAAAAATAGTCGACGAAAAACAGTATATAAGTGGGTGATATATTTAAGATTTATTAAGTATAAACAGCTCCTAACCAACCTACAAAATAAATAATAACTCGTATGCAAAGTTTAAATTAAATACACATATATCATAATATAAAAAAATTAACAATTAAACATTAATTTTAATCAAAAAAAGTTGGCAGCCCCAAATTAATGCCCGCCAAAATTCTACCCCACAGCTGTTCAAGAAGCTTACTGTCAGCTGTTCTACAAGCTCCAAGCCAAAAGCAGAGGGCGCCAGCCAGCCATGCCAAGCAAACAAAAAGCATACAAATGAGAATGCTCAAGTTGAAACAAAAACGGAAAATAAACAACAATACGCATGTATGACCTTCGCACAAGGTGACTGGGGCACACAGAGAGAGAGTAGGAGAGAGGCAGCAAAATTAAGAGGACACTAGGGAGAACCTAAATACCCTAAGAGGGAGCAATGCAGGCGGGAGAGCGGCAGAAAAAGCATATTGTTGTAGTGCAAGGGGGACGCATCACCCAGCGGAAAGCTGATAAGAAACACAGTCTCAACTTCGCTAGTTGTTTACAAGAGAGCCGCTGGTAGAGAGAGTGGCGAAGAAAGCGAAGAACGAAGAAGAGAGAACCGAAAGCTTGGGGAAAAAAGCTCCGGGAAGTATAATGCACAGCGCGGCGTGAGAATTATTCCGGATTTTGCAGCGAACGGTCGTCTGGGTTGTGTCTCCTCTTCGCATTCGCATTCGCCTTTCTCATACACACGCGCGCCCACGCAACGCAACGAAATCAGAGTAGGTTTACATATAAAGAAGAGTGAGAGGATATTGTAACTAGGACAACGCCATGTCGAAGCCCCAATCGGACGCGGATCGGCGCAAGCAGATCTCGGTGCGCGGCATCGCGGAGGTGGGCAATGTGACCGAGGTGAAGAAGAACTTCAATCGCCACCTGCACTACACGCTCGTCAAGGATCGTAATGTGTCCACGCTGCGCGACTACTACTTCGCCCTGGCCAACACCGTCAAGGACAACATGGTGGGCCGGTGGATTCGCACACAGCAGCACTACTACGAGAAGGATCCCAAGGTGAGTTCAATTGGAGTGCCATCACGGCGACGGGCGGCAGCCCCCCACCACCCGCTTATTGATTTTACCCTACTTTGTGGAAATTTCCAAAAAAAACCATAAAAAAAAGTTCCCTAACCCTACTTTCTTCGAGTTTTGACCTTTTTGTAGGAATTTTTAACTGTGTAAAGGTATTATTTGTAGGGAATTTTCTGGTAAAACTTCACTTTCCATATATATTATACATATATATATGAAGATATCGTTTTCATATATAACTCCCTTCAAATTTAATACAAGATTAGTAACTCCCCCTAATCTTTATCCTTCTGCAATAACTTTAATTTAAAAATTTGGAAAACTGAACTATTTTTCCTACCTTTTTTTTTGGCTATTACGACATTTTGTTCGGCCTTTTCCATTCCCCCTCTTTATCATATCTCTCTTTTGCTGTCTCTCTTCTTCACAGATTTATTTTGCACTTTATGCATTTTCGGTTTTTATTGCATTCCCACGCTTTAGTGTTTTGCTTCGTTTTCTTTAATTGCTTGCAAATTGGCGAAAAGCAAAAATGCATTGGGATCAATGCCAAAAACGTGAGAGAAAAAAAAAACTAAAAATTTCTGAAACTTTCACTGCAACAAATTGAAATGGCTGTGATAAAAAATAGTGTTAAAAGCCGGCAAATTTTCATTTACCCCTGAATGTCCCACCCATTTGAGATTTTTCCCCCTCACCGCCAGCTGACGAAGCAACAACAGCATATAAATAGCCACTTGAACAGCAGCTGTCGCAGAGCTACTTCTATATCTAAACATATTTATGACTTTTAAATAAATATTATGTACTTTTTTCCTACATAAAATAGAGGAGGATTAATTTGTTCTTATATTATGAATGAAAAATAGGCAAATTGATTATTCTTGGTAATTTTTTATCAACAAATTAAGGGAGAGCTTAATTATTTTATTTAAATTAAAATTAAAGTAAATAAATAATAAAATAATAAAGTAAAATAAATAAATTCAGATTAAAATAATCTCAGAGGCAACCAGAATACATCTTTCCCCAAAGCTAAACTAATTCCACATGACCTTAATTTTTCCTGTGTAATATTTCTTGGCTGTCCCAATTTTCTCAAATATTACCCAAGAAAATGCAGTTTAAGTAAGTCAAGTGTGTGCGGCATTCTCGACGGCAAACACATCAATTACCTCCCCTCCTGCCCCCGTCGAGCGAGTGTATCTATCAGATACACAATATACATATACTGACAGATACTTAAACCCAAAGTCGAAGCCAACCTAGCACGTGCCCGAAGCGTGAGCTTTTCATTAGCAAAATTTTCGCAGCATCGGTAGAGGAACTAAACATTTTTGTCCTTGCTGAATGTCAGCTTAAATCACTTTCAATTTCATCTACTGAGTTACGAATGTTTCTATTAATTTCCCATTGACCACCGTCCAGCAATTTTAAGCTGCCATATATGTATACTTTTTCGGTCATAAATATTTTCAATTTAACTAATTTGTGGAAACTGCCGCAGTGGCGGCCAAAAAAGAATAGAAAAAAAGCAGCACTGCCGACACACATATTTTCAAGGTCAATCAAAGGTTATTAACAACAACTGACAAAAATATCAAAAGGAAAATTTTCCCCCATTTTTATTTTATTCTTCTCTCGACTCAACCTCTCCTCTCTCTGGGGTTTTATTTTGGCTGCCAGTTCAGTTATATATGTATATATTTTCTTGGCTTGTTCAGGTTGTGGAACTTTTATGAGGCCCATTAAATATGTAGGCTCGATTCTGTTTGGTTGTCGCATGCAATTAGCTCACGCAACCATCTGAACGTGGAGAGAGAGAAATAAAGAGCTATATATCGGAGAATTCATTTGTATCTCGCGGATACTCGAACAGCTGTTGTTATGCGTAGCCAAGTACTTAGAGTTAATTGAAGCCTACTTGGCGACCCTTTGGCTCTGTAGCAATTTATGCAAATTGAAAGAAAGTTCAGAGGGGCGTAAAAGAGTTATTTATTTGTATTTTTCCCCTTGTAATTTTCCGCAATTGAAGCAAGTCAGCCTGACTAAAACGAAAAAGAAGCACAATACTTGGCGACTTATTGCTGCCGCATGGAAACCCAATTAAATGCATTCAATAAGTTGTGCGAAAAACTATCGCCTTTCCCATTTCCTATGCACCCAATGCAGGCCAATCAATTGATTGCATACACAGGTGAATAACAATAAACAATAAAAACAAACAAATATAGTACCGGCCGCTTTGTTGTCGAGGCCTCGTCGTTGTTCATTATCAAAGCCGCAAAAAAAAAACTCAAAATATGAAAACAACATATGTCTGGGGTCTTAATTCAGGTTCGGATTTGGCCAGAACGTTCGGCGAGAGACCCTACACACACCAGAATTTGAACAGCTGGGAAAAGAAATATCAAAAACCGGCAGTTGAATGACTCGAAAAGCTTTTTATTGGGGCTAAAAGATTACTCATGGTTTGTTGTGGAGCTCCATCCGATTAGATAAGCTAACTAGGTTATTAACATTATTTTTTTGGAGCGCCGGGGAAAAGGTCATGCTTAGAATCGTTTTTAAACATTCGGTAATCTCAAAATTGATTATCGGGATTTTCTTATCACGTTTTTTTATTTTTAGATGGGTATATGAATATTAGATAGGGAATAAAGAAGAATAACTTAAATTGTATAAGTGAAGGAAATGTTTCTTAAAGTCTTTAATATTTAATATTTCTTTAAAAATCCCCCTCAAAAATTGCTTCTCTTTAGTAAATGACATCTAATGTTCGTAGAAAAAAAGCACATACCTTTTTCAACTCAATTAGGAGTTATAATTTCTCCCATTTCCCAATCTAGCATATCTTATCTGCTAATAGTTGGCGAAATAATCGAAAATAATGTCGCTATAATAGCGCCTTAACCCCTTTCACCTACAAATATGCACACAAAAACACGCTCGCCAAACATTCCGCACTAATTAGCTATAGTTTTTCCACCGGATCACATAGCATCAGACAACTGATATCAGCATGCGCCGAAGGTATGCGTTTCGAAGTGAAGATTACATGGGATGATGTTGATAAGGATTAAGCATACCTTGGAGCCATTAGCAGCTATTTACCGGCGACACTGTCAGCGATGTTGTCGTCAGTGGATGATCGGTGATCCGTGATCGGCGATTAACGATCGATGATCAGCCCAGCATTGGGGCGGAGATAGTGATCCGGACTCCATGCTCTGCCATGATGTTTGCCCAGCATGCAAAGTGCAGCCTGCAATCGGTTGTTGCCAGGCTATAGCCATAAACAACAATAAATGCCCTCGTAACATCGATCGGTCGAGTCGGTGATTATGAATGCCTTTCCTCTATTTATAGTTCCCCAGTTGGATTGCCCTGAAATTAGCTAGCGATTCCTGGGCTGATAAGGGGGGCACTGGGTGACCTTCTGGCCAAGCATAACTGGGCTAGCGCCTCCTTATCGGGCCTACCTGGGTGAGCGGTGAGCGGTGTGTGCACTGTACAGTTGAGCCTTGCACTTGGCCGATCATTACGAGATTTTCAAGACCAAACTGGTTTTGGTCGTAAGCTCGATGATTTCCGCTCTCTTAAGCTGGGCGATAAATGCTCTTCCTACATTTGGATTGTGCTCTTTAATGCGTGCTATATTTTGATCTTAAGATTAAATTCAATTAATTAAAGAATTTTTGAAGTAGTTATGATCGTTTTTAAATGCGGCATCAGAACAATTTGCAAACTGAAAGGGTATGCAAACTTCGGTTTCTGAAAGTTAGCTTTCTTTCTTGTTCTTCAATATATTTTTTAGATTTCACAGCTAATTTTAATTTGTAAATAAAGTCCTTGAATTTCTGCACATTTTCACACCTCCTCCTACCTTCTGTTCATCCTTTAATCCAATTAGTTAACATTCTCCCTTCAATCCAATCTCTTTTAGCGTGTCTACTACCTGTCGCTTGAGTACTACATGGGTCGCTCCCTGACCAACACCATGATCAACTTGGGCATCCAGAGTGAGTGCGAGGAGGCCATGTACCAGCTGGGTCTGGACATTGAGAATCTGGAGGAGATGGAGGAGGATGCCGGCTTGGGCAACGGCGGTCTGGGTCGTCTGGCCGCCTGTTTCCTGGACTCGATGGCCACCCTTGGCCTGGCCGCCTATGGCTATGGCATCCGCTATGAGTACGGCATCTTCGCTCAGAAGATCAAGAACGGTGAGCAGGTGGAGGAGCCCGATGACTGGCTGCGTTATGGCAATCCCTGGGAGAAGGCCCGTCCGGAGTTCATGCTGCCGATTAACTTCTACGGCCGCGTGATCGACACGCCCGAGGGCAAGAAGTGGGTGGACACGCAGAGGGTGTTCGCCATGCCCTACGACAATCCCATTCCCGGATACGGCAACAATCATGTGAACACGCTGCGTCTGTGGTCCGCCAAGTCGCCCATTGACTTCAACCTGAAGTTCTGTAAGTACCAATAGAACCCCTCAAAAATCCCTAACTTACCTGCTACTCTTTACCCCGCCAGTCAACGATGGTGACTACATCCAGGCCGTGCTGGATCGTAACCTGGCTGAGAATATCTCCCGTGTGCTGTACCCCAACGACAACTTCTTTGAGGGCAAGGAGCTGCGTCTGAAGCAGGAGTACTTCATGTGCGCCGCCACCTTGCAGGACATCATCCGTCGCTACAAGGCCTCGAAGTTCGGATCTCGGGAGGCGGTCCGCAACTCCTTCGATCACTTCCCAGACAAGGTGGCCATCCAGCTGAACGACACCCATCCGTCGCTGGCCATCCCTGAGCTGATGCGCATCCTGGTCGACGAGGAGCACCTGGACTGGGAGAAGGCCTGGGACATCACAACGAGGAGCTGTGCCTACACCAACCACACCGTGCTGCCGGAGGCCCTGGAGCGTTGGCCCGTGTCCATGCTGGAGTCGATCCTGCCCCGACACCTGCAGATCATCTACCACATCAACTTCCTGCACATGGAGAATGTGAAGAAGAAGTTCCCCGAGGACCTGGACCGCATGCGTCGCATGTCGCTGGTGGAGGAGGATGGCGAGAAGCGCATCAACATGGCCCATCTGTCGATTGTGGGCTCCCATGCCGTCAACGGTGTGGCTGCCATCCACTCGCAGATCCTGAAGGACTCGCTCTTCCACGACTTCTACGAAATGGATCCCAAGAAGTTCCAGAATAAGACCAACGGCATCACCCCTCGTCGTTGGTTGCTGCTCTGCAATCCCGGACTCTCCGATCTGATTGCCGAGAAAATCGGCGATGAGTGGCCCGTCCATCTGGATCAGTTGGTTGCCCTGAAGAAGTGGGCCAAGGACCCGAACTTCCAGCGCAATGTGGCCCGCGTCAAGCAGGAGAACAAGCTGAAGTTGGCCGCCATCCTGGAGAAGGACTACGGCGTCAAGGTGAACCCATCCTCCATGTTCGACATCCAGGTGAAGCGCATTCACGAGTACAAGCGCCAGCTGCTCAACTGCCTGCACATCATCACCCTGTACAATAGGATCAAGAAGGATCCCACAGCCAACTTCACGCCCAGGACAATCATGATCGGTGGCAAGGCTGCTCCCGGCTACTATGTGGCCAAGCAGATCATCAAGCTCATCTGCGCCGTGGGCAATGTGGTCAACAATGATCCCATTGTTGGCGACAAGCTGAAGGTCATCTTCCTGGAGAACTACCGCGTTACCCTCGCCGAGAAGATCATGCCCGCCGCTGATCTCTCCGAACAAATCTCTACCGCTGGCACAGAGGCCTCCGGTACCGGCAACATGAAGTTCCAGCTGAACGGTGCCCTCACCATCGGTACTTTGGACGGTGCCAATGTGGAGATGGCCGAAGAAATGGGCCTGGACAACATCTTCATCTTCGGCATGACCGTCGATGAGGTGGAGGCGCTGAAGAGGAAGGGCTACAACGCCAACGACTACTACAGCACCAACCCGGAGGTCAAGCAGGTGATCGATCAGATCCAGGGTGGCTTCTTCAGCCCCGGCAATCCCAACGAGTTCAAGAACATTGCCGACATTCTGCTCAAGTACGATCACTACTACTTGCTGGCCGACTACGAGGCGTACATCAAGGCCCAGGATCTGGTCTCGAAGACCTACCAGGTGAGTCCTTGTTTCCTGTGAAGCCTCAAATTTTGTTTGCGAAAATTCGCCTAACTCTTGCTTCAATCTGATTATTTGCAGAACCAAGCCAAGTGGCTGGAGATGTCCATCAACAATATTGCGTCCAGCGGCAAGTTCTCGTCGGATCGCACCATCGCCGAGTATGCCCGCGAGATCTGGGGCGTGGAGCCCACCTGGGAGAAGCTGCCGGCGCCGGAGGATCAGCCACAGAACTAAATCAATTAACACACATTTTCGGATATTATTTTATTATTTATGTGATTTGGCTTTTTGTTAAAGTCAAAGTCCCATTTTAGGAGCCGAAAAGCAACAACTAAAACTATCCAAATAATCGGAATTGTTACTATTTTATTTAATAAAATTCAAAGATAAACAATTCAACCAATTAGTTCTCTCATCACTGTGGAAACGAAGCAGCTGCAAGCCAAGACGGTACCTACCTAAAAAAGACCTCAGGAACACTTTCAAAGTAAAAGTAAAAGTAAAAGGAAAAAGCTAAAAACAATTATAAATGAATAAAAAAAGAGTTATAAAATAAACGTTAGTGGCAAGCTTGTTAATAGATAACGGATATGCGTGTTTTAAATCGAGATTAAACCTCAAGTTCAACTGTTAAATGTAACAAATTAATTTAAATTGAATAAAATTTGATTCGATATAAAGATAGTTCTCTTCTGTCTGGGTTTTTGGGAGATCTTAAAACAAACACTATAACGAAAAAAAAATAAGATTGTTGTAAACGCTTAAAAATACACGATTTTATTTTTCACTTAAAAAACTAAATGAAATTTCTAAGGGGGGCGAATAAATTTGGGATAATTCAAATTACACAAATCAACACCCATTGAGTAATTAGAAACAGGTTTTTAGTTTTTACATTGGTGTAATTGTTTGGATTTGTCTCTTTTAAAAGTAGTCACTTAAAAAATTGTAAACATTCAAAATTATATTCTTCTTTCTGATGCAACCGTCATGTTGATCCTGGCGAACAATTCAAAATCCTTTAAAAAGTAAACAAAATGCTGTGCTCCTCAATATGCACGAGTAATTGGGAAGGCGATAATTCCTTAATTCATTTCAATAGTTGACTCTGGAGGAGCGCGTCGACTTGCTTATGCTGTATTGCCGATCCTCGCCTCGTGAACTGCTGCTCCCACCACCTGCTCCTGCACCTCTGTCTCTGTCAAATTTTTCGTGTGAACGCTCCCGGGGGGATTTTTCCTATGAAGCAGAAAATAATTTTTATTTAGTAAAATTTTTGTAGGTAACTCCTTTGTTGGAAGATATATTTATTTATAATTTTCCTCAAAAAGCCGCTTATCCTTACCAAAAAATTAACAAATGTCACTACTGTTTTGATATATGACAAAAAAGTCGATATATTGATCGAGAAATATCGATACTTTACTTAATTTTTGGAAAACCAAAGTAATCATTTTTAAATGTTCTTTCAATTTGTAATTTAATGTAAAATACGTTATTTTTGTCTATATCAAAATTTTTTCTGATCGATATACATAACTCTCTCTCTTTTTAAGCTGTTATTAAATGCCTAAAAACTCACCCTGTGTCGCTGCTCTCTCTCCCGCAATTGTTCGTCCTCTCCATTTTGTGCTAAAATCGTTCGTTCTTGAATGTCTTGAATATTCGGCAAATGATTCTTCTCTCACCTTCTCGGCGACGCTTGTGTTCGCTGCTATTGGACTCCTCGGCGCGATCCCGCTTGCGTCCCATTTTGCGATCCTTGCGCGCATCGCGCTCCTCATCCGACATCTTGTCCTTGTTGCGCTCTTTGGTCTTGATGCCGCGCGCCTTCTTCACGCTGTCCACCAGTTCCTCCACCTTCTGCAATAGCACAGGATTAATGGTTGTAAATATATATACATTTTATATCTCTCTGCAAGTCTCCTAAATAAAATTCACAAAGTGTGAATATGCATGCACAATGGCAGAGACAATAATGAACTGTGAAAACTGTTTCTAGGTTCGCCTAAGCCTTGTTTGGGGTTCTTCTATTTTTTTTTCCACTTTTTTTGTTCTTTATTTTTTAGATTTAATCCGCTGCCCTTGCCACGCGCCCATCACTTACCCCGTGCACAGTCTCAAGATCGAACGGATTAAGAGCTAAACTGCGCTGCACAGGTAATCAGAGTCGGGGACGGGATCCACACTGATTTATAGAGATGACCCACAAATCGTGGCTTCCACAGGATGTAGAGGTAGAGAGGGGTAGAGAGATCCTTCCGTAGTTTTTGTTCAGAGGTGAGTTGACTTTCCAGGTTCAGGATACGTAAGTTGCTTCGTAAATGGCAGCGATGATTGATTATACTTCAATTATTTTGATGAACTTATTTTCGCTGTGCCTCCACCTTTCGCATGGACTTTTGAAGAGATGGTAAAGTACGCTGAACGTAGAGTCGATCACGCTTTTCAACAGCCAGCTCCAGATATATATTTACTTCTTGGAAGAGTCGCTTTGGTATGCAAGGTCAGATGTGTTGTTGACCCTTGGATTGCAGATGTTTTTACTGGTTTCTGATAATCTAAGCACGTTCATCTTGTTTAAGTTTTGACGTTTACAATTTGAAGAAGCATTGAGTCCCGTTCATGAGATGTCCTTTTTATAATTCGAGATGAAGTCAAGATTTCCGTTGTTCAATCATTTGTAGTCTTGGCAAGTATGACACGAACATCACCGGTGCACAGCTAATATTGGATAGTTCCAGCTTCAGTTTAAAGCTCAGCATTCTTCTGATTCCTTTGGTTAGAGTCCTTCGATTCCATTGATTCGTTATGATTGGTTCTTTCTTGTGATTAAGCGTACATAATTTATGTATATTAAGTACGTCAGCCGTTCACATTTAACGATTGTTGATTTGGGTTTGGTTTTGTTTTTTTTTTTAATGTTTTCGTTGATTCAGTTTTTTCCACAAACAACTTCCGTAGATTTTCAAAAGTTTCCCATTTTCCTGTCCTTCCTCGTTCAGCTTTCGGTAGAAGATTGTGTCGTCTCAAGCAAGATTTGTCCTCTTTCATCACTCGATAGGCGTCGCCTGCGCCATTGGTCCAAATATATACTCGCGTTCTTAAACTAAGCTACAACTAATTAACAAACTTAACTACTATCATTGGACTATCCTGACACCACTTTCTGCTTACGACTAATTGATCCCCCGGAATTTTTATATGTACAGCATTGGATACTTAAAAATAAGATCGTAGATGAGAACGAGTTTAAGCCCATCATCCAGCCTCCAGCACTTGGTATTGCTTTCACATTTTAATGGATTTTTGTTGTTGATTTTTGTTGAATTTTTTGGAGTAGCAGTCTGTCTGAAGTTTGGTGTTGGGTTGCTCTCCGGATTCGGTTATCATCGTGGTCTCGATTGTTGTTGTTTTTTACTGATGTCTCTTAGCGTATTCTTATGCCTGCAACCATATGCTACTAACCTTTGAACTGCTTGACGACGACTCCAATTTGCGACGCTTTGAATCTACTGAAAAGAAAAGTATAAAAATATTATGAGGCCACTTTAGGAAAAGAAGAAAATATTACAGGCTCACTTACCTTTTTCATATTCAACGGTCTCATGACTACGCTGTCGATGCTGTAACGACCCATTGCTCTCATTGGATACGGAGCTCAGATCGCGGTCCCGCATCCGGCCCTCATACTCCTCGTAGTGACGTTGATCGGTGCTGCCTACGAGATCCACCGTCTCTACGCCATCTCCATGCCGATGACGCTCTTCATTGCCGCCGCCGCCGCCACGCCGCGCCTTCTCGCGCTTCAGAGCCCGCTGTTGCGCCGCCGCCTCCAACTCGTCCAGACGCTGGGAGCGCTCACGCGACCGCTGATGCTGCTCTGCTTCCGTTCGCTCCTTAATGCGCACTGTCTCCCTGGAGCTGCGATAACTACCGCCAAGGCGCGGATCCTCCTGCTGCCTGTCTCTCTCTACATCGACGCGACGGACTTCGGCGCTCTGCCTGCTGCTGCCGTTGCTACCATTGTTGGTCTGCTGCTCCTGTTGCTCATCCCTGTGGCGAGATTGCGATTCCCTTGGATCGCGTTGTTTGCTCTCGCGATCGTTGGTTGACGCGGAAATCGTGGTGGAGAGGGAGGAGGGAGCGGAAGAGACAGTGGTACCCTCGCTTTTCTGGACCTTCGAGTCGTTGCGTATCAGAGGAGCTACAAAATATATAAATAATATATATGAATTTTAGTTGAGATTCTTTGGGGGCAGATCATCCCTCACCTGGCTTACTTTCCGGTTCCTTGCTGCTGCCAGACTTTTGATCGTTGCTGTAGATTGTCGCTGCGGGGCCGCCAGCTGACTTCGTTCCACCTGCCGCCGTCTGAGCAGGAATAGTGGTGGGTAGAGACTCCTTCACCGAAGACAGTACTTTGATCGGAACCCCGCCAGAGTCACCACCGACTTCTGCCGGCGACTCCTTGTTGGTGTTGCCGGGCCGCTCTGCCATCTGATGGAAATCACTCTCCTTGAACATGTGCGGCGTCTTTAGCTTCAGCTGGCCAATGTAGCTAGACGCAATGACATACAGGTCCGGACGCTTCGTCTTCTCCTCCTCGCGCACCTTGTCCACCTTGCGCTCTATAATCTGCGCCAATTTGGCCAGGACCGGATAGTGTGGCAGGATGCGCATCAAAATGATCAGAGCGTTGCGGATCTGCATAAAGTCCTTCGAGTCCAGGCAGAACACTATGGCCTTAGTGATTTTGTAGTGCCACTTGTGGCACACATGGCGGTAGTTCTCGTAGCCCACATGGTCGTTGGCCTCCGAGAACTGATTGCTCACCCGGAACTTGGTAACAAAACCGGGGTAATTGGCGCACTCCTTATTAAACACCGCCTGGTCGGCATGCCAACGCATCACGGTCTCCAGCATGGCGCACAGGAAACGACCGTAGCGCGTGGCCTCGCCCTCAGTGCACGACGTTACCGAGTACGTAATGTCACAAAAGATCTTGAAAGGATGAGCAGGGATATGACCACAAGCCTTTGAATACATTTTTGCTTAAAACTCACCCGATCGTAACACAGCAGCGTGGCAAAGTTCGATGTCTTCAGGTTGTGTATGGTGTGGACAAACTTAGCGCAATAGAGCGCATCTAGGGCCGTGAAGGTACAGCGCGGGAAGAGGCAAAGCTGCAGGAACTGCGTTATGGTATCGTTCTTGGCCGACTTGGCCGATCGCAGCAGGAACCAGCCATCCTTCTGCTCCTGCAATCTCTGTAAAATCTTGTCCACATGCTCGTGCTGCTTCTTACGTTCATCGTTCAGCTTCTCCATCAACGCTATATATCGCTCTTGTTCCTTCTTGTTCTTCGACTGATTAGAGTCCTTGCCCTCCGCAGCCTGCTGGGCCAGCTGCTTGAGCTTTCCAATCTCGCGCTGATAGCTATCGTTCGGCACATGCAGATCGTACATGCTCAAGCTCCAGAAGGTGACCAGAAACTGCGGACTAATGTCCTCCCAGACCTTAAGGCTGTGCAGCGGACGAACCGACTCCACGATTGGGTTCATAATCAGCTGCGTGGCCTCAAGATACTTTTGCAGCTTCTGCGTGGGGTTCAGTTTTTTGGCATTGGGATCCGCTCGGCGCAACTGATCGTATTTTTGCTGTACGGAAACAAGGGGAACAATTTGATTATAACTTAAAGGAAACAAGTAATTAAACTTACATTAATCTGGTGGGTAAACATAGGTCTGGCCAAGAAGAACGCCACATCGGTGTTGATGTGGTACTCTCGCAGCATGGTTATGATCGAAGGCAGACGCTCCACATACTCGTCAACCGAATATGTCGAGCCTAGGAAGGTGCCAAACTGAACAAGCGTATCCTGGCACTGATCGTACAGATTTCCCACTAGCTTCAAGTGACTGTGCGCCGCAGTTTCCCGGTAAATGACACAGTGCTTTTGTTGAGCCATCAACAAGCAAAGGGCCACGGCAAGATCGTTGTTGGCCAAGGCCTCTTTCAGGCGATTGGAGGACTTTTTCGTATTTCTCACTTGACTAAAATAGCCAGCCTGAAAACAAACCGAAAATTAGGATTTCATGAAGGCATAGAATGATAAAATATAGACACTTACTTCCCCCCTGAGCTGTTCACCGCCACACATGGCCTGCAACTGATCATTTGTCATCTCCTCGCAGGACTCCACTCCTGCCATCTTGTGAACAATCTCCCGCAGAATCAGCAGGTCCAGGCTCTTCTGCGACTTCAGCTGATTGGCCACGTACTGCAGCAGGCCGCTCAGCTCGATGCTGTACTTCTTAAAGATGGTGCCGCAGAAGGAAGCAAGGCTCTGCAGCCACAAGGACAACGAGGTGCCGTCGTCCTTAAACCTGAGGCGACCAGTCAACGTCAACGACTCGATGATGCAGTAACCCAGGCAGTCAAACGACAGGGCAGTTAGATACTTGAGCATGTCGCAGACAGGACCAATAAGATTGTCATAGATTTGGATTTGAAGAAGAATCTTGGGAAATAAATTGAATTAGTAATAATTAGCAACAAATAATAAATATATGAATATCCCATAGAAACTTACATAGTCAAAAAGAAGGCCGGGAGCACAGTGGCTATACTTTCCGACCAGACGACCCAGTTGCTTTACGTTCTCCTTGCTCACTCGCTTCATCAGTGCCTTGACATTTTGCTGGGCAAGACCACAGCGCCGGATCAGATTGGGGTGCAGCTGGTAGCTGTCGTTTTTCCAGCGCGCATACAAACTGTACCGATAATGGTAGGGAAAATGCTTCAGCACACCCCAGATCAGCTCGGACATGGAACAGTTGTTGTCCAAGTAGAGCAGCGATGGCAGAATGCAAGAATCCAGGCAGCTCATGATGTCATAGTAGTGTTGCTCTGCCTCGGAGTTGGGAGGCGGTACATTCATGCTATCCACGCCCATGTCCACCACCAGTTTGTTCATAATGCGGATCACCTTGTACATCAGCACGGTGTCCAGGTGCATGCCCGGCCCCAGGACATTGGCCATCGGCCAGATGTACTTCCGCAACTCGCCAAAGTCTTTCGCCTGCATCTTGGCCACCAGCTTGACATCGTCGTATAAGCGATTGCCACTTTGCTTTCGACCCATTGGCGCCTTAAAGCATTTCTTGTAGTACAAGTGTTCCACGGTGAAGTGGATTAGTTCGATAATGGCACGGGCGATAGGCTCCTGGTAGACAACAGCTTGCTCTGGCAGTTTCTGAATGATCCGGTACGCATTCTCCCAGTCACCAACTTTAAGTAGGGCCTCGCAGAGGCCAAACTTTTGGTTGGCATTGTATTTTTCCTGGCAAGTAATTGAGTTACATAAGGTTGTTTTTGTTTAAGCAAGTTGTTAGTTACCTCATCGAATTTCTTCACAGAGGGCGGCGGTGGCGGATCCTTTTCCTCGTCCTTCTTGTTGGTGGAAATGAGATTTAGCTTGCGCACCATTTCCCTGGCATCCGCCAGATCCTGTTCCCAGTCCGTCTTGATGCTCCCATCATTGGGAGTCAGCCACACATACACATCGTCCAGCTTGATGACGCCGTGCTTCAGCAAGAGGGCACAGACATGATACAGGGAGCGGGGAGTGCGCGAGTCCTTAAAGTGACAGAACTTGTAGCCAAGGACTTCGCAAATAATGGAACCAGTCGGCATATAGCTGCTCAGCAGCGGAATAAACAGCTGCCAGCGATCGGGGCGAGTCTCGAAGGACTCAATAATGATGTCCAGCACGCGATTGGGATCTAGATTAAAACAGCCTACGAAAGAAAATTGAACCTAAAGTTAAACCACAGTATAACTCGGGAGTAAGACCATTGCGAAGTCATGACTCTGGAAGATTTGAATTATTTTATCACAATTTGTAGTTGCCGTTGGACACATCTGTTAAATTTACTTATTTTGGAGTTGGGAATAATTCGATTGTCAACGATAAGATTTTTTTCAATTAAAAATTTCAATTAAATCAAAGAAAACAACAGCGCGGCGTTTTTTCTTTAATATTTTAAAAGAAAATATTAATTTAATCGAGTGATTGACCGAAACCAATAAAATATTTAGCATCAATGTCAATATCAATATTTTCCAATTTAATTTTTAATTTAAGTTAAAACTTTTTTAACATTTTCCTTACCAATCAGTGACTTGATTATATCCATAATGCTCTCTGGCGTGGTGTTATCTTCAAAGTCCTGATTTAGCTCAGTGATTAGCTTGGCAAATCCCTCGCTCTCCTCCCGAAACAAGTTAAAGCGACGCTGTTTATAGCTAAAAGGAAACGAATATTTTAGAACAAAAATTTCAGATCCTCAAAATAGTGATATACGTACTATAACTTGGTCTTGACCTTGATGAACTTGGAGTAAAAGCTCTTGTTTTTCACAATGCCGACATCCTGCAGCGTGTCGATTTCCAAGCGCTCCTTCAAAAGGCTTTCGGGAACCACCTTATCCATGTCCTTGACCAGCTGCACAAAGGCATGACGCTCCTCATGCAATCCCTCAGTCATAAGCGATGTTTCGCTATCCAGAATGTTGACCACATCTACTACGAGGCTGGGCAGGCCTTCATGGAGGGGCTGAAAAACAAAATATATATAAATATGCAATTTAAACCCATCTTGGAAAAGAGACTCATTGCCCATATACTCACCACAATTTCCGCCAGCAGGTGGATCACCAGATCCTTTTTGTGACTAAAGCGCAGCGCCTGCCAGAGCAGCTCGTAGATGGCATTGGACACTCCCTGCTTGAAGACACCATTCCGATCGTAGACGACCCCGTCCGTCGAATCCTGCAGCTGCTGTTTAAGGTACTTCAGGCTAAAAGGAAACGTTTAGTTTAGCTGAGTGCTATCCGTGTGCAGCAGAAGCCCAAACAGGCGACACAAGAGCGCGCGAATATTCCGCAGGACACTAACTGACGGCAGCCACTGTGCTGAGTGATGCGCGAGTGTGTGTGCGTGTGTGTATATCTGTAGCTGCAGTTGTATCGGTGTCTGAGCCGTGGTAACCACGTACAATTCGCTCCGTCCGGACTTGTCAAAGTGCTTAAATATATCCATGTTCAGGGCACCGGCCACGCCGGGCCCGCTAATGGCGCCGCCGCTGCCGCCGCCGCCGTTGGCATCCGTTTCGGCGGATGCGGCCGTCGTCCGGCTCTCCGTTGCATCGCCGCCATCCTGCGTCACCGTCACGCTCTTTAGTTTCTTCAGGCGCCGCATAGGTTTTGTGGTTGCGCTCCTATGGAATGGAAAACGCGGGCTCTGATTTATGGAGCTGTTTCCGCTTCAAAATCGTACAATTTGTTGAACTTGTGGAAATATATTTTTTCACTTTTCAAGCAGTACGATCAGTGTGACCGTTTACTTGACCCAAACGAAGTGCAAAATACTGAGTGTGGCCGTCTGGTGGAAAATGAAAAATCCCGCAAGTTCCTTTCAAGGTAGCGCGGAAATTGAAGTTAAATTGACTAGAATAGATAAAATTAAATAAAAAGAAATCCGAAGTTTAATAGCGTTGTAAAATAACGAAGTTTAACTTTGTTTCTAATCAGTTGTTCGATCGTTGCTAGTGTTCCGATTTTCATTAAAATAAAACCAAAATAAATGTTGTCCTCCTAAAGCTGAAATTTTTAGATCGACTCTGCCGTTAACGCTGATCAAGAATATATATTCTGACTGAAATTAGAATACCCTGCAAGTGCATATTTCTCATTAAAAACACAACTCATTGGTTTGCTTTATTTATTTTACTCACATAATGAAAACCAAATAATAAAAAATATGATTTTTTGGGCACATAAGAAATATTATAACATTCACTTTTCCCGGTACTACAGCAAATCAAGCAAATTAAACTTATGTCTTTGCAAAAATATGTTTCTGTAAGGCTACAAAATCGATAGAATGTGGGTTTTAAATGGTACTTTTATCAATATTTTAGAAGAATGTAATATTTAATAATTAAATTTTGGATGCAGCAGACAAGAGAAGTGCTTTAAATCAAAGCAGAGGTTCGTTCTCTATCTTGACATCGCACTCGACCGTTGAAATATCCACGTAGCCGGATGACGACGGGGATGCAACGCTACCATTATGTTTCTCATTATCATAGTGGTAGCTGGAATTGGAAATATGGTGAAGATCCTGCTGTGCGGCAAAGCTGGAGTCCGGTGCAGGCGTCAGCTTGGGCAGTCCGATGGGTGCGCCTAGTCCTCTCTCCTGTGGCTGCCGCTGCAACTCCTCTCTATTCAGATCCATTAATAGGCGATTCACCTCCATACGGAACTTAAGATTGTTCATAGTGGATAGCGACTTCAAGTGTGGCATGAGACTGATCAGAAAGCTGTAGTCTGAGTCGTCCTTCATGGTGGCATCAACGGTTGTAGCGGCTTTGGAAATATCCTGATGGCTGCTGCTGTAGCCACTCGAAATAGGTCCGTCGCATGAGGAAGAGGTCTTTCGACGACGGCATCTCTTCGTTGGCGGCGGCGGGCGAGGCAGCGACGCGTGATTGGGGGGAAGGTGTAGGGGTGAGAGCAGTCTAGGCGACAGCTCAGGGTCCGAGTTGGGCAGTTTGTTAGCTGTCGAGCTGTCTGCCTGCTGTTGTCGGGCAACGCAACCCAGGTCAGAGCCCGAATCCTGACGCTCCGAGGGCTCACGCTTAAAAATGTCCCCAATGATCTCAAAGTCCACGGAGTCATCGTTGTCCAGGTCAACATCAACATCGATGGTGAAATCTCCCAGCCCGCTGAGGTCGTAGTTCTCCGCCACCTCGGCCTCCAAGTCAAAGGGCTCCGGCGGGAACGGGACCAGGCACTGGGGATCGAAGATGTGACGCAGAAACTCCAGAGCCCGGAAGTATGGCCAGTTGGACATGGTAATGCGCTTCTGCTGGATCTTGCGCACCTCAGCGCGGTAGCTGTCCCGCATGGTCTTGAACCGTTTTTTGCAGGTAATGACTGAAACAATACAAGAGTTATTAATAGCCTGTAGCTGTGTGGAGCCTGGGCGGCCCAGCACACTCACTGTCCAACTGCATATGGTGCGCCACACAGGCCCACTGCGTAAGAAACTCGTCCTTGCGGCAGGACATCGCCATGTTGGTGTCCCAGAGCGGCCGTCGCTTGGCAACCTCGGCAATTAATCGAAAATTATCCGATCTCATTGTGGCTGTTGCGAGGCTTGGACTCGGGAAATCGTGGCGTGTAAACAAATGCACTTTGGTGAAAGGGCTCTGCGCTTCTAGCTTGCAGGCGCGGACTGCCACAAAACAATGTGGAATTCACAGCAGACTGGCTGCCTGAGCTTAACCAAACCGAACACCACAAATTCTTTGCCTGGCTAGGGCGAATTCTACGAATAATGAGGAAAAACTCCGGATAAATTATGTCTTACAACCGCTTCGCTTTGCAACAATGCAGTCGGCAACTCTGGCCAAACAGCTGTTATCGCTGGTTCGATATTTTCATCTGGGCTTGCCACGGTCACACCACTGCACAGTGGGGGAGAACAACAATTTTTAAATTATTACATATAAAAATGATTATTTTTTAAGTTTTAACAGTGGTTAACAAGCTTTTAACAATATATACGGTTTTCCCGTTTTC
Source organism: Drosophila seguyi (assembly GCA_008042675.1). NCBI lineage: Eukaryota > Metazoa > Arthropoda > Insecta > Diptera > Drosophilidae > Drosophila > Drosophila seguyi. Next base: position 139,605 of record VNJU01004231.1, read on the forward strand.
TAATTAAATATTTGATATTGAGGCAAAGTTCTCAGTGAGCCGGGCCACTGTACTTTTTGGTTAGTCTGGCAGCCTTGGCGGCACATCAAATGAATCAGTCACCGAAACAAAAAGTTTATTTTATTTGCCGGCTGTGGGTTTGAAAATCAATTTAAGACTTTGTCGTCATGTCGAACGCTGCCGAGGAGTGCAAGGACGAGGATTTGCCCGCAAATACGTTGGAGCACTTCACGGAACTGGAGCAGGTGCTGCAGATGATCGAGAACATCAAATCCATTGAGGCAGCTTCCTTCGAAAGGGAGTTTGAGCAATACACGCAGGTTCTGTCGCGCTACCAGGAGCAGCCACATCTGCTGGATCCGCATTTGGAGGACTTGCTGGGCAAACTTCTGGGCAAGATTAGGCAGCAGAGCCTGCCATCTGGCGAACGCCATGCCGCCTTTAAATATCTGTATATAATCAGCAAGGTTCGCACCTACAAGGTCCTGGTGAAGTTCATGCCGCACGAGTTGAGCGACTTGGAGTTTGTGCTGGATCTGCTGGGGCAGCAGGATCCCAAGGAGTTCGCCGAGTGGGAGACGCGATACATACTGCTCCTATGGATGTCCATTCTCGTGCTCAATCCCTTTCACATGTCCAGATTGGATGCCTACGAAACAGCCTCCAGTCCGACAACTAATTGCACCCTCAGCAATCATGTCCAGCAAGCAAAGACCAGCAAGATGGAACGCATCTACGAGCTGATCCAACTCTATGTGTCCACCAACGACACATGCAGCAGCATGGCTGCCTATCTGGCAGCCAAGTATTTTATTCGCAGTGACATTAAGGACCTGTATCTGGAGAGATTCCTCGATTGGATCATGGAGCAGCACCAGGCGGATACGGTTAACGTGAAGTTTGGCCAACTGGCTGCTGTGGCTGCCATCCTGAAGCACGGCAAGCGGGAGGACCTGTTGCCCTATGCCGACAAGCTCCTCCAGTGGATCACCTCCTGTCAGTACAAGGACAGCAGCGACTTTCTCAAGTACAAACACTACGTGAAAATAATTCAGAGAATCGGGCTGGTCCATCTTAAGCCACGCATTGCGAGCTGGCGGTACAAAAGGGGTAAGCATGCATCTGGAATGAAAGAAAGAGCTTAGAAAGTAATATGTAATCTCTAGGCACCCGATCGCTGGCCACTAATCTTAACCAGGCGACTGGAGCCGGCGGTGAATCAGACGCCATTGAAGCATCTACCGATGAGGGCGAGGAAATCGTAGTGCCCGATGCCATCGAGGAGGTGATCGAGGAGTTACTCCAAGGCCTGCGCAGCGGTGGTAACGACATTCGCTGGAGTGCGGCCAAGGGATTGGGCAGAGTCACCAATCGCCTGCCCAAAGATCTGGCCGACCAGGTTATTGGTTCCGTAATCGACATACTCAGTCCCCTTGAACCACACGAGGCCTGGCACGGAGGCTGTCTGGCTTTGGCGGAACTGGCTAAAAGGGGGCTGCTTTTGCCCCATCGACTGGAGGAGCTGGTTCCCCTCCTAATGCAGGCCCTTTTCTACGACGAAATGAAGGGCTACATGTCGGTGGGTCAGCACATCCGTGACTCCGCCTGTTACATGTGCTGGGCCTTTGCCCGGGCCTATAATCCGGATGATGTGAAGCCCTTTGTGCACAAAATCTCCTCCGGCCTGCTGACCGTTGCTGTCTTTGATCGTGAGGTGAACTGCCGACGTGCTGCGTCCGCTGCATTCCAGGAGAGCGTCGGTCGCCTCGGCAACTTTCCCTTTGGCATCGAGATCTCTACCACCACGGACTTTTATTCCGTCGGTATTCGCCAGAACTCCTACCTGAACATTAGCAATTACATTGCCCAGTTTGAGGTGTACCGGGAGCCCTTGATCAATCATTTGGTGCAGCGCAAAGTCAACCATTGGGATCCGGCCATAAGGGAGCTAACGGCCAAGGCTTTGCATAAACTCTCCCTGAAGGAGCCGGAATATATGGCAGCAGTGGTACTGCCACAACTTTTGGCCAAAACCGATACCATTGACATTAATTGCCGTCATGGCTGCGTATTGGCCATGGGAGAAATTACTTTGGCATTGCGGCAACTGGAGGAAAGCAGTGATCCCCCTCTGGCGTATCTTTCCAATCAGCGGATTGTGGAGTTAAATGAGCTGATTAATACGTTTCTGGAGAGAAACTTCTATCGCGGCATGAGCGGCGAACTGATAAAGGCCTGCACGACCAACTTTATAAAGAATTGCAGTCTGGCCAAGCTGCAGGCGACGACAGAGTGCTTGGGTAAGACTTTTAGATGTTTTCAATATAATTTTAAGTGGGTTTGTTGATTTAGTGGTTAATTAGTGCTATAATATCTTCCAGCTTCCTGGCAGAAGGTCATAGATTCCTGCCTGGTGACCAAATCAGGAACTACTCGCTCATCGGCTGTGGAGTCCTTTGCCGAACTCTGTCGCACATATTACTGCCTGGAGTCGAGACGTCTTGAGAACGAGACCATCATCAATGCATACTTGAGGGGAGCCGAGAATGACCTAGAAGAGCACATACGTATGGGTTACCTAGCCGCCTTGGGAGTGCTGCCTGCCTTTATGCTTCATCCACATCTGTCTGCCGTTTTGGATAGTCTTGTGAGGCATTCGTTGACTCCACTGCAAGCGGTGGTTCTGGCCGGCGAAATGGGAGATCGCGAGAATATTCAGACCTACAGATGGAGCGAGGCGCGAACGGAAAGCGTTAAGGCTTTGACAAAAGTAGTGAAAACCGTGGGCTATGGGACAGAAGAAGCCACATTCTCAGATCGAAACAACTTTAACAAGGTCTTTAAATGCTTATTGAAAGCATTGGACGAGTACACCCTGGACAATCGCGGCGATATTGGTGCTTGGGTAAGGGAGGCGGCCATGTCATCGCTCTTCGAGATCGTAACACAGTGTCCCCCGGATTTGCTCTCTCCGGAACAAGTTCACGAGGTTGTGGTTGGCTTCATGCAGCAGGCCGTGGAGAAAATTGATCGAACTCGAGGATTAGGCGGACGCCTGTGCTGCCAACTGGTTAATCATCAGCCCAAGATCCCGCATATTCGAGAGCACTCAAAGCTCCTGAATATATTCCCTGCCGAACCTGATTCCGTGCTCTGGCTGTTTGCCGATCACACATTCCCCTTGTTCTGCGAATTACTCGCCCTGCCCGATTACTCCAAGCGAGTGCTTCTGGGCCTAAGTGCCAGCATTGGACAACTGACTGAATCTCTGGTGAGTTAGGAATTTCAAGCTAACATTCAGGGGATCTCTCAATTGTTTTTTTTTTTTCTTACAGATTAAATACGCCTCTACGGCTCTATTCCAATTTTTGCGTTCCAACCCGGCAATGGTGCCGCGTTTATGTGCCGAGATTGTCCAGATCTTTGAGGAGCATCTGCTCAATGAGCGCGTAACTTATCCCATGCTCAGTTTCCTGGATATACTCATCGGGTCTGGGACCGTGGAATCGGTGCTCCATGACGACACAAATCCCTTTGCGGAGGACATATACAGGCTGCTCAATTTGGAAGTCAAGGGATACAAGAAGCTGTACAAGACAGCGACCAGTATTGGTGCTTTTTGCCAGCTTCTGCAGGTGCCTCGACTCTCCCGCCGCATCCTTTCCAAACTTTCGGTATTCCTTGGACTGCAGCATGTGCATGTCCGAAAAACGGCAGCCACCAAATTTTACGAAGCCCTGGCCCTGCACGGTGATGTCACCGAAGTGCCCGAGGATAATATGGATGAGATCCTAACACTGCTCTCCGAGACCGACTGGACCATGCCGCTGGTGGAGGTGCGTCCCCTAAGGAATCAACTATGCCAGCTGATGGGCATCAAGGCTCCGGTGAGTGCTGCTCAGCAGCAGCAGCAGGCAGCGAGTGCGGATAAGTGATATTCCACACAAACGAATTTTGATATTTAATGTAATATTTATAATCCAATCTTATTGCACAATTAAACTGACGATCAGTTCTAACATCACATTTTGCATAGTTACAGTTTTGTTTTTCGGCTTAATTTAATTTCATTTAAATGCAAAAATGTGTTTGCTATCCTGCAGGTTCCTATAATGAGCGCTTTGCCTTTTTCTGGCTGGGATTTATGTACGACTGATAGTAGAATTTGGAGAACATCACAGTCAAGGCCGCATAAAGAAGGCCAAAGGAATAGATCCCAGGTCGTGGAGCTTTGCAGTCACTCTGCATAAGCATGTGGATTAAATGGAGCATGACGAAGGCGAACTGGATAAGCTGGGCCATGGTGATGTACTTTTTCCACCAGAGACTCGCCTTCTGCACTTCTGGGTTTATGGAGGACAGCAGGTAATAAGTGTACATGAGCGAGTGTACGATCAAATTAGGGTCCAGGCCACAAGGCCGCCGTGACCATAATACGCCTGGGTTAGGTAAGAGGCCACGATCACAGCCACATGGTGGGAGACGTGCAGGAAGGATATCTGCCTTCTCTTCTTGCGCAGCACAAAGAACACGGTTTCCAGCAGATCCACGTACTTGTTGATGTAGTACGCGTTGGCGTAAGCTCGCTCATGATCCTTGCCTTTGTGGTCCAAAGGTAGAGACACGGGGCACGTCAATTTGTAGTAACTAAAGACGACATAGGAGGTCTGTTAAAATTATGTGTATGATTATTGAATGTCCTGACAAAAGTCCTTCGCCCTCCCCTATACTTACGTATATGAACAGCATACTGTTGTACACGATTTGCATGACATTATATGCCTTGATCACGCCGCGCAGTTCAAAGGGCTCTCTGCGCTCCATGAGCTTGGGACCTACCTTCAGCACGAACAGAAGGTAGGCGATCAGCACTCCAAGGGTGGGCCAGGGAGTGGTGAAGAAAGCCAACGTGTGTGGATCTGGCAAAGTCATTTTTGCTTTTTTCTTTGTTTTTTTCCTCCTTTCTCCAGCAAGGTTCGATGGCGACTAATCAAATGTTGATTGTCTTGGCTTGGTTATAGGTCTGTCGATCGGAATGCAAACTATGCAAATGAATATACTATATCAATGCGGTAATGTTCATGAATTGCAGGAACAGAAAACCAAGAAACGTGAATGACGCGATAAAACAGTGCCCACGGCCACCGATTTAAAAGTCAATATCGTTTATCTAATGGAATAAATTCTATGTGCACAAGAAGTTGTCCAAGGCAACAAACGTACTGCCAAAGATGATATCTTTGAAAATTGAGAAAATTCGGATTTTCCGATATTGGGAGAATAAAATAAATCCTACAGCTAATGGGGTAAGCGTTAAAATAATCTTTGAAAGAAACATTTATTTGTTTTTTATCTCATCGGTTGAAAGGCTCTTTTCCCAATTAAATCAATTTTTAAAATATAATCTTAAGGTTTGTTTTCTAGCAGAAAGGAAGCGTTAGGGAGCTGAAGTTTTAAGCGTTCTAGCTCGAAGAGGTGAATGGTTTATTCCAAAAATACTAAAACTAAAATTTCTGTTGCATTGCGTCGTTGCCGTTTGTATCCAGTTACAAATTTACATAGCCAACTGCATTCCAGGATAATGCTAATATACCCTTCTTGGTCCGTCTTTTGCCTCGGCTCCTTCTACGCGTTTATCTCGAACAGCTTGGCCACCTCGTTGAGGTTATCATAGTTCTTGTTTTCACTTATAATTGTCCTAGCTAAGCCTATCCGGTTGAAGAGATTCCAGAGCAGGATGCCCACGACCTTGTCGTCCTTCATGTAGAACACCACACCCTTGCCATAATTCGCCGAATCGTCAGGATCACAGGTAATGCCATCTTTGGTAATGACTCCCATATCGGTTCTGGCCAGGGCATCTCCGCTTTCCTTCGGCTCGGCCAGATTGTCCACGCGTTCGCTGGCATCCGATGGCAGAGCAAACACTCCCACGGTGGGCAATGAGGAGTCCACCAGGCCCACGCCTTCATAGCCGATCTCAGGACCCAGATCTGACCAGAACATGCTCAGATGCTGATAAGGTTTCTCTGTAAGAGGAATAACATTTCAAGACATTGTAATTGGTGAAAAAAAAATCAATTGAATAGAAATTTGACTTACTAGCTCCCGTCATGTTCTCACCAGCCAGTCGGCCAGAGACCACGGAGTGATCGTAGTGCTCCACCCTGCGTCTGCCAAACAGCGGATCGTAGAAGCAGGAGGCGTCACCAGCCACGTAGAGATTCCGCCTAGCCTCTAGCTCAGCATTGACCACGAAGCCACCGCGGCTCCTGTCTACTTCTAGCCTGCTCGGGGCGGCGAGCTCCGTGTTAGGGGAGGAGCCAACACAGACTACAACCACATCGGACATCAGGGTCATGCCATTGTTGAGGTCTAGCTTGAGATCGGTTTCATCCCTTGTCACGTTTCGTATGCTGGCATTGGGAATGATGCAGACGCCCTGCGCCTCCATTTTGGCCATAGTCCAGCGGCTTAGGTAGTCCGGCAGGACCCGCGACATATTTCCGTGCTCCTCGAACACCTGGTACACCTTGCCGCCACCATTCTCCCTCGAGTAATGAGCCAGGGAGCAAGCAAGCTCGCTCCCGATGAAGCCGTCGCCCACGATCGTGATCGATCGTTTCTGTGCCGCCAATCTGCGGAGGCGGTCGAAGTCATCGGGAGTGCGATAGACCATTACCTTTTCGCGAACGCTGGGCGGGGCATCAAGGAAGATGTTGAGATTCTTGGGGGCACTGCCAGTGGCAATCAGGCACGAGTCGTACTCGATCTGATAGCCGTCGTTCAACGTCACTTTCCGCTCCGCAGCATCCACCTTCTTCACAGTGAAGCCCTGAGCGATAGCTATGCAGCCACCTGAACGGTCATTCAAGTCCTCGGGGTCGACGAAATACCCTTCCGTTTCAAAGAACAAGCTGAAGTGGAAAGAGCAATTATTTAATCACAGCATCATAAGCTGCTTATACAAACGCACCTTCTTTCGGAGCCCGCCCACTGCTGGAAGCGGTAATCCTTGATAGGATCCTCGTTCGGGTTAGGCGTGTACCAGAGCTCCTTGGAGAGGGGCGGACGCATGTAAGGCTTGCGTGCTTCGTTGCTGATCATCAGGACCTTGGCGGACGCATCGTTGGACTTGATAGCTCGACAGGCAGAGAAGGCAGCAGTGCCGCCGCCAATAATCAGGTATTGAATGTGGTTCGGCAGGTCCTTAGAGCTGGGAGGACCTGTAAACGAAAATTTCAATATAAATGATTAGTGAGAAGGGTAAAACTCATACTTAAATAGCATAATTATCTGTATTTGCTTAAATATTTTCTACTCACTTGTTTCTATACCAGCTAACAGTCGTCGCTTCCGTAGCTCCTCTTCAGCAGCTGCCTTTTTGGCTTCACTGTCGTCCGGTTTCCTCGTCAAGAACCAGGATAGCTGCATTGGGGTACATTTAGTGGGGTTTCTTTTGAAACTTAAAAGGAATCTTACCAAGCCTCCAGCAAGAAGCGCCGCTAGTGCACCTAGCAGACACTTCAGACGGAGATCCCTCAGCCGGCCATCGTTCTCCCCATCACCACCACCGGCATCACAGGGTGTTGGGCACCGTGTCTCCCGCCTCTTCCGGTTGAACTCCTCGCAGGGATCCTTGGGCTTGCAGGAATCTATTATGGGATCGGAGCCACTGGAATCAACTTCCGAGGATTTGAGGGCATCCTTGGCACTGACCTGCTTGAAGTCCGCATAGCCCTGAAAAGCAATAAATGAAGGATTAAGTTAGCATACTGAAAGCCAGAAACTTTAGAAGAAATGCAATCCTGTAATGAAGGTGTTATCATACACGTTTTTGTGTACTTTAAAATAGGATCAATTACGATACATTTAACTGTTTATCCTTTCAGCTTAAAAATAAAGCTTTTTGATTGAATTCCTTCATTTTTATCCTGGCAAATGAGTAAATGAGGAATAGTTACTTTTACGAACTGCGGCTCTGACTGCGGTGGGGTTTGATAGTTGACGTTTGGAAAGCTGGTACCACTAACGTTGGTTGTTGCCTCCGAATCCACATTCGCATCCGTCTCTGGTTCAAGCTCAAAAGGAGGCTTGGGGATGCAGACCTGTTGGTTCGGATATTTTTTGGCTTGTAATTTGCTGCGCGCCTCGAACGTGCGTTTCTTAACCATTTGATAGAGGCTGCTGCTTGGCCGTAGAGCAGCTTAAATAGGAAACAATGCAAGATAAACAAATGAAGAATAGGTTGAAGGAATCACCTTTAAATAAGCTTAAAAACTAACCGTGCGCTGGCGGTGGCTGTAATGGAGGCGGGCCCAGTATCCTTCTGTTGGCCAGGACATAAGCCTGGCGAATAAATCTTCGCTTTAGGCATTGTACGCTCCAGATGCTCAAAATACTCATAATATTTGTACTTCGCGGGCCCAGAAGAGAGGAATTCTCCAATGTTTAATATTGTGTGCGTATTATTGTGTTTAGTATACAAAAAAAAGAAGAAAAACTAATTTCTATGACAAATTTTTCAAGGTAAAATATGGCGAGAGTCTTATGGATGTTTAACAATTCGTATTTGCCCAGTATATCCTTGAGGGGTAAAGTAGCTTATAAGTTATTGAATACATTTAATAAGACACGTAAAGCTGAATCCAACCTAATTAGAAAATCTAAATTTTGCTTTAAAAAAAATAAAACGAAACACATTCCAAAAATGTTTTTTAAAATATAAACATTTTTCAAATTAAGCTTTAATTTTAATTCTTGTGCACCGCGGCGCCAAAATGACATTGATACATTCGATACTATCGCAAGCTTTTGTGGGCTTAAGGAATTCCCCAAAAACCCGGAGGCGGCCACACTAAACAGGGGACAAGGACGGAAAATACAACATGACGGAAGGGCAGCAAAGGAATGCAAAATAAAAGAAAGGCAGAGAAGGAACCGAAGATCTTTTGTTGTGAACAGAAAGAAGCGATCAATTAAAACCCCCCGCATTTAACACGGAGATATTTGTCAAAGAAATTGCTTTTTATATAAACACAACACAGACTCGCGAACACACACGTTACCCTGCCATACACCGATTGTTACACAATTGTAGCTCCATTTCCTCTGACACTACCGGAATCGGTGCAAATTCGCTATGAGTGGAGTGTGGAGCGGGCGCTGCCTGACGCGGAGGTTCGTCCACCAGGCGTACATCTTAGCCAACAACAGAATACTGGGACCGGTGCCGCTGCAGCTCTCGCCGCCGGTGTACGGTGAGTTGTGTGAGGTTATGTCTCTCATGTTTTTCCGACTCATCCGGCGTTGCCCTTTCCTCCTCTGCTTTGTATTTCAGCCGCTCTCCGGTCGTCGCACAGCAGCCTCTTTCAAAAGGTAAATAAACTCACATCCGAGGCGCGCAGCAAACTGCAAGGCACCATCACCAACTATCAAGCCACTTCTTATAGTGCTCTCCATCGCTCATTTCATCAGCCATATATTGAAAGTACGGGTTACTAATTTGTATCTTGATTTTATGATTTCCAGAATCACAAGACCGTCTGCAGCGCCAATGATGTCCTCACATTCTCAAATAATGCCTACTCACAGTCCAGTTCCCACAAACCCGAAAGTCCCGGCTCAGAGTCTAAGAGGACACACACGGATACCAGGGACAGCAATGAGCAGGCAACGGTCTCCGGTGGCGGCGATCAAAAGGAGTATCTTGGTCAGACGCCACTGTTGGGTGCAGCGGCGTTATTAGCTGGAGGATTGGTATTTTTAAGTCTTGTTTTATTTATTTTTTAATCTTGCTAAAGTACGTTTAAATTTCGTAGCTAACCTGGTACTTGGTGCAGAAAAGAAACGACAGGGGCTCAAAGAAAGCAACAGATGGGGAGCAACGGAAGCTGTTAGCTGGTCCAGTCACAAGTAAGATATTCCAACGTCACACACAAGCAATATCACAAGGGAATGGTGAAATAGATATTCCTGCTAAGTTAGCCAATAATATCAGCCCTATATCGGAGATTCAAATATTTTGGCTGTCACTCGCAGATTAGTATTATCTTTCCGCCTTATCAATAATCGTAATGCTCCGAAAAAAATTGCAAACTCAGAGTGTGTGTTTTAATTTTTAATTTATTTCCTTTTTTCGTTTCAGCTCCTGCCAGTTCCAAGGATCTACCAAAGCACGTTCCATACCTGATTATTGGCGGCGGCACTGCTGCCTTTTCAGCGTTCCGCGCCATCAAGTCTAACGATGCCACCGCCAAGGTCCTGATTATCAGCAACGAGTTCCGCAAGCCCTATATGCGGCCGCCTCTTTCCAAGGAGCTCTGGTACACTCCCAATCCCAGCGAAGATGCCATCAAGGATTACCGCTTTAAGCAGTGGACTGGCTCTGAGCGGAGGTGCGTTTCAATTGAATCCCTGTTTACTTTATCATTTGATATTTATGAACAATTTCCATGCTCCATTGCAGCTTGTTCTTTGAACCTGACGAGTTTTTCGTAAGCCCTGAGAAGCTGGAAGAGAGCGTAAATGGCGGCATAGCCGTCGCTCAGGGTTTCGCTGTTAAGAAGCTGGACGCCCAGAAGCGGATCGTGACGCTGGAAGACGGCTATCAGATCGAGTACGACTCATGTCTGATTGCCACTGGCTGTGCCCCCAAAAATCTCAACGTTTTCCAAGATGCGCCGCCCAGCATTCGCGAAAAGGTAATGGTCTATCGGACTCCCGATGACTTTGATCGCCTCCGCAAACTGGCCTCAGAGAAGCGAACAATCACGATCGTCGGCAACGGCTTTATTGGGAGCGAGCTGGCCTGCTCCCTGGCACATTACTCAAAGGAGAATGGTGGCGGTAAGGTGTACCAGATTTTCCAGGAGGACTCAAATATGTCACGGGTCCTGCCGGACTACCTCAGCCGCTGGACTAAAGCCAAAATGGAGACGCAAGGCGTCACTGTTATCCCCAATGCCAGCATTCGGAACGCTACCAGAGATGCAGCCAATCTGAAGCTGGAGCTGAACAATGGCATGACTCTGGTTTCCGATGTGGTGGTAGTCTGTGTTGGTTGCTCTCCCAACACGGAACTGGCTGCTCCGAGCAGGCTGGAAGTGGACAGCAGCCTCGGTGGTTTTGTGGTCAATGCTGAGCTGGAAGCTAGGCGCAACCTATACGTGGCCGGCGACGCCTCCTGCTTCTACGATCCGCTGTTGGGCAGGCGGAGGGTAGAGCACCACGATCACTCCGTGGTATCCGGACGGCTGGCTGGAGAGAACATGACGGGAGCAAGTGAGTCATATATCTATTCGATTCGTCGTGTTTGTTTTTTTTACCAATTACAATGTCTTGAAATGTTATTCCTCTTACAGAGAAACCATATCAGCATCAGAGCATGTTCTGGTCGGATCTGGGTCCTGAGATCGGCTACGAAGGCATTGGTCTAGTGGATTCCTCATTGCCCACCGTGGGAGTGTTTGCTCTGTCCTCGAGTGCTCCCGGAAGTGCGGAAAAGATGCCAGAGTCCAAGGAGGGTGGTGATTCGAAGAATGTTGAGGTCGTTACCACAGATGGCGTTACCTCCGATTCCGATGCGGCGACGAATTATGGCAAGGGTGTGGTGTTCTACATGAAAGACGACAAGATCGTGGGCGTCCTGCTCTGGAACCTCTTCAACCGGATAGGCTTAGCTAGGACAATAATTAATCAGAATAAGAAGTATGATGACCTCAATGAGGTGGCCAAGCTATTCGAGATACATGCGTAAAAAGCCAAGAGTCCCAGAGAGGGACCAAAGAGAAAATAAGAGCTTTGCATTCTGGAATGAAAGCCTGCCCGCATGCAACTATATTCGAAAGCCATCAACTGTGTGATCCATATGGAATACGAACGACGTCTTCGTAAAATCTGAAATCCACAAAAAAACTTTAGCTGGCAAAGTCAACGAATATGCTTTGAAATTAGTGTGCGTTTTAGTTTTGTATTTTTCATACACTCCGCTGCTGCTCCCTTTCTATCAGTGTTTTCTTTATTTTCGTCAAACAAGACCGATTATCCTGGGGTTTGTATCTATTTATTCGTCTTTTCAGAATGGTATTTCCAAAATTATAATTTCGAAGCCTTCAGCTGTTCCTTTTTGTTTAAAGCAAATTATATAATTCAGCAGATATATTTACATTAATTAATACAAGACGACAGAAATCGTAGTTTTATTCACTTTGGGTAGAATCATAAAGATAGGAATGATATGTAAATATGTAAAATTAGTGAATACCCACCGGGACTCTTATGCTCGCTTGTATTTTCCTAATAAATAAGCACGCCAAGAAATGCGCAATGAAAATTATGAAATTACTACCTGAATTTGCCTAAATCATTGCATTTTAAATGTTGAAAAGGTCTCCTTTATTGAATTAAAAACATAATTTAAATAGAGTCTAAGTGGTATTGTCTTTATTTTAATTACAATAAAGCATAATTATGCCCCAGTTTATTTAAATTTATATATTTATTCAACTAGCGAAAAGTATAACTTTCACCACATGTAAAAATTGTACAAGTTTGAATCTCCCACTCGAAGGTCTAGAGTTATCTTAACACGAGGTTTGCTAAAGAGGAATATGTTTTTTTATTAGATTCTTTTCCTAGAACGTTGTCACGCAGGCTAAAGGAGCTCGTAAAGCCCAAGATCTTTAAAAAGGCACATTTCTGTAACAAAGCAAGCAGCTGTCAAGCTGACATCCATTTGCACCTGGTCTATTAGGGTAACGCTACGCGGGCGGATTAGCGGCCAATTCGTAGGCAGAAAACGCGAATCCATAAAATCCTGGTGATAGGATTACCTGCGCTGTCCCGAAGGACGCTTATTAGGGGAAAACTTGGATTTGCTACCAATTGGTAGGTAGAACTTTAAGCAGGTAGAAATATCTCAACTATGTATATAAACATGCTGCCCAAATTAGCAGGACATCAGTTCCTTTTCGACACTCCTCCTGCTACCATGAAGTACCGCATGTTGAACAAACGCAAGCTCGCGGCCAGTCCTTCGCCAGTGAAGAGAACCATCAAGGAAGACGACGTCACCATAGACACCACCGCTCATAGTGCCCTAGAGTTGGAGGCAGCATCGGCTCTCTTGTTGCTCCGCTACCAATACGATCGTCAGATTTGCAATAGTATTATTTCATATACTGCAACGGTCCGTTCGCCAACTCCTCCGCCGGTGATCGCGGACAATACCACACCAAAGGATCAGACAGTTCGGCCGCCAGTCGCCGCCACTCAGCCGTTAAAGAAACGGTCCATTCCACCACATCTGCTGCGAAGATCCTTGACGCCAGCCAAATCTGTGAGCTCGGTGACCACCAGTAACAACTCCATAGTGAAGGCGAAGGCAAGGACTCCTGTTCCCGGAAGCGATCAGCCACGCGGATGCAATAGGACCCTGCTCAAGTCCTGCAGAAATATGATTCGCGAGTTCTTGGACAATCAGGAGCTTATCTAATAAGTGATGACTTTTGTTTACACATATCTAAGAAATCTTGAATTTAAACAACAAATATTCTAATCATAGATTTTAGAAATCTTTTTCAAATAATAACACTGCCTTGCTAATATCGAAAACTTTTATTTTAGACTAATTTCTGATTTAAAAAAACTTCCTCTTGAAATTGTAATAAAGAAAATATGAAAGCAATAATAAGTTTTTAATTTCCAAAAGGTTATCCGTGTGTGGTTTGGTTTCCAGTCCAGGCGTCCATCAGTATCAGTTTTGCTGATAAATCTAAACTCAATCGGCTGTCCCCGAATTAAAATGAACGTTTTCTTAGGCCAAAATAAGAACTAAATCGATCCCTGGGATCTAAAAATTTCAGTTTTCAATTTATTTATTGCATATAAATTGGTTTCCTTTGTTTTTTTTTTATACATATATAAATTATGTATATTGATCAAAAGATAAAGTTTTCAAATGGAAGAACAGGTATTGTGGCGACACTAGAGTGCTAATTATTAGCTATTGGCGGTGTGTTTTTAAACTTAAGGCGTACGAAAAACAAATAGAAAATTATTTTTTAACGTAGATCCTACACATTAATTAATAATTACAGAGTTGCACACTACGGGCTAAATGTATGACGGTGCATTGGATGATGAAGTCTCTCCTCCTCGTAACTTGCTTCAATTCTTTTTAATATGCTTATTAAAGTGCTTGAAATGTACATTTTCTATTGTTTCGAGAGGGTGAGGGGGTGATGGGGTGCAAGGATCATATGATTAATGTTTACAAAAATGAACGCCATTCATTTGCTGCGTAAACTAACATTACAAATAATATAATAATAGTAATCATAATGATAATAGAAAACTAATGTGTATACATATATGTATGCTTGCTATAAAAATGGAAGCCAATGTTTTCTTTTTTTTTTTATTATATATATATGTGTATGTATATAATGTTTATAATGTGTTCTCTTGTTGCAGTGTATTTCTAGGGCTAAGGGTCTCAATTGAAATTGAATTTTGAAAGCTCTCTTTTCTGGCTGATCCCGCAAAAGCATGCAAAGGAGCAGCTCTTTTTATTATCCTTTGTTTTTTTATAACAAGAAACAAACGAAACTGTATCAGTTTCGTCGGGAACTGCTCTCTTTTGGGACCATAAGTGCCAATGTGTGTGAATCAAAGATAATTCTGTTGTTGTTATCACAAGAAATTAATTAATTTGCCATTCTTCTTTCTAAGCTGATTTCTTTTGTATATTTATATTAACAAATTACGCCAACAATTCAAAATTTCATATTTCTCTTCTTCATTTTCACGTATTTTCGTATTTTAACAATTGTTTTTTGTTTTCATTAATCTGAAACCATTTTGTTGAGGCAACATTTGTAAAGCTCAAAGGTGGCAACACTTACGCTCTATATATGCTATTTGCTAATTTATTTATTTAATTAATTTACTCTCTACACGCTACTCTCGTATGATTGATGTGTGTGTTTGGGGTTTGTTTTCCTTATGTTTTGTTTTCATTTTAGTTTTTTGTTTTTTTGATAAATGTAGAAATTGGCACATATATCGAAGGCTGCGCTGCGCCGGCTCAAGATATCTACTTACATTCACTCTGCTTTCTTAGCTTAGCTTAGCTTAATAAATATGCTTGCATGATGTATAAAATATATATGTTATGTATGCATGTATGATTGTGTTTTCTATGTACAGAAGATTTGGCAAGAGACTCGCCAGAAGTAATCATTGGATAAAGTTTAGGACTCTTCGGTAATATCATCTAGTTCTAACGCTTCTAAATGATTAAATTACAGCCCTAAAAGTCTCCCAAGATTACCTCCAACAAGAATCCGTTCTGAAACGAAAAGCCACCCAGATCTATGTCCAGCAGATGCGTCTCCCTCTTAGATGTCTGTGCGCCTTGTTGTGCTGGTCCCATATTTACTTTTTTTTCTTAGCTCAGGTAATGTTGTGTTCAGAGAAGGGAAAGGTGGAGGAAGAAGTTGGGTGTGTGGATTGTCACAGGATACTACTGCTGCTGCTGCTGCTACGCTTTCTCCTACTGCCGCATATGACGGAAGGAGTCCTCCGATTCGCCGCCATTGCAATCGCTGTCCATGGGCACCGGCTGCGCCTGTTCACTGCTTGCCTGATCCATTGGCCTGGGTGAGCTGGCATTGGAGGTGATGGTGGCGGCGGCGGACTGCTGGTCATCCGGCTTGGGTGACCGCTCACCGGGCGATGGTGCTCCTCCCTGGTGATCGTTGTTGTGGCGTATCAGCTTGATGGTGGTCAGACCGTCAGCATTGCGGATAAGCCTGCAAGTTTTCCAGAGTTTAGCAAATGGAACTGTTTAAGGATAAATTATTTTTACTTACGGATAGCAGTCCTCGTTGCTGGCGGAATTGTTGTTCTTGCTGCTCACGCTCAGATCCGTGGGCTTCAGGTCCTCGCCGGCGCTTTCCGAACCCGATCCCGAACCGTTGCTCTCCAGCTTCAGGGGATGGAACTGGAATTTGTCGGGTCCACCAATCGCTGACGGTGTGTTCAAGGCAGGGGAATTGGGTGGTGGACCAGCTGCCGCCGCCGAAAGGTAGTGGAAGGCTCCATTGATCGCATGCATAAAGAGGGGCGATGTGGGCGGTGGACCATAGGCCGCGGCAGCAGCGGCTGCCACTGCTGCCACGGCGGGCAGGCTCATTGGACCGTTACGCGAGGCGGGACGCTGGGGCGATTGTTGCTGTTGCTGCTGGGATTGCTGCTGCTGCTGCTGCTGTTGCTGGGAGTTCCAGTTCTGGGTGGCAGCTGGACTTCCAGGAGCCGGCGGCATCGATGAAGCACCGCCACCAGTCGACGGCGTCGATTGCCTCAGCAGGGATATATTCTTAATGTTCTTCAGCTCCGTAGGATTGCGCAGGAACTGATAGCAATGTCGCTCGCCCTGCACCTTGCGCAGTATGTTAACCCTGTAGTAGTAGCGGAGGGCACGCGACATCTTGTCATAGTTCATCGACAGATGGTTCTTCTGAATGCCCCACAGCTTGGCCAGCCCAGCGGGATCGACGATCTTAAAGACGCCCGTGTCGCGGCATTTCCATGCTATCAGATCGCTGTACTTCTGGTTGCGATCGTTTAGCAGTTGTTGCAAAAAGTCCCACAAGAGGCGACCATCTAGAGAAAATAACAAGAGGTAAAGATTAGTTATCAAAAATTCGGTGAATATTTATTTTCCAAACTCACTTGTATTGGGCTCCGAGTTTTCCGGAAAGAACTCCCGCTTGGCTTTGTACATATAACTGGGCGTGGTCGGTGCCGAGATGGATCCACCGGCAGGTGCCAACACAGGACCAGCGGTGTTATCCAGGGTCAGCTTCTGAGGCAGTTGCTGCTGCTGTTGCTGCATCTGTTGTTGCTGCTGCTGCTGCGCCTGGGCTGCCGCTGCTGCTGCCGCCACGGCGGCCGCCTGTTGTTGCTGCTGCTGTTGCTGTTGCTGCTGCTGCTGCTGCTGGGACCAGGAGTTGACGAAGCTATTTGTCAGCTGCTGCGTCCAGTTGGGCTTGATGTCTTTCAGAATGGGTGTGCTCGGCGGACTGGCCGTGCTGTAGAGCGGTGCAGGTGGCAGCTTCGACTCCGCGTACTCTTCCTCGGAATCGGAGTGATTACTGCTGGCACTGCTGATGCCCTTCATGGGCATAATGTTCGGCTGGGAGCCATTGCTGCCGGTGCTGCTGGCACTAGAAGATGTGGGATTGCTGCTGCTGCCGCTGCTGCTGGTCGTGCCTGCCGAGGTGGCTGTTGCTCCTGCTCCGCCATTTGCTGCTGCTCCCGCACCGGGTGCTCCTCCTCCTCCGTTTTGGTAGGGAGCCTGTGGCGGACTACTCGCCTGGGAATCCACTGAAGGCGGTGGACTGAGCGTCACAGAGTTCGGTGCCATAAAATGATGACCCGCCAGGCCGTGGGGCGTACTGTGGAAGGGACTGCTCTCTGGCGGAGCATTCAGCGGTGGCCACGTGGGCGTCGGCGGGTGGCTGTGCGGCGACAGGGGATATCTGCTGGTGGGCGTCACTGGACTGTTGGGCAAATGCCACTGCATCATGTGCGACTCAATGATCAGCATCTGCAGCACATTGTGCAGCACATCTCCGGCCCCCGGACACCTGTGGCCGAAGTCTGCACGCGTCAGCAGGCACAGCGCCTTGCCGTTCATCTGGAAGAGATCAAAGTCGAGCTTGGGAAGATCGAATTCACGGACGCAAAAGCGAAGAAAGACGAGCACATCCTCGCGGCTCCACAGGCGCGGATCGGAGGGCAGGGATGGGGGCAGCTGTGTCTTCAGCTCGGCGAGCTGACTGGACGGCGCCGGGGGGCAGCGCCAGAGCACATCGCTCCAGATGCCGGGATTCAGCGAATTCAACGATAACTGTACTGGGAGCATTTTCATTTTGGACATGCAGCCACAGTGTTTAAGGAATTGTCCTCCTGGTCAACGGATCTGGTATCTCAGTAGTGGTAGCCACTAGAGTTGCCTTCAACTGGGGTATCTGTAAATAAATAGAAAAATGGAGAAGGGTTAGTTAGGAGTACTAGGAAAGGGACGTGTTTTACAGAGAAAATTTCAAACAGTGCTTAAATAGGGGAACTCTGAGGAGCAAAGTGTTATGTATGTACATGTACACAATTGAGAAAAGAGAAGAGAAGTCCTTAAGCAGTCTTTTATTAAATATTTGTAATGATGTTATAAGATGCATAAATCTCGGATAACTTTGGAAACTTTATTGTAAAGTGTTTAAAAGGTTTGACCTTCATATATATATATTTTTTATTTAAGGAACTTATAAAACTCTTTTAAAATATAACTTTCAGCACTCATTATATTTAAAAACTCAACAAAATGTTATGCTATGTTTTCTATATATCCATATACATATATATATATAAATATGTGCTTTTAATACTTATAAATGGGAATAACCAGGATTTGATGACACACGTATTTTTATCTATCTTTTTATTTTTAGCTTTCCTTTTCATCAAGGAATTATTCCCTGTATCGTACTTTGATTTATCCTTTAAGTAACCATACACAATACACCACTCACACTCTCTTGCACATATCCACTTGACTCATTTTCATCTGCAAGTCTTTTGTTTATTTAAAATTCTTGGTAAATCACATATGGAAAACTACCACGAATTCTGGGCATGGATGCCACCACCACCACTGGCTCTTCTTGCTCTTCCTACGGATCAAAGTTCACTGCTGAGCAGCAATTTAGCTCCCAAGCGAAAAGGATGTTCCGATGGAATAAATGTTGTTGATCACTCGACACACTTCCGCCAGAGAAATATTTGAGCGGACACATCACCTAGCTGCTGTGGCTGCTCCTCCTCTCTGGGGGGATCGGAGGTAAGGAGAAGAAGCTCACTCCCAGACGCCATACACACACACACACATACCGTGCGATCCAGATCCGTGAGAGCAAGCGGGAGAGCGGCGACGGGTCTCAGACAGGCATTCGCATTCCAACCAAATCAGATTTCCTCATAATCGTCGCGGGCAGCCGATCCGATGGATGGAATAGGAATAAACAAATAATATATCTCCGATGCCGACGCAAGAATAAAAACAACAACAGAACCGAGCCGATCTACGCGTGAGTGTGTGAGAGAGTGTGGATGTAGCGCATCCGATCACTACTTGGCGCAAACTGGCGGATCTCGATCTCGCAGAGAGCGTGACTCACTCGGCAGCGGCTGAGGCTGCGGCTGAGACAGAGGCAGAGGAAGCAGCAGCAGCCGAGGATCAGGCAGCGACGATCGCGTTCTCTCTCCGTCTCTCCCGGCAGGCATCTTCGGATCTCCGACAACAGCAGCAGCAACACACCCCCGCAGCGACCGCGGCGCAGGCAGAGATGAGAGGAAAGGAAGGAGAGCAGGAAGAGTAGGGGAAGGTTCTGTCCAAAATAAAAAAAAAATGGTCCAACCACCACGATTTAGGGAGTGCGCTACACAGAGAAATACGAATATGTTCTGATTTGTTATTTTCCAAAAAGATGAGACCAATATTTTAAATTATTTTAAATAATTCCGTGGAAGGTGCCAGGAAATTCTTAAAACCAGATAAGGCAATACAATTTTGGATTATTTGCATCTAGAATTCCCAAGTCAAAATTCGGCGACACTCAAAAATGTTCTTAAACTTATATAGACCTTTAAAAAATCATCAATTATATCAAATGAATATTAATTAAACACATAAAAATGTGGACAATCTATATATTCAATTAATACATTTATTAATAATCGATAGGTTAAAAATTAAGAAACAAAAAAGCGTAAATCCGAAATAAAAAAAAAATTTTAAAAAACTAGTTCTCAGAAGAAATATTTACTAAATAAGATAAAACCTCAAAATTTAATAATAATAATAATTTTAAAAAATTGAAACAAACTCCTGCCTGTATCGCCACGACATGGCGTATAGAGCTTTTTAATTGTAAATTTCTCAATATGGTAATTTCCACCAAAAATGTGTGATCACCTCGGGCGTGTGTGCCGCCACACATTGGTATTGGTGTGCATGGGCGGCGGCGGTACGCTGCCATTCCGGATGTGTACAAACCCAAGGCACACTCACAAGTCCAAAGACGAAGTATACAGACACACTACCGACCACGACGACGATGGTGATCATTTGCTGTAAAGATTTCAACATAAGCGAATGTATTGATGGCACC
Organism: Drosophila seguyi; assembly: GCA_008042675.1. NCBI lineage: Eukaryota > Metazoa > Arthropoda > Insecta > Diptera > Drosophilidae > Drosophila > Drosophila seguyi. The sequence goes on from VNJU01004231.1 coordinate 159,839, forward strand.
AGCAAGCACATGAACCCCGGAGATGGCAGCGGAGGGGCAGGCGGCCGGGCCGGACCAAGTCGAACGTCTCTCGAAACTCGAAAGCAGCCGCGCCGTGCCCAGTGCCCACTCTCGTGCCCCTACCCGTAGCCATACCCATACCCGTACTCGTATCTGGCTGCAGCAAACGGAAGTGCACATTCCAAGCTGAAAACCCGTTTCCAGACCAAGAGCTGCGACGGGAGCTGGGAGTCAGCGTGTTGGAGAAAGAAGCTGCTGCTGCTGTTGCTGTTGCCGTGATGGGGCAACTAATAAATCCGCCAGTGGGTAAAGAGAGCAGCGAGTCTCAGTCGCAGTCGGTGAAGAGATGGATGAAGAGGATGGAGATGGGAATGGGAATGAGCATGGGGATAAGGAGGATCACCCGCCAAACGAGAAGCAGTCTGTTTACAATCAAGAAAAAGGGTGATCAAATAAAATATACTTTACATATTTTTTTTATTATTTAAGACTTTATAAGATCAGCTTTAAATGAGAATAATTAATCGAGCTATTGATATTGATATTTTTGTATTTTTATTTTATTGAAGCCACCTTTCCCATATGGAATGTATTCAATTATTTGATATATAATCCCTTGTATAAAAACCAATATAAAATCGCTTTCGCAACTTTTTCTAAAAAAAAAAAACCTGATCAGATTTTTTAAAAAACATTAATTTCTTTCCACTTAATTTTAGATCAACTTTACCTATAAAATATTCTGCATAAACCCTGAAAAGTCGACAATTTCCAACTATTCCCTTGACCCGTGCTGTATCCATTTCCCCATAGCTCCGACCAGACGATTTATCTGCCCAGTGGCCGTGCCCGTGCCCGTGCCCAAGTCCAGACCCAAACCTGTGCACACACATGTTCAAATTTATCCCACATCTTGCCACCGAGTCTTGGCGGATCGGTCTGGCCTCGCTCTCTTCCCGAAAGAAACTTCCTCATTCTCCGGGAAGCGCTTTCAACAAGTGATCGCTGGGCTGGCAAGAGAATATCAAATATTTGGGGGATGTGGTGGGGAAAATAGGAGAAAACACAGGGCAAGCAAGATCATGATGAGGAAGATAATAATCGCCATGAATATTTTATTGTGCATGTGTACATGGCTTAGAGGGGGTCGGTCGTAAGATCTCTGATTCGATCTATTTGTTTTCGAAGAGAGCCAGAGCCCAGAGGTAAAATGCTGATGCCCCCGCCGCTGCCGCTGCTCTTCTCCTCCACATACATATACATAGACACTCTCACAAAAACGATCCTACGTGTTATTTTGGTTGCCACAACACATGGTTGAGTTTTCACTAAAATAAAATCATATATTCTAGTGCACACATGTTCCGCAGCACCAGCAATAGCAACAACAGCAACAAAAAATAAATAAACATTCGGCTAAAAGTTGGAGTCGGTGGCACGTAGTAAAATGACAAATGAATGCTCATCAGACCCGGCCACAAAAACAACAATAAGGAAAAGGCAGGGCAGCAGCCCAGGAAGAAGCTGAAAATGTGGGGAGAGTCACTGGGAGAAACTTAATGATATAATAACATTAAAATAATAATAAAAAAAATTTAAAAAACTATAACAACTTGGCTTGTTTGTAGAAAGAACAAAGAGATCTTGTCAAAAGGAAAGGCTTGAGTCGAAAGATTGGAAATCTTTTTCGTCAGTTTTAATAGTTCACATAATACAATTAAAAACCAAATTGTAGAATGTAGAAGTAATTGTTCCGGAAGATCGATCTATCATACAAAAAAAATTGAAGGCGAGGATAAAGGAAAGGTGATGTTAACTCGTTATCCTCATTATCTAACCTATAAAATATACTACAAAAATCCAGGTAAAGAAATGTTCAAATTAATCTCTTTTAAAAAAGATTCCCCTTTTATTTATTAATATGAAATGAAATATTAATCAAAGTTTTTCAAGTAACATTGTTAAAATTTCGTTCAGTGCAAAAACTTGAAGCAAAGAAGAGCCAGAGTAGGGGCAATGTTGGAGGCTCGCTGGCCGAACGACGTCTCACGCACGCAATAAGAAGAGTATAAAGAATATTTCTAAATCTCAGCGCGGCACCGGAGGCGCGGCAGAGAAGAATCTGGTGAGGAGAAGAGAGGAGAAGGAGGAGGTGCAGCAACAGCAGCATTCACTCACCTCGCTCATTCTTTGGCTTGCTGCTCCCTCGCTCGCTCGAAATCAAGTCGGGCACACAGGTAGTTTAAAAATCGGAGGTAAAGGTATGCGAACGATCTCGAACCGGTTTCAACGGAAATTACAAACGAAAATTATAAAACGATCAGTTTAGAAAAGAAAGACAACAAGAAATAAATGCCAGGGGGTGTGTGTGTGTGGAAGGAAAGCTGCTGGGAAACCAAATACAAGCAAATGGGTTAAAAGAATTCCATGAGCTCTTTTCGTCGAGTATTGGCAATGTTTCCGATTTTGGCCAAGTGAGAGGGAGGTGTAAGTGTGTGGGATCGTGGGATCGGAAATGCTAGAAAATGGGACATGGGAGATCTGACAGGCGGATAAGGAAGTCGAGGAGGTAAGGAGTTGCTCGCGAAGAGAATGGAAAGGATTATGTGGGACAGCCATCAGATAAGATCAAGTTAAATGAATTTACCAGCTAGGGTTTCAACAGTATTTATTCCATATATTTTATATACACTTTGAAATAGTGATAGTATATGGAGGAAATGTGGTGAAACTATTATTTATAACATTATCATGATTTCCTTGACATTATGTATTTGGGCATAGCTTGTTCATGAATGCATTCATCCAAAATGAAGATTTCGCAATCATGGAATGAATGAATCACATAGAAAGTCTAAAAGTTGCATTTATCCCTAAAAAACATTGTACTGTCAACATCGAATCAGGGCTCTTAGAATATCATGTAAACACTGTATAACAAAGTAACTTTTCAAGTCTTATTCATTCCAAATGAACTTTATGCCGTCATCATGGAAGCATGAATAACATAAAGTCTTGGGATATGATGGAATCCTGAAATTTTTGAAAATAAGTGAATCACATTAAAACTGTAAACGTTGTTTCCAAGAATAAAAATGTTTACTAAACAAAATGACTTCCTCAGAAGAAATAAATCTGACATGTAGTCATCAGACTTGAAATATAAATATTTTCAATTAAATTTAAATAATTTTTCATATTTATAATGAAATAGATAACTTGAAGAAATAAATCCTATAAGATACTATATCCTTTTATTATTTCAAATAGCCAAAGATTAAGTTATACTTTCAACTTCCAGCTCAAATTTCGCTTTGATCCAAAGACTGTTATATAGTAGCCGTGCGCTTCCCTAAGATGACACTCGACTGGCATTTGGGATCGGCACTCCTAGACGCAGCTGGAATTCCAGCTGGCAAGTGAATCACCCAGGCAGTCAGGGACGGAGTTGAGTTGTGCGTTAATGAGTAATTTCCGCAGGCGCATCCTCTTCTCTCCGCTTTCGGAACCCCTGCCACGCCTGCCTGCCCGCTCCTGCTTTCCAGCAGTGATCCCCGGGTGCATCAAGTGTTGCGCAGTAAGAATGATGGGAAATAAGAAAATCTGATAGCTAAAGAAGAGACGGAGAGAGGAAGAGGGAGCAACATGCCGAGAAAGAGAGACAGAAGCGACAGCAGCCATGGCGCATTAAGATTAACGGCTCAACAACAGTCGATCGCAGGGAAGGTGCAAGAAGGGGACAGCTAGAGGGATTCTGTGGATGTTGCCTCTGACGCTCTCCCTTTACACACTGATACAAATTTTGTAGCAAATATAAAAAACTATATATGTCCCGATATGGGTACGGAACGAATAAATCTAAAATCAAAGACCTCTGTTCTTGATTCCGTGGCTCTTGTGACTTATGACCTTTTTCCTTTCTCAAAAAAGTTTTTCATTTCCCAGAGCTCCTTTTCCCTCAATGCAACAATCAGGTAGAGAAGCTACAATGAGGAAATGCGTCCGTCCTTTCCCTTCCTCCTACCTGATGATCCTCCGCAGGCTGTGCTGTGCACTTTGCTTTACATCTTGTAGGACTTCTTGGAAGCCGGCTACGGACGGGATCTGGAGTGGAGTAACTCAAAGGGAAGAATGACGAGGCATGTGGTGCCGATGGTGGTGCTATTCCTATAGCTGTCGTTGACATTTGATCTCTTTTATGAGGTCTTCCTTGATCGAGCTCAAGTGCAGCCCGGATTCCTTTATCTCCTTCGTGTTCTTCTTCCCGGTTGTTGTTGTTCTGCTGGTGTTTTCGGTTTTTGGCCCTAAATCAACCCCTAAAGCCAAGGGATTTGACCCTCTATAGTCCTCAAATTGTTTGTAATTCAATGAGTTCACTTTTGGGGTTCTCTTCTGTGTTCGATCGCATCATATTGATCATGGCGGGAGATGTTCTTTTCATGGTTCAAGGTTCAGGTTTTAAAAAGTGTAAATGTGTAAGGGAATCTTTTGGGTATTCTCAATCAGCCAATCAAGGATCGTCAGTTTAACTTTACTTCCTTACAAAAAGACCAAGAAAAATAAAAAAAGATCTTAAGCCTTATTTCAAGGTTTTTATGTGAAAAATTCATTACTATTTTATTACATGAATGGGAATTGCTTTTGGTTATGTGATATCACAACATGTTTTTGTTTACCGATCTGGCTAATCAATGCAATTTGTTTATACATTTTTTTTGTTTGTGTTGGCAGAAACAGTTACTAAGCTCTGTTTGAATGTTTGTAACTTTAATCATTCAGCAATTTTCACAGCTATTTGGTAATCGAAAACGTAATTCTTATGGGCAAACTATGAGTAATGCCACAAGTTTCCTTAGGGTTCGAGTTCAATTCAAGTCGCTGCGATATGGATTTATGTACATATATTTATTTATCTTTCTTGCACGTGTATGTTTCAGTTTGTAGATATACCCATATAGATGTATACCCCTCCTCGCTCATATCAAATACTCAATTAATAAACAGCAAAAAAAAAAAAGGCAGAAATATTCAAAAATCCAAGTAGCTAAGTCAACGACCTGCTTTGCTTTTATAACTGCTCGCCGCTCAACAGTCGCGTCGCCGTGTATATATATGTATATTTAAGAAGCAACAGCAACAACGCTCGTAACTCTTGATTTACCTTAACTTTGCACCCCCTTAACCCCCCTCATAGACGCTGCTGCTGAGCGTGCATAACAAGCGCGTGAGCGTATCGTGTTTGCTATTTGTGTTTGCCTTTGTATCGCTGTATGGGTACATCATATATTGGTACCTCTCACCGATACAAAAATACAAAAAAATGTTAAAAAAAAAAATGAAATAAATAAAGTGAGAAAATACAAACAACAAAAACGACGCCAATTCCGGGTTCTTCTTCGCAACAAAAAATCAAAATAAAAGTTAAAAAAAAAATAGTATGCGAAGCAGCGGAGAAACAAAACCAAATGTCTGCGGTTCATTTTCTGTCTAGATCGTCAGTTTATATGTTCAGCTTAAAGCGCCGTAGGCACTTTTCTTTTGTTTTATTGTTATTTTTATTTTATTTTTTTTTTTTTGGAGCAAACCCAGCCGCCGCTAACAACAAGAGAAGCTCAAGCTCACAGCTCGAGACGAGGCAAATCAATCATCGTTACGCATTTTTTTTGGGGGGGAAGCTTATGGCTGGCTCGATCATGGCTTTAGCTTGCGGTAGCTGTAAATTATTAAAAAAAATATATATATAAAGAAAGGACTGCCACAGGCATTATTCCCTTCCACCTAGCACTTGAGTTGGTCATTAGAATGCACAGTACACTGGGAAATTTGAACTATAATAAAGTTCTTAAATTATAATCAATAAATTGTAGCTAAATTCCGAAGTTATTATTCAGAATATCCAGAATTTGATGCTTATGGAAGCGAAATTTTAATTAGAACTCTAGGATCCTTAGAAACTACATTTAAAGCTATAATTTCCAAGAAACTTTTCATAATAATACAGGAAATGCGGACTTTAAGAGGATCCTACAAAATATTAAAAAATTGCATGTGGTTGTTAAAATTTCCAAATGGTTGTTTAGCCACTAAAATGCCCTGAAAACTAATAATTTAGAAGTTTATAATGACCCTAAAAAATACTATTTTCAAATTAGAATTTTCCCCTCAAGTTCCCAACTTTTTAACATATCTCTCCGAACGAAATAAACCATTTTTCGACCACTGTAGTTTTCTCTTTTGATCAGGCGACAAGATCTGGCCAACATTAAAATCTTCTTTCTCTTTTCAGCCTTAACTCTCCCATCTCTTTTGTTTTTCTCGATGATAAAAAAAAGAAGAAAACATAAAGAGAGAAATGGGTAAATCTACAGCTGCTGGAGGCGTTACGTGACGTGTTTGTTCTAATGTAGCTCAAACCTCAGCTTCAACTCGATGCTTTTTTTCCAACTCTTTTATTTTGCTTTTGGTTTGGAACTTTTTTTTCTGCTGCCTCATTGTTCATCTTTATATGCTCGTCGGGTGGTGGCGAGATGGACTGCTTAATGATATCAAACGTTCGATAACCTTTTCGGTATTTGTTTTTTTTTTGTATTATAAATATGCAAACTCAAACACAAGCGCTTCTCTCTATGATGATCATTCTCATGACAAGAGAGATATCCGACTTCATAATGAGCATTGGAACAATCGGAAAACAAAGGGCGCAAAAGCACAGCATCATCATTATGATCATTATCATAATGCTTATGATCGAATCGGTAGCTAACTACCTAGAAATAAAAATAAAAACCAAGTAGCGAGAGCAAGATGGAGAAGAAAGAGGCGAGATCTTCAGCCAGATATTCCATTTCCATACTCTGGATGGATGAGTTCATCAAACGCCCAGACAAGAGTTCAAAATCATTCCAGTTTTTTTATATATATTTTTTTTTGCTTCCAAAAGGGGAAGATGACAAGGGTATAACCACTAAATACAGTGGGGGAAAAAGGGTTTGGAACTATGAATAAATATTTATTATATTCATAATAGCATAGAATTTTCAAGGTAATGTAAGTTTCCTAAAAAATATAAGGGTTTCAAGAAGAAGGTTCAATAAAAGAAAGCTTTATGCTTAGGGAAATATTTAAAAATAAATATTATCTACCCTTTTCAAGTTAGAAGTTTCCGTTTCTAATTTAATTTAAGATTTTAAATCAAATCCCCTTAGGGAGTTCTTTATCCTTTATGAATCCTTTAAAAACCTTCACTTTCTCCAAGTGTACTTCAGTTTTTTTTGCTAGAAAGAAGATTGGATATAGTCGTAGACCTAGACCGCATCAACCGCATCATTTGTGCCCATTACATTCAATTAGTCGCATCTGTGTTTTTGTTTCAACTCTTTGCGATTTTCTAGCACTTGCATCAATCTTCTGCCCCTCAACTCCGCCTCCTTTCCCCTCCCCCCTCTCCTTATCCCTGCTCCTGGCTAGCATCCCAACTTAATAAGGCAGTCATCAGCAGCATCATCATCATCATTGTTGGACTTGTGCCTGCAGCAAGAATTTAATGCTTGCCTCTTCTATATATCGAAAAGGGGGGCAAGCTGAAGGGGCCTTCCATTGGACATCTCCTCATGTGCGTCTCTTTTGGCTTGGGGTCGGGGTCAGTGCGGGTTCAATTGAGTTGGTTGACATGAGTTTGCTTCCGTGTTTGAAGACCACAAATACTCGTAAATGGAGTTTAGATTGAACAAATTAGGGGGGGTTAGGCGAAGGCAGGTTACTGGAACTAAAAGCTAATCAATACAAATTGGAAAATGGCGGAAGAAACAAGATTCTAACATTATGATTAATAACATATTAACGGAAAGAAGATTTGTTCTGGTCAGAGTAAAAAGCAAGATAATTAAATTGAGTTTAAATTAAGCATTTTGACAGAGTGTGTGATATTTATAAAGGTAAAGAGATCTTTATATATAGAAACTTCTCTTAAAAGATAAATAAAATTCCCTGATCTTCAAAGTTAATTCAAAGCTATTTTAAGCCTGATCCCATTTAATATTTAAAGTAAAGAGATTTTTACCACACTGGAACTGTATGAACCTTGTCCATCACGCTGATGAAGGAATGGCGATAAGATCCCCCCTGTCCAGTCCCACCACAAGTTCCAGTCACAGTCCCAATTCCCGTGCCCGTGCCAGATCCCGTCCTCGCGACCAAAGCTGATGCACACACTCGCACACACACCTGCCGCGGAGGCCTTTGGCGCTTCACATGGCGATATATATCTGTAAAAGTAGGATTACTTGTTGTCTTAGGTGTCGCTGGTCTGATAAAGACCAACAGATATAGACAGAGCAGCACTGAAAAGATACAACATGTTCCGCTATAGTCGTCGTCGTCGTCGTCGCGCACTTCCACCGTAATGTTTATATGTATGTATTTATATTATGAAATGTTTACGATTTGCTTGAGTTTCAGTAAGTTCATAACAAATATGCCCCTCCACAGATAAGATAACGCATAGATACATAGAGCAGCGCGACTCGACTTGGACTTGGACGCTCGTCCCTCCTTCTTCCCCACTGCCTCACTTCTTGGCTTCTACGAGAGACCTCCTCGGAGAAAAGAAAGACTTTTAGCGACTTCCTGCTCTGTTTGTTAGCCATTGATCGGACCGATCTTGCAGCTTCCTGTGAGCAATTAGACTGGAGTCCAGCAGAAAGCAGCTCAACTACAAGCTAAACTCACTTACACTGTGGGAAAATTGGGAATTTGGCTTGGTGTATAAGATTTTTGCAAAGCCTAGTCTTTTAAATTCCAAGTACGAAGTTGGTATCAAAATAAAAGATCCAAAACATATCTTAAAACAGATCTAATGCTTGTTTTTTGACAGAAAAAATGAGAGTAGTTTTAGATATTTTGAAAGCCTGGTTGGGCATTGACTTTTAAGATTGGAGCCCGATAACAACCAAGAACCCTTAAATATATACATAGGTAATGATAATATTGCATAATATTTCCATGTAAATATCTGCTTAAGTGTCAAAGATTATAAAATTGATAAATCTGCTTAATAACCAAAGATCTTTTAAACCGTTTACATATTATTTTAATTCCTACTTTTTTTTATAAACAAACACCTTTAAGAACCAATTCTTAACCCCATTATTTTTCTTTGTGCAATCGAGTGATCGTTGAAACATTTTTTTTCTTCTTTTTTTTTCGTGCTCACACAATCTGGTCGGGGCATCTAAACCGGTAGTTAGTATTTGCACTAGTAATCAAGCACACACATAGCTAACATCTAGGCATGGATGCCGAAGCCGCTGCTTCCTCCTCCCCCTCCTCTCAGCCGATCCCCCATCATATCCCCCAGATCCGCCGATCTGCCCGCCCCTCCTGCGCCGCATTCGGAGCCAAAGAACTTTGACGATCGCGCTTCGCATCTTAATTACAGAGGAGAGAACGAGCAGAAAAAAAAAAAAATAGCAAAGCGAAGAAAAAACAAAGCCGAGAGCTAGACCGCCGCCGTCAGCCAAACCTGAATTGTAAAAACGTTCTAAACGAACTGAACTCAACCGAACCGAGCTGAGCTGGGGCTAAGTTGGGGCTGAGCTCGGTGTGGAACGTTTTAAGCGTCGCCGTCGTCGTCGTCGTCGTCGTGGAAAGACACTTAATAAATGCGGAAGCGGATGTTCGAGCTACAGAAACAGAGAAACGCTGACGCTTGTCTATAATCACAATCAGGTTCCAAGACGCAGGGAACAGGGAAATGCAAAAATAAAGGGGAAAAAAACTATAAAGAATACATATGTGCGGGTAAGTTAATACCATCCGTCTACAGGTTGCTTGTAAACATTTACAAAGCCAAGGAAATGCCAGAGTCCAGAGAAGACCAGACCAGCAGCAGGAAGAATTGTTTATCAATTGCATGAGAAGGAGCAGTCATCATCATTATCATCGGAGGCTCACTTCCTCTGACAATTCGATTGCGGGAATCTAAAGTATATAGTACATATATAATCACGGCTAATGTTTTATAGCATGTTCAGGAAATTGGCTCATATCTTTAAACGAGTTGGAGGTGTGGTTAAAAAAAAAAAAAGGGCGACACACGAATTATTGATTAACCGGAGAGCATTACAAACATCGTAAAAGTCGGTTCGAAACGGAACCGGATTACAGATAAGACCATAAAACGAGAATACTTCACAAGAACTTTCAATTGAACACAGCAGGGGAATTCATTCAGGGAGATAAGAAGGAAAAAAATACAACAAATCTTTGTGGAAATAAAGATTAATAGATTTAAATCTGTTACAACCAGAATTTTTAAAGAAGTGCATTTATAAACTTCAGTTATATTGAGAAGGAAATATATTCTTTTTATGTAGATCCTAAGAATTATCAAAAGATTACCACAACCAATAATGTAAACAAGTTATTAAACGTAATCTGTTTGATAAGAACAAATACAAATACATATGGGAAAAGGGAAATACCAGACTGAACGGAAACTGTGCAAGATTGCTTCATTCCCGGAGATGATTTTCCTATCAGTTTGAACTCTTAGATTGCACCTAATCATCCAGGAAACGTGTATAGAATCATTCTATGAATTGCATTCGCGGTACTTGCAGTTTAATAGCGTGCATGTTGATGCCTTCCTCAAGTGTGTTGTTACAACAATTTCCATTTAAAAGTTTTCCTTTTTTCTTATTGTTTCCAGGCGGAATTCACCAAGTGCACTTATATAGTTTGGTTTGTTGTTACTTCAAGAGAGCAGCTGATTAGCTGACGGGCAGCGCGCATTTTGAAAAGGCCTCTCCTCAGAGAGATTGCTTTCACACAAGCCCGTCATAGCGATGATAATTATAAACACTTGCATATGCATATAGACATATAATATATATATTACATATATGTGGACAAAGACGGGGGGAGTCACTGGGCAAAAGCTTGATAAGCACGGACAATGGCATCGGAGTGTGTGGTGGATGTGATGGTGAGCCACAATAATAATAAACAATTGCTGGCGATGCCGCAAGTTGCTCTTAAGTAGCCACTAAAACGTGGCAAACCGACCTAATGAGATAAAGAAATAAGAAAATGAGAAGCCCACTCACTCACAAGGAGGAGAGACAACATCAACAACAAGATGAGGAATACCCAGAATCCGGCAATCCAAGAACTAACAATTGTCATAGACTCTTCCATCTTTCGCGATCTCTTGAGGTTTGTTGGCTGCTGCATTGCCGCCGGCTAAGAACTCATTTAAGCCGCTGCTAATTATGAATTTGGCGACAATAGAGCGACGGAGGAGAGGAGCTCGGAAATCTCAGTCGGCTCCTCTAGTCCCAAGTTCCAGCTCCAGCTCCAGCTCCTTCAGCGCGCTACGTGCTGTTCGTGTCAATTTTGCTGTTTGTCTTAATTCGTGTTTGCCTTACTTGGAAAATTATAATATAATCTCCTGCTTGACTTGGAGACCCCACAAACAAATACCCAACCCCAACCCCTCCTGGGTTCATCTGGCCCGAGGGTATTTTTGTGGCTGTCGTTTCATTTGACACTTGGTCCGCCGCCGTGTAGACAGAATGGCGGCGGCAGGCATTCGCTTGAAAAATATCCCCAGCTGTAATTTCCAGCATTAATAAAACAATTTCATGTTAGGTGCCGGTTGGTGCTGTATGATGAGGAGGAACAAGTGGAGGATTCTTAGCCACTCGAGGCAGAGACACAACTGACTTCCTTGAGCACAAAACAAAAAGAGAGCCTGACAAGTGCGAGCTTTGATGGAAGATGAGTTTTTAAGGAACTCTTTGCAGACAGTAATAAGGAAATTAGTTAAGGGATTAGTTAATCATAAGAAAGAGTTAATCAATAAAGAAATGGTGAATATAACTTTGCTATGAGACTATTATTTGCTGTTATAGAACGTGACTATAAAATATCCAAACAAATTTACCAAAATAAGTACTCACTGTTCCGACTTTATTTGTATAAGATCATTACAACTTGCTTGTTCTTCAATAATTTTCAATGTTTTAGTAACCCAAATATGTTTGTAATTACCTGAAAATAAAGAGAAGGCAAATTATTAGCCATGAAATTAATTAGTACAATATACTTTCTATAAAATTTAAGATATTACACAAGACCAAGCAATCATCTGTTTAAAATACTCGCCATCTTACCCCTTACGACCTTGGCAAGGCAACCCTATTAATATTTTGTGGTACGACCATTGCGTGAACGCATTTTGAAGTGCTGAGAGAGACGCACCGCCCCACCACCACCCTACACTGACCAAAGGGGCCTTAAAGTAATCTCCAAACACGTATCTGCTATCTGCGTATCAAGGTGTAAATAATTGAACAGCCCAATATTCTTGGGCTGCGGCAAACGGCAAACGACCAACAGGCCGGCTAGCAGCAGCAACAACAATTGCAATCATTATAATAACACTTGTGAAAACCATGCGATATGATTAAAACAAAACAAAAAAAAAACAAAAAGAAGCCAAAAATAAAACCGAAATACTTTTGTTTTGCCCGTTTTCTTCTTCGGCTTCGGTTCTACTCGAAAAAAAGGAACTACACTACGCTAGGAATCGTAAAAATAATAAATAAATAAATAATGGCAAAAACAAAAGAATGGTGACATGGATTGCGACTGATTACTGTATCAATTAAGACGCCAAAAAAAGAAAATAAAATAACAAAAATTGCTCGAGTGTGCCACTCAACCCGTAACACCGCCCGCTGCCACCCCTCCTCCTCCTTTTCCAAAAAAGCCAAAGCGTAAATTCTTGTACTGCCGTCATTTCCGGTTCCCCAGCAGCCACCCCCAGAACCCTCACCCTCCCTTGCGTGTCGTAAACACCTCTCTGTTCCCTCGTCACCTGCCCCCCTGGATTGCTTCCTCTTTCCATCTGGCAAACCTTTGGTTCCGTGCTGCCTTTATCAGCAAAAAAAAAAACAAAAAAAATAGAAAACTACCAACGACTGATTATACACACAAACACACACACCTGTTTGCAGATACGGGTTAACAACAACAACAATAAATACACACACTCGTAGAGTGTACGAATTTCGAAGTGACAAAAATGGAATTTTCGGGGGTCGCTATCTACGTACATACAGGCTATCGGCTATCAGCGTTCAAATCAAATTGATTTATGAAAGATTTGCCCAAATGCGATTTAAAAAACAAAGTAAAGAAAATACGTGAAAATACCTACAGACACACATAACATATAACATAACTATACTTACTATCTAATAAATAATTATCAACTCACAGGAATACCTTTATGAAAAATTAAATTAAAAGTAGGTGGGGAACCATTAATTTATGGTCTAGATTGGTAATGGAAAAAAGAGGTAAAAAAACTTGAACAAAACAGAATGATTTGCAAAATATTAGAGATAAAATTTTGAAGATATTGAAGAGCTTCAGGGAACTAAAAAAAGGTTTACTTTATCAAGAATATTAATAAATTATCGAAAATATGGTAAAGATATTGGAAAGAAATTATCTAAAACAAGTAAAGATTGTATAAACCACCTTCTCCAAGTAAAAGTTTTAAGATCCCAACAATAATTCTGCTTCAAGGTATATACAACTTTCAAGATGTTCTCCAAAAATGGTTAACTGTTCTTCCAGAATACAAACTTCTTTTTCAACTTGTTTAAAAATGCCCTCAAATACAGCCTACAATTGTGCATTTCTTGGGCATAATTCATTGTAACTTAGAGCACACAATAAGTGGTCGAAAGATCCTCTTCGCTGCCCGCTGGGTTTTCAAGTAGGTATAATGCAGCATTGTTCTCAGTGGAGGGTCCTTGTCCGTCCATCCGTCCGTCCGGCTGGTCACCGCCTCTTCCTTCCGCCTTTGAATGCAATTTCCTTGAAGTGCCAAATGCCAAAACTTCATTGTGCGTTCTTTTCTTTCCGCCTCTCTCGGGTCAAGTCGAGGGGTCGATTTGGGTCGGGTTTGAATCGAAACAACTGCCCGCCGCCGGGGTCCTGTGAGGTCGAGAGGGTCGCAGCAGCAGTTAGGGGTTTCAAGAGTGACAATTATTATTAGAGGCAAGGGACCACCTGCAAAGTTGCGACCCTGTTCCGCTTTTCAGCACAATTCATTGTTGTAGAGTTCAACAGGTAAAGGTGAGTCCGTCCGAGTTCCTACAGGTAGTGGTTTCTGTTCTTAAGTTTTTTTCTATTTTTCCTTTGGTAACAATGCTTACAGTGAGCAAAAAAAAGGCTATTCATAGTTTAAGATTAAAATTTGCGGTTTTTAATTGGTAATTGGAATTTCATTTTAAGGAATTATCCATCTTAGAGATAAGTAAGACGAGGTTTGAAAAAAATAGATGCAAGTATACACATAAATATATTTCAATATTTTGTTTAATAAGATATTATTTAGGAAGTATTTAAAGTAATAAAATAATGCTTTGTGATTGATATTATTTATATTGTTTTCCAATTAATTTAAAGAATAACAAACATTTTCAGAATCTCTCTTTTTAAAACACTATAAAATTAATATATACTAAAATAACCAAAAATAAACTATAATTAACTATAAATAAACTATCATTTTCCGTAACTAAATTAACTGTTTACAGTTTATTTGTTATGTTTAAATAACCCTTATATATTTCTATTTAAATTTTTGTACAGTGCTTGAATTTCTTTTACCGGGGTTCTAAACAATTACAGTTACCTTTGGTGTTAGATAAACCATATAATTGACAATCGTTGATAACTGTGACTTATTCCAGGTGACCACTTGTTACCAGGCAATGGGGGGAGGAGTAAGTCCAGTGCTTAGTGGGTTATAAAACTTGGACCCCTCAACCCTATTTGCCCCCTGGTCTCTGGGCCTTCGTCTAGTTATCGGTGTATCTATCGTCATCGCAGTATCTGTAGACAGAGGCGTTACGGATACTTCCTTTTTGACGTTACGCCACCGGGTTTTAGTTAGGTGCACCTAAAACTGTTACGTTGTTACCACGCAACTACTACAACTACTACTGTCCCCTTTTCCCTGGGGTTTTCCTCGAGTTTTCCTCTGGATTTTCTTGCCCCTTTGTCGGAGTTCAATAAGAAGAAAAAGAGGAGGGAAATTACCTAATTGTGTTGCATCGACGTACGACTCCGACGACGACGACGACTTTCCACAACAACATTACTCCACTTTTTGCTTGAATGTACCTTGCTTTTACCCCTTGTTTTGTGCCACCCACTTTTTTTTGAGCCCCCCTTACCCCGCGCTCCTTTTTCGTATGTGTGCCAAAAGGAAAATGTGGCACAAACTGCAAAATGCGGTGCATATTTGTGTGTGTTTGCTTTTTCTGTTTGTTGCTTCGCTTCGTTCGCTTCTTTCTCCTCCCACCTCCCACCGCCTCCTCCTTCTCCTTCTCCTTCTCCTTCTCCTTCTCCTTCTCCTCTGTGCAGTTAGATAACTACAACTACAAGTCACCGTTAAAGCACCAAAGTCGCTTCGCCTCGCGTCTCGTTCGGCGGAGTATTATAACTCAAGCAAGACTTCCTATATTTTGAAACACGTTACGTTCGTAACATAATTCACACAACAGGTTACTCAGACGGCGAAAGAGACGGTGATATACGAACGCTTGAGAGAGATGGCGAGACGGCAAACTGGCGATAACCAAAGCTACAACAACAATTGCACTCGAGTGGAGTTTAGTTTTAAAGTTATTTTTTTTTAGTTGTAGTCTTACTACTACTGGTCGTTCCTGTGTGTGTTGCGTGTATTTGCGGGCAGAAATTGGGAAACATAGGGAAATGATGATCGTGAGAAAAGATTGCGGGAAATTGTCAGAAGTGCAAGATGAATGGATTGCCAGATGGGCGGCAGAATCGCTATTAAGATAGAGATACATTGGTTCAAAGATACAATCTACAAGTTCCGGAATTCAAGCATTACGAAATTATTCGGGTTGTAAATATTTGTATTATAAATCTATTTTAGATACAGAGCCTAAAAATAAAGTATACAATATCAGTATTAATAAAAACTACTTTTAAAAAATAAACAATAATAAATTAGATTTGTGGCTTATAAAATTATTTCAAAAAAATAATTAATTAATTAATTAATAAATAAGGTTTTCATTAAAATTCAAATGTCGTGACATAAAATCACATTAGGGAATTCTGATTTCCCTGGAATATATAAATATGCACCGATGAAATCACTTCCTGGAACTGGGAATTATTCCTTGTTACAATGATCTCATCATTAAATCCAGATTAAAGATTAGCGAAATTCTTTTACGCTTTTTTTTCCTACAGTGTATCAAACACATCCTTGGTGGCTTAACCCATGTTTGATCGCCAAGATAAAGAGAGAGAAGAAAAATGTGGCAAGATATTGAGGGGTGTATTATAGTTTACCGCTTTTAATGGCAAATTCGCACGATCGCTGATTGTTGTTGCCAGTCTATTTTTTCTTGCAATATTGCCACACACTACTTTCTTTATATCTTTCTTTCAACTTAGTTTTCTTTCCTTTTTCTGCGCGAATTCGAGACACAACGTAATGGAAGCTGTTGCATTTGTGGCAAAAATTCAGGTTAGTGTGATTTCGTTGCACTCTACAATAAAATGGGTTACAATGGGATATATAGAGTAACGCACAAGTGGTTCGCAATTTTTGCATACAAGTGAAGGCAACAATAGCAACATCTGCTGGGCGATAACAACAATAAATGTGCATATGTTTGTATTTGTATACATTTTCTTATGTAAATGTGCATTTGTATTAAACGCAAGCAGCTTCCGCATGCATTTTAAAGCACAACAGTGGCGGCAGCACAAAAAGAGGCAGCAACAAAAACAAAAGTGCGTGCCATGACTTCAGCAAAATAGAAATACTAAGGGCAGAGAAAAGGCAAGAAGACGAAAAACAATAAAAACAAGTCACAAAAATCCGTACATATAAATGTACGTGTACGTTAATCAATGTAAAAGAATGCGTGCGACGTTTATTGGGCCTTAACCCTTGAGTGACCCGAATTGATAAAACAAACCCTTTGTGGTTTTTAGTATTTTTAAAAGCAACAAATCTGTCACAACGCTATTTTAACGCAAGTGATAAAGTTATGCTCTCCTGTAAACATTAACCAGTGTAAATAGCACATTTATGTGTTCTTGTAAATGTTAATTTTAAATCAGATAACAAAGTGGTTAACCCTTCTGTAAAAACGGTTAAGTTTTAGCGTAATTTTGATTTAACATTTTATAAACACTAAGAAAAAGAGAGCGGCCAAGAGAGGCACACACACACACATACATAAACATTGCTTGCTCGGCATTTTGTGTTAATATCTCTGCCGCTTAAAGGCGTTTTTCTATAGTTGTTGTTTTTGCTGCTGCTGCTGCTGGTTGGCGTTTTCTTCCTCTTTCTTTCATTATTTTGCCGCCTCTCATACTCGTTTTGTTGTTTTTGTTGTCTTGGCAGTGATTTGCACGTGTGAGTATGAGTGAGTCAGTTGGTGTGTGTGTGTAGCTCTCTCTTTCTCTCCCTCTCGCTCTTTACTGTGATCAACAGTTTTTATACCTGTTTGCTTTTCTTCTCTTCTCTCCCTCATCCTCTTTTTTATCCCTGGGCTTTTCTGCCGCCGATTCCCAAGCGATCGCTGTCTCCCTTCCTCCTTCTTACACTTTTGACCCGCTCTCTCGCTTCCGTGCACTTGCTGCGCTCTTTCTCTTACGTCGTTTGTCTTTCGCCTCACACATACACGTACTCGTACTGTCGCACACACATTCACCCATTCCCCATTACGTTGTTGTTTTGTTGGGAGCAATGCGGAAGTGAATTTAATTTATTGTATTTACGCCGCTTTTGCTGCTTTTCTGCCGCCGGCTGGTCACCAGGCCAAGTCTCAGGGGGTGCAGTAAGGGGGTGGTAGAGAGAGAGGTACGGAGAAGGAAGGAGGCAGGGCGCCAAAGAGAGAGAGAGAACCAGGAAAGGAAAAACGACAGGCGAAATCGCAGCTTCTACAAGTCTTATTTCGTTTTCCGCTAATTGAAGAGAGAGCAAGTTTTTTTTTATAGAGACACAAATCTTAATACATCCGTAGTACTTACAGTCATAAGCAGCTAAATAGGTTAACAACAATTTACGATTTTAGTGCAGCTCAAATATTGAATATTTTAAGGAAAATTAAATTTTCGGGGTTTGAACTGACGGAGTTAAATGTTGATAATGTTCCGTAACACCAAAAAATAAAAACAATCATATTTTCCTAAGAAACCGTTTACTCCCTCCTTGTTGGAACTATTTCTGGTTGTGTGAGTTTGTTTTGTACAACATAATGAAATTTATTGGCGAGATTTTTGTTCTCATCTAACAAAATTAAACAAATTAAAATATCGGAGGTGGCGCACGATCAGGTGTGTGTGTCTAGTTCAAAGCCCCCCGGAAAACCCCCCTTCATTCGCATAAACATATACATTTACCATATAGCTATGGCAGAAGCAGGAACTGTTTGGCTGATTTGTTCGACGCCGCCGTCGACGGGTGGCAAAGGCAAATAAATAAACACAATTCTGCTGGTTGTTTTACTTTTTTCCTTTTATTATATATGAATGTACATAAGTACATACATATATACGGCTATATTGCTATATGGTTATTTGCAAGTGTGAGTATTTCTTTTCGCCATAGCGCCCGGCGATAAGATTTCGCTGACGTGAGCCAAAGTCGCCCAGCAGAGTCACCCTAATTGGAGCTCAACGCTCCGCTTTTGTTTCACTGCACTTCCATTTCCATAGAAAAGTGCATGCAACAAGAGACTCGTGAACCGAACACAGAACGAGCCACTTCTATAACATATGGCATACCACCGATATTCAGTCCAAGACATGCACGGACCACTCACTATATGGCCACTCCGATAATTACCGTTTTCTCCGAGGAGGCGGAAAACTTCGGGACCCAACAACCAGCATGATGCAACCGAAGCATTACCGAAGGTACCGTAATGCCGAGTTAAGGAATGTGGGTTTAAAAAAGCACTATTACCAACCTAAATCGATCTGGTATACACATATAGTACGAAGAAATCACTGGGGCGTGACTCAAAGATTGGGAAGAGAAATTTTAAATCTAAAAATTGGTTATCTATCATACTGCTACCGTTGTAGTTTTAATTCCTAATAAGAATTCTTTAGAATACCGATCAGCCAGCTGATCAGAAACTCTTAGAAATTAGTTGAATATAAATTGTAAAGATTATTGCCAATAAAATGTTGATGTGATATGGAGATTACAGTTTTCCCTTATAATATTAATGTGTTCCTATTTGTAAAACTTCATTCCAGGGATTTGAACAAGATTTAATTAGAACAACGACTGGAATACTAAGAAAAATAAACACAAAAGAAGCATTGCGTTGCGAACAATCAGATAACAAAAATACTAATTAAAGTATGAAACTAACATTCCTGCCACTCCCAATCTCAAGACCAACATGCTATTGTAACTCTTTAATATTTAAACTAGTCCATTAAAAATGCCACAATCAGATCCTCTCAAATAACATGCAAATAAATCAAATAAAACTTAGATAAAGCTTTGTTACCGGGTCGGTCCTCTTCTATCGCATTATCCGTGCGCTCCAAATATAGCTTAAGTTATCTTTTTACACGTGTAGATCAGACAAATTGTTGACCTCAACCAGAGACCAAAAACTCAAACATTGTAAGACGACGACATTGTAAGGGGGGAAGTCATATTTAGCAGATAACCACCACAAGATTAAGGCGGAGCAATTATTTATCAGCTGCCCAGACAAGACTCTGTTGTGTCTGTCTTCATGACCATTGTGACGTAGTCTTATGGGAAACGCATGTACCACAAGTCGGTGTGTTAACCATTTTGTAATAAAGCAACGATGACAATTGGGCCGATACAGAGAAAACGTCTGTAAACACCGATTGCAGTCTGAACATTAATTTCTTAATCTTTTTCAAGTTGATGTAACTCAAATATGATTAATAAGATTCTGTTTTTTTCCTGGTCTTAAAAGCTGCTGTACTATGCTATGAACTATGCATTTCCTAGAGTTTTGGCATTAAAAAATCAGTCTTTCCTTGCTATTTTAAATATTCTCAGGAATCCCTTTTAAAATTCTTTACAGGCAACAAATATTCTGCTTTTTCGTTTCCTTACCTGTTTGCTCCACTGTGCGCTCTGTGGGTGACGTATTGAAAGGTGAGTGATTTCGTCTGTTTGCGTTGGGCTTCGATTCTTGAGCGCTTTTTTTTAGCGACAGAAGCAACGCGGAAGCGGATATGTCCAGATCCCAGAAATGCTTTAGCTTTTGCTTGGCTTTGTTGTTGCTATTATTTCGATGTGTTTCTTGTTGTTATCTGCCGATGACGAAGACGGCGTCCATTGTTTTTACTTTGCGTTTTGTTTTCGCTTTTAGGGGGTGGTGAGTGGGCGTCGAGCGGTGCTTTTCTTTTGGAGCTAATCCTGGCTCTCTGTTTTTGTTTTCGATTCGCTGCCCGCGACGAATGTCAGCCGCAAAGCGGAGCAAATAAAAGGCGAAGCACTCGAGTCGAGTAAGAAGAAGCAGAAGAAGAGCAAGTCAAACGTTTCTACTTCCGCCGCGCGCACACACACAACACACTGACGCTGACGCACACGCACACTGAAACACTCACGCGATGCACTTGCACTCTGGCGTTTTGTTAGTGTTGTATTTGTTGTAGTACTTTAGCATTTCCTCCTTCGTCTTCCTTTTCACTTTTGCCTACACTTCTTGCCGCCTTGTTGTTTTTGTTGCCGCTCCTTGCTATTTCTTGTTTATTTCATATTTCCGTTTCGCGCACTCATCCACACACACGTTGATAGCCCGGTGAAATACTTTGAGTTAAGTTGGCTGCTGAACAACCGTTATGCCCTTCCGCCGCGCACGAATTAAATTCTATTAATTGTAAATTAATCAATTTAAATCATATTTGTTTGCATTGGGCTCGCTGAAGTCTAGTTCTCGGTTACTCGGAGACCGCAGGCACAAACACGTCCGTCTCCCACGAGAGTCTTTTTGAAAAAACAGTTTGTGACGTAGCGTAGCGCTGCCTTTTATAATTTCTGGCGTGAGTGCGAGAGTGAAAGAGCGCATGCGTCTTAAGAGAGTAAGTGAGAGCGTTGGAGAGAAAGAAAGAAGGAAAGAAGAGCGTAAGCGAAGAATGAGCGAGAGAGCCAGCGCTCTCTGGGAGAGAAAGAAATAAAAGTAGAAGAAGAACTGGCGCTTCGCGAAGAATACGAATAAAGATAATTATTTGAGGAAGTCGAGCTTTGATCCGTTTTACTGACTAAGATAAAATCAGAGGGTTAATTATAGTAGTAGTACAGTGGCACAGTGGGGGTGCCTTGAGGTGGCATTTTTAATGTGCATTTGTGTGAATAATTGTGCAAAAAAGATTATGGAAACAATGTTTTTGGATCAAAAATTGAGAATTAACTTTTGTTTATTGAAATTTAGGTCCACTAAAGTGGGTTTTGAACTTTAAATATTATGTGATTTTTTTTAGAATATCTGTTACAATATTATAAAATCACTGTATTTCAATTATAACGATCTACTTAATAAAATATGTAAATCTTTCTATAATTCAAAAGTAATTATTGAAATTAAATTTATTTCATACATTTTTGTTACAGTTTAGTGTCAAGATATTGTTCAAGAAAATAAATATACTTCCAGACTGAAGGTTACAGGCGCTAGAGCGACGTAAGATTTTGGGAATTATTTCCAAATAATCGCAATTAAGAATGGCTTTTTATTCTCCTCGAAATTCTCACACAATTGCCATAATAATCCCGATTATATTATTAGACAAACGGCGTCTGTATGCACAGTCAACAAACAAATCATTAGATGCGTAAACATTTGCCGCTTTTCTTTCCACTTCCTTGGCAACAACAAAAACAACAACAACAAAACCCTTGGGTAATAATTTAAATATTTTAAAATCCACTAACTTTACCATGGAACTACCAAATAGGCAAAGGCAACCCATCGCTTTGGCCTGTGGGCGGTGTCGAGTTCGCGTGGGGCGCTCGATTTAGTTGTTAATCAATAGAAGATAAAGTTTAAACAAAAGTTTCTACGCCATGCTGATAGGAGTGGCAGAGGCGTTCCAAAATGGGGATATTTTCGGTAGTACTATCTATAGCTTGCAAATTGTTTGTTGTTTTATCTTGAATTGACGATTAAAGTTAAAATTGAAATGTTTGGATTTTACGCGAGATACGATTACAAGTTGTTAAAGGCACCCTAAATTTTCCAAGTACAAATTCGGCGCCCAGCAACTAATTAAATATTTAAACAAAAATTTTGTTCTGATGAGAGCATTTCATTTTCTTCTGAATGTAAAATAAGTAAAAGAAGGGGACTTCTGTCCCCTGTCGCTTATTAATTTTTGGAAAACATACCATACATATGTTGGCAAATGCTACATATATTGATAGATAAGAAAATACCTAGAAATACCTTATCAGTGCCAGATAATGTTAAAATATTTTTAAGAATTATGCATAAATAGTACTAGCCGCCCCCATTCGCTGAAGAAAATCATTGCCACGCGCCTGAGCAAATAAGACCTTCTATTGTAACACACAAAAATAATGTGTTCCGAGGTGCTAGTTGATATGTGTTTTCGATCCCATAAATCTTTGGCCCATGGAAACCAGTTGGCAATCTTTAATTATAAATTGTTGGATCGTTTCCGCTTCGCTGCGACTGGAAATCTCTTCAGTTCAGTGGAATGGGAAACTGGGGATTGGAATGGGATGGAATGGGTTCCCCGTCAGGTTGCTTGCTCGCTCCGAAGATGCGCTCAGCTGCACTGCATCCGCTTTGGGGGCCCCCCCTTAGCTTCGAGTGGCGTTGTCCCCTTAAGTTGGTTAACCAGTTTCTTCCTCCTCATTCCCCGAACCCCAGTTGACGGTGACATTTCAAGTCAAATGCCCATAAACGGACGACGTCGACGACCCGCCCACGCCCTTCATGGCCCATCGTCAGTTCCGTGGATAAGCACTTGGGAAAAAGAATACCAGTTTAATTATAAATACATAAAAAATAATAAATAATATAATTATAATACAGCATACATTACAATTATATTTAATATACTTCCATTGAATAATTGTATATTATATTATAGATCTTATATTTAAAGTTTTATAGTTCGAGTTTTACATATTTTATACATTTACTAATCATGCCTATGGCAGTTCAATGACATAAATTATCCGACTTGCATAGAAAAAAATCAATATTCTAAAATAAAAGGATATTCTTCACTATGAAATTATACAAAAAAATGTTGTAGTTTATGTTCTACTTATTTCCCGATCCGATCTAGTTTCTTCCCACTTATTTCCCTACTTAAGGAAAAGGAAAGACTAGTTTGGGTATAAACGGACAGGCGGACGGACAGACGGACACGGCTAGATAAATTCGGCTGATTAAGCATGCAAATATATACATACTTTATGGAGTCTTAAACGATTCCTTAACTTCTGACTAAAATTATAATAACTTTTTGAAAGAATATAACATATTATAATACTATTCTCTAGTAATAAAATATTATTTTTCGCAGTGCACTTGAGCTAGTGTCTTTCCCATCGATAGCTGCCACGACAATGATGATGACGACGTTTCCAAGCGATCGTCGTCATCCAACAACAACAGCTACGATCACTGGCCCAAATTAGTAGCTTTGGTCATGGTGCGTCGCCCAGCGGGCCATACGGGGGGTTAAACACGGGGTGGGTGGGGGTTAAGGAAGCCCAAGAGAAAGAGGAAGACAAACGGACAGAGGTCACAGTTCAAATAGTCGTCCAATTGAGCCAATCAGCCCCTTTTGTACGTCTGTATTTTGTATGTATTTTGTCATCGCAATGCATCGGCAAAGTTTACTTCTGGTATGCCACAACCCACCTCCCCCACTCTCCACGATATAGACTCTATAACGATCGCTATATAGTCGCAGCTCTAAGTTCTTAGTTCGATGCCTAAGTGCAGATAATTCATTAAAATAGAATGCCAATGTCCAGAGGCAGTGCCACCGTCGCCACCGCCCCCAAGTGGCATCCACTTGTGCTCTAGAATCAGACACCGAGACACAGATATATAACATGTTTCATTTGTATACAAATATATGTATACACATTTGCCAGACAGCCAGCGATTTGATATATGCCCTGCACTATATGGCATGGTAAAGTCCCAGATCTAAAAATAAGTATGGTCGCAGTGCCCAATAGACAAAGTCGCCTCCCGATGCGGAAGTATTTCCAGACGCGCATACGTTCTAACTTGTACTTTGTTTTTCCTCTTTTTCTTTTGCCCCTTTTTTATTTGTTTTTGGTAATTTGCCAATTACTGAACAACAGCAGGGGGTGGTGGGTATAAGGGGGGTTTTTAAGGGGGGGCCCTTTTGGGTTTTAATTGGGATCTATGGAAGGTGTTTTGTAAGGTGTGGATTGGGTAATGTATGTACTTGATGCCCTCCTGGAGCAGGAAAGGTGATATATATTTCTTAGTCTTAAATATGTTTACATTTTTTTGTATTATAAGTGCTGTTTTGGCTTAATTAATGGCCTTAAAAGACTTATTTCCTACATTTTGTATAATTGAAACTATATTATTTATAATATCAATATATTATTATTTAAATGAAATGTCTAATTTAATCAGAATAATTAAAGTATTTAATTTTCACTTGTTTTAAAGATTACTAAAGTAGAGTTATTGAAATAATTTACTGACTAATTTAATAACTTCCCATTACAGCTTATAATAAATCATAAAAAAATGTTATACTTCATTACCAAAGGACCCTCCTTTTCTAATTGTTTCTTGATACAGCCCGAGGGCGTCCTTACAGAAGCCTCTCCGATAGGGGATTGTCCCGGTAACCGCCCACCTAACATTTAGTAATTTTTCAGGATTAGTCAAATAAAGATCCTTTTCGTTACACTCTGCCACAAAACTGAATTGAATTGTGCTGGTTCCTCGTTCCTCGTTCCTTTTTTTTTTGATTTCAACTGAAAAGGATATGGCGCAGAGATCCTGCGCAATGATCCTACTCGACCTGAATTTGAGCCCTGGCCTAATTGTTACACATTTCCCCCCTCCGGCAACAATGGGTAATTGTACAATTTTTGCCGCCATCGCACGCATTAAGCAGAAAGGACCTCTAACAGTTGGCCGCCCCGACAAATCCGTGTTTGTGCGTCTGCAGGATATGAAATGTGCACCCAGCCAGCCAAAAAGGAAAGAAGAAACCGTGGGAAACCTGCCCGACAGAGAGAGAGAGAGAGAGAGTGTGTGTGTGTGTCGGGAACAAAGGACCCAGGAAAGGAAAACTGATCGAATCGAAGAACCTCGGGGCTCGAGAGACCATCGAACTCTCGCATATCGATCTCTGGCGACGTTTGCCTTGCCTTTGCTTTTTCTGGTCAGGATTATGGCAGCCCAAGAATCGTTACGATTTAGCGCCCAAAACGAAACGTAGCCAAGCAGAACGGCCATATCGATGGAGGAGGGATACGAGTTGAAAAGGTTCGAACAGGTTATATCCTGGAAATTTGTTAAAATAAAAGGTTCCGGTTAAAAAAAAAATATAAACGGATTTTAAGCTATGCTAAAGCAAAAAATATAAATATATAAGGGTCTGGGTAATTATAATTATAAAGTAATTTATAGTGTAAAGTAAATGTTATTAAAATATTAAAATAAACATGAAGAAATTCTAATAAATAATATGGACAAAGCACCTTGTCTATAAGCAACAAATTTAATATTATATCTGCCTTAATTACTCCACATTTTCACTAAATTCTCTTTTAGGTCTACAGTTCTTCACTACTAGATATATCCAAGTATCCTTATGGAAAACATAATAAATGTTACAAGCATAAATATAGACTTTCACTGCCTGATATCCCCTATATCGTAGATGTTCCTGGTAATGCAATCCCAAGTGTGCACTTAAGGGATGAAAAAGTGATCGAGATCGAAGAAATCCACAAGTGTTGGCAGGTTGTGCACTCTCCCTCTTATCAGTGTATTGGTGTATCTATGTTTCGGTATGTGTGTGCGTGTCGAGGGCACCTTACCGCAAGAACGCAGCACAAATGACGGTGAAAGGTTTCGGGTTTCATGTTTCCCGATGGATGTCGCAGTACCATCCCATCCGTACATGGAACGAAAAGAAACTATAAATATATAATTACTTTTCTCTATTTTAAGTGAAAAATTATTATACATTATTCTATAGCGACATTATTAAAAGGAAAACTTGTTTAAGTAAATTAACATACGAAAGAGGAAAATGTTATTTAGTTTTAAAATTCAAATTAAATGTTGATACTATTATTTTCTTATTTTAGGCATTGCCTTTGTAAAATATAAACAATATTGCATCTGATGTTAAAATAAATTTATTTTATTGAAGCCTTAAAAAAAAAGTTAAAGATTCCAATAGTAATTAAGATTCCACTGTTTAAAGCTCACTTAAAAAATTACGTTTCTTATGATATTCATTCTATTAAATTCTTTGTCGATCTTATTTGTTTTTTTTTTAAATAAAATTTTTAAAAATCGTCAAATTTTTTTCTAAGACCCCTCTACTTTTTACAGTGCATCGTTGAAATATTTCAGCTGGTTCCGTGGTCGATGGTTGGGGTGAATATACACCAAGTATATACATCGAACTGGAGTGGCAGAGAGGGAGTGCATTGTGCAACGGAGATTCGATATGAGGCCCGGGATCCGATCCTGCCAGACGGGAGGACAGGATAAACCGAAACAGAGCTCCCCCATGCCACTGTTTGGCTTCCCTCTGGCATTGCTGGAATGTGGAAATCTTTATCAATTAAATAATCGCTCCTTCACCGAAGATATAGTGTGTGTGTGTGGGTTTGGAAAGGGGGCATCATCATCATCATCCTCATCAGCTGAGGCCTAAAAGCATAGACCGAAATTAGAGAATGTTACTATAGTGGAGGGTAAGGCTTTAAAAGATATAATATGTATTTGATAATATAAAAAAATATCTTACAAGCTAATTTTTTCTTATATATAAAATTTTGGTTAGGTAAACTTCTGGTAATTTTAAGGAAATGTAATATATTTATATATATATTTTGCATGAATATTTTGAGACTGAATAAATTGTAGAGCTATTTAAAAGTAACTAATTTATAACGAATGCAAATATTGATTTAAAATAAAAACTCTAGGATGTTTTTGCTGTCATAATAAAATGGATAATATATTACGAATCCCTTGCTAATATACTTTAAACTCTTTTTCTGACTGTTGCTATTTTTCTGACTTCATTTGTGCTGATAAAGTCAGGAATTTGGATGGAGGATAGTAATGCCGCCGTCGATGGTGCACGCACATTATGCTCAAGGGGAAAAACTAGGCTTGGAAAATGTGTGTGTGTGCCCAACATCCGCTCATCCCGGGATGCGTTTGCGTCTTCTTCGATCTCTTCGAGCGATTCTTGGAAATCGTTTAAGACTCGACCAAGAACTAAAACAACAACAGCAACAATAGCAACCAGAAGACATCGTGAAAGATTGAACGCTCCGAAGCGTGGAAATGGCAGCAAATGATGCCGGAGAAGAAGAAAAAGGAACCCACTCTCCACTCCAAATGAAAATGCTGTGTAATTAATTACGCAGCCCCGAGGATTTCTGTAGCTCCGAGCCCCGGGGGTTTCAGGAAGGAGAAGGAGGAACAAAGACCTGCTGCAGGTTGAATCCACATCCACATCCACTCTATGAAGTGGCCTGAGAAAAGTCAGACCCTGTAAAGGAATGGCAAGAGGAAGTAGATGTAGCGATCCTAGCACATGGCTTATCGACTTTATGGGACAAAAGGAAATTACACATGAAAATCGATCGTAAAAAATCATAAATTTTCCCATTTTACGAGTGCCTCTAATTGAAAATACTCCGCCATAGTTTTTATGTTTCTGGATCAAGTGTCGGTTGTAGCGGGTCTTCAGCCATTAAGATAGTCACACTTTTGGGTCAGAGATATGCCTGTACATATGCGATCTTTGCCAGGAGAAAGTGTGTGTTTTAATGGCTTGGGAAAACACTTTTCCTGGTGATTAATATTAAAGATATTTTTTTAAAGTAGGTTATTTTGAATTTTGAAGTTGATTTTGAATTGGATTTGAATTTGTTTAAAACCTCTTTTGAAATTTATGAAAAAATGTATATGGTAAAGATAAAATGTTTTAGCAACAGAGAAAAATCTTAAATAATTTTAAAAGTATTTTTTAGATATTGTGGGGTAATTGGTATATTTATTTCCAAATTCATATTTGTGGAAATCGTACTTCAGTATTCATAACGCAATTTTGTACTTCAACTTACTGTGAATTTCTTTGATTCCTGTCTTAAACTAAACTCGATCTAGTTCTTTAATTTATTTAAATCCTATTATTTGTATCTTTCCGATATAATTACTATCTATAAGCCACATTCTCCAGCTATACAATTACTGTTATTTAAAAGACCTGAGAACCATACAAACTTTATGGGAAATGATTCCAGTTTATATTCAACTGATATTTTCCCACATATCTATGCAGTTAAAAACCGAATTACTTTGGCCAACCAAAACCGAGCTAATCACTGAGCCGTAAATGAAACTCCCATAAATTCCCAAGATATCGAACAGGTTGATCGATTCCCCCCACTCCGTCGATGTCTGCTAAGCGTTCACTTGATCCTCATATCGGTTGCCTAATGAGAATCTCGGCAACTTGCTCCCGTCGCCCCAGGTTTAATGAGGAAGCTCGGTGAAAAAAATAAAATAAGACAACAGCTCGGATGGATCGGTTACATGTCTCCATCTTCGTCCTCCCCTGGATCTCGCTCTCTTCGCCGGCACCGTAACCGAGATCGTCCCACTCCGATTGCCCACCCACATAATCAATCCAGAGGCGAAGCCCAGAGAGTTTCGCAGTTTTTGTTCCCCCTTTTTTTTGGCTATTAACTTTCAGACATTTAGGCAGTCAGGCCTCCAAAAGCACTGGGAAAAAATAATTTAAAAAAGTTATCAGTGGGAATTGATATCTTTTATATATAAAGAAAACATACACGATGATAACCATTAAGTTTAAAATTAAAAAAAAGGGGTTTAACCTATTTTCTTCATTAAATAACTTGTAAAATTATTTCAACACTTGGCTTTTATTTAATTGTGGCTTTTATTTTATACTTTCTCAATATTTCAAGTTTGCTTATGGTTCCGAAAACCCAGAAATTTCCTATTGAAATAATACTTTGAGATTTATGATTATTTAATATTTATTTTAAATCTAACCTAATGTTGTACAAAATGATATTTCATAGTGGTTTTTAAATGTAACAAGTTTGTACTTTAGTCATGCAATTTGCCAGAAAATTTAAAATAAAATTATATTATCATGACTTGAATCTAAAAAATATATTTTTTAAATGTTTTTTATTTGTGGTTTTCCAACAACAAAGGTTTATTCTCCAGGTTTGAGCATAATATTTAAGGTAATTGTGGAATAAAGACTATTAAAAATTTTAAAAGTAAAATAAGAGCAACTTAACCTTTGAACATTTGCCTTAAAGTATTTTATTATGTTTGTAAAAATCTGAATAAACATTTTATGATAATCTATGTAAATAAATAAATAATATATATGCCTCGTTTTTTTCGATGTGCAGCTCGCTCATAAATGTTAAATTGATTGAGGCATATTGCCGACATATCGCGATGTTGTCTCGATTATA
Organism: Drosophila seguyi; assembly: GCA_008042675.1. NCBI lineage: Eukaryota > Metazoa > Arthropoda > Insecta > Diptera > Drosophilidae > Drosophila > Drosophila seguyi. The sequence goes on from VNJU01004231.1 coordinate 189,672, forward strand.
TAACTTCCTCGAGGCACAGCTCTCCCAGGCGGCGCTGAGGCAAAGGCAAAAGTGTTACAGACACGCTACCGTCTAACGAATCCGAATCCGATGTGGGTACTGGTGCCTCTCCGACTCCGACTCCCGACTCCGACACCCACTGCCTTACATTCATAATCTATTTCTGCTGCCACATGTTGCAGCAAAAGCTTAGCTTGCAAAAGGGGAGACGGGGAAAAGCAGGCGGAGAGTTGCGAGGAGACTAGGAGAAAGGCGAGGGAGAATTGTGGGGAAACCAGAAGAAAGACGGCGGAGAATTGTGGGGGAACGAGGAGAATTGCAATGAGATTGGGAGAAAGAGAGGGAGACAGAGACAGCATCCGGAATAGTAATGCCAAAAAAAATGAAGAGAAAAGAGGAGAAATATGAGGCCAATGAATCACTTCGAATAATAAATGCTCTACAAAGGAAAGGCTGAAATATTTTATAAAAATATGAAACTAAGATTTAAGGATATTTTAAAATTATAGAAATATGTTTAAACAAAATTTAGGACATGTAAAATACATTTAAATTAAGAAGTAGAAAACCTAAACGTAATATTACCTTATAAAACAATGGCTGTTACGTATCCTGTAACATAATTTATAGTTAGGTATACTGTATACCTACAAAATAAAATAAATATAAAAACTAATAAAAAATAAGTATTTTAATTAAAAATGTGTACAAAATATAATCACTTTTAGCTCCATTCTCAAAATGAAACTTTAACACCCACAACAATATTGGCTGAGGAAGCTTGAATTAAAATTGGATTTGTTTTAAGCGATTCATAATATTTTTACATAACCGCCGCCGCCAAGAGTATTAATAATGAAAGACGAGAGGAGGAATTCAGGTTTGCAATGCGGTAATGCACCGCCAAAGAAGACAGAGCCGAAGATTGGTAACCTGTACCGAGTCTGGCCTGAAGATCGGAGAGGGGAGGAAATGGTCGTCCACTCAGCCAGTGGGTCGTCTTGGTCGTCGAATGTGGATGTGGATGTGGATGTCTGGTTGTGCGCGCACATGCCCCATAAATGGCTATGAAAAACAGCTAAAAAGAGATGATGATGATGGTGGAGATGTAGCTGGAGATGCTGAAGATGCTGCTGCTGCTGCTGGAGAAATGTAGGAGAGACTCTGGTGACCAGAGTGGTGTGCCACTGTTCCACATTCGGATTACGGAAATATCTGCAGCCAGCAGCAACATTGGGTCGCCGACAGGTGGGGTCCGGTTCGGAACGGTTTGCTGAAGATCGACTTGGTTGGGGATTGGATCGGTTTTCTCACCATTTCAGCCTGACCTGCTATAGCCATTGAAGCACCTGAATAAAAAATGGGAGGTTTGTTTGTAATAAAATTCTTTGGGAAGTTATATAAAAAATGTTAAGGAACAATGATGAAAAATTCGCTCTACTTGCAGAAATAGTTCTATTTTCAAAAACTCTTTCATTGACTCAAAGGATCTTAAAGGTTTCTTTATTTAAAACTGAATGGGAAGTATTTCTTAATGATGTCTTCATCAAACCTTTTACTTGCAGAAATAATTATATTTTTAGGAACTTTTATTATGACTAGATTTTAAGGGTTTTCGTTAATAATGTCCAGGAATGTATACTGATGTAGAATACCTTTTACCTACAGAAATATTTATTTTTAAAGGTCCCTATTAATAATATAATCTAGGACCTTATTATTTTCAAGACATCTTTTTTTAAATGGATACAAAATTTTTCTATAACCTTATTTTTGACTAGATCTTAACGGTTTTTTATTTATTATTGGCTTAAGTCAATACAGACCCTGAAGTATATGTTTATAAATTAAATAGGGAAATAAATAAAGTTTTTACAAAAATTATTCTTTTTAAGTTATTAAGTGATTTCAATAAGACTTTAAACTTATAAGTTTTAAGCTTGTAGCGGTAGGAATACATTAAATCTAAATCTAATTATAAAAAGGGTTGAAATCTGCAGAATATTTACATTGATTTTCCAGTTTCAAGTTCAAAATACTTTCCAGATTTTTTGCCAGTGCCTTCGATCACCTGCTGCTGCTGCTCCTCCTTGCTTCTCCTCATGCCAGCTCCTCCTCTTCATCCTCCTTCTCGGCGATTGCTCGCCTTTTAGCCTCTGGTTGCGGTTCTCAACAACTTTCACCTTTCACGTAATCTGGCGAAGCCGAACAAATCTCTTTGGGTCTGACCGGCTGGCTGGCTTTCTCAACTCAACGGATCCGCCAAAGATTCATTTATTGTCTCTGCTATTTGCCAATTGACCATTTCCAGGCTGGAGGAACTCAATTACGGCGCCGCCGCTCATTGGGATCTCATCTCTCTCTGTTTATGGTCCAGGAATCGCACCGTCTAGCGGTACATTCACCATATACATTGAGAATCTTGCGAAGCGAAAAAGGGGGGGAATCCGGGTAATGAAGGAGGTAAATTACATACCCCATATATTTCCCCACATGTTCTCAGATTCTGGTTCAGCGAGAATTGGCAAGAAAGCAAAATCTCAATCGCTGCGAAATACCCATAATACCAAGCATGGACAGGATGTAGCATCATTCTAATTCCATGGCACGGAAGTCGGTCATTTCGATGGGAATTTAGTGGGATTTTACAAAAGAATGGTGATTCCAATAATGGGCACAGCAAGAGTCATTGGAAAACAAAAATTTCAATGCAAAAAAGTTCCGGAAATTTCAAAATTTGCCAGACCAAACAGGAAAGGTTTTCTTCTAGAAATTTTATTTCCATAAATAATTGGGCGTTCATTTTATTGCTATATTGTATTTGATTATATTTTATATTTATTGATATTTTTATTATAATAAAAATATTCTGAAATACATGTATTCTTATTCCTTTCTCTGACATTGATACCTATGCTTATATTCCTTTTCGATGGCATTTATCAAATCAGTTTTATCATTATAATATTTCTTCGACGGCACTTCAAAGGCTTGAAATTTTTCAAAGAATTCCTTTTCACTTTCCACAGTTTCCCGACTGAGATTACTTTTAATTTTCTGCGACTCTTTGATGAAATGTTCGTTGACCTTATCATATACCTTGCCTATGTCCTTGTAAAACTTTCGCTTGTAGGCACTGTCCTCGCGATAGATCGTAAATGGATCTACGCCGACGCCAAAGAACTCTTGGAGCTGAGTTTTGTTGTCTTTATTAGGATGTTTATCCTGATATTCCTTGAAATCCTCTTTAAATTTGTTCTCCACATTTCTCATGAATTCCATATTAACGGTGAAAATAGCACCGAATAGCTCCATTTTAATATTCTTAAAGGTGGCTAGAAAATCGCAGAGTATCTTTTTATCTCCTTGGGGCAATTCGATTTTTGTAACATTTTGCTGGGGATTTGGTAACCAAAAGACAGCTGTATAGTTTTCTGATTCTGTTGTTACTTTTTCTTCTTCAGACTTCTCGGGGGTTTCAGCGGTAGGAGCACCATAGGCAGAAAACTGTAATTAAAGAAGAATTTAATTGAAAACAAATATATAAATATAAATTCTTCTTTTCACCAGCAAAGCTGCAGCGATCATTAGAAACAACTGCATGGTGCACTTTTCTCGGTTAAACTATAACTTGCTCAGCAAGTAACTTGAGTTTTTATAGGAAAACTCTCGCTGGGAGCACAGTTAACTTATTTATAGAATTGTCTTTGATAAGTACATATAGAAAGTTTCTTGGACTATACACCATAATATGGCATATATTTAAATGAACTTTAAGACAACTCCCCAGGGAAATGGCAGCATTTAACGCCATCAATCTATTTCTAATGGACTCAATAATTCAATTTAATATTTATGCACCGCAAGAACTCTGCCGATGACAAAGTTTCCAATGATTTATAAACTTTGCTCATATCTGCACCCATCCATAAATCCCCTTCCAGTGTTCCTCCTGCTGCGGAAATGGAACTACTTCGCCAGTCCGGACTTAGATCCTACTGGCTTCTCTCCTTCCGCTGGTGGGAAAAATTAACTTTGCATGGAATTTAATTTACGTCCCATGGTAGGACGATGATTTCCTGCCCAGGCACAAGTCCTCCTGGTGGTGGCAGTGTCCGCCATCGTCCTTATTCCGGAGATGCAGTCCGGAGCAGCTGCAAAGGAGGATTGTGCTGCCGTGGCAGCTTCCGTCATTTCCTTGACGTAAAGGTTTCTGCCTCTCGCATTCCGTTTTGCCATTTACCCGGGGACAAGCGGTGGAGGCGGAGCCAGGCGGCGGGAGACGGGATCCGGAAATGGGAAGCTGAGGAAGAAGAAGAAGCAAAGCGGCGGCTACAGAGCCAGCGGCGGCGACCGTCACGCTTCCTGCAGGATGCGACAACGTAGTCAGTTGTCCAATCCGCCACTGGCGCTTCACGATTGCAAACACAGAAAAAAATCGATAATTTCTTACCTGTAAAGAGGTGAAATAATAAAATTATATTTGTTGGCATTAAGTACTAATTAATTAATATTATATAGTTGTAACCATTTAAGTAATTTTATTAGATTAGCTTTACTGTTGTTATTGAACATTTTCAACGAGTTTGTCAGGTGACCGTGTGGCCTAATGGATAAGGCGTCGGACTTCGGATCCGAAGATTGCAGGTTCGAGTCCTGTCACGGTCGAAGGATGTATTCCTCTTTTTTTATATAATTATTTTTCTAATAGGACTGAAAAATTAGTTCTAAGTATTCGTAAGAGTTTTTTAAATAAAAAAAAAAAACAAATTTACAAAAATATCTCACATAAGAAATAATGTTAATTTTGGTCAATTAACTGGTTATAAATTAACAACTTTTTATATTTTTTGAAATCTTTAGAGTATTTTTAAACATAAAATAAAGTGGTACATCTTTATTTGTTTTTTTTTACCTACCTATAATATTCTTCGCAATATTTTAGCTTTATAAAATAAACAGTCTCTCATTATTGATATACAAGTTTTTAACAATATTTTTTTTAAGTGAACCATATTTTGTTTAAGTTGTAAGGTGTCTATAAAAACAATTGCTATACTTTATTTCGGGGCTCCTAAAAGTTATAATTCTTACAATATTAATCATAAAATAATAGTTATTATATAATAAAAGTTGTAATTAATTAGTAATATTTAATTTGAAATAAAAAGTTGTTGAATAATTATTATTTAAAAATTTTATAGAAAAGTTTAGTAATCCCTGTGATTTAATGTTTATTTAGGGTATAAAAGGTAAAAATATATGTATGTTTTTCATAAATAAGTAAAGAATGATTTAATTAAAATTAAAATTTGAATATTCGTCTTGCACACTCAAGGCTACAAGAAATAAACAGGCAACTTATAGCTTCTGACATTATTAAAATCATTAATCAACTAAAAAAAACTTAAACATTTAAACTTGAAAAAAACAAGGTATTTAGTTAATTCAGAAAGAATTTTTAAATAAATCAAACCAAAATATATGATTGTATATTTAGCGTATGTAAATGCAGGTAAAAACTCTTAAACACCTAAACTTTTTAATAAAGCGAATATTAAAAATAATAAATATGAGTACATTAAATGAAATAATCGCAAAATTACTTTGATTTATTTCTTTCCTTTAAAATTCTGTTTAAAGTCTTAATTAAATATTATGAAAATGCATAACACTTTTCTCTGCCTGTGCTGGCCAGCACAGCTCCCTTCGTCCGCTGCTGTGTGTCCTGTGTCCCGTGTCCTGGCCCACTTGTGTGTACATATCAGCGCCGTCCTGTTATGTCCTCGTTCGCGTTGTCGTCCTGGTCGCCTGTCGCTGCTGTTTACTCGCTTTAATCAACCCATCCAAATCCACATTCATGTCCATGTCCACGAAATGTTTTGTGCTCCGAGCACCCAGTTACGCCTGCTGTCGAGTGGGTGGGGATGGTGGCCGGCTTCCTGCCCGCCCCCGTCGTTACTTCCTTGCAAATGCTGCAGCTTCCGTTTCCGGGATATAATGTTCATATTTTCGAGGACATTTTCAGGAAATAAAGTACGTCGCCCTCTGCCCGCCTCTGTCCTATGTGTATGTATGTCCCGGGTGTGTATGTGTTTGCAGCGGGAGGATAGCGATAACAAAACCCACCCAGGTCCACCCAATCCACTAGTCACTTCCTCTTTGGAGGAGAGTCCTGGCTCCTGCCAGGAAACTTTCTGCCTTTTGCCGTGTGCGCATTTATGCCAGCCCAACCAACTGTCAGCTGGCCTCCCACTCTGACCCACCTCCTGCCGCTGCGCCTTTCACTCTTCGCTTTTTGCTTCCGCTTCGACAGCAGGATGCAGGATGCAGGATGGAAGAGAGCCGGGGCGGTGGGAAGCCAAAGGGGACCCAGAGTCTGTTTGAATTTTGTCGCACTTCCTGTAGGTGGAAAAGCTCCGTGCGTCTTCCGCTTTTCCAGAGCTGCTCATCAGCAACGTAATTTCCGCACAGCCAGAGCCAGGCTCCTCTCCCTCCTCCTCCCCTGTGTTGTGTGTGTGTGTGTGTATGAGTTGGGTTCGTGGGTGGGCAAGGATTAAGAGTCCAGACACAGCCACTGGAAACGGGAACAGGCTTTAAACAAGCTGCTCAAAAGGCACAAAGAGTGGCACACTTTAAAAAATATTAACAAGGTAATTACTGCAAAGCTTGTTCGTTGTAATTTTTTGTAATTTTATTTAAAGGGTTTCTAAGTGGGTTTTTTATTTAGAGTCATATTATAAAAAACTGTACTAGAAAAACAAATTTAAACCCAATTTTAGACCGATTAACATTAATAATTTTTTTTTATGCAATGGAAAGGTTAAATAATTTGCTTTAAAATTAGCAAAATTTTAATGAAAAACATTCATACGTTAGTATATTTTATATTTTAAAATTATATAATTAAAGACGCATTATATATTTAAACTATATTTATATTTATTAATAAAATTTCATAATATTTAAGGTGTATTGATATTTATAAATATAATTTTAAGGAAGTCTTAAAAAGCTATTGCAGCTTAAATTTAATAATAGTAATAGCTTCATTTATATCAGTAAACTAAATATGTTTTTTTTTTTTAATTAGATGAATAAGAAACATTAAGGGTTAAATATCTTAAATATCCGCTTATCAAAAATAAAAAACTCCAAATTATATATTCCTGCAGAGTCAGTCAATTTTCCCTTGCTCTTATGCTTCTTAAATTAAGTTTATGTATAATGTTACTATATATTTTCATTCAAAATTCTAAGAAACTTAAACAGCGGCGTTTCTGTGGGATTAATTGTATTGAAGTTTAAAAAATATTTTTTGTTTGGGAAATCATTTTTGGTAGGAGAGGGGAAAGAATTTATCAAAATTTTAAACAACTCGTAAATAATTCTTTTGAGTGGGTGCAAAGTGCATGCATTGGGAGTCAGAGTTCAGGTTAATGAAGTGCCATGGCGACGACGACCGCATATCGGATTCCCAGGGCAACAAGTGTTCCTGCTTTGGCCAACACCTTTCCCAACCCCCAAACTGGAAACCCCCATTCTTCCTCAGCTCTGCTCCACGGGATCCCAGACGCTTGTCCGCTTGGCAGTTCATCAAATTCTCATGTGACCAAGCCAAGTAAGTTCAATTCATTCGAAATTCGATATGCGCTTCACATATTTAATGACTTCTTTCGGCTGCCGTCTCTTTACATAACACTCGATTCGATGAACTGCCAACGATCCCAATCCGATGCGATACGAATCGGATCCCCTCCTGTTGCACCCACGATGGGCACTTGCCACCATCGGTACTTGGAAAAAAATACATATATAAATATGTGTTTATGTTGTAGAGTTAAAAAAAATATATTATATACCTTATGATCGGATAAAAATTCTTAAAAGGGGTATGTTGCAGTGGAAAAAGGTATTAGATAAATTCGAATATAAGAAAGATCATTTAAAGTTTCTTAAATTAAAATTATATTAAAGATAAGATATATTGTACAACCTTATATTCTAAGACTTAATCTTTTTACATTTTTTTAATTCCCTAAACTTTTTTCGATCGATTTTAAATTAAAAATTTTAATTAATGAAGAAATGCTGGAAATACCTTTGGATACCTTTTATGATGTTAAAATTCAAGGTCTGAATAATTTTTAGAGACGGAATTATTGTATGGATAATACTTAAAAGTAATAAAATGACGTTAAAATTTAAAAGACTAACTTAAGATTGGAATTATCAAAAAAATTAGCACTAAAGAAGTTACTTGACTGGAAACTGAAAGCAAATAAGCCTTCGGAAAGAATCTTTGTTTATGATAAAAAGTCTACTCTCCACTTCTTGCAAATCAAACTTGCCTGTTTTTAATTATTTTTATTTCTAAAAATTAATATAAACAAAAAAATAGTTAGTGATAAAATTATTAAGAGTGTCACTGTAAACTTAATTTAACATTTAAAATCGTATTAAAATTCCCAAGAACAAACTCGAAATAATTTCTACAGTGCAGGGTTGGGCCTTGCCTGGGTTAAAAAGGCCGCGGATATTCCCCATTTCCATGTCCAGCTCTGTCCCTCTGTGTCGCGATCCCCCCCAACTCCATCCTTGCACGTGACGGAACGTGGATCCATGGACGATGAAGTGGAAGTGGCAGTGGCAGTGGCGGTGGCACTGGCACTAGCACTTGTGGCAGCAATTTGGGATAGATGTGTTGCGTGTTACTGGTTTGCCCCGTTGGTAGTTTCTGGTTGCCAGTGGCCAGTGCCGCCACGCCCTTGGTCCCTGGGTCCGCCGGTATGCATTTGTATGCAGCGTGGCGGATGCGACGGTCCAAGCGTTTATTTCTTCATTTCTTGGCGCAAATGATGTGCTGCGCGGTGGGAGTGGAATGAGATGGAATATCGAAGGTACCAGAGACCGGAGGCGACGGCGACCCAAGGAATGCACTAAACCGCTAGGCAAAGCAGAGAGGCTCAAGAGAACCCCGAGAGTTTCGGCCACAAAATAATAAGAACAAAAACCAAAGAGGGGGAACACGGTGGCAGCAACAAGTGGGGGTACACTGAAACTAGAAATAAGTAAAGTATATTTCAAAATAATAATGTTAGTAGTTTTGACTGTCCTTTGATGTATTTTTAAATTAAATATGAAAAGACGATGTGTACATATTTACAATTTTTAATTACAAATACTAAATATCTTTATTATACATAATTTTTAAGATACGTATTTGACTAAAAATGCAATAATTTTATAAAATTCAATTAAATAAAGAAATTTATATATTTTCTTTTAATTATTTCAATTTATTCTTGAAAAAAATTTGGAAAAAATTAAAAAAAAATGTATTTTGTGTCTTCAGATCTTTAAGAACTATAAAATTACCCAAAAAACTATATTTACTTCCCAAGAAAAGCCAAACACTTCTCTCACCGTGCACAGTTCTTGTTATTTGAGACCCGGATTTACACAAACATTAAAAGAAAAAGCGAACAACAAATTACTTTTACCGATCACAAATAATAAAGGAGAGAAAAGGAAAAAACAAAAATACGAAAGAATAACAACAACGTCCAGAGAAATATAACCAAAAGGCAACATAACCCGGCTGCGACTGCGCAATGACAGCCCAGGAGGAGGAGGAGGAGCAGAGAGCCAGAGGACGACGCCGGCTGAATACAAATGCATAAATTAAACCACAAAGTCAGAACAACGGCGGAATAAAATTTCCTATGTACGAATGCACTTGTCCAAAGGTTCACCACAACTGACGAGGAGCCCATCCCCGAAATGGAAATTGTGCATGCAGAACGGATTCCCGCTGTGGTGGGCGTCTTTGAGAGCCACCGATGTTAATCGCCGGAATGGGGACGTCGCATTTTCGGGTGTGCTAGGGAATTCCGCTTCCTAAATAAGAACTGAAAGGCTGATACAAAAAATATATACTCATGCCGAACCTCGTTAGCGCCATGAAAAAATAAAAAAAAAATATTCTTTAATACAAATTCAATATTTTAAGTTACTAAGGAAAATAATACTTTGACAACAATTGTCTCCAGTTTGAGAAATTGCATTAAATATTTTGGTAATAGGGATGAATATTTAAGAGAAAATTGATATAATACAATATATAGCGTGCAATATCCTATCCAAAATATAGTTAAACTTTACAATTTAAAATATCGAAAAATATCGCAATTATAATTGATGTTATCGAAAATTATTCCAAGAGTTTTAGATAATTTATCCATATCCTGTTTCGATTATATTCGTGTGACATATCCAACAGAATATCAATTAAACGCTCTTTTGTATTTTTCCAAGGTTAAATATTGATTTACAGGCTTTTAGGTCAAATATTGATGCAATATCGAATATTTTGCAGCTATATCCAATGAATACTTTTAAATTCTTATCTATAAGAATCCAAAAACAATACAAGATACACCATTCCTCCATCTAAAAACCGCCGTTTGCCATTATTATAAAAATGATAACTTTAATAGTTTACCCAGTTTCGTACATTTTAGATGAATACGTGTGTATGTATACATATATATTGCAAATAACTATATAACAAACAAATAAGCGGAACAGATTTCCATTAAAATTGAAGCCTGATAACCTGCAGCACATTATCAAATCGAAATAATTAATTTTAGCACCAGCTCTTGGCACCATCTTCTCTCCTATTTGTAATTTAACGCTATTGCTATGGCTATGCGAAGACAATCTAAATTAGTTTCACAATCACTGCGAGTTTTTCTTTCTTGTTGTTGTTTGCTGTTTGCTTAACTAATATTTTTAGCACAAAAAGCCTATCCCGGATCCTCCCACTTAAGCGTACGTACAACTTAAATATATACAGAAAAACCCAGAATTCCCCCTCGAAATCAAAGTCGCTAATCTCGTGTAAAACTCCTGCAAGTCCCCCCCTCGGCTGTTATCCTTTCTCAGAGCCAGAGCAGGCGGTGATCCCAGGCCTGCAGATGGGCCAACTCTCAGAGACCCGTGTGGCTCGTCTGCAGCTGTTCAATGGAGATGGAGAGCTGCTCGAGGCGCTGCATCAGCTGGAGCATATTCTCCTGCGCCTTGTTGGTGTTGAACTCGTTGCCATGCTCCAAGGAATCCTCCTCGGCGGCAGCCAGCTCGAAATGCAGTTTGGCCAGACTCTCCTGCTGCTCACGGATCTTGGTCATCTGGTCCATGGTGCAGCCGGAACCTGCTTGGAATTAAATCGAAATTAATGGTAGGGAAAAAGGTCGGAAAATTAAAACTTTATAGTTCACTCACCGAATGCCTTCAGTTTGCCGGAATGAAAGTCGTCCAGCAGTCCAAGGAGCGCTCTTTCCATGTGCTTCACATCGGGCACTTCGGAGACAAAGGAATGATGTTTTATGGGACGATCATCAAACTTGTCGCTGTTGTTGTTGTTGTGGACATTCGTGGCGGCGTTTGGCATCGAAGCTGTCGGATTATTCTTGCGACGCTGCGATCTTGGCGTGTTTGGATTGCTATTTGTATTATTATTGGGTTTGGAACTATCGTTGTTGTTGTTGTTGATGATGGTGTTTTTGGGTGCGGTGTTATTGGTGGTTGTGGAGGGATCAGGTGCTAGCCACTCGCTGCTCACCAAAGTAATGGCATTCAAGCTGTTGGCACTGTTGTGTGTGGGTTCCAATTCATTGCGATCTGAACGTCGTCAAGCGATACATACGGGTATAATATGGAAATAACAAATAATAGATACAAGAAACAAAGAAATGATAAGTAAAATAAAAATATTACATAAGGCAAGGCACAAAGAAAAATGTGAAATATATTGGACCAACTAACTACAACATAAATTAAACTTCAACGTAAATGTAAAAAAAATTCATATTATTAAAAACTTGACAAGATTACTATATCTCTCACTGATAAAATTAATAAACAATTTAATCTAAGTCAAATTATCACTATCAAAACTTAAAAAAAAAACTCACAATTATAATAAAGAACAAATTCTACAAGTTTTTAGTTAATTTTACTGGCTAAAATACAAGACACCGCCAGGAGAACCGCACCGATGGGTTAGGCAAACCGCACAGAAAAGGGAAAACCTTCATCAGCAGGCTGTTGACTTTTCGCATGGGGCGGCGGCGGGTGGTAATACTTCTAAAGGCTTGTAATTTCAATTATTAAAATTATAACAACCAAGCCCTCATTCTGTGCTGCGTGTGTCTGTATATCAGTGTATATTTTTATATTTGAACTGTGAATAATCAAATGTAATGTATTCCTGGCATATGGACACTTGGGAAGTGCGTCATCGCTAGCGAAGGCTATTGATGACCATGATAACCAGCAATTACTTAAATGCGTTATCAATAAAAAAGAAATTTATACATCGAAGATGTTTTTGGGAGTGTTTGGAACTGGGTTTTAATAAAACGAATATAAATGCTTCAGTCAAATTCTTTATAAAAACTCAAATGATGAGGAAACTAAAAATTTAATTACAAACAGGAGAGTTTTGTGCAGAGTTTCTATTAGTCACAGATGTGTTTTAAGACGGGAGAACCTATAACAGCCGTGATTCAGACATATAGACATTTAGCCGACGATACCAAAGGCCGCGCGTCCACATCAACTCTCAGCTAAAAGGCTAAAATGGGAAACGGCGGCGATTAAGTCCGTTAATAGCTTTACCCACCTTTGAGCAATTTGCGTGGCCTGGTCTTGAACTCGAAGCGCTCATCTCCGCCAGCGCCGCCACCACCCGCATGAGCCTGCGGGCGTGGCCGTCGCTCATTCACATATGTCACCTTGGCGGCCGTCGACTGGCCCTGGCTCTGGCCCTTGTCCTTCTCCTTCTCGGATATCGTGCGCTCTATGGAGCAAGAGGCGGAGTTTCTACTGCGTGTCGTCTCTCCACTGGAGATGCCTTTGATTTTGATCTAATACAAAATATTAGAACATAGACAATAATTTTTGGGGCGTGAAGATGGAAGAGAATTGCATACATTGGGTACGGCGGGCGAGGCGGGGGTTTGAGCTGATTTCGGTGCACTTTGGCTTTGGGCTTCCTCTTCCGTTTCAACATCGTTTGGCACTAGCTTCTGGCGTTCCACCACCTCATCGTTGGGCTCCATTTTGTCTGATAAACCAGCTATATTCTAATTTTCAAAACACACAAAAATTTCTTTGTTTTTATTTCTTTTCTACTGTGCTTGAGTGTGACCAGAGTTGCAGTCGCAAAAAAATACCACCAGTTGCGTTGAGCATAACAGTGTTGCTCTATTAATTTCCGAAAATATTATGTAAATATATAAAGAGCGGGCGGGCTTTTGAAACATACACAAAAAACCACTTTAATGTATCTTATAGCTCTCTCTTTAATCAAGGTAACTTTTATTTATAACCTAATTTAAGCCTTCTTCTTGGCAAATCCCATTGTGTAGACCAAATGGACGAAGCTTAAGACACCAACGCCGCACAGTCCTGCAGTTATGCCAAATAAGACCTTATCCACTGGACCACCTTTCAGGAAAACGGGCAGATCGTTGACAGCCTAAAAAGATCACACATAACTCTTTTAAAATCCTATAAAAAATGTATGAGGTAAATAACTCACCTGGAAAACCTTCATTTTGTTAGACAATCCCTCGGGCAGAGCCATATTTGCTTGCAAGACTTATGTAACTTCTGAAAATATTAAACAAGTTTCAAAGAGCTTGAAAAATGTTATTAAATATATTTCCTATTTTATTAAATAATTAACTTAAGCTCCTTTCTAATCTTAAGTTTGTTTTATTTACAAGTATTCAGTACAACTCACCTCTAAACACAGAGGCGACAATTAACGAAGTGCAATTTATTTGCTGCAATTTCTTTTAAAAGTTAAAAATAGACTCATTCGCAGATGATTACAATCAGAAGGGAATGCAAAAGAAATGTACTGGCAGAGTTGTCGAATTGCCTACAAATGTATGAGCACCCGGGAAATGCAGACGGATATGTCTAGATTGCTCTCTCTGGTGAGACGGTAAACCTCTAAGGATCTTGATTGAATGACTTTTTTAAGGAACTTATATAAGAATAATATTGGCTTAAAGTTAAAATAATTCAAGATTAATTTTATTTATACAAATTTAAGAAGTGGCAAGCAAAACTTAGGTTAAAATTAAATTAATAATAATAAGGCATCTCAAGTATAGTTTTCCCTGCCCCAATTTTTTTAAGTCCCACAGCAGGCACACTTTTTTGTAGTGAACAAAACAAAGCTTTTGGATATTTTATTAAAAATATATATATAATAATATATAAAATATTACTTAAAAATAAGGAAAGATTGACATGAATATCCCCTTACATCTAAAAATATCAAATGAAAACATCGCGATATCGATATTTGCCCACGATAAAAATATATCATCTATAGAAAAATATCGATATATTGATATTTTTATATATTATCCAGCCCTGAAAAAAATAAACAAAAATAAAGACTTGCGCTTTCAAATTATTTAACATAAAGTTTCAGCCTTAAAATCCAATACTATGGAAGAGTAACAGCAAAACCCTTATCCGCTCAAAATTTTAAATAATAATTTTACCATTTCAGGAACATCTGTCGAGTTTGCCAGGAAACCTCGATTGGCATGGTCAACATTTTTGAGGGCAAATCCAAAAGAAGAATTCCACTGGCAGAAATAATTGCTCAATGGATTGGGATTGAGGTTTGCAGAGAGGATTCCTTGCCCGAAACCATTTGTAAAGATTGTCTGGAAGAGGCGCAAAATGAATTCGACACAAAGGAAGGGGAAGAGGAAGTAAAGGTAGTGGTAAAGAGACGCAGATCAAAAAGACTCGAGTGCCAAGTTAAAGTGAAGAACGAGCCAATCGATGATAGTTTTGAGGAAGATAGCTTGCAGCTGTCCGAGTTTGGTGTAGGAACCGCTGATCCTAGCTATGAAGATGTTCTGGATACCACAAAGGAGGAAAAACTACATAAAGCTCTGCAGTGTTCATTCTGCCAAAAGACATTTTCAAAAAAGGGAAACCTACAGGTGCATATTCGAACCCACACAGGAGAACGACCGTACAGATGCTCCCAGTGCCCAAAGTCTTTTTCACAGAAATATCATCTTAAAATGCACTTCATGACGCACACTGGAGAACGACCCTACCAGTGCTCCCTGTGTCAGAAGTCCTTTTCACAAACGGGAGCTCTGCAACGCCACATCCGGACCCACACAGAAGAACGACCCTACAAGTGTTCCTATTGTCAGAAGTATTTCTCACAGAAAAGCAATCTACAGCAGCATATCCCGATTCACACAGGAGAACGACCCCACAAATGTGACGTCTGCTCTATGGCTTTTCCCTTGAAGCGTCATCTTAAAACACATATGGCCAATCACTTTTGAGACCGAGCCTAGAAGTTCCTGGAAAAAGCGGTACCAAACTTTTACTCCGATCGAATGATTATTAAGAAATAGGTCAATATAAAAAAAGAATAGATATAAATAAATAAAAACATGTACATATGTATGTTTGTTTGTATATAATAAATAGATAATAAATATCACAATAATATTAGAGCATTTTAAAAGCTTAAAAAATAGTGTAAAACCAGAGATTACCTTTTCGTAGAATTACTACATATTAACGCAATAGTATATTTTTCAGTATACTATTTAAAGTATCATGGTTATTGTAAAATTGAATTATTACAAGTTTTTCCATTTAGTTATTGTCCCGAGTATTTTACATAAAAAGACACATCCTGACCCCCACAAGAGAACGACCTTATAAGTGTCGACACTGCCACAGGATATTTCTAAAAAAGGGGTGACGTCAAAAGCTATACAGTTACTCGGTCTAGGAAACTGGATTGAAAGTGTGTCTACTGGTACAAGAATTAGTATAAAAAGAGCATACTTTTTTTTATAACATAAAACATTGTTTTTAAATCAATACCTATCGTTAAGCAATAATTAAATTAAACCATATTTTTCATGTTTTAAAATCAAAATTCTTGTGCAAAAAGAAATGTTTTACAAATCAAAATTCTTGTGTAAAAAAATCTTTAAGTACGCATCTTATGTATGCACTGAACTATAATATTTATAAGTTTGTTGTCATTTAATTAAATAAATAAAATAAATCAAAGATATGTGCAATACATATTTTTATGATAATAATTTATATTATATATACCAAAAATCATACCAAAATACCAACGTTTCTGCCAAATATTATTTCACATTTTGTTCAAGCGAAACTCTTTATTATACAATTTAACGGCGACTGAGAATAAATAGTTGTCATAAATATTAATCAACAATTTTATTGAATTATCAAACCCCTAACTGCAGCTACCGGAATGCACTGAAAACGAGCTCTTTTCTTTCCTCTCTCGATTTTTTTCCCGATTAATACGTTCCGCGCTATTTTGGCTTTTTGTGAATTTATGAACAGGGGAGCAGCGGTAAAAGCTCGTGATTTGGCGTCTTTTCTGCACCACTCGGTTGTACGGTCTCACCGACAGTGCAGCACTGAGTGCGAGTGGGATGTCGGCACTCCGATTTCGGGGCGGCAAAAGCTGCTCACAGCCGTCGTCTTTGTCGCACTCGCAGCGGAAAGTGCTCGCGGCGAAAAGCACTCCGAAGACACCAGCCGTGAGTAGCGGTGTTACGGTTTCTGTGCGCCTGTTGGGGATTACAATAATTCTACACCGAATGAGTTGTGCAATTTTCAGGACACAAAAATTCGTTCGTTCGAATAACAGTTTTGTAGACACACAACGAAAGAGCGTGTGGGAAGACTCTGTCGGACTCGAACGGAAATGGGCACAAAAGAATATTTTCGTATGTTTTGTATTAAGTTTTTGTTATGATAGATTCTGGACTGTTAATTATGTCTTATTTGTCATTGGGATTTCTCCAAATGCAACTATAAATTCTTGGGCGCAGTGAATTTAAATTTATTTTTTTGGGCAAAGGGAAATAATTCATAAAAATGTATTTTCTTATTTAATTTTATAAAAGAAAGATAATTCACTTAATAACATGTCCCTTATAATAATATATATATTTTTAATCTTTTACAAGTCTTATTTTTCTAAGGGATTCAAGGGGAAGTTATATCCAATGTCGTTTAAACCTCTTGGATATTTCTTTAATTTAATGTTAAAATGTCGTTTGACCGTACGTTTGCATTTCTCTGATTATTTTCAAGTTGCTTACACAAATAAAGACTTTCACATAATGTGGCGAGCTAACTAAAAAGCTGTTTAAGCTCTCGCAACCTGAAAACAAAACAAAAAAAAATATATAAAACGCTTACGCTTATAGCATCATCGACCTGTTTCAGAAACAAATACATATCGCCCTGCTAAAGCCTTCGACGATTTTCAGCGCCCAGCACAAGAACTTTCAAAACTGTAGCCATAGGTAGCTTCCATGCGAAATTAACTTGCCAAAGTTGCGAGGCGCCGCCCCGCTTTTCGTTATTTCCGAAACGAAACTTGAAAAAAGTTAAATCTGTCAAGTTCGCCTCCGACGACGAGTGCTTTTATTATTGAAATAGCCCACAGCCAGCCGCCGACGGATGATGATGAGGAGCATTCTCTGATTATTCTCAGGTTACCTTTCGAAGCAATAGTTCTTCTCCTCCCTCTTTCCATTGGGAGGCGATGCGCTCTCTCCCTCTCGTAAAGTTCAAGTTCTAAACTTGTTTTGCAAGCTGCATCGCATAGCCAGAAGACTGTGCACCACCGTCTCGTTTCGCCCTTCCAATGAGTGTGTGTAAAAGTTCGACGACAAGCACAAATAAGCCTAAGAACTTTAACAGAAAGCGTTGTATCGTTGTGGATTTTCAAATTAAATAAAATGGTCTCAAAGTATATATTTATACAACCTGCAAAGGGGTTTAAAAACCAACCAAATACGAGAGATTTCTGTCAGAAATCTTTATTAGTATCATTTCGAAAATGCAGTTTTCAACTATAAGCCATCAATAACATACAAAACTTGAATTTTTCAAAAAAGAAGTTGGAGAACTCAGCATTTAAAATATTAAGACAGACAGAGATCACTTCTGAACAGTAGTAACCCAAACATTTCGATTCTTTATGAAATTACCTATATGTAGAGTTTTATTTCCTAATCTTAACCAATATTCTTATCTGACGGATTGGGCATTTTGAAACTTTATTAAATCAAAAGCACCTTTTCACTCACGCACACATTTAAAAAGCGTTGTTAATGCTTTTTTCGTGCTTTGCGGATTCAAAGTTTTATCAGAAAGCCAAAAAGACGAGAAAGGGTAGGGTAACCCCCCTTCCCCCTCGACCTAAACAAACGGAGCCTCAGTCTTCCAGCTGAGAATTAAATAAAGCGAGCTTCATTTCGGAAACCAAACTTTCTTAGCTTCCAATAGAGAAGCTCAAGAGAAATTGGAAAGGGAAACTCTACAAATTAACACCCAATTAGAATGCAAAATGACTGCCAATCAGAAATTAAGTACTCCGTTTTGAGCTTTGACAATAAGCTGCGTTTTGGCAATTGCAATTTGAAGATACATATATATGTAGCTAAAAACTGTCGCTGTTCAGCTTTTGTGCAAATGCGCTTAAAGCTTAAGGGGCGACATAAATAATGATTAATTATTGTGCTGAAAACAGAGCTTTAATTTTTGTCAATAAAGAAACCCAGAGTTCTAGGATTAAATAAATCTATTTCTCTACTTTCTCCAATGCAAAAATCAACAAAACATGTCCACGTGCATTTGCCTTTAAGCACTCGCACTCTTTCTCACATTACCTTCCCCTTAGCTTTTGATGCGTGCAAACTGAGATGACTAGTGTGTGCGCCTGCGATGGGGACAGAACATAGGCGCTACTCCTTTTCCTTGTGGCAAAACAAAATGGATTGCTCTTTAACTAAAACAGTTAACAGGCTGTCAGCGAATTGAGCAGAGAGCCGTGGCACTGAGCAAACATTGCGGCATATATTCATCTCTTTCGTGCCTAAGGGGCCGCTCGCTCATTGGTCCCCAACAGATGAGAGCCTGTTACAAAATTCACAAAACCGCTACGAATATAAGGCATTCACACTATTCAGATTCACTCACTCACTTGTAATCCCGTACTTGTCCTATGCCAGCGCCCACATTTCGTGGTTCGGTGGGGCATGGCATGCTGCGAATTCAAACGCGACTCGAGTGAGTTTGCCGAGTGGCGATTGTGAATACGAGTACGTAGAGGTTCGCTGCTGCTGCTCCTCCAGTTGCGATTTTTTCGTTGTAAAAAATGTTTGAACTGTTTTAAGTTTAAGTTTTAACGGTAACAGTAGAGCAGAAAACTGAAGAAAGTGGCCGGGTGAGCGGGACAAACAGATGCGCACCACAGCGCGGGAGAGGGACAGCGTATCGAGGCCATCACCTTGGCATTGAAATAAGCTTGCTCACACATACACACACACGCCGCGCATGCACGAGTGGGTGGGAGAGAGGGACAGAGAGCGCCCACGGGGCAGTTCATTTACCTTTGCTCCCGCCGCCTTGGCGTGGTGAATTAGGTTGTTATGCGGTTGCTGCCCGGGTGTTGCTTGGCCAAAAATGCAAATTATTCAGCTGGGCGAGCTCATCGAGGAGAAACAGAGATGGCGTTTAAAAAAATAGCTTTTTTTTTTAACAATTTAAACATTTTCAGATTATTATAATATTTATTTGGCACAGTAAATGTGATTTATTTTTCAAACTAATTTCACCATAAAAAAATAAATTTTTTAGAAAGAAATACGTATATTTTTGCATAAAAAAGTCTAGATAAAGTATTGCCAATGCAATTTGACACTTAAACTGAATTACAGGGTATCATATAATTTTTCTGGTTTCCTTTTGCTCACATTGAGAATTAGCAACACTGATCAGCATGAGCACGTTCCAAACGTTCTCTGGTCAAAAATCATGTTCACGATTATGGGTTGTTGTTGCTGGCTGGTGGATGTTGGTTATCTCATTTGCTTGTTTGCTGTTCGTGATCAAGTATGGCTCTTCCCCCCTGCCGCCGCCGCCGGCTGTCAAATGTGTTTCAAAGTCACTGCCGTGCGAGTGCGAGCGAGCCAACCATCCCTGACCCTACCCCATACTTATCCCCCAGCACCACCCACTTTTCGCAGGGGTGTGCGTGAGTGTGTGCTCCTCTCTGGAGCTTTTGTTGTTGTTCCGCTGCTCCAGTGTTTGTTTTATCATTCCAAGTGGCTGTTGGTGTTGTTGCTGGCGCTGCTCCCGTCATTATTTAGAACTTTTTGTTCCGTTCTCGCACCGTAAACGTAGCACACCACAAACACACACGACAAACCAAATACGGGTGTGTGTTGTATCATCATCATCAAGTGTCGTCGTCGTCGTTGTCGGCAGAATCGGGGAATCGGAACCAAAAAAAAATAAATAAATAAAGCAAACCTCTGGCAAAAAGCGAGCCCTACAAATTTGCTGTTCGCCTATTCGAAAATTTCACTAAAAATTGTTTGCACTCTCTCGCCGGGCATAAAATGAAAGTATCCTTTTGGCAACCGGCCCCAAAGCACAGCAGCACCCACTTGAGATTTTCGATATTCGAAGGGTACTAGATGGGCTTTTCGAGTCGAATTGTCGTTCTGTCGCACCTGTTGGCCAGGTGGATTGTGTCAACCTTGCCAATGAGCTTCAAGAATATTGATTTAATAATATTGGGGGTGCCTGCTCGCATGCAATTTTTTATTGATATCAGTGGCGTGTGAAGTGGAAATATTTTGGGGTCGAAATATTAAATTTTAAGGTGATAATTTAAGGTCGGTGGTAATCGAGCAAAAATCGATAGAGTTTTGAAATTTAAAAAAAAAAATTTAAAATACTAGCTAAAAATATGCTAAATATGGATTTTAAGGATTCCTATGGCAACCTGTTGTCCTTTTCAAGTCCTAATTCTAGGAGCATGTAAACGGATTTCTTAGGTTTTTCAACAAGAAGATCTATGAAATATAAAGATTATTAAAAATAATTTTCTGGAAATCTGGGGATTCAAAACACTCAAAAATATCTCCTCAAATATGCAATACATTTGTTGAGGCTTTAAAATCTTTGTACATTTTTTTTTGTAACGATGTTATATTTTGTAGGAAAGTTTTGTACAATATTATAAACACATTTTTAAAGCATAGTGATTTCTATTAATTTATTATTTATATAAAGAATTTAAGCGTTTTATTATATATTTGCTTAAGGAACTTAATTTTTTAGGTATTAAAAATTACACAATATATTATATATGCAGGTATGAAAAGTTGACCAATTTAAAGAAACTTAGTTAGATATATCCATACAAATTGATGGATTAAAAGTTTGATTTAGTTTGTTTTAAATAAATATCCAAAACATAAGATACCCGTCCTGGTTCCCCTGTGCTCCCCTTACAAAATCACCACCGGACTAGGTGTTGGCGTGACGTAATCGAGCGAGCTGAACAGCGGAACGAGCGAGGCAGAGGCAGAGGCAGAGGCAGCGGCGCTCATTTGACTGATACGCGACGAAACAAACCCAAACACAAACCGAGAGTGAACAATTGGAATGCGCGATAATCGGATTTTTCCACCCTCCCCACTGTGTGTGTGCACCTGTCCGCGGACTTCTGGTCGCCTGCTACGATAGTCAAGACTTCCCCATGTCGGCGTGTGTGCGCTGCGACTAAAACCGTGGAGGCCCCCGCCGATTGGGGAACGATTGGGGACCTTGAGAAGGTCTCGGTCGAGTGGGGGCTATAGTACGGTATAGTGGCGGAGCCCCTCAACAGCATGCATACCGCTGTCTCTATCTAATCCCTCTTTTTGCGAGTGAGAGTTTCTGTGTGTTGTGTGTGAGTGTGTGTGCTCCACCGCATCATCTTCCCCATCTTCCCCAGCTTGGGAGGAGGTGGAGAAATGCTCCCATGCACGCCTCTGCTCCGCTCTGCTATGGTTTCTGTTAGCCCGCCCTGCTAGTAGCCATCTTTTTCGATTTTTTGCCCAACAAGAGACAGCACAGCAAAGTGCAGAAATCGGAAAACAGAGAACAGTCAATGGTACCGCGGGGTAGCAGGGGAAAATGTACTGCAAGAAATGTATTTTAATTTGTAGGCTAATAAGTGAGATAAACAAGATATTGTAAATGAAATACTGGTAAGATTTTTAAATCCCTAGGAAAGATACCTAGTTGTAGGCAATAAAATACTTTAAGTACCGAATTAACTTTTTTTTTTACAATTTATATTCGATTAGTGTAAACCTTTAAGATAAGACTGTAATTTATGTAATTAAAATTGTATTTTATTTTGACTTTATTTAAAGATATTTTATTACTATTTGTTGTGTTCGAGATGATATTCTACTTTTTTTTTACATTTTTTTAAACTCCCAAATTATTTTTATAGATTTTAAATTTATAGAAATTTCCATAATAAAAATAAAATAGGAAATAAGTTTTCTTTTGACACCTGTAAACAAAGTATTTTCAGCAAAATTTAAATCTCAAAAGAGCGATGATGTTTGGAATTTGATTTTAAAAATTTAAATCGTAAATATAATCATTTACAATTCCTGAAATCAATTTCGTGTAATGAAACCTAATAAAATAACAGAATACAATTGAAATCTATAAAATAGATTATTTCTTCTTGTGCGCGATCGAAGTGGTAATGGGAAGTGGCTTTCTGGCCATGGTCTGAACGAGGATGGTGGCCTGTTTCCGTCGCGGTGGCTTGAATGCACGTCGGTGTGGATTCGGCGGCTTTTGCTCCGCTGTTCTGTGGTGCGCGATTACTTCTGTTTTCCTGGTGCAATTAAGCAAACGAAATATAATAATAATAAATTATAATTTTAGAAGGCGTGCCCCGCCGAACCAAAAAAGTGGCTAGAAGCGACAAAATCCCCTGCCCGGGACCTTGAGGCCATTTCTGTGGCCAGAGCGACGTTTGTGTGCTTAAAATATAATCGAACAGGCTCCAAGAAATTGCGCTATAAAAATGTGAAATTATAATGGGGAAAATGGTAGATGTGGGGGGAGGAGAGACGACAACAAGTGTTCCCTTTTTTGTTATGTTAATTTTACAGCCCCCAACAACCACGGCCCCCCAAACGATGTTAGCGTGTAGAGGAGCTACGGAACGGAACCCAACCCAATCCGCCGCGCTCAGAAGAAACCAATCCCGAATCGAAGCCAGAACCTGAAACCCAATCCCATGGCTCCTCCACTCGTAACCCCATTGTGGGGAGGGCTCGGGCTCCCAGCTCGGCTTCAGAGTTGCGTCCACTCTTTTGCTATTTCTATGACAACTTGGTAGCTCTTGGGTAACTTCTAATGATTTTCTATGCGCGTTGCTGTTAAGGAGTTGCCCCCGGAAAGCGGAGAGCCCCTACCATATGTTCATCTCTCCTGCCTTTTGGGATCCACTCCGATTATGTTGGAGGCGCTTTGTGGGTCCGAAATGTACGTTCTCGGTGGAGTTTGCGTCATGCCATGTTAATGGAACAGGCGATCAGAATCGTAAAGTCGCATACGTAACACGTAACGGCGAACGTCGAACGGCGCAACAAGACAAAGAGCGAGACGGCAGTAGGCAGTAGAGGGGAAAGTCGTACAGCTTGTTTGGGTGATTGTGTGCGAGAGTGGGGCCAATGTACCCGCGGCCAGTGCATTGCACCGTAATATTGTTCCCGCTCCTCGTTCGTTCTTTGCCCCTTTCTTTGCTCCTAAAAAAATAACATGAAGAAAGATTAAAATATAGAATCGTGTGACTTTGATTTTATATTTACTGAGTTTTGTTTTTACCCTAGGCTAAAGGTTATAAGATATATATTAAAATAAAGTATGTTTATAATTTATAATTTATTATTTAATAAGTTAGTGGTAGTAATATACTAAAGAAATAGATTAGTTTAAAAAAGATGGCCCGAGTGGATTAATAAATAAATTAATGGATTATTAAATATTATTGTATTTTATTTCCCTTGCAAATGTTTTATGCTTTATTGTAGTGTGTCAATAACAATAAAAATATTTAATTAAAAAAAAGCGAATAAAAATTATCCCGCAAGATACTCATACAATTAGAAAAGAAATAAAAGGAAAAATAAATAAAATACTAGAATATTTCAAAATTATTGTAAACAAAACATATCCAGAAGTTTTTAGTTCTATCCTATTCCTTGTTTACGCTGTCATTTTCTGCCCTTCATATTCCCCTTCCTCCTTTATTCTTTGGCTTTGTGCTGCAATTACGCCAACGTCATCACAATTTCTTCTATGTGCACGTCGCTGCACTTATCTCGCTCACACACACCTATTCCACGAATGCACTCTCCCTCTCTGAGAGCAAAAAACAAGAGCTGGGCTAGAATGAGGTGATTATGGTGGGGGGGAGGGACAGGTATATTGCTAGGGCTCCTATCACCGCCCCCTTCTGCCTTGCTAGCTTGGAAAACTGTAATGTGTGTGTCTCCCCTCTCGATGCACTCGTACTCGCACATTTGAAAAGTGCATCGAGTGCAGCGAAAAGTGCATCTGCCGATGCTCGGCCATCTGTGCTCCGCCAGCCGACGAAGAGCTCTGGTGGGACCGAAACAGAAACGAAGCCTAGTCGGCGGCGAGCCTAGTTCCGAATGCAGTTGCTGGGAAAACTCTTTCGGCTTTCGGTTTTTGGTTTTCTGTTAGACGATCTCTTCTAGCGGCAGCCCGAGCCACCGACACCGAGCAGCACCGCTGCACTTGCA
The DNA here is from genome assembly GCA_008042675.1 of Drosophila seguyi. Classification (NCBI taxonomy): domain Eukaryota; kingdom Metazoa; phylum Arthropoda; class Insecta; order Diptera; family Drosophilidae; genus Drosophila; species Drosophila seguyi. The sequence continues at coordinate 214,439 of VNJU01004231.1, forward strand.
ACACACCTGTGCAACTCCAACTGGTTGCATCTATTTGGCGCCTAGGAAAAATCCTGTCCACAGTTTTTCCCCAAAATGGAAAACCCCATCGGGCTGACAAGCAACCGCATAGAAGTCCCGGCTGCCCCTTGAAATAGAAGCACCCCGCGCTCTTCAAAACTCGGGCTAAAAATCACATTTTGCTGGCGTTGCACCGATGAAAAATGGTTGAAAAAAAAGCGGTTTGAAAAAAAAACGTTGTATGATTTTTCTTCGTCAATATTTTGTAACAGAGGCGCAGCACCGATGCAGCCAGCGATTTCTCGGCTTCTCGGAATTGTGTAACGAAATAAAAATGCACAGTGCAACCGACAGTCTGAGCAAGACGGGGGCGAAAGAGGGGACAAAAAAGAGAGCGAGCAAGCGAGAAGTCACCTTCTCTTTAAGTTGCCTTTTTTCAAAGCGAGCAAGCGAGACAAAGACTTTTGGACTGAAGACCAAAAGAGCAATGCAGTTTGCTCACAGTGGAACTAAGACAGTTCGATTGCAATAAACTGAAATGCACTTTGAGCTAAACACGTATTTTTCATTTAAAGACCATAAAATGACACTTTCGTCAATTCAATTTTAAATCCGATTTTTTAATCAACAATTCTTTTATTATTTTTTAATTTTTATTTGTTATAAATTTGTTTGTTTATTTTCTTAGCAAGTCCATTCCACTGTGCAACTGCATGGCACATGTGTGAATGCACTGCCGAGCGAGAAAAGGACAGATATATGTAGGTTCTCTCACATACAAAAAACGGTCATCTGAATTGAAGAGAGGGAAAGAGGTACGGAATGGGGGACAGTGCAAGAGCAAGTGCATCGGATTGCAAGCCGCAAAACTGTGCCCCCACACGCCAAAACACGAAAACAGCCCAGAAGACGAAGGCGCACTCAGCGGCGTGCAGCAAACGCAGCAGCATTCGTCATTCATCTGTGCACTCTGCCTGCTGATACGACGGCAGCACTGGTATTGGTACACATTAACATTGTATCGAGATTTGCGAGGAGACTCAGCGACTGCAAAAAATCGGTGGGCGTCCTGCTCCGCCCACTTTTGCTGCTCTCGCTTACTCTCCTCTCTCTTTCTCTCGCTCACGGTGGGGCTTTTGCAAGTGCATCGCGCGGCTGCGAAATCTGGGCTCCTTTTCCCAATGTAACACAACCATGCACCATGCGAGCGAAGATTGCCCTAGGGTTCCATTACGACACATATGTACGCTGATTTTTTTCAAAGGATTTTAATGGGGGGCTGCTCGCAAAATCGAAGAAGGAGAGAGTGCGAGAAGAGTGTCCATTACAACTCCAACTTCTCCTGGCTGAGACATAAGTTGAATACATTCCCCTTGCGAGTTCCGCTCCGGGCTTTTTTTCCTTTTCCCCGATTGTTCCTCCAAAATGTGAGCTGCGTGCACAAAAGTAACAAAATGTACTGAATGCCATCAGGCTCCCAGTTTTGGGGAGAGCGTCGATTTTACATTACGCTGTGTGCTCAGTACGGTACACGCGCTCATTGCGCGATGCCCCCTTCCACTCGCGCTCTCTCGCCCCCCTTGTTGTGTGTTTCTGTGTGTGCGAGTGTGTGAGCTATACTTGCGCGCTTGGGCTCCCCATTTACTGCTGTACCCCTCTTTCCCACAGGCAGTAATGACTCCACACCACTCCCCGTTTGTATTTTTTTTTTTTATTTGTTGTTGTTATTTGTTTGGCTTTTGGTGGGGTCTTTGCTCTCGTTTGCTTTATCATTCTTTTGATGATGCGTTTTTGTTGTTTGTGTGCGAGAGCGGGCACTCACAACCATGCCAAAGCAGCGCCTGCAGCAGAGGCAGCAACACATTTTGCAAATGCAATGGCGGTCGTTCTCTCTCTGGAGCTTTGCAGCTGCAATAAACTATTTTTTTTAAAGAAAGAAAAAAGTTTTACAAACAAATTTTATTTTATGTACATATATTTCCGCTTAATACTTTGAAAAGTATAAATTTTAATAATAATAACAAACTACATATAAAAAGTACGAAGAAAACAAATATTTTATATCCTATTATCGAGGACACGCCCCTCAGCATTAAGATGAACACGCTTGAAGCATTCCTTTGGAAGGAACCTGAAATGGGATGGTTCTAATTATATCAATATCTAATTAAAAATGAGATTTATACCTGTGAATCACTGGTGATATTAAATCTGGATTAACAGTCTTCATATCTGTGGGTTTGGTCACCAGGGAAACCAGAGAGCCGACCACGAGAGCCGTTAGCACTCCTATGGGGGTCACCCAAAGGTAGGATAACCGGTAGAGGGGAAATACTAGATCCTCGTCCTTCCAAGTACTTGCCTGAAGTGTCACATTGCCCGTGCAGCCTTTCACCGATACGGGAAGTTTCTGGGAAAACAGTTCTCCCGCTGCGGCTGTGATCTGCATTCCGAAAGTTATCCATCCTGAAAGAAGGAACCCAGCTATTGCTCCCACTGCTGTCCCTATGGTATTTGCCCAGGGAACCAGCATTCCCAGAGTAAAAATCCCAAAGGTAGCTCCAGATGCAATGGCTGCCACTGAGGTCCAGATGCTCAAGACGCCACTTGCTTGCTCGAGGAGGAAGACTAGAGCAAATGAAAGGACACCTAGTATAACGATGCTGGATTTAACCAAAATAGTGGAGGCTCTTTCGCTGAGCTGCATTTTAAAGCAGCCACGGACTATATCCTCGAGAATCACCAGCGATGTGGAGTTGAAGTACACCGAAAGGGAACTCAGACCAGCTCCAAATATACCGGCTATAAACAGGCCGGGCATGCCATAGATGTGACCAGCGATCTTGATCACAAAAAGGGGCATCAGTTGATCATCGTCCTGGTCGGATAAGATAATGAAACAAGTAATATTAAATAACTTAAGCTATGCACCCACCAGAATCATTCCCGCACTCAATGGATCGCAGTCCTGGTAATTGTGGAAGATCAGCACTCCCAAGAAGCAAAGAATAAATATAAAGAGGGCCGATCCAACGCTGAATATGCCTATAGCTGCTCTGGCCTTATTGAGCGAAGGCAGGGACATGTACCGATGAACCATCGTGGGGGATATCGCGTTAGCCGAAGTCCAATAAAATAAGCCCCCGATGAGAACGCTCCAAACTGTTTGGCGGTCGTACATTGAGGGGCTGATGTTGGCAATTATGAGACGACCTCCCTTCTCTAATCCTTGCCAGAACGCCGCCAAGTCCTCGATGTAGCAAGTGGCTAGAATAGCCACTACCAAGACGGAGATAAACATGATCACCACCTGCCAAACATCTGTGTGGACCACAGCCTTCAGGCCGCCCTAAGAACACGTAAATAATATAAGGTAAATATTTTGAATAATAATTGCACAATTAATAAATTTAAAACTCTTACCAATATAGTGTATATAACGCAAGCCACAATAATCAATACTTCTATAAGATACATATTAAGCCCAGATACTGCATTTAAAATAGATTAAATGAGAATATTGAGGTATTTAAAAGTAAAGCTTACCCTGATTAAGAGCCAGAGCAGGTAAATAGACCAGAAAAGGTAAATATAAAGTCTTAAAAAAGACTTAATAATAAGTAAACGTATTATTTAGATATATGCAGTTAACTTACCACATTAGACACAAAAATAAAAGAGGCTATGCTTCGTATTCTTGAATGAAAACGCATTTCCAGATACTATTTAAAATATCAAGTATTATAGATAAGAGAAGAAATTAACGATTTTCCGACCTACCTCGAATGATGAGCCAACCTGAAGAGTGGAAAAGACTGGTAAGTAGATATATGAGACAATCAATCCATGGACAAGAATTGGTATGATAATAAGACAATATTGTGTGCCGTAACTATAGATTTCTGAAGGGGTGCCAAGAATTGAAACTCCCGAAATGTAGCTGGAGAAAGACAAAACAAAAATAGTCAATCTTATTAATTAATTACTATAATTAAATCTCACCTGGCTATAAGACTCATAGCTACGGGCAGCACTTTAAGATTTCGGGATCCCATCAGATACTCGTTCATCTTTTCCGATCCCAAATCCCGCTTTAATATTTTCACTGGAAGAGCGGGTGAAGGACATGTTTCCGCACTCCTTTGGTTTTTTCTAAATTTTAAGATTTAATATTTTATTCTTCTGAGTTAACTTTAGAATTAATGGAATCTACTTACTTTATCCAACCGTAATACACGCCTATGCCAATGGATAATGTGGTCGTGCCAAGGAACACGACATAGTCGACAACGCCAAACCTATAGCTGTCCATTCTCAACGAAGTCTTCTAGGCTAATGTCGATGAAAGCTAATTAGGTTGTAGATAGAACTGAGATTTGCCTTTATCTTGGTAATATAACCTACGGGTTAGTTACACTAGTAACACTACGGTGTTACTTAGTTATCTGAAATTCTTATCTTGTGCACAAGTATAAACTGCAGAGTCTTATCAACACCATTTCAAGACCTTAACTTTTATCGAAACGTTTTATTTTATTTATTGACAGTGTAAAATATTGGATCTATAGAATATATATAATAGAGCCAAAACTCGACCACTAACCCAATGCGAAAACTAAGAATTAAAATAAAGAGCTGCTGCAAACCTTTATAGAAAAAAAGCAGGAAGCCAAGGTGAAGAACAAGGTGGGAGAAATAGGGAATAAAAGACTCAAAAGTTACGGAAGTGAACTTATGGCCACCCTTTCACTTTCTCCCTTTCCTTCTTAATCAAACTCTTCAGAGTCCAAGACTATGGGTCAATTTAATTAATAATTTCTCCAATTATAATTGTGAAAAAGAACCACGTGCATACCGGCAAAACAATAAACACAAAACACAACCGAGCTTAATGCTCATCGGGCTAGACTAACCGGACCCTAATATGTGATCTTTAGGCAGATAAAGCGCTTATCAGCTGCTATTTTACGACTTGGATAAAGATTTAAAAAGAAGCGTTGTAAAGCTTGAACGAATTCGATCATTTGGAGATGGACCTCTGAAAGCTTTGAGTGCTGAATCTTTACCAAACAAATATAATTAAAAGAAATAAATAAGTAAAAGATAAATATTCATATTTTTATTATATTTCAAAACTTTATTACATTTGTATAGGTAATTTCTAGTCGAATCCTTATATTCCACCAATAAATTGTATAACAGCTTCAAGACTGAGGCTTAGGGAATTAATTTTTTTAGTGTGTAAAATGAATGTTTAACTTCTTGATATGTTTACATTACTTTTGAGACTTTTTCCTATAAACTAAATACATATTACCAAAGGTAATATAATCATTAAGATGAGAAATGCCTATAAGCAAGTTTAGTCGCTAGCAGAAAATTGTCCTGCATGTCCTATAAACATTAATCATCTTAAAGCTTGTATTTAATATAAGTTTCTTCAGATTTCCACGGGGGAATGCATTATTTGGAATGCGTAAAAATATGCAATTGCCCTTAAACTCGGATATGTTTAGTTCTAAAATTCGAGGAAGGATTTCTTCTGCTTAATTCGTTTAAAAGTTGGTTGATATGTTTACGATTTGTTTAGTCTTACATTCTAAGAGATGTTTTGGTTCCTAAAAAGCTAAAAGTGCTCCATTGATATGTATCGATTGCGACTTGTGGATCAACAAGTTGAATAACTAAAGTAAACTAAATTGTGACTTCAGTAACAGAGATAACATCGCTATAAAGCGGTCGTTTGAAGGATAACTTGGATTCTACTTCTCCTTTTTCTTCGCTGGTGGCATCTTTAACTACTTATCACAGTTTTAAAAGGGGTTCTCTATGCTCCACTAGAACTCGCCGGCTTTCGGGGGATTAACAGCCCCGCAGGCTTCTTTAAAATTGGTGGCATTCAGCGGACTAAAGTAATCCTCGTGCAGGAAGCGTATGATGTTCTCAATGGGACACAGATCGGCCTTGTTACCCCTGGAGTCCCTGGTAACCCTCAGGCTCTTGCCGCCCTCGCAGAAATCGATCTGCTGGGTCACATCTCTGCCGTTGTACACCACACGGAAATAGTAATCCGTGTGCGCCTCGCTTCGATATACTTCGAATGCCAGTCTGGAGGCATACGCTATGGTCTGACCCTGATTGGGACTGATGATGCCCAAGGCTGCTGTCAGGTATTGCATGGTGAAATCGTGTCCGGAATATAGCACAAACTTTGTCCTATCCCCGGAGATCATCTTCAGCATATAGCTGACAATATGACGAATCATGCCGTAGGAACGCAGCAATCCGGATAGTTTGTAATACGAATGGCCGGCAGAGCGTTGGGATAGCTCATCTGCAAACGACATTAGGGTGTCGACATGGGCAGGTTCCACGCAGCCCTCTTGGGGGGACTCGTCTGCCTGCAAAGGGGGGTTTCCGTTCTCCACCTCTGGGGAATCGGGCTCCATTTGACCTTGTGTCTCCTGAAATTTTCAAAACAAACACAGATTTTATGGGAACAATGCACCTCAAGGTATCCATGATATATTACCTGCAACAGATTGGCTGCCGTCTCATCCTGATCTATATTGATTACATCCACCAGCTCCTGATTGGAGTTCTTCTTAACGGGCTTGGGAGTGACAGGCGGCTTTTTCCTTCGACATGGCAGGGCAGCATCATGGCATAGGATCGTTAGCAAGGCATCCACCACCTCAAAGGGATTACTGATCCCATTGGGCGTGTGCTGTAATATGGTGCCGCCGATCCACTGCATCACGCCCAGCACATCGTTACGCTTCATTAGCTGCTTGTCCCCCATGGCTTCCAATCGTTTGCGGAGCAACGCCGACTGGGGACAACTGCACTCGCTAAAACAGAACGCCATACTGTGCGATTCGCGGACATTCAGGGCCAACCATTTGTCCGTCGGCAGCAGAGAGAACAACATGGCCAGGGCGGACTGGAAGGTGCGCCGATAGCGTGTGGTAAAGACCACCACTTCGTCCGAGTTCAGAAGCGTGTGCGGAGTGGTTTCCATCGAAGCACGATTTGGATTTGGCTTGAGCAGGAGGCCCAAGGCATGGGCATACACCTGATGCATAATCTCTCCAACGTGGAGCAGCTGCGAGATGCCCCTAGCAGAAGGGAAATAAAAATAAAAAATGTCTTATTACAGATTCCCCTCTGGCTTAGCCCACTCACTTGTAGGTGAGTTGCCCCAGCGGACAACCGCGCTCCGTGGCCGGAAGCAGGGGAAACCCATGGAATGGCCCCACCTTATTCCAGTACATGTGATTTGAACCGGAGGCAGAGCTGCTTGAATTGAACAGAAAGCTGCGATATCTGAGGAGGAGAATGCAAGCAATTAAGGCTTATTCCCTAGAGATAGTGAAAGTTACCTATTAACCAGGTTATCTGTGCCACCAGTCACCCCACAATTGATGCCAGCGCTACGGACATGGGATATGGGTCCGCGATCTCCGTGCCTGATGACCAGGAGCACGCCCTGAAGCTTCCAACCCTCCAAGAGGCCGCCATCATCGAAACGCTGGAGCTGTGAGAGCGGTGCACAGCGCTCTCTGTACTTGGCGAATCTCTGGGCGGTGGAGGAGGCTTTCGCTGGGGCGCCTTCGCCGCCACCCAAGGAACTGCTGACGGTGCCAGAGGAACTGGGACCAAAAACTGAGCCACCGCCAGATGCGCTCTCAACATTGCCCATATAACGATACATTCCTGAAAAAGGAAGCATACAAGTTTATATTTGATATTAAATATTTAAGGAGTTACACTTACCCGCTATCAGCAGGAATATCCAAACGCTGAGCAGCACATAGCAGTAGAAGGCACGATGTTGAGTGACCACACGCATCAGTTCCTTGAGCAGCCGCATCCTGGCCAACACTCCTCCACTCGCTCTTGCCTACACGGTTGCTCCTTCCACTCGGCATCAACTTGATGGTCGGCACTCTTGAAGGGTTCTGGGCTGAATATAAAGCTTCGTTGAAATCCCTGTCCAGCGTTAGGTATTCCGTGGAAATTGTGTTTTGTCAGCTGGCTAAAGAAAAGAAAAAAACCTGGTTTACTTTTGTCAAGAGGAGCGCTGCTTGGGGTGGGGACAGCTGTCAAGAGTCTACGTGGAGCATGTCCAATTGCCAGGGGCATGCGCACTGGAGGCCACAGCGTTATCAGCTGTTCTGCAGCACAGGGGTGGCCAAAAGGGGAGACTAATTTGAACTGAGAATCAAATAAAATTATCAATTGTTAGATTACTCTAATAAATTTCATAGAAAAGAAGATGTATAGGCTTAGCATCAAGCTTGAGTGCACTCTTTAATAACAAATTAAATATGTTCCCAATACATTTGTGGCTTTGGCTCGAAGGCGAAATAAATATGCGTAAACTGTTGGCTTTCTGTCAGCCGGAAGGCGGGGCTTCATTCGCCTTTACGGCCTTATAAATATAATATATATATGTATGTTTATAGGTTTAAATGTATGTTTTCTGGTAGACCAAAGATCGTGGTGGGACTGCTGTGAGATTTGAGATTCAGCCTAGTCCTGCGCAGCAGTCAAGGCCAAAACAGTGAAGCGCACTTCGTTGGGATCGCGAGCCATAAATTCTTTGCAGACCTTGGCGGCATCCTTTACAAAGGTCTCTTCCGAGGTGGCGCCATGCTTAATTGGGAAGGACTTGCGTCCATCTAGCTCGTATAGGGTGCCTTCAATGTTCACCAGGGAGATAAAGTGGTGGATGACCGTCTCGTGCTCAGAGGCATTGGTCTGACCTTCCTGAGCCAAGGCCTGATGGTCGGCAGTGAAGTCCTTGTCGGTCTCTAAAGCCTGACCACGCTCCTCCGGGGATAGCGAGGCTGTCTTTTCCAGAAAGCTCTTCAGAACGCCACTTTCGATATCGACTCTGGAAGGGATCAACAATTACATTTGTTGCTCTTCTACAAAAATAAATAATGAAAGCCTACTCTTTGTTGTTGGCCACGCTGTGGATAAGAGCCACGGTGCCACAGGCGTTGTGGGTGTACTGGCGCATATAGAAGAGATTGGTGGGATGCTCTTCCTTCACCTCCTTGATGCGCTCATGCTCCTCGGCGCGATGCTTCTCATACTGCACAAATATGCAATGTATTTAGCTTAGAAACGACCGAAAATGTCGAATACCAGGGACAACTTACAGTTTCGCTGCAGGGAAACAGCAAAATGAAGGCCTTTACTGGACGCGGTATCCATTCCAGTGTATCCTCGTCCAGTCCGATGACGTCAGTCACCGACCAGGCTGGCGACACGCCCAGCTTATGTATGTACTTGGTTAGTACCTAGGAATGGGCAAAAAATGGCGTCTTTATTCTTCAATTACAATTTCCAAGGAGTGGATCATTTTCGCAACAACAACCAATCGCCAAAAATTGGGAAATTAGGCCACTATTTAATTTGCTTACCTCCGGGTTAGATTCAAGTGGCGTCCAGGTCGACATTTTGTAGTTTTTTGTAATTTAGTTTCGACTGCGCTCCGAATGAAAATTCAAAGGAAAATGATTCCAGACAGATTGAAAAGTTTTTGTCTAGACAATTACCGGCACTTTTGCTTTCAAAGTGTTGGAAAGCTTTTCAAAATTAGCTTAAATTGTTTAGGCTTAATCGATTATTTTTTAAACTTTATTTTGAAAGTGTTTAATTTTTTTAAATTTATTTTATGCAAAAACATTCAATTATATAACAAATAAGATGTCAGGAAAAAAACAACTAACGGTTTTAAAAAATTAAGTTTAATCGCCTTGACTTATCGATGATTTCTGTCTGTGCTAAAATGACTTGTAGAATTGTGCAGCACTGGTTTCACAATGTTTACAACATGACCAAAGCGAATAAAACACCGCAAAAACCAAGTGAAGCCAATTTAAATGTCGCCTTGACGCCAGTTCGATGTGAGTTACCTTTAAATATTGTGTGGGATCCGAACTTAATCACACATTTGTAGATCTGGGCAGCCCCCGCCAGCAGTCTCCGATAACAACCCGCGATTCGAACTTGGCGACCTGCAAAACTCGACTGGACAGCTTAACCAAGCAGCTGCAGGATAACTACGCCAAATGGCAACTGGCCCAACAGCGCGGCACGGCTATTTGCTATGCCATTGAAGCAAAGAAGACGAAGTGCTTGGATAAAAGCGAGGACGAGCGGAGTAAAAGCTATCCGGATGATCTGATCCTGCCCTGCAACAAGCTGGCCATCATAGCCTCCATTTTCAGCGATATAGCTAAAAACACAAAGGAGATTCTACGGCAACTAAGAGCTATTTCTAAATTGCCTGGTGCTGCTGCGGATATCACATTCTATAAATCCTGGAAGCTGCCACAGTTTGTTGCATTTACCAAAGAATTAGCGGAAAGATACGAACAGGAGGCTGTAATTAAAAGGGATGTGTCGGGTAAGGATACTCTAAACGTCTTACATACATATGTTTTTAATAATATTTTTTAGAAAACATTGCACACGCAATTGAAAGGAGCCAACTGATAGCCTACACTACGTTCTGGGAGTTTCCCGAGCACGTAGACAACTATGTGCACTTGGGTTTCCTTCTCCTCTCCGAAGAACTCAATTTAAGACAATAAACTCAAGCAAATTTTGTATTTTAATACTTATTTTTGTGACTATTCATGTTGGGCAGTTTGTCTACATTACATCATGAGATTCATATGGAAAGCTTAACCGAAAAATTCGTACAACTTTGGGTTTATGAGAAAATAGGAATGCAACAACTAAATGCTTCGTATATACTTTAAGTCTGAACTGAGATCCTTTCCAAACGGGGAGCGGCTTGGAACTTGCTCCACCACCAGTACCAGGCGCAGGAAAATCCCACCGCCAATGTGGTAAAGTACACGATTGTGGCCAAGCTGAACTTATTCTGTAATAATAAAAAGGGTAATTAGTTATTATAACTTAAAAGGTTGTTCAATAGTTACCTTTTTTGAGTTCTCATTGGCCTTGTTATCCTTTTTGTTCCTTAGGGTCTGAACATTGGTCTCGATTTTCCTGAGGTCATTGGCTATTTCATCCGCGATTTGCTTCACGTTTTTAAGTGTTTCCAAAGCAAAGCGGCTTGCATAGCGCTTATCGCCCACGACAACGTCCTCCGGCGGCAACACCTGCAACTTGTAGTTGGTGGCGGCCAGAGAGGCACGCAGGGACATAAAATGATTCCCGGCATTGCCCAGAATCTGGTTGTTATAGGCATTCGCCTCCGGGGCATTGCAGATGTACTCGTAGCTGGGATCCTGATTCGGCATCTGGGCAAACATGCACAAGAGGTCTTTGCGTTGCTGCTTCGATTTAAAGCCGAACAGCTCCAAGTCCTCCTCGGTGAGCGATCCTAGATCCCGGGAGCTGACGTCCTCCGAAATCAGTTTGTCCACACAGTTGCTGGCGTGATCCGTCTGCATGGTGTTGTACAGCAGGGTGTTAAGGACCTCGCGTTCATGGCGCGAGTTCGTGCTAGCCTTCTTTTTTATCCACGGACGGCGCTCGTTGCCCAGGAAAGTGCTATCCAGGTCCTTTTGCTGCGTGCGCGTGTGGAAGTCCTTGTTGGCGTCAAATTGCACGGCCGTTGGCATATTGGCCAAGCCGCTTAATGGCACATCATCTGTGGACATTTTGCGTGCCTTAAAAACCTTACTTTTAATCACTAAACCAATTAGTTTAGCGTTTAAATGCAAATGCGCTAAGCCGAGATCTGTTTGACCAGTGTGCGGGAGTTACACAGCACTGGACTATAGGGTTAATCGAAACATCGAAAGAGGCGATATAAACCAAAAACACTTTTTGGGAAATTTTTAATTGTTTTATTCCGACAAGAATGATTTTTAATACAATAGATTTCTCACATACAAACACCATTTACGTTTCAGACTTGCCTAAGACTTAATAGATTTCTATGACAAGCAATTCAACCTTTCATTATCGGCGTACCCACAAAAACTTCATTAACGCATTAAATGCTAAACATTTTTATTTTACCATGTAACAAACTTGTAAATTGTGCCTAACTATCTTTTTTCTCAACCTGTGGCTGTGGTCTGTACACCGGTGTACTGGTGGTGGCCGCCTCCTGCAAACGCTTCATGAACAAGGCTTTCCGCTGGTCATCAGCACTTTGTTTGACACTCGAACCGGAGGCCTTAATGCGTTCAATTTTTTCGGCATTTGGTTCGGTCAGCAGCATAAGACCGTAGCCCATCCCACCGAAGCCCAACAGCCACAGCACGGACTTAAAGTAGGGATTGCTTAGCATGTTGGAATAATCCTAGTCGTTCTTCTTCTGGGCGCTCCAGTAAATTGCGTCCGTCTGTCGCACTTTACTATCTCCCACGAGTTCGCCGATCTTATAGTAGTAGTCAAGCACGAAGGGATAGTTCTCGTGGATGTGCTGGCGGAACTCTGCAGGAGAATCCTTATTTATTATTTGGATACTTATGTAAAGCGCCGCAGCTCTCTCACCTCGATTTGTGTTCATGCGATAATAAACACCGTAGCTGGCTGCAAAGCAAACTGCCTCCAGCACAAACAATGTCTTGGCACTTCCCTTGATGAATTTCCAAATGGCGGGCTTGGGTGTTTTGGGCAGCATTACAGAAGAGTAAAATAAAAATTAAGCACGTTTGCTTGGAGAAAAACAAAAAAGTTGCTTACGCAGGTGTATTTGAAGCAGTGTTGGCTAACACCCAAGCTGAACAGCTGTTCGACCGGCTGGCTGTGTGCGTATGTATGTACTGTTGCTGTTTCTGCTTCCTCTTCCACTGTTTATCTCACGTTTTTGTTTTTGCACTGATAACGCGACGCAATTAGAAAATAGTTTTCCCAAGCCGATGGAAATTGCTTAAGATGAGTGGCAATTTACATGGACTCAGCTGGTTTCCACACTTCCCCGACAAGTTTGTGTCGTGGGGCCAGGAAATCCACTTGTACGAGGTGCGCAGCAAGGACGATCACAATCACAGCCAGAAAAGTGAGTTTATGTCTGAAACTCCATATGTTTGGTTTGCTTGGCTACCAACTTGTGCTATTATTTCAGGTCGCCTGCCGTATATGTCAGTAAATTACCTGGCCAACGAGTCCCGCTACCAATATGCCCGCTGCGTGGCCGCCTCCTATCACAGTGATCAACCCATTATTGCCGTGGGCCTAGCGGACGGCAAGGTTGGGATCTGCAATTTTCGTGACACCTACGACAGTAGCTGGGAGTACAGTGAGTGCCGACGATCTTCTTAGCTATCATTATGCTTCTAGCGATTCATTTTTTAGCACCGCGGCAGCAGCGCATGTGCACGTGCCTGGCATGGAACGAACTGGATGCGAATATACTGGCCATTGGCCACGATCGCCATCGAAATGACTCCTGCATCACCATCTGGGACATTGAGCGCGGTGTGCCCAAGGAGACGTCCAACTTCTTTGGCGTCGGCGAGTCCGCCAACTCGCTGTGCTGGGATCGCAATCATCGCACTGTCATTGCGGGCATGAGCCAGAAGATGATCAAGCTCTTTGATCTTAGGCGTGAGTCCCTATTACCAACCCTCTTTTTCTCAATCTCAATCTGTAATACTAATGTTCTCGCCATAGAAAGCAACGCTACCTGCCAGAGCATTCAAACAAAGACAGTCCAGGGCCTATCGGTCTCCCCCAATGGCAACTATCTTTGCAGCTACGTGGACTCTGTGATTACGCTGTGGGATCCGCGCAACATCAAGGGTCCGTTGCGTCAGATCCAATCATCCAAAAATCATCTGCAGATTGCCTGGTGTCCGACAAGGACGAGCTTGCTCTCATCCCTGCAGCGGGACTCGCCCTACCTCACTTTGTACGACATTCGGAGTGTGGATAATGAAAACTCCGGGGAGATTTACCATGTAAAAAGACAGATCAGTCCGTTCCCGGCTAAGTATCAGCACAGTGGAAAGTTTGCCTACGTCAACTGCCACTCTTGGCATACGCGGGACTTTGAGAGGGCCCTACTTTTGGCGGATGCTCTAAACATTTTGGATTTCCGACTCCCCGCCACATTGCATACAGCTTACAGCAATCGCCGGAAGTTGCCGCTGCTCATGCAGCATCCTTTATACGCTTCTGCCGCCGCTTCACCTTCTTCAACGAATGCGGCCACACCCACTCAGCAACTGCCCACGAGCAGCTGCAGCACAAATAGCGGAAGCTGTCTGGACTTCCATAGTCCGGGTGTCGGCGGAGGCTCCGCCCTAAATGTGGACTATTTGGAGCCGGAGCTGTTCGAACTTGATCTAGTGGACGAGACCCTTCAGCGCGCTCTGGAGGATTATGGCATAAGGCCCGATAACAAGCGATTCGCCGAGCTCCATTTGACGCCGTACCTACGCAACGTCTGGGCCACCTTGCACAACGTCTACAGCGAGGAGCGATTGACGGGCCTGAAGGCCACTCTGGGCATTAATTTGGGGCACACGTCGGAGGCCTTAATGGCCAGTTCCCGAATCGAATCTCAGCCGCTTCAGTGGCCAGAGGGCATTAATAACTCCAACAAGCTAATATGCTACAGGAGCGAGCAGCGCGATTCAGCCCTCAACCTTTGCGGCTGGGTCTTCGAACACGAGCTGGAGCGCTTTGCCGACCAGTTGTTTGCCAACAAGGAGTACAGCCGAGCGGCGATGATCTGTGTATTCCATTTGAAAATCTATCATGCGTGCACAATCCTCTCGCTGGCAGCGGACAAAATGAAGGATCCCAGCATGTACAGGATCACGGTGATCGCCCTGTCCAGCTTTAACGCGGATCGGTGCAGCTCCTCGTGGCGGAATCAGCGTTCCAGTGCCAATATGCAGATACAGGATCCACATTTAAGGGCCATCTTCTCGTTTCTCACCATGGAGAAGGATAACTTTGAGGCGGTGCTTAAGGAGGAGGGCGTGTCGCTAGCGGATCGCATGGCCTTTGCCTGCAAGTATCTCTCGGAGACAAAGCTGGCCGACTATGTCTTGCAGCAGATCCAGGCGGCCATTGATAGTGGCGATCTGAATGGATTGCTGCTCACCGGAGAGTCCTTGGACGGCATCAGCATATTGCAGTCGTATTTGGACACCAGCTTTGATGTGCAGACGGTGGCCCTGGTGGCCATCAACTATTTCCGGCAGGAGTACTTCGCGGATAAGCGCATTCAGTACTGGATAGCCAGCTACCTGGATTACCTCAACAGCTGGGGCTTGTGGGAGAAACGCGCTGAGTTGGACATCAAAATAGAGAGCATTCGATCGTCGTCGCGCAGCTCTCGAACCGTATTCCTATCCTGCAATTTCTGCGGAAAGTCTGTGTCGAACGCCCTGCTAGACGAGCCACGTCCGAGGAGCACCACCACTAGCACCAATCGCCTTTCATCCTGCCCCAGTTGCCGAAAGCCTTTGCCGCGCTGCTCGCTCTGTCTGATGCACATGGGCACCATGGTAAACAATGGCGAGACGCCACATACTGATGTCTCCTCCGGCTGGCAGACGAAACCCTTTTCCAAGTGGTTTTCCTGGTGCCAGACCTGCCGTCACGGTGGCCACACCGAACATATAATGCAGTGGTTCAAGTGAGTAAAAGGATTATCTTTGTTACTTAATAACGTAAAATTTATTTATTTTCTTGTTTTCCATAGACAAAATTCAGAGTGCCCGGTGTCGTCTTGCAACTGTCGCTGCTTCGACATGGATGGCACCAAGCCAAATACGTTAAGAGACATTTCCTAGCTGTCCGGACACCGGTGGACAGACAGCCCATTCAGAGCCTCCAAACACGCCCATATGCTATATGCATTAAGTTATTCATTTGTTCCAAAAACGCGCGCGCCTTAAACAAAAAAAAAACTCAGAAGTGTTCATTGTACTTAGACAACAGGGGATGGATGTGCCCGTAGCTTTAGTGTTTATTATGACCTACCAGCTTTTAGCTGCTCAATTGCATTTTATATTTACATTCAAAATAAAGGACTAGAAAGAGAATCAACGGATTTCCCAGTCTTCGTAATATGTTAAGTACATGGTACATGGAGAGAGCCTTCTTATGGTATCAGAAATATATTTTAAGTACACAAATCTCAACTCAAAGTCAACCGTAAAGATCCCATCTCTATCAGCTTTCCAGTCATAAAGACGGCAGCGAAATGATGAAGATTAATCAGTCGTTCGCCGGAGATGGATCGGCAGTCTAGGGTGTTCTCGTGGCTGTGCTACGTGCCCCTTCTTGTCTTATTAACCCTTATTAGGGGACAAAATGCCGGATTGTTTTCCACCAACAAGAGAATACTGGACCGAATCGAAAGACCCATGGTTGAAGAAGAGGATCCCTGCAAAAATTTCAAGGATTACGCCAAAGGTCTGAAGACCACACTGACGTCCCGGTTCGATGCCCAGGAAATGATGAACCCCAAGTTTCTGGCCCTGTTTGAGCAATTAAAGTTCCGAACCTTTGAGCCAGGCAGTCTGGAAGAGAAGGTTCTTCGACTGTACAATGCCTGTCAGGTGGCCATGGAGAGGGAAGAGGTGATCAACTATTGGGAGGCGGTTCGGCAGAATGTCAGTCTCTCGCCGGGGGGGTTTCATTGGCTGACGACCCTTGGCCAACTGCGTCGATATAGCTTCGATCTAGTCCTTCAGATGAGTCCGGAATTCGATCACCAGAGCGGTAGATATATGCTAATGATCGGTGCATATCGCTTTATTAATCTTGAGAAGTATGCGGTTTGGGGTGATGTGGACTGGCTAACTCATCAGCTGGGACTCAATCGAACCCAAGCCAAGTCCTTGTACAAGAACATGACTCTCCTGCAGGATGGCCTAGTAGGTCTGGACAGTATGGAACGATATGAGAGAAGACGAATGACGCTTGACGAACTGAAAACGAAACACGGTATTCCATTGGAAAAGTTCTTGGAGATTGTCTTAGGTCGTCCATTGACACCAGATTACGAGGTGCTGGTCGACAATCTGAACTTTCTGGTGGCTCTCAATCGAGTAATGACCTCACAAAGCCCGGAAGCTGTGGCCACTTATCTGATGGGGCTGTTTGTCAGATTCATGGAGGTTCTGTCTCTGGAGATAAATGGCCCCAGGGACTACGACTTCGTCTGCGTCAAGGTTGTTAGGAGCGCGATGAGGTCTGCCAGCTATTTACTCTTTGAGGAGCACGTTTTGGGTGCAACAAAGGTCCAAGAGTATGAGGCGGAAGTCCAGCGGGTTTTCAAGGCAATACGAACACAGTTTGATCAAAGACTTAATACTAATCGCTTAAATCTATCAATCCCTCACATATTGGCACTTCAGGAAATCCTGAATTCCATCACAGTTAATGTGGGAAGTATGCCCCTTAAAGATGCAGGTAGACGTCTATATTTAAGAAGGTTGTATGCCGATTTTCAAAACGACGATGACTTTGTTATTCTTCGTCTGAAGGCTTTGGAGCAGCAGTCCAGACTTTGGCTAGAAAAGGAGCACAATCTACAATATGTAGATTCTTATACGGATATAGCCGGGCGGGATCCTCCAGAGGCCTCTCCCATACATCCCATACTCACCGGCAATGCCACCACCATCATTGTTCCGCATTCCATTCTGGCAGAACCATTTTTCACCATTCGTGGTCACGACATCTTCAAGGTAAACAATAATTTTCCTTGTAATTTGTATATAGATTTTAAATCAACATTACTTTTTTCCAGATGAGCCTGCTGGGCTATCTTCTGGCTGAAGAGGTGCTAACGGCTCTATTTCCATATCCCAAGCTTCCGCATTCTGGTTGTCAGAAATACAACGAATTGTTGGGATTACTGGACGACCGTAACCTGTATCATGACAGATCTCCCTGCATAAGTCCGAACGAAAGCGAGATGTCCAACTGGAGGGAGATTAGCCTGGTGCTGCTAAATATCGTATATGACGCCTATTTTTCCGCTGATTCGACCTTTAACCAGACTCAGCTGGAGGGTTTAACCAAAAAGTCGTTGAAGCAGCTACTCTTTGTGCATTTCGTTCAAAATACGGATTTTACATATTTTTTGGATTCTTATGAGTATGGAAATCGCTCAGATATCCTAAAGCCCTTTGCCGAAGCCTTCAATTGCCCAAAAATAATTTAATCCTAAATTAATTTTATCCTAAATTGGGAAAAATATATTTTTTAATTAAAATTCGAGTACTTTTCAATATTGTTTAGTTTTTATTTGGCATATTTTGGATATATTTTAAATTCAACACATTCAACTACATTTTAAAAGAAATGAAATTTATTGAATATTTTTTAAAGAAAAACGGTTTATCTGAAGCTTTTTTTCAGCACTGTTTAAAGTTCCCGAAATTCTATAGTATTTTTGCTAGGTTTTACCGCCGGTCACACTGCTTCGCACGTTTTTTATGCGGCATTATTGTTTTTTGTTGCTTTCTGACGTAAATTGCAATATTGTTAAGGCCTAGCCGAAATTGTGCTTCCTATTCGCAGGCTTAAGTGAATGGTTAATTATTGACAAGACAAACAGACTAATTAGATGTAAACAAACAGAACTGGTGAATTGATAAAGCCGCCCGCGATACAGCTGCAATACAGAAGAACCCGAGAGGGTAAGTAAACGTCTGAGGGCGAGAAATGTGACATGTGAGATGGGGAATCGGGAATTCGCAGCACTCTTACTATCAGTGGGAAGTGCTTTATTGCTCAAATAGCAATCAATACGAGTCGAAGCCTTCGACTCGAAGGGCAATTAATATTGAGCTAATGCTTGACCTTTTCAACTTAAGGCGTCTTGAACTTGGCTATTTCTCTCTCCCAAAAACTGGTTTTCCCATCAGAACTCCCAAGCTTAAAGCCTGCAGCGCAGCATACAAATATAAAATGCAAATTTTTACCCCAAGCGGCTGCTAGAAATTTATTTTGTATATTTTTTATCAAAGAAGACTTCTTTTCCATAAGAGCTTTGTAGGATTATTGAATACCTTTTAGTGACGTCGTCTTACTTGTTGATCGGTCCTTTATTTAGCCAGCCCGAGACAATAATACTAACGTACGTGTGCGAAACCAAAATTTTGAAACTTTGCCAACTAAAAATTCGACGCATCGCAGGCATTTTCACCGCGTGACCCCTTCGAAAAAAAAAACCTAAAGAAAACGCACGATTTTTGGCACCATTTTTTGAATGAGTTTCGCCAGGGAAATAGAGCGCAAGCCATTAAAAAACGGTACAATTTGTAAGGGATTTGAACTGAAGAAGGTAAGCTTTAATTGTTATTATTTCAGTTTCTTGAATCCATTCAGAAATCGGTCATAAATCATGTGTGAGTGAGAGAGGGAGAGACCAAACACAACTTAAACGAAACAAACCGTTTATTATGTCACTCTACTAAATTTAGCACTGCGCACTCGGCTCTCTTCAAGCTTTTCTACACGGCCGAAAATTCGAAGCGAAATCAGCTGGTATTTCTTTCCTAATTTTCGTAAAAATATATGCTTATTTTTTTAAATATTTTAAATAATTCACATTTGTCTTAAACTTTTAAATTAGTTCAACAATTGAGTTTGAAAATGTTTTTTTTATAACATTTTTTTTTTCTTAAACCTTCATGCCTCCCCTTAAAAAAATCGACGTATTTTAAATATACATATCCTCAAAATATTTTAACTCAAGAAAGATATTCATTTATTATTTTAATTAATGTTATTCAATTTATATATTTAAAGTTTTGAAAATATGTTAAGGAGTCTGTTTTGTTTCCTCTTAGTGTTAAAGTTTCTCGGGAAATTAAAGTTCCTGTGACACTAACTAGGACCCAGGACTCCTATTCATGCTATCTTTGGCTAAACAAATTTTAAAAGAATATATATTTTTCCCTGTGTACTGCCCCTCATTTTTCCATTCTTCATCAGACATTTGGCCGCTTGCTGACTTACGCCGTTTTGTCTGTGTGTTTGCCTTCCATTATTTGTCTATATGCCAATATTCCGATGTTAATTAACAGTTCCTACAATTCGCATTTCACTATTTGCAAATCAACCGGCAAAGTAAACAACAGAGAGACAGACAGGCAGTGAGAGAGAAAAGTTTATATGGGGAATGAATGAGCGCTGGCTCATAAAACAGCTGACTATTTTTCTCCCCCAATTTCTGTGCCGCCTGTTTCGAAAAGTTTTTCCTTACTCAGTTATTGCTGAAATGTAGAGGAGAACTCAAGCTTCTCCCGCGAGAATTGAACGTTAATTAAAGAAATATTATTTACGATTATTTCGAACGAAAGACGAGACGCGAAAATGTGCGGAGACCAAACAAACGAGCTGTTGCAATGCAATAAAACGCTTGATTGAGTTTAAGCGGCTTTTTTTTACTACCAATAGCTAAAGCTTGGTGGAAAAGTTTAAATAAACAATCGCACGAATTCACGATCAAGGTCAGCGCCAAAAAATAATTAAATCGCTTGAAGTATGTGTTATTCGGGTGTTTACATATGGCTAAAAATATACATATTTGGGCGAATTAATTTTTATCAGTCGGCGATAAGTGGCAACCTGCATTCATGCTTTTGGAGGGGCCCAAAGCCTGAACCGGTCTGAAAACGCCAATGAGCGCATAAAAACCCGTTTTACTCGTCCAAGAATCAGTGCAAAGTCTTGGCAATATTGTGATCTATTGAGGCTCAACCAGTGAGATATACATAGTTGTGAACACATAATGCTTAACAGTGGATAATGGCTAAGAAAGCCGGAAGAAAGCGATACTGTAAAAATATGACTTTGAATTGAAAAACGTTTGAGATTTTAAAGTACGAGTTCTTGTTAAAACTCAAATTTGTAGCTAAAAACTAAATAAATACAACATATTACGTTTATTTTTATAAATATTTTTTTTCAGATTTTTTCATGAGTTTCATTCTTTCCCTTGTCTTGTCTTATTTCAGTTGTCTTAAAAAGAAAATAGGCCCATATTATTTATCTTAACGATAAAGATCAGAGATCTGTTAAGTACTTAGTTTACCTTCAGCGAACTTCACTTAAAAAAGCTGTTATGCCATATTTTCATCTTCAGTTTAATTACAGACTTCTTGTCGAAATTTTACCTGACACGCCAGAAAACTTAATTTTCATAGCAGAAAACTTTTAAACTTCGGGCTTTAAATCTAAATTAACGCTTCACAACTTCAACAATGAACTTTTAATGTTAGTACTTACTGTCATAAGTAGTTTCTATCAGCTTGATTACATTCCTAGTTCTATGACCTGTTATTTTTGGTGATGCATCCGCATTACGTTATGGTTATAAATTTTGCAGTGCATATAAAACTTTTATGACCTTTTGCTTCTTGTGCTTTCTTAGACATGGAATTCTTACACAAGTCATGAAATTTCCATCAAAAACACTAAATTATTTTTTTCGTTTTGTCGCAAAATTTTTATTAAAATGAAAATGGGGAATATTTGTATAGCTGTAAGTTGCTACATTTTCTTTTTTTCGCTCGGTGTAGTCGCCGCCCGGTAACGTCACTTGTCTATTTTTTCTGTGCACTGCTCTTACCTACACTATTTTAATTATGAAGTCATTGTTGGGGGGATTGTTTGCCAAATTTCTTATGTTTGTGGTTTGAATTTGGTCTCATTAGGTATTGTCAAAAAATAATATCCAGCGGGTGTTGGGATTATATAAGAAAAGGAGGTATAGCCAAACTGCATACCACCCTAAACTTGTATTGATTCCATAAGACTAGACACTAATGCTTGTACCAGTCACCTTAGGGCTTAAAATGGTCTTGAACTTGTTCTATTTTTGTGTGTTCCAAGCACACGCAAAAGTTATTAACATATGAGAACAAGACCTTGAAAAATAGTCTTTATATGATTTTTATTTATTTTTAATTTGTTGTCATTTGTTAGGGGATTATAGTTGTATTTTGGAAACGTTTCAAGGGTTTCAAAAGAAATATAAATATATTTTATACTTAAAATAATACTACTCAATAGTTTATTATTAATTTTTTGTTCTTAATTTTTGTATATTTACAGCTGTGGTCCTCTTGAAAAAAAGTACTAGTAGTTTAAGAGACTCCTCTTCCTAAACACAAAACTAAAAAAGGGTCTTTAGCACTCTCACACTCACAAAATGTTGCGTAATACGCCTTTTGGGGCCACGCCCACCTACAAATTACTGCTGGGTTTCGGCCTTTGCTCCCTTGGCGGAGCCATGCTATACGCTTACTTTAAGAACCGCCATGACGAGGAGGAGGAGGAACAGGAGCCCAGATCGAGGAATGGGGCCCAGAGCCAGCAGGAGCAGAAGCCACAAAAGGAGGTCTGCCTTAAAATCGTCGTGGACAATGAACATGTGCCTCTAATAATGGGACGAGGTGGTTCCAATATCAAATTGATTGAAGAAAAAACGTTGGCCAAGATAAGATTACGGTAATTTGATTTGAATTCTATTAACCACGGAATTTGGTCATTGTGGGATTTCAGTTTGGAATTCATTTTTCCTTTTTGCTTTACAATATTACATTATTATTACTCCGCAGAGACAAAAACAGTAATCAAAAAGTCTGTGACATTAGCGGCCCGCCCGATGCTGTTAAGGCTGCCCGTGTTTTACTAATCAAGGAAATTGAGAGGGCGCCCATCGTGAAAGTGGAGCTTCAAGTGCCTCAGAGGTTGGCCAGCAAACTAAATGGACGCGGCGGTGAGCTGATCCAGGAAATCCGGAGCACCTCTCTGGCCAAGCTGAACATTGATCCGAACGGACGTAATGGCAAGGCCAAAGTCACCATAGTGGGCAACCAGAAGCAGGTGAATATAGCGCGGAAAATGCTGGACGATCAGATAGAGGAGGACGAGGAATTGCTGCGATCCATGGAGGAAGTGGAACAGCGGCGCGAGCCCCGTCGATCACCAACCAACAGCATCGCCTCCTCCAGCCTGTACTCTTCCCAAACCTCCCTGAGTTCGCACACCCAGCCGAGGGATAAGCTGATGGCGGCCAAGAGCGATGGCAAGCCCATGGAGGTTTATGTTTCCGCTGTGGCCTCGCCCAGCAAGTTCTGGGTTCAGCTCATTGGTCCGCAGTCCAAGAAGCTGGATCACATGGTCCAGGAGATGACTAGCTACTATAGCAGTGCCGAAAACAGAGCCAAGCATGTCCTAACTGCTCCCTATGTGGGCCAGATTGTAGCCGCCGTCTTCAAGTTCGATGAGAAGTGGTATCGGGCCGAGATTGTGGACATTATGCCCAACCAGTATAATCCGCAAGAGCAAGTGATCGATCTGTACTTTGTGGACTATGGAGATAGCGAGTACATCTCGCCCGCGGATATCTGTGAGCTGCGCACTGATTTCTTAACGCTTAGGTAAAAAATCCGCTAATAAGTTAAAACCTTTAATAATTTTGCTGTTTTTCTGTGTAAAATCTATTTAGATTCCAAGCCGTTGAGTGCTTTTTGGCCAATGTCAAGTCTACTATTCAAACGGAACCCATCACCTGGCCAAAGTCATCCATTTCCAAGTTCGAAGAGCTGACAGAGGGTAACCATTATCAGAGATAACGAAATAATTAGCAAGAATCTAATCCTTTTTCTTCTCTAGTGGCCCACTGGAGAAAACTTATTGCCCGAGTGGTCACCTACAAGGAACGCCCGAAGGCGACCAACACCGTTGCCTTGAATTCGGCTGCCAAAGACGGCACTCCGCTGCCCGGCGTGGAACTGTTCGATCCTGCTGAGGGCGCAGAAGTAAATATTGGGGATTTGATGATCACACAAGGGTTTGCTCAGCCTCTGGATGATGAGTATCCGATAAGGTCGCGATCTTCAACGCCCTCCAGTAACAGCGACTCTACGATCGAAGAGCTGTGCGTCAGCAATCCTGCCACTCCCCTAACGCCCCGCTCGCCCATGTCGCTGTCCATTGCTGATTCGGAGAGCATTACGCAGGCGGAGGATGCACACATCGCCCAACAGCTGCAGCATCTGCAGCATAAACTCAACGGAAATGATATGGGGCGAAGCATTAGTCCTGTGAAGCTGACATCTGCAGACCTTGAGAATGGGAATAATAATAGTGCAAACACCACCAATGGACGGTCAGCGCACTAGGAAATCCACACTTGTTACTAGTTATCCTCGCCCAAATGTTATCCCCAGACGGGCAGCTCACTACTTGACGTGTACATAAAAGTATAGCTCTTAAGGAACTTATTATATAGGTATTGAAACTAACTTTATCGCCGTGACTGCTCGACATATCCTAGATCCTAGACGACCGGCACAGATCCTTAATTGTTTATAGAAAGCTATGCCATGTTACTTATTCTTAGCAATAAAGACGGACAAAACCATTTCTACACATCGATACACAAAGACCATACACAAATTTATATAAAATGAAATGCATTTTTAAGAACATGAACTTAAGTCTATTACATGGGACTGGCTTGGGTTACACAAAGTAAATTCAAATATATTTTTGGGCAGACATTTAAATATTCGAATAAGCTGAAAAATACCAGATATTCAACCATTCGTAGCTGAAAAATGTCAAATAGATTTTGTAAGTATTATAAAATAATACAATCTTGTTGAGGGTGAAGTTAAGCATGTAACCCGAGCCAGGCCAGCGGTACAGTCTTTGTGGGGTCCCCTAGATCAGGATATCGTTCGTGGTATTTATAGCTATGGGCGGCAGGTATATAGCTCGTATCTGGCTGCGCAGGCGTGCGATTTCCATGTCGTCGCGCTCCATTTCCCGGATAAGCTGTGAGAACTGAACTAATCCCTCGCGGTTTCCAGGAAAACCATGTCCCTTGATTACCTCCAGCTGGAGTTGCATTACCAACGGAAACACCTATATATGAAAAATTGCCTTAGTTAGGGAATATAGTGAATTACTTATCTTTATTTACGTGCTGCATCATGAGAATCATCTCTTTTCCTGCCGAGGCCTTTGCTTCGGACAGTTTCTTGGAGTTTTCCGGCTGGTTGACACAGCGAATGATGTCCATAAGTATTTGTTTAGCATTCTCATTGTTGAAGTTGGCCAAATATGACATAATAAACGGGTAAGTGGCAGCTACTCTTCTTAATTTCACAGAAATATTCAACAATTTGCGGTTTTTATTTTTATTTGGTTGCTCTCTCCCACCTATCGATAGATACGGAAATATCGATTGAACTATTGACGGCACTGCCCTTAAAACAGCTGTTGAGTGTTCCTAAACAATAGTAGCAATATTAAGCGAAATACTTAATTGAAGAACTAACTTAAATATTTGAGTACGGTGCAGAATTAATTCGTTTTTCCTATTATTTGATGCGCTTTTAGCAAAACCAATTTTTACCAGCGTTTTTCAACACTAGCCACGGAAAAATGTCACGTCAAAGAAACAGTAGCAACGACAAAAGACACAAATAATAAAAAAAAGCTTATTTAGCGCAGGAATTCGTATAATTCCCAGTAAATTTAAAGCCATGCAATTGCATATTTAGTACGCGCCATCAAATTGTGAAATAAATTCTAAAGTTTTAAACACGCAGTTCGCCCAGCAGTAACAACGAAACGCAGTTTTGGGCCATTGCATTTTGCGAGAGTGTGAAAAGTGCGTGTGTGCAAAAATCAAAAGAGGAAGAGCGCAAAAGAAGCAGCGAAAACAACAACACACAAAAACACAACACACGCACACACAACAGCGCCACCCACATCTGCACATACACATCACACACACATTCAACACAAAACTCCAGCGCCGAGTCAGCAAATTCTGCCACACACACAAGACGGAAGAAGAAGAGCTGAAAAAGAGGTGCCCACATCTCCACAAACTCTAAAATTTGCGTTTCCAAGTCTCCGGCGGAATGAATCGCTCCGACGGCTTGGTGCGACGCTCGGTGAAGCCGAGGGAAAACGGCGCGGAGGGCGGCCTGAATGCCAATACGCCGGATGACAATCAGGAGGCGATCGACGGCCTCAAGGACCAGGAGGACAATATCGATGACGGCGACTCCAAGGAGACACGACTGACGCTCATGGAGGAGGTCTTGCTGCTGGGGCTCAAGGACAAGGAGGTGAGTTGTTGGAGGATGCTCCACCTTATCTATCTTGCCTGCAATGTTTTCCTGGTTTCGCTAATTAATTAGTTTTCCCTTCACCACACGAACATGTTAATCAAGAGCAACATATTCGAGAGCTTCTTCTTCACCTGTTAACTGCTGCCATCCCGCTCTCGCTTTGGCTACCTTTTGTTTGGCCCCATGTGCATCGTGGTCCATCTGCAGGCAGCATGGGCTTAGTTGAAAGGGGATCTTAGCCAAAGGGGGATTGCCTTAATAAGAAAATATATGAGAGGAGTTCTTGAAAACCAGTTGGTTAAATTGCGATTTAAAAATGTTGTATAAAAAACTTTATATATGATTTCATTGTGTAACTCGAATATATAAAGAGTTCTGAAGAACTTTCAGTCAAAAATAGTTCAACATTATATTTAAATTCTTCCTAATTATGTAATAAGGGAACTAATTAGTGTTATTAAAATACTCGTCTTAAAGTATTGAAATGAGGTTATTAACGTACTCTGAGTACTTCTGTTCAAAGTAATTTATTTATTTCCAAAAACAAATCCAATATATTGAATGAATATAAACGTTGCTAACTTTGAACAAAAACCCATTCCATTATCCCTTTATTTTGTCAGTAAATTTACATAAAAATATACCCCTTCTGGTTCATTTGTGGCCACTCATGTCTTGTTAACTTCACATCAGCTTTACCAGTTTGTTGTGCAATATAAACTTTGAAATCTCTTGGCCAGATGAGTAATGCACAATTAGTGTGCTCTTGGTTTCTCTAAAATCTTTTGTTATGGCCATAAATAAATGCCAAGCTTCGTCTTTGACCACTCTTATCAGAGTGTTTGGGGTTTTTTTTTTCCATTAGCAGCAGTTCTTCTAATCTATATAGCGAAAATATTTTACTACTTCTCGGTGGGAAAGCAAACTAAAGCTTCAAATATAGCCTCTTAGAGAAAAATTCCGTATTCAGCATATAATGAGCTTTTTTAAAGTGCCCTGTTTAATTTTACTGATAGTAAATATTTGCTTGGTAAAGATTGTATTACTATATGCATAATTTTTAATAGTATAGCTAATATTTTCTTCTAGGTCCTAAGATATGTATGTAACTCTTTTAACGTGCTGCCTAGTAGCTAGCTGTTAGATAATGTTAAACTGCGCCTGCAAGTCGTTCCTATCTACCAGTTCTTTGATTAGATAATCCTCAGCTACACCTGTACTGTACAAATCTCCTAAATTACAGCGATTCCTCTTTGAAAACTCCACTCGAAACGAGACTCGTCACGGAGCTCTCAGTAGCATTCCGTCAAACGAGTTTTCCCATTGGAGAGGTGCCCACTTAATTTGCATACGATTGAAATATTCATAAATCTCCGCATAATTTTTGGGATGCTATCCATAAAGCGAATCGACACTCCAACCGTACGTGCCCCATCCCCATCCCATTATAGCTGGCCAGCAGAATCCCATTTTCTCCATTGAATTCGCTTATTGTATTTCACTTCTGCCTCCCAGCACATTTATCGCTCAATTTGCCGTTTGCATATAGCGAAAAACATGCCGCTGTGTGAGTGATGGCAACCAACCACGTCTATTTGTTTTTTTTTTATTATTTTGTCAGCAGTGTACGAAACCCCCCTTGGGGTAGAGAGGCAGCTTGTTGCTTTTGTCTTAGTTCTTGTTTCACATCTACCCCCATCCGCTTTGTGCTCTTATCACTGGAAACACTTTTTCCATTTGGTTAATTACTTGAGGAAGTGCCTCCAAAACGCTCCCGTTCTCGTCGACTTTCCACATATCTCGTTGGCATTTTCTTATCTGGCGCATAACGTCATTCATTCTTTGAAATGATGTGTGTTCTCAATACTAGAACTATTACCGGGGGTTTTAATATCACGATAAGCGACATTTTCTATTATTCATTTGATTCATTTTAATGGTCTGGTTGCACAAGCTTTTTCTAAGGTAATGATGAATAGAGATATTATTATATTTTGATGGTTTTATTTTTATTTAGATAAGAACGTTAATGTAAGGCCACGTTTCCCTTGTTTTATATATATAAAACCTGTAAACTTTGGACTTGAAAGGTATATTTGCAAATTGTAAAAAATATGTTTCATTTATATGATCGTTTTATTTATAAATAAAATAGTATCGTCGATATATCTTACTTTCATTTTTCGAAAACCCTCTTTTTTCGTTAAATTGTATACATTTTATATATTTTTTCTTTTATTAATATGATTTCTTAACAGATCTCATACCATTTTTCCTCTGTGATATGACGAATTGTTGATTTTATTTGTAAAGCCTAAGCAAACTCAAGTGTTTAATGTTTAACCAGCTGTCCTCTGTCGTATGAGGCTTTTCGTCCCTGACAACATCTTAATTATTCATTTTGTTCCACGCTTGCCATATGAGAACCGACCAAGAACAGACCAATTTTTTTGGAAAAACAAGGAAGTACATTCGGTGCACTTCAGTGTACTATTACAGAAAAATAAAAATTCAATTAATTTTGCAAAGTCTTGATAGAAATATAAATGTTGATTACATATTCTAACGAATTTATAAATTATTTATGCAAATTAATTACCTGGTTTATTAATTTCCAATTCATTTTTGAACTATTCCTTTCAGGGCTACACATCGTTCTGGAACGACTGCATATCAAGCGGTTTGCGTGGATGTATTCTCATAGAACTTGGACTGCGAGGTCGAGTAATGATCGAGAAATCTGGAATGCGACGACGTGGCCTATGTACAAGGTATTATTTTAAACTATATATCATCTTTGATAAACCAAAAACTAAATTTCTTTGTTTTGTACACAGAAAATTAATTCTGAAATCGGATCAGCAGACGGGCGATGTTCTATTGGACGAGGCACTAAAACACATAAAGGAAACAGATCCCCCAGAGACGGTGCAGAGCTGGATTGAATATCTCAGTGGTGAGTATATACTCAGACAAGTCCAAGTTGAAGTTTTAAATAATTCTAATGTTTTGTGTTGTGGCAGGTGAGACTTGGAATCCACTAAAATTGCGCTACCAGCTGAAAAATGTTCGCGAACGTCTGGCCAAGAATCTGGTTGAGAAGGGTGTGCTCACAACGGAAAAGCAAAATTTTCTGCTTTTCGATATGACGACACATCCGCTCAGCGACAATGTGGTCAAATGTCGCCTGGTGAAGAAGGTGGGTGCATGAGAAGGAACGTCTGCTTGAATGAAATTAATCAATTTGGTTTAGATTCAAGATTCTGTGCTGTCCAAGTGGGTGAACGATCCACAGCGCATGGACAAGAGGATGCTGGCTCTAATCTTCCTGGCGCACGCCAGCGATGTCATCGAGAACGCCTTCGCGCCACTGAATGACGATGATTACGAGGTGGCCATGAAGCGGGTTCGGGAGCTGCTCGATCTTGACTTTGAAACGGAGGCGGCCAAGCCGAATGCGAATGAGATACTGTGGGCAGTGTTTATGGCGTTTACGAAATAGACGGATTCTCTCCTCCGCTCCTCGTACACATACACATGATACACACATATACGCCACATCTGGAATACATTTTGCTGCGCTTTTGTTTTCAAAACTTTGCTGTGAGTGGGCGATAAGATTTTATTCAAATGGCAACCACCCAAAAAAAAAATTTTAAAAAAAATCACTTTCCGGAGAATAGTTATATTTTAAGCCATAATGCCTATACAAATATACTTATATGTGTTTAACGAAGCTGCAATAGTGTCTGAGCGCTTGCTCAGTTGTCTCTCTTCGATTTATCCTTTCCTTGAGCATTATATAACCAGTAAGTTGTGTTCCAAAATCAAAAAAACACGATCGAGAATTCGAAACTGCAGCATTGTTTTTGTAATTATATATATCTAACAGTAAGAAAAAAATAATAAGAAATGATTGATAAAGTCTGTGCAAGCTGTCAAGTATCCTATATATGTTTTAGTTGCCAATTTTCAATTGTGTGATTCCTTCCCAATTTTTTTAAATCTGCGACGTGAAATTAGCTAAAATCGTTTATCAAGGTTCGAAATCTTACCTTAGTTACCTACAAAACTCGTACATAGTTACACACCACAAGCACCCACCCAGACACAAACAGACAACATTTCACACACACGGAGCGACATTCAATCTAGGCAATGTTTTTAATTTAAATTGTTATTACATTTCGGGAACATTGAAGTTGAGATAAATTTTTCTAACTGCTAAAAGAAAAAAGCAAAAAAAAGAAGAATGACGAGAAGGGAAAGCAACAACAACTGAGAAGAAAAAACAAAAATTTATGTAAATGTAAAATGTGCACGTCAAATAATAATAATTCTTAGATATTTAATGGCCTAATAAAATATAATACGAATAAATAAAAAAAATATATAAACAAATAATATATATATAATATATACCTTTAAATCGATTCTGGAATATGTGTTCGTTTTTTTATTAAGGCTTTTGGGGTCTATTACTAAAAATGAATGCAAAAAATGCAACTAACTTTACCAAATGAATTAAAAGAACTGTTCCTATAACTTATTTGTCTTTTTCTTTAAAGATTATTTTAACAAAATTTTTAAATCGGTTTTTTTTTGCAGAGTTTAAATTAATATTTATATATATGTATGCATTCTTTTTTTAGTTCCGATACATGGGCGATAAATCGAAATTCTGTTTCAACGTCGGAACAACATAATAATTAAGAGAAAAAAATACATATAAAGGAATTTTCTGATACGTTTAAATAATATCAAAATATGAACGCTAAATGCGATATTTTTTAATATTTTCGTTTTAATATAACTATTATAGGAACATGAAAAAATACTTTAAATTATTTAAAACGGGTTTAGTTTTCCGTTAAAAAATTTATAGCTTTTACAGAAAATTAGATTTGTTAAATTTTCCATTTTACCCATATACATAAATAAATTCAATTTTCTTTTGCTTTTTAATAAAGAGTGTTTATTCCGTTTTTCGGTCTCAATAAATGTTTTTTTTTTTGTTGTCTGTCGTTTTTCACGCAGTTATCCTTTTTTTCCTGTTGATATCGGGAGCGGGCAATATATACCATACAAGTTGAATAGTTCTGACACGAAACATTTGGGGTACAATATAATAATAATAATCTTTCCATGACATAAAGTACGATAAAAAGCAGGGCGCAGCGCTCAAGTTATTGCAGAAAAATACATTAAAACTAAGATCGATTGGGCCCGGGGACAAAAGAGGCTCTTATGCTAAACCATCATTGTAATCTTCTAATAGTTTTCAACTGTGTGGAAAATTTGCAAAGTAATTTGTAATTACAATTAAAAATTAAATATTTAATCATGGAATTTGAAGAGAATAATTTTACTAAGTAATTTCGCGGAAATACATACAAATATATATATATATATAAATTTTAAAAACAAAACAATGCAAAAAACATTTGGAAATTTGAATAGAATTAATGGAAGAATTGATACGCTTGAAATGATAGCCATTAATTAATATTAATATATATGTATATGTATTTTTTATGTAAATATAATTGATGTTCCACCAGCTCCAGCAGTTCTCGCTCTCTATAGATCCCTATCCCTCTGACCACTCCACTCATTTGCCCAGGCGACTGCGCATGGAGGCCAGGCGACGCATCCGAGCCCGGTTCTGGGAGTAACTGCTTTCGGACACCCAGCGCTGCTCGGGCCTGTAGTATGTGCCGGAGTAGCCGGCGTGCTAACTCAGCAGGTCCTTGATCTCCTTGTGCATGTGACACAGGAAATCCACGTAGCTGGCCGAGCCATCGGTGCCGCGATCCTCGACGAGGAAGTGGCGGAACACGCTCTCCAGCTTGTCGTTCTGTCGCAGCCAGGTTACCTTTAAGAAAATGGGGTTTTAATATATATGAAGATCATTCAGATTGAAAGATAGTGATAACGCACCCTCATGTAGCGCGTTCGCTCCCGCATAATCTGCTCCAGAATGTCGTTGATGCGCTTGGCCAGCGGCGTCTCTGCCACAATATGGAACCGTTCCAGAGCGAGCTGCTGCAGCCCCTGGACGCCGAAGACGGACTGCACAAAGTTGGGAGACAGCGACTGGCCCAGCCAGACAAACAGATGGACACCGTTCTCCAGAATGTAGGCTCCGTCCTCCTGGGTCTTTTCGTGCGTGCATCGCACGGGAGCCGGCAGATCTGTATCCTCGGGCACGGCGTTGTGGATGGGAATGAAACGGGGATACAGATAGCTGACCGACTGATTCAGATCCATGGACAGCACGAACTGGATCACATAGGAACGATCGTCCAGCGTCATGTCCGAGCCACCGGACACAGCATCGTTCTTGAGCAAGCACGAGGCGTACAGCGGCAGCAGCTTGAGGCACTCGGGCAGAATCAGTTGGCCGGCGGAGGTGGGCGAGGTGCAGTGTTTTCGATAGCAGGCCAGGATCTGGGCAGACCGATGGATTAGGTTATCCTTCACCTGCTTGGGCGAGTGCTCCATCAGCTTGAAGCAGGCCTGCTTGGCGAAGAACAGCATCATGGCGTCCAAGTCGCAGCTCTTAAAGACATCCGCAATCGTTGTGGTCACACGCAGGGCCAGGTTTAGAATTCGCAGGCGACGCTGACCGCTGCACGATGTGTAGAGCAGGGCCACCTGCAGATACACATTCTCCTCCGGCGGTAGCTTGTCGTCGTGCTTGATCTCAATGCTCACCGATTTGGTTGCGTCTGTCAAGGGAGGAATAATTACATGTTATTTATATTTTTAATAGATATTCTCATTTAAAAATCCCTACCAATACTGGCCAGCTCCACATCAGTGGTGTTGGACATGAAGAAATGGCCAAAGAACTCCGTAGGCCGGATGCCGGCCGATGTCCGCACCCGCATCACTGCATCGAAGGCTATCGGCCGGGACACGTTCTTCTTGATGTCCTCGATCAGGCGCTGTCCATCGATATCCGCCTGGAAGTAAGTGTACTTGTACACCTCGCCTCCGGTCAGCCGAGACACCTGTCCAATGGTGGCCAGGTCGATGTAGGCATTGTTGAACACAAACAGATCGACGGAGCACCCCTGCTGCACGCACTCCTGGCCCAGTTGATTGTAAGCTGTCGTTTGGGGCGTGAGCACAGTTTTTTCCTTGTCGGTGCCCAGGAGCTTCCGGTCGTCGCGATTTTTAAGCTTGCCCGGAGCTTCCGCAATCGGCAGCGTAGAGTTGAACACCAGCAGCTTGCCGGCTGCGTTTGACGCCTTCAGAGCCTCCAATCCGGCTTGAATGGCGGGATACAGAATCGTCTCCGTTTCCTTGGTCTCCGCAAACATGCGCGGAATTTCCTCCATCAGGGCATCAATTACGGCTGCCGATTCCTCTGGATGACAGAGGAAGCCATCGAGCAGGGGCATGAACATCTCCTGAACATCGCCAACCACCATCATCTGCGGCTGGGCAAGGCTGCTCTTGATATTGTAGAAATGCACGGTGCTGTTGTAGGTGATGAAGCCGACTCGCACCTTGGACTTGTCCTGTCCCTGGTCCACCGGCAAATGCTTGAGTATGTCCTTGATCTGGGCGCACAGCAGGTGGACCAGTCCCGACTTGACCGTATTGTACGAGACATCGATAATGAAGATGAAGGCTGGAATCTCTGGTGGAGTGTTGTTCTATAAAAGAAGATGATTTATATTTTAATCTGCGAGATTAGGGACCTTTTTTCAACTAACCCGACAGTAGTCCTTGGTGGCCAGGAACTCGTAGGTGCCCAGAAGCAGCTCAGGTCGTTCATGCTTGTCCACACGCTGGCCAGTGTGATCCAGATGCTGATAGTAATCCGGATGAACTAAAACAATCAGAAAAACCATATTAAAATCGAATGGCTTCCAATTCCTCCTGGAATTCACTCACCCTCGGAGGTCACCTTGCACATGAGGCACTGGAAGCGGCGGCCCGCATCCACGAACTGCATGTTAGGCGACATGTATGCCTTGCATCTGTTGCACCGGATGGGTCCCATGTCGCCAAAGTTAACAATGGGAGGCTCCAGCTCGCCCTCAGCGGTCCTGGCCAATGGCGAAATATTTAGCGTCAAGGGCAGAGCTGTGGTCTTGAGCAGATCCCCGGTGTTTGGGATGCAGTACAGAGAGGAGCGCAGGAAGCGCGGCGAGGAGTTGCCCTGGTCATGGACCACGAACTTTGTGGTCACCAGCGGTGGCAGCAATCCTGGCTGATTGGTGACAAAGGGTCCTCCCGCCTGGCGCTGATTCTCAATCATCACCTGGATGGGATTTGGCATTTGGTCGGGATCCAGGCGACGTGGCTGCGGCGCCTGCTGGTACATATTTCCTGCTCCTGGCATCGGAGGTTGGTTAAACCCAGGACGTCCTGGCTGCCCGGGAAAGCCGCCTGGTTGCGGTGGATAACCTGGAGCTCCTGGCTGCTGTCCTGGCTGGGGCGGATAACCTGACATAGGTTGCTGACCCGGCTGTGGCGGATAGCCCGGCTGCTGACCTGGATAGCCCGGCTGTGGCGCTCCGAACTGCGGAGGAGCAGCTGTTTGCTGTCCAGGCAGTAGCGGTGGTCCTCCTGGAAAGCCGCCCGGCGCCTGTCCCGGGTAGCCGCCGCTGCCTGGATATCCGCCAGGTTGGGGTGCTCCGAAGGGTGCTGCTGGCTGCGGTGGCAAACCTGGCTGGGACTGCTGCGGAAATCCCGACTGCTGTGGGGGAAATCCCGGCTGCTGGGGGGGTAAGCCTCCCGGCTGTTGGGGAGGTAAGCCTCCCGGCTGCTGTGGCGGTAGGCCCGACGGATGTGGCGGTAGTCCCGGCTGCTGTAGTGGCGGCAATCCCTGCTGTTGCTGCTGCTGTGGCAGTCCCGGTTGCGTATAGGTCGGAGGAGTAGCACCAGGCGGCAGCAGTGGCTGTCCGGGTCGGGAGCTGGGCAAGCCAAAAGGAGCTGGAGCCGGAGCCGCCTGGGATGTGGGAATCTGACCTGGAATCGGTGGCTGTCCAGGCTGAAGTGGCTGTCCCGGCAGTGGCGGCTGAGCGGCCGGAATCGGAGGCTGGCCACCGGGCGTCGCTGCCTTTGGGGGCATGTGCGGTAATCCCGCCAAGCTGGCACTGTTCAAGCTCATCTGATTGATCCCACTGGCCACGCTCTGTGGTGTGCTGCTCGGCGTTGGCACTCCATTGGCATAGCCACCAGTTGCCGCCGGTGGTGGAGCACCGAATGCAGCATTGTTGTTGTTTGCGGTCGGAGGCGGGGCCGCATTGGCGTTGAACTGATTGAAGCCGGTTGCCGGTGGTGGTGCAACAGCTGCTCCTTGCGGGAGAGGTGGCTTCAGGGGATTGGCACCTCCACCACTCACACTTAAACCGCCCATTGACGTGGCCAGCTGCAAGAGGGAAATGTATTTTTAGTTATTTAACTTAACTTTGGGGTATTTTCTTTCTTATCTACAAGCTCAGCTTCCACACTTCTATTATGAAATCACCGATGACCTCTTTTTTCACAGAGACGAGAGTATTGAACGCTTATCAGGCTGAGTTTGAGTCTTTTCAATTTCTTCCTGGCCTCGTAATTGTGTTTGCTTAGCTTACAAGTTGATAAAGATTTAGGAAATTAAATATTTTAGGTAAAGAAAAGTGGTTCATCCTGAAGATTATTGGATAAGTCCTTTAATAAAAACATATTTAAAATATTAAACCAGCCCAGTTTGTAATACTTGCAATCTTTAATGTTAATGTGAAATTTCATGTCATAAATAATAGCGTAAGACCTTGACCTGCCCTACATTCAAAGCTAATTTCTTCAGATAAATATTTAAGATTTATCCACACAAAGAAATTACAAGTAACCCAAGCTAAAGTAATTAATCATTGAAATATGGCTTAAAATTATTGATTTTTAAAAAGTTTTTTTTTTTAATCTTTGACTTAAATTATTTCAAAGACAAATTCCTTTACTTTCATATTAAAGGCTTCCCTAAAATCCTTTCCCGAGCTTTCCTAACTTAAGCCCCCATTCACCTGCTGCTGGTAGTTCCCATTTAGGTAGGTCTGTGGGGCTGCCGATGTTGGTGGTGGTGCTCCATACTGTGCTTGTTGTTGCTGCTGTTGCTGTGGCGGCAGCGCTTGAGGCTGCTGCTGCTGCTGTTGAGGTGGCCAACCTGCACCAGAAATCGGAGGAGGTGCTCCAAACTGCGGCTGCTGCGACGGCGGCTGTTGTGTCGGTGGCTGCTGGAATTGCGTAGGCGGTGGCCCGTACATATTGGGATTCATTGCTGGAAACCGTAGCCGTGTATCAGTCACCGATTTTGCGGGGGGAAATCCTCCTACAAACAACTTTCACGGGGAAAAGCGAAGCGAGAGAGAGAAAACACGGTGGCTCAAAGTTCGCCACTTCGGCTTATTCGGCAATATTGAGAACTTCTACGCCGGATTCCTGACCACACGCTTCTCGGTTTAGGCCACTGGGTGTTAGCCTTAACTCTTGACGGCCGCGGCGCACGAACGGTGGTTAAAAAACAAAAATAATTTCGAGCGAAATGAACTTCCACGTCAGTTCCCCAATTCGATTTTTTTTTGCTCTTCTTGCTGCCACGTAAACAGCACTGTTTTCCAACACTGTCCGAGAGCGGGGCATGGTTGCTATCGGCCAATCGATAGTCTGCCAGAGTGTCCGGCTATCAGCTGTGAATCGCAATGTCATTTTAAGAAGGTGGTACTATAACCGTGAGGGACGTTACAAAATATGTTATGTCCCTAAGAGGATCTGCGTGCTCTTTATTCTGGCTCCGGCTAGCTCTCTCATCGGGCCATGGGTTCCATAACAACAACAATAAACATCGAAAATCGACGTTAGACAGCACTTGAAACTGCGCGGTTTACATTCAAACTCACAAAACAATTCATCACACACATTAATAATATTAAAGGCTGGCTCCTCCTGATGTCCTGGATGCCCCACTCTGCACTCTGGTCGCATGTTAATCTTCTGCTGCTGCCTCTACGTCCTATACCTCACACACAACTTTATCCACTATTTCAATTTTCAACGTATATTTATTAATATCCTTTAGTTTTTGTTCTTGTTTTGTGTGCGGATTATAATTTGTAATGTAATTATTTGCGTATTTTTTGTGCCCCTTCCAATTCTTTAGTCAAAATTTATTTTCAACCAATTCGCTTGAATTATGAATTTTCTCTGCAGGGGAAAATATCTATATTACAACAAATAAGCCGAAACACAATAATTGCGTATGAAAAATATTTGTCCTGCACTGAACGTACAATTACGTCTGGGACATCTTAACATAAAATACATTTTCTTAAAACGTCCAAAAACGGAGCGAAAAGAAGTAGAAGAATAACTTTCTGACTTTTCGCTTTCGCGGGTACTACTTACCCCATTTGTAGATATAATTTATAATATATGATTTCTGTAATCTGTAACTGTTTAACGGATTAAAGACAATTCACAAAATTATACCAAAAATCGTAGCTTTTTGATTTTTAAAATTTGAATACTAGTGAGTAAATAAGATGGATGAAAAAACATTAAATAAGAAAAAAACTAAATGATTTCCTGTCGTTTAGCTGCTTAGATCCAAATTTCTGTCCAATTTGCTTTTTTGCAGGAAGAAAATAAAAAAGTATATTAATAAAAAATGAAATACATCGATTTCAATTAAAAAATATATATTTAAATAAATAGTTAAATCGATTTAATTGCAAAATGAAATACAAATGTCAAAAAACTAAAGAAAATTATCTCAAAAATAGCTGTTCCAGGCATCAAGGGCGAATTACTGATTCCAAGCTGTCTTGAAATTGTTTATGATTCAAGAGATGCTAAAGTGGTCTTGGGGACTCTGATAATAGCCAAACAAAAAAGACATTCCAGACGCTTCAGTGATTTTAAGTGACTTACTTTTAAGGTAGCTTAAAGGATAATTACTTCTTTAAATGTTTCCTGTATTTAAAAGCAAAGTAAAATATTTGTAGTGCTTAAACAATTTTTATTGGAAGGCAGTAAGGGGCTCTGAGACCTCCTGGAACCGGCTTGCCCAGGCACGAGTGTTCACCCGAAATGCGTTTTTTTCGTAAAGCACCTCTGGTCGAAGGTCCTTGCTAAATTGCAGTCCCGTAAAGCGTTCGATTTCCTCAACTTTGACTCTATGTTCACTCAATTTTCCGCCCACCGAACGGTTGTTCTCGATGATAAAAGCCTCTACGAATGGACACAGCTCCGGAATTTTGCTTTCCACTATCAGCACCTTAAAATAATGCGATGGCACTGGCATGGGAGTCCAATTGTTGACCTCATATTTCATGGACCATTTGCCTTCTTCGTGACTCGAGGGCATGTATATCGGTCCAGTGTAGGTATACACTGAGCCAAACTCTCGTGCCCTGTTGGCCACATACTGCTCCATTTCTTTCCATATCTTTCGCTTGAAAGCCTTACAGATTCTCATCGATCTACCGCTCAAGACATAGACGTCGTTGTATCGCAGATTCAGGGAGCTATCGCCGGCCTGATCAGTCTCTATTTTCTGGTAACTGCCGCGAAAGTGCTCACAGATCCACCTCGGTGAGTTGGTGTTTGTGTCCTGCGAAACAATATAGTCCTTGTGGACTAGCAAGTTCTCCGTGCTGGGCAAACCGTATTTAATTAAATCCAGCAGATCCGCAGTGCTGGCCGAGTCCGTCTTTAGCATAAAGAAACCACAGAGTAGATCAATAAGGGGCGATACCACCAGCTGCCTGACCTTGTCACCAAATGTTAAGGAACGATTCCACAAGCGGGACTCGTAATCGGTCCTGAAAGTGGATAGCTTTTGTGGAGAGGGGGGGAGGTCAACTAAATATATATTCAAAATAGCAACCAAAATGGGAGTAAACCACTCACAATGGGATACAGCCTATGACGATGATGGTAGATATAAGGATCCCTCCGGATCAGCCGAAACAGTTCCCTTATAGACACCTCCTGCTGGGCAAAGGCGCCGCAGAAAAATCCAGTTACTCCCGCCAGTGCATAAAGCGCATACTGATGGACTGGTGGCGTCTCGCTATACGACATATTTCTGGGTACAATAATTTGGTTGCTAGTGTATGTAACAGAAATGTAATATCTAGGACAAGGCCTGCTCAAATCTATTTATATTGATCTATTTTATTTGTTAATCCAAAGTTGTTCTAAGATCAACCAAAGTCACGAAACACCTGTGATTCACTGGGATAATTGCTGCCAAATAGAGCACTCCTCCGCAATCCATCGAAGAACCTCAGACCGGCGTAGTGCTCGATTTCTCGGATGTCGCAGAGGAACGACCGCAATGCCAGGTTATCCGGTATCGGGGCGTTTGGCAGAACATAGCCCTCCATATAGGGCTTGCCCAGATGATGATTCGATTCCACCATAATAACCTTGAAAAAGTGAGTGGGAACCGCAACCATATTGAGTCCTATTATATCATATTCCACTCCGAATTTGCCACCAGCCCGCTGCTTGGGCTTATAGAGGGGACCCGTGCAAACGTAGACGGATCCAAAGCGATTGACCAGTGATCTCACATATATCTCCAGCTTGTTCCAAGCGCCCCTATTGAAGCCCTTGCCGATTTGTGGCGCTATGTTGGTGAGAAAGAATGTATCCTGGCAGTGATTTTGCTGCAAATGATGATTTGCAGCGGCTGCCAGGTGACCGCGATCGAAGCCCGATCT
Source organism: Drosophila seguyi (assembly GCA_008042675.1). Classification (NCBI taxonomy): domain Eukaryota; kingdom Metazoa; phylum Arthropoda; class Insecta; order Diptera; family Drosophilidae; genus Drosophila; species Drosophila seguyi. Next base: position 254,247 of record VNJU01004231.1, read on the forward strand.
CCGATAGTCCGTCAATTCGGAACGAAAGTTGGAGGGCACACTCATATCGGCTTGAAATGATCTTCCACGTCGTCCCACTCGTTTGGAATGAATGCTGTCCGCCTGTAGGTGTTCACACACCCAGTGAGCCACTCGGTTCCGGCGATCGTAGGAGAGCACGAAGTCACTATAAAGCCGTAAGTCATCGAGACCGGGGAAGCCGTACTTCATGATCTGGCGCATACGGTGGTCGGCCTCATCGTGGCTCTCAAAGAAAGCAAACTGAACCAGGGATATTAATTAGCTGGTATATAATCTCAAAGGGATAACTCTTACCACATCATAAATTTGGGGACTGACATAGTAGGCATAGGGATCCCTTTGTATTAAGTCCTGCAACCGTTTCCTGGCATGTTTGTGTTGAAAGTACATGCCTGCCAAAAAGGATGTACTGACTGCAGTGACACCCAGGGCTAAACATAGTCCCAGGATATGCCATTTATGGTCCATTAGTTGGGCCTTACAACAACAAGCCCATCTGAAATATAATACTTAACCATAATGAAGGCATTCTCCTGGCTAAAATATATAGTTTACAAAAGATTCGCTTTTATTCAATCAGTCCATGTCCTGGATACTGACTAAACTAGTGGTGATTGGAACATTTACATTTACAGGTACAGAATTTTCTACTGGACTGGCTACCGAATTGGGCACCGAATTAGCTACCAGACTGGGTAAGGAATGGGCATTGGTGGAATTGGTTACCGGATGCTCTGGGGAACTGGCTACCGGACTCGATGTTAAGCTGACAATTGAGCTGGATACTTGGGTATTGATAAAATTGCGATCCAAGTCCTCGAAGAACCGCAGACCTGTGATATTCTCTATCTCGCGGATATCACTGAGCAGGGCCTTTAGGTCCACGTTATTATTCAGTGGCGTGTTGGGCATCACATAGGCCTCCGCATAGGGTATGGGATCCGTTTCGAACTTGGAATCTATCACCAGGACCTTGAAAAAGTGAGTGGGCACGGCGACCATGGTTCTTTCCTCCGTCTGATATTCCAGGAACCAATTGTTGGACTTGACCTCTCGGGGTAAGTAAATGGAGCCCGTGTAAACGTACACTGTTCCATGCTGTCGGCTCAACTCGTTCACGTGCTGGAGCAGACGCTCCCACACGGTGAGATTGAAGCCCCTGTTCAGGAAGGGCTTTATGTTAGACAGGAAAAATACCCGGGCAGCCTCAGATTGGTTAAATGCCCCCGCGGGAGCTACAGATGATGTGGGCTTCACGTAAATGTTACTGTTACGCAGATCCACTCGCTCGCACATCCACTGTATGGAGGAGTTGCGGCGATCGAAGGAGGTCACAAAGTCGAAGGCCTCGTTAAGGCTAATATCGTTTGTGCTGGGGAAGCCGTACTTCATGATCCTGGCCAGCTTGTGAGTATCCTCTTCATCCCCCACGAGCTCCTTGCTCTCAGCCTCCACCGTGAAAATGCCCAGCTGTAAAGATAAGGATATTATTAAATAGAAGTACGATGAATCCTAGAAAAAAATTAACCAATCGGTACAGCTTTCGTCGAATAAAGTAGGCATGGGGATTCCGCCGCTCCAGTCTTTGGATATTTCGCAGCACATCAATGTGCTGATAGTAGGCGCCCAGGGCAAAAAAAGAGCCGGCTGTGGCCGCCACAATACCTAGGATTCCCTTTGCTGGCATTTCTATTCATCAATCACTTAACAAACGATAATTTAGAGCTTTAAACAATGTAATGTTCTCAAAAAAAAAAAAATTGAGGTATAGACCTCATGTGTGTATCTGTGGCTTTTGAAAAACTAGCACACGTTTGATTTTAGAATGAAACGTGACTGTGTTGTGCTTAGAACACCTCTTAAATAATGGAGAATTTTCTGGAATTTCCCTTTGGCCTTTGCAGCAGTTAATCTGCAAAGTTGACGTGTCCAAGTTCAGAGTGAATCTACAGGCAACACTTGGCTGCACTTGCCAACTGCATTAAGTCAATAGAAAAAGTTGCAGTCATCGTTGCAGCGTCTGAAAACTAAAAAGTCCTTAGGACAAAACATCCCTCCCTCCCCACAGCTTACATCACCCAGAAAACCACATAATAAGCGTTTCGGGGGCTATGCCTGACTAAACCAAAAACGGCGTCAAGATTTATTCACCAGATCTCGTCGTACTTTGTTATGCTTAAAAATGTTAGTTGTGGATTTACAGTTTTTCGGTTTTTGGCCACAGAAAAAGTTTCCTGCCCCAAAGCAGAAACTTTGAACGGTAAAGTGATGGAAAGTGTAAAGGATTTAAGGTTGGTAAAGTGAGGCAGGGATGGGGTAGCTGGTCTAAGAGTTTGGATATTTGATAGTGTTGTTGAAGAAAATGTAGGTTTTAATTATTTAAATATTTTTAAGCACAGCATTAGTTTGATAAGCTTACTAAGTGGATTTAATGTTATCTTTAAAGCCTAATTTATGGCACGAAAAAAGCCTTACAAAACCAAAAGGCTTCCTTAGAAAAAAGCGTTTGGGGAACACTTGACAAGGCTGAGGGGAAAACTTTCTTTGACATTTGACAAAGGTACGCTAAGATATGGTAAAGAAAACCCCAAAAGCAAATGTGCAAAGCAAAGTTAAATTGTTTTTAAAAGGAAACTATATCTCGGCATCCTAGTGACCCTCGTTAAGAGACAAGAATCCAATACCGATTTGCCCTACAAATTCCACATTTTCAATTCCACATCCATTTTGTGGAGCTTTTGGGCCAGCCGTAAGGCATTGCCAATTAATTTCCAACGTCTAATTGGTGGTTTGCCCCTCGGCACCGTTTGCATATTGATTGATGTCTGGAGGTCCTTTTGCCACTAACACATAGTGCAGCCTCGATTCTTGCCACGGCTTTCCTCCGGCGGATTTTCTAATCAACAGGGCTCGCCCAAAATTTGCATAATTAAAACGTTTTCAGTTTTCGCCGCGGCTCAGGTGGAGCCACGCCCCAAAACATTTTCCAGGTTTCTTTGCCAAAGAAAATTGACTCGCTAAGTGAGTGAAAATTTGTCGCCTCATTTGAGTTTGAATTAATGAATTATGCACTCCGGGGCTGCTTAATTAACCGAGCTTCGAATGTGATTAGGGGCCAGGCAATTAGCCGATAGGTCGGAAAAATTCAGGATCTGCGGTAATCATCTGCTGACTGACAGCCATGAAAATGTTGCCTTTGGGTTTTCGACAAAACCTCTTATTTTTCCCTCTACAGATTTTTACAGCAGGTCAACTTAATGGGGTAATTAACTTATCTGGGTTAGAAAAAGGGTGAAAAGGTTGGATTTTTATTAGCTATTTACTCGGGGTCTAACCGAAACATGTGCCGGGGGAGTCAATTATCGTCTGCGGGTAAAATGTTTTTGTTTTACAGCAATTAAAAAATATTTTATAAGAGCAATATTTTTAAGAGCTTGTTAGCAAATTACCTATTAATGTGTTAGGGTTATTAAAAGGAACTTATGCAGTTTTTTTTAAGTATTGCTAGGATTAATCATTTATCATTTAAAGATCCCCTGTGAATTGACCAAAGCAATTAACACTTTGGCTGCTGGCGATGCTTACTATTAATTATAGCGATCATCGTAGGGAGAGTGCCATATATTCACATATGTATATATTTCTATACAAAAATAAAGATTACGGGGGAGCGAGAGCGTAGACTAGGGGTCGCCATGCTCTCCGATCAGTTCCAGTTCCAACGCTCAACAACGATCGCGGGTTGTTTTGAGAGTTTCGTCGGTTAGTTGGGCCGGCAGCGTTGAGCAGGTCAGATCTGCGGAACTCGTTCTTCCGGAGAGCATAGATCCATAACGGTAGAGCTAGGTCATCGCACGCACTAGATCACCAGAAGATCTCTTTGAGGAGATCCACTTACACGGTCAATAGTTCCGAGGGTGATCCCTATATTAAACATGATCTCGCAGCTGGACCGTTTCGGTATTATTTGTGCGGCGTTTTTGGCATTAACTGCTCTTATTGTGGGTGAGTCTATTTAAGATTCCCAATCAATAATATTTTACCTTTACTAAGTATATTTAAGACTTGAATTATAAAAGTAAATAAAAAATGAAATCACCCATTAGCATCTCCGGCCACCACTGAGGAGACCGCTCTAAATCCCAATGTCAACTGCAATTATACCCTCATCAAGTCCAAGACCCTGGGTGTGGATCCCTCGTTCTGGAAGAAATTCTTCAAGCACTGGATACCATTCGTTGGCAGTTCGAGGAGTAAAATGCAATTCATACTCTTCAAGCGGGATTTTGCGGATTGCGGAAGGGAATTATTCATTGGCGATGTGGAAAACCTCAAGAACTCGGGCTTCGATGCACGTCATCCAACGCGGTAAGGGAATTTTCTGGGCGATTAAAGGCGCAGATTGCGAATCGATGAGGGGAACTTTTTCGCTCGACATATTGTGGAGGAAGCGTTAATTGTGGGAAGTTATTGTGCAACAGTCGATTTGTTTACATTTTGCTGTATAGAATAATTACTAAAAAGCTGTTTAAACATTGTCGGACAGAACAATACTAGACTAAAAATAGTGTATTCAGTATTCACATTAAATTCGGGCTTATACGTCAGAAAGCAACTAATTATTGAGAGAGCAAAACGATCCAGTGAATAATGATCACAGCCAAATATTTGCCAAATTCTCTCACTAAATTAAATTTTTATTTCGAGATAATCATGAAAACTGGTTTGTTATATTTTTATTTTGACGCTGAGCTTTCGTGTGGCCTACAGCTCCCTTATCGCTTATTGAGTCATTGCCATTTCACTGACACTCAAATAATTGCCAATTATTGAATTGTTTTAATTCTGTTCCGTAGAAATGTACAAAAAATATGTCAATTAAAACCTATAAATTAAGGGAAATGAAAAATAATGTAACTTTAATATTAGTTTGTTAGGTAATGTGAAAATATTGGAAATGTACTACTCGAATTTTGCATTTAGAGTGATAAGATAAGGAGGAAATTGATGATTTGCATGAGATAAGATCTGTTTACTTAAAAGGGGGCATTGGTATTTACAGCTGATGTTAGCAATAATTACTAGGAGCTGCCAACAAAATAAAATACAGTATTTATTAGTTTGAAATCAGTAACGAAATATAAATAATTTGATTTCCGGTTTATTAGAATATTTTATATGATATACATCGCAGTATTAAATGCTAGTGTCTTTCTTTTAAATCTTTCTGTAATTTCTTCTTTGTTAAAATCAAGTTATATTTGTAATTTAAATATTCTCTGCATTATAATATGTTTCCTTATTAACTTGTAAATATTATTGTACCACAGAATTGTCATTCACGGCTGGATGAGTCAGAGCAAGGGTTCTCACATCAGAAAGGTGAAGAACGCTTACCTGAGCTTGACTCATCCCGGCCTCAATGGAGAGCCGCCGCGTTACGAGGACTTCAACGTGATCGTCTGCGACTGGAGCAAGATTTCCACAAATGTTAATTACTTTGAAGTGGCCAAGACAGTGGAGGATCTGGGTGCTCTGCTGGCGGATCTAGTGCGGCATCTTCATCTGGAGGCCAATCTGCATTACGACGATGTCTACATTATTGGACATTCTTTGGGCGCTCAGATCGCCGGCAGTGCTGGGAAGCAAATCCAACCATACAAATTCAATACCATTTACGCTCTAGATCCTGCGGGTCCACAGTTCCGAGATCAAACCGATGAGTACCGCATCGATGCCAGTGATGCCTCCTATGTGGAATCCATACAAACCAGCGTCAGCTTTGGCTTTGAGAAGCCCGTGGGACATGCCACCTTCTATCCCAACTATGGAAAGAATCAGAAAAAGTGCTATGTCTACGGCTGTTCGCACAAGAGGTCTCATGATTATTTCGTGGAAACCCTGACGAGTCCAGCGGGCTTTTGGGGACCTCGCTGCGAGCGTCACGATGATGGCACCTGGATCCTCCTGCTCAGCGATGGCGAGTTTCGGATGGGAGGTGAGCCCTCGGTACCGAAGAATGGAACCTTTTATGTAAAGACCTACTCGAAGCCACCGTATGCCATGGGTCACAGGTGGCAAACCGAGCCGGCGCCACGAGAGGATGAGGATGAGAACTCTACGGAGGAGTAGGAGAAGGGAAGAGTGTCTTCTTATTAGAACTGTGAATAAAATAGAGTGAGAAATACACAAAAAATAATATTTAAAATTTAATAAATAAATAAAAATTAGAAATAATATAACTTATGGCTTAAGTGAACAAGTTTACCTTTTCTCTTTTGTTTAAAATATTTTAGAAAACGCATAGAAAATTATTAGAATATTGGTTTCTAAACCGTTTTTTTACTTATAATTTTGCTCTTAAACCGGTGAATATTTAAATTCTTTTCCCAGAACCTAAATTTATGAGAAAATTAAGCCCCAAGCTTTCTTATCTTTATTTCCCCTGAATATGTCATCCAATTTAAGTGTTTGCCAAATCATTTACCAGGAAATACCTAGCTCTGGTTTCTGCAAATTCTCCGGTAATTTCCACTTCTAATCTACGCTTGAGGTATGTATAAAAAGGGTTTCAAGCCGCAAATTCTTAATCATTCTCTTGCCAACGTCAAACCAAAAATGTTACAAAATCAAAATTTGTTCCTTAGCTTGGCAGTTTTGTTAACTGTTGTTGCTGCTAGACCTTCCCTTTTTAGGAACTTTAAATATTCTGTTCAAAATGAGATCGGAGTTCCAGAAACATATGAAAATCAAAAATATATTGGTAATAGAAATATAGGCCAGCCAAGCAGCGAGATGTCAACTGTCAAATCTTTTGTGAACCAAAATAAACCGTCTTCCCAAGAGCCAATTAGTGAGAAAACTTCTGCCCAAAGCAGTGAGTCGTCAAGTGAAGTATTTTCTGAGGAACAAAGTGAAGAGTCCAGTGAAGCCCTGAGTGAAGAATCTTCTGAAGTACAAAGTGAAGAATCAAGCGAGTATTCTAGTAACGAAGGTTCTCAGGAGCAAAGTGAAGAGTCCAGCGAAGCCCTGAGTGAGGAATCTTCAGAAGTACAAAGTGACGAGTCAACGTCAACCAATCAGTCTGAAGATGAAATTTCTAAAGAACAAAGTGCTGAAACTAGTGAGAGGCCCAGTGAAGAATCTAGCAGTGATGAAACTTCAGAGGAGCAAAGTAGTGAGGCGACAAGTGATGAAACTTCTGGAGAAGAAAGTGACGAGTCCGCCGACAAGCCCAGTGAAGAAAGTTCTGATGAAGAAAGTGATGAATCCAGCGAGTCGTTAAGTAAAGAATCTTCTAATAACCAAGTGCTATCCAAACAGCAAAAAGAGGATTTCAGCTAAGTCATTTTGAAGAATAAATAAATAAGGCAAGCTAAAAAGGGCCCAGAAAAGCGAACGTTCTGGATTCCGATTTAAAATAGCACATTCATTCATACATACATTGAAATATCTGTCTCAGTGTTAAACTCAACTTGGAGTCCTAATAAAGTATCGTCTAAACAAAACAATACAAAAATCACAGCACAAAAATGCGTTTTTTCATCTGCTGCCTGGTCCTTCTTGGGCTTCTACTGACTGTAGCAGCCATGCCTATACCAGACAATGAATGGGACGAACAGATGGATACAGAGGCCGTGGACTTTTCAGATCTAGCTCCTTACTTCAGCCTTAACGTCTAAGTGGTGTGTAATGTGTTTCGCTTAACTCATTCAAATTCTTATAAACATGTACATTTAGAAGCCTTACATTATGCTGCTGCTGCTGATGAAGCTGGTTGCTCTCACATTATTTTTCCCTGTGGAAGTCAATTTTAAATTAAAACAAACAATATGTTCTTCCGACTTCTTTTTGGTTCTTTTGGGGGGCGCTGTGCACAAAATTTCAGCTTTTGGGGCGTATCCCTGGTTTCTGCAAATCCTCCGGTAATATTCGTAGGGTTAGGCTTACAAAATCTTCTGAAGTACGAGTCATCAGCTTAGTTAATAAAGTTCTGGTGAACAAAGTGATGAATCCAGCGAGTCGTCAAGTGAAGAATCTTCTCATAACCAACGAAAAGTGATCGTTTCGGATTCCGATTCAAAATAAGACATTAATTCGTACATTGAAATATCTGTCTATCTGTGTTTTCCTTAACTTTGAATCGTAATAAAGTATCCTCCAAGCGAACTAATAAAAAAAAACAGCCCGAAAATGCACTTTCTTGTCTACTGCCTGGCTCTACTTGGGCTTATACTGACGGTAGTGTCCATTGCTATACCAGACGATGAATGGGACAAAAGGATGGATAATGAAAATGACGTGGACTTTCCAGACTTATAAGTGGTGTGCAATGTGTTATGTTTTCCTCATTCGAATTCGTTGTAAACGTGTACTTTTTATAGCCTGACATTATGCTGCTGATGAAGTTGGTTGCTCTCTCAAATTATTTCTCTTTGTGGACGGACAATTTTTAATTAAGACTAAAAATATGTTGCTCTGACTTATTTTTGGTGTTTTTTTTGGGGCGCTATGCACAAAATTCAGTCTTTAGGGCCAAGGGCCAGTCCCAGTTGTAAAAGAGCAAAAGAGGAGTCCAGCTAAGCTGCAAGTGAAGAATCTTTTGAAGGGATCAAAAAGGCCCCAGAATAACAATCATTCTTTACTCCAATTTAAAATAAAACATTCATACATACATTGAAATAACTGTCTGTGTTTTCCTTAACATTGAATCGTAATAAAGTAAAATCTAGACGAACTAATAAAAAATTTACAGCGGAAAAATGAATTTTCTTGTCCACTTCCTGGCTCTTCTTGGGCTTCTACTGACTGTAGTATCCGCTGCTATGCCAGACGATGAATGGGATTGGGAATGGGAATGGGACGAAGAGAGGCCTATTCCAGATATCAATATCTTTCCAGACTTCGATGATATGGTGTGTAATGTGTTCGTTTTCCTCATTCGAGCTCTTTGTAAACATGCATTTTTTGTAGATTTAAATTATGCTGCTGATGAAGCTGGTTGCTCTAACATTATTTTTCTCTGCGGACGGAAAATTTTTAATTAAAACAAACAATATGTTGCCCCTACTTGTTTTTGGTGCTTATGGGGGAGAGCGCTGTGCACAAAATTGCAGCTTTTCGGGGCCAAAGGCCGGGGCAAGTTGCTGTAAATGCATTTACTCGGCTTAATTAGTTGAGATTTTACATTATTCATACGCCACGTGTGACCAGCGTCCGCCCACTTTGTGCTGATCCCAGCCGTCGCCTTCCTTTCTTTTCCTGACAGCATCATAATTTCCACTTAATTAAAGTTGTCGTTGTTGTGGGTGCGGTTCGCTTGCCAAAAACTTGTCGGGATGCATTTTCGCATTTAAAGTTTTAGGAGGGGGTGAGGACCACACAAGAATAAAGCTGCGCAGACTTGGCTCTTAATTTAATTAGTGCAACCTCTTTTGTTCAAAGTTTTCAATCGGATCTTAGGCGGTTTAATTTTGTTAATATTAAAATAGTGGCTTGCCCATATATTGCTTAGTTCTGAAATCATTGCATGGTACTCTATAGTGTCTTATTTTATATTTTTTTAAATAAAAAATTCATGTTAATTTTAAAGTAGAGTAAAACGGACTTCTAAAATTAATAACAATATTTAATGCTAACTTCCAGTGTATTAAAACTTCGCCTTACATAAATATAAGCCGTGCCTTAAAGTCAAAATATCTCAAAAAGGATTCAATTTCTCATTTCTCCATTTATTCGCCCCAGGACAAGACATCTTCAGAAAAGTTGACAAGCCAAGACAATTAAATGTTTGACACAACGCATTGATTGGCTTAATTTATTTCCCAACTCACTTATCGTAATGGTTGTCTCAAATTGACAGGTGAAAGCCAAGCCGGGCGGCAGGAATAATCTTCTTAGGTTACCGAATATAAAAGGATTCTCGTTAAATCTCAGGTGGAAAATGCCAACGCTTAAATTTTATGCAAAATCATTTACTCCTGGCTGCCGACCCCATAATAGTTGCAAACCTTTCGGTTTAGCTGGGAATGGATTCCTCAGCGATTGATGATTGTGTGGGTATTCCTTGGGGGGATTCCTTTTAGCCCTGTCCCTTAGTATTTGATTATTTAAATTTTCCCATTCGTTTTCATGGCGTATAAATTATTTATGAACCGTGTGTGTGTGGGTAAGGACGTTGGCATTTCCATTATGGCATTCTAATTAAGGTCCCCCACAAAATGTCTCCCAAGTTCATAGTAAGCAACACCTTACGTAACTGATGACCAAAGGACTTTGGACCTTGGCGTGGTGGGAATAAGACCCTTAGAAATTCACTGGAAAATGCACGAGTCAGAAATTTCTCGAATCCCTTTCGTGGACAGCCTGAAGACCAATTTGTCGCCTCAAAATGGACCGTGTGAGTGTCATAACTTTGCTGCTGTGTGTGGGTGTTGAGATTGTCGCTTAGGAAATCTAAAAAAAAAAGAAAGGAAAAATTAAAATGAAATCAAGTTACAAAAGGTTACAAAAGCCTGAGTCCCAGATATTCCCGGCAAATGAGTCCGATACGAAGGCGCTGACAATGACTTACATCATTGCAAGGGGAAAAGGACCAGCAGGACCGTCTCTCTGCCCCTAACACACACACACACACTCGTTAAAGTTCATGTGCACACGCACTTAGGTCAGCAGATATCGGGGCAGGAAGTGAGAAGCTCCGCAACTTTGGCACACTCACTCACATATGTATGTGCTCGGGATATCAGCGTCTCAGTATCTCCACGTCTCCGATGCTATTTGTGCAATTTTATAGCGTTTTTATGGCACACAAGTTTTTTGCTTTGTGTGCTGTCGGCATGTCCTGTCCCGGTGTCCTTCTGTCCCCGTCCTGCGTCCGGTTTCCTCTTTAAAATATTTAAATTTGATGTGTGTGAGAGTGCGGGCGGAATGGCTGGGAAATTCGGTTCCGTTGTGTGCTCAACTGTGTAATAGAGGCCGTTCTTGAAGTAAATGGTAAAAGGGCATAGGGAACATGCAGAAATGCTTAGGGGAAGTCCCCTTTTTTTCAGGGCCTCGAGGTTTCACAAATGCAATTTATAAATCGAGGGTTTAGGACTTGGTTTTTGAGAAAAGAAATCTGTGTTGAAGTGTAGAAAATTCTTTATTTTTCTTTTCAAGAGCTCTACAGGTTTAATTTAACAAACGAAATTTAATTTTTTTTGGGTTTATATTTAAATATTTTTTAAAAGATCTTATCTCATTATTATTAAATATTGTTAGATTTGTTTTAAGCTTTCGCTGTAAGATATAAATATGCAAAAACCTTTAAAGTATTCTCAAAAAGTTCTAGAAGTCATAAAAATGTAAAAAAAACTAACTAAATCCAATATATTTTCCACTTAGAACCTTAAAAAAACCAGTTACTTACAACCTCCCATTATTGAGCACTAACTTCAGACTTTTCCCCTAGACAAACTGCCATTGTTTTAGCTCATATATATTTAAACCAACGACGATATAGAAGCCTCCTTGCCAACCCTGGATGCTGGGAATTTCTCCCCTAACAATTCACATATACTCGTATCTATGTCAGTTCACTTGACTGCTGTTGTTGTGGCGGCTTTTACTTTTCGGGCCTTTTTCCAAGTTTTGCGGTGTGATTTTATGTGCAAACTTAAATTATACAATTTGGGGGGGCCATGAATACATTTTTCCCATCGTCATCGTCTTGAGCTTGGTGGATGTTGCTTGCGCCATGGCTGGCGAAAGGGACAATGAGTTGCTAAACGCTTTGAATATTCTTCTGGCCATTGCCTGGCACTGCATGCATAATATACAATATATGGCCATGTCAGAGGCGAATTCTACCACAAGAGAGAGGGAGACAGTCCTTTGTAAAGGATACGAAATGTGTTGACAGGTCGAGTATGTCGTGCGGTTTCTTTTACACAAGCATCTTGGCCAGAAATTGTGAGCATTATCACAAAGACTTGGGCTTTGGTTTCGATTGCAGAAATAATAAATATTTCAAGGCATTCTGATATATACTTGCTTATTGATGAATTCCTGAAAGGAGACTTTCTTAACTATAATATCTTAAAGTGATACTAACTTCACTACATAATTGGCCTCAAAGTTCTCTGAAATTCACTGCAAATTAGCCATTTTATGTCCTGCCGTTAAAAGTTCCCTCTTTGAATTTGCTTCTGCTTTGTTTTTGTCTTTTTATGGAATGCACTCTTTATTAACAAGACAAGTTAATGATTGGGGTTTTTCAGTCGCCGCCCTTAATGCCAGTTAAGCACATAACAAAGTACGCACTTTGTGAGCATTTAAAAGTCGGCAATAACGACAGCGCCACATGCTGTCCTCTGACCCCCAGCCACCGCCCACGAATGCAGCTGATATCCCGAGCAGGTCCTTCTTTGTTGTTTTGTTTCATGTTTTTTAATCCTCTTTTTTTCGCATGCACATTATGGCTGCCGGCGGGTTTGTGTATGTGTGTGTGTTTAATGGGCGGTGGTCAAAAGAGTTTGCACATGTGCTGTCGTCAGCTAATAGTGCTCGTAAGCACCCTTTTTTTCTGAGTGTGCTGAGTAAGGAGAGCTGCGATTAATTCAATTATGCGTATACTTTATATTTAAATAGCGTTTATGTGGGTTTGTTTGTAAAAATATTTATTTTTGGGGGAAGAAAAACACTGCTGAGCTATAGCTAAATGTAAAGGAATGAACGAGAAATTAGGAGTAATGAGGAGACCAACCAATTTTTTAGTTGTACAAAAATTTCAGTATAGTCCTACTTCTTCAAAGATTTTCCTGGAGTTATTTCTACCTAATCAAAGTCTAAAAAAATGTTATTTTAAAAAGATTGGGTATATTCTATAATTATTGCAACATGTCGTGGTCTGTGTTACCGTTTGGCACAAATTAAAAGCGATGGCAAACCAGAGTTCGCTGGAGTCACCACTGGCTTCTATTCTCCTGTAGCCACAGCATTTATGAAAACTATTTGCCGAATGCAAAGCAAAGCGCAGCAGAAAAGAAATTGCATTAAAAACAAATACAAACACCGGGTTAGATGGGGTCTACTCGCCGCCAGTTGTACAAGATGTTTATAAAGGGCACGGCTTAGGCACGTTCCATGCTCCATGCTCCATGACCAGAAGCCAGGAGCACGAGAGTGCGAACAAATAAGCAAACAGGAAGAGGAACAGGAACCAGTAAAAGGATGCCTTCCGACACGACTTTTCCGATGGCAAGGCAGGGAGGAGGAAATTGTGCAGAAGTGTATAGATCTACACAGGGAAAAACTTAAAAATATAAGTTAATGTTTCTTACCTTTAGAGTGTTACATGTTTGTGCTTATATTTGATGTACAAATTTTAATAAATCTCTTTGAATTTGTATTTTAAATGAATATAAATCAAAGATTTTATTTTATTTTTTCTAGTGCAATAATAACTGCAGCAAACAAATCGCAAATTGAAATGGCAGATAAGTAGCAGGAGTTGCAGGACTCCTCCTTGTCCTGCACTCTCCCGAAAGAACTACGAAACGACAGCAAAGGGAATGGAAAATATAAAAATCAGAACCCCGCTCGTGCTCCTGTCAAGGCAATTGCCTCCATCGTCTCCCCCCCCCCCCCCCCCCCCCGCTATCCAACTCTCAATTCCCACCCCTACCACACCATCGTCGCCTGGCAACATTGTTAAACCCAGCAAGTTATGCATTCTTAATTTAATCGCTGGAATTGACTCTCCTCCAGAGCCCATCTTCCACTGGCTTAGCGACCGGGGCATTTTTCCGGAGGGTTCTTCTCCACGGGGAAGTTTGCAACAGAGATTAGGCATATATCATGCGATTATATTGCATAGTTTGCATTGCCCAATGACTTGGAATCGCTTCTCCCTGCCCCAAACTCTGCAGGAGTAGATTAAGTTTCAGACAATCGCCGAAGTAGGCGGAGCCCGAGAGGATACACATGGATGGGAAGAAACTGGAGGGAGTAGTAAGCTTCTTGGCCACAGGATAATGGAATTTAGTTTAAACTTCATGAAGGGATTGAACTTTATTTACACTTTCTAATTTCTTTTTTACATATTTTAATTAAAGTTCGTTGAGATTGAAAAATGTGAATTTAAAATATTTTCAAAAATCAATTTATGCTTGGCAATTTATTAATAAATGTTGGTTGTCTTATTGAATTGAAGTGGCTTTTACAGCCAAACCACAACCACGTCATTGGATGAGTCTTAGAAGTGTAATGTAATTGAAAATCAAAGAAGTTGCAAGACTTTATAAAAAGAAGTACTATCTGCACTTTAATTAACTAAGGAATTCACATATTTAATGAGTAGAAACCACTTCATAAAATAAAGCTTGTCAAAAAACTTATTAGAGTTTCGAAAGTGCAATATCATTTTTTGTAGTTATTTGGCATTAAATTAAAATATTTGAGATAATAGAACCCATTGGGAAAGAACCTCTCTTATATATAAGTCAATTGGAGTTGTCTCAGGAGGTAATGGACTTGCATTGGCGGTGGAATCTGTACCAGTGTGTCCCATTATCACAAGAGGCTTCTAAACGCAATTGAATGCATTTTGTAAAATGTAAAAGTTAAAGAAAAATACAATAAATAAATAGAAAGCATTTGCAACTGTGTATGAAGTTCTTGGAAATTTTTATTCTTTTTGGGATTCTCAATTTAGAAAATGGCCAATCCCGGATTCGAGGTGTAAAGAAGAAGCCCGATAAAAACAGCCTGCTTAATATAGTATCGAAAATATAGTAAACTCTTATAGAAAGAACTGTATTTTATATTACTTAATGATATAATTTAGATATTGTTAAGAAATATTTAAAATATATTGGTTTACTTTCCTTTTTGTTGATGGAATTTCCTTTTTTGCTTTTTAAATAAAAAAAAATTACTAGAGCTCAACACTTATTTACTTAGTAATTCTTAAAAACAAAATTACAATAATTTATTAAACATGTAGAAGAGAATATTCTATTTATTTAAAATCTTAGTAAAATACGTTTTATCCTTTGATCAAAATATTGTTTTATTAAAAAAAAAAAACTATGTGATCTCATACAAATTATTAAATTTTAAGGGAAAAGGTTTACAAGTTCAAGTTCGTTTTTTGAAGCATACAGATTGATTGATAATTGATGTACTTTACAATTTCACAAATATATTTAGTAGGATTCCGGAATTTTTTCAATATTTTTAATTGTCTCCAAGATCCACCTTCGGTAATGAGCAACACTGGCATAAAGTCCGGCACCCAGACAAAACACTCTTCCGGCCCTGGACACGATTCCCACCAACTTGCCCTTCACCACCAGGGGTCCACCCGAGTCACCATAGCACACGGCATTGCCAAGGAATCCGGCACAGATGTCTCCCTCGTGTAGCTTGAAGGGATACTTCAGTTGACACCAAAGCTTATATTGGATCTTGAGGTTAAGGCCCTGAAGGTGTCTTGGATTGCCATAGTAGGAGAAACCCCAGCCAGTTGTTAAGGCCTTCGCTCCTGGGGCTGGGTTCGATTTAGCCAGGGGAATCGATTGAATGTATTGGCTTAATGAAAGGGGTTCCAACAATTTTATTACGGCCACATCGTTGTTGAGCCCCTTGTTGAACTTTCTGTGATATAAAAATGCGGCGACTTTGACAACAATCCCTCCGGAATTGTGTTTCGAGGACCCCGCACGAATCGATAATTCCTCTACCTTGAAATCGATAACGCAGTGTGCAGCTGTTATGATAATGTTTTCACTGTAGATGGATCCGCCGCAGACGTGTGAGCCATCCTTCTGCAAGGACACCTGCCAGGGAGCTTCGTCGATTCCGATATTTTGTCCGCCGAGTACGCGATTCTCTGGTTGGAAAACGCCAGAACTAGCACTAAGCAAGGATACTGACGAAAGCCAGAGGAAACTAAAGAGCAGCAGCATTTTTAAGCTTCTTCCTGTGAAGTTTTAACAACTTTATTTTTGAAAGCTGCCAGGTTCATGCTTTTATAGGGTTTTACCTTAGAAACCCTTGCCCTAAAGCTAATTATTTTCCATTTTTTTATGTTATTTATTGAAGCAGAAAAATGAGTTACAATCAGCAGTAAAGTAATATCTTTACAGGGTAAAATAAAAAAGATAAAATATAATGAAGCTTTTCGACTTACATAAACAAGTAATTAATTTCGTACAATGTAATCTGTAAACTGTACTTCTTTAATCTTTAACTTATTCTCATTAGTTTCCATACACAATCCTTCAAAGTCGACCTACATATAATAATGGAAATTTGATATTAGAATGGATATTGGTTCTTCATTAATAAATGCATTGTGTTTGTCCAGACAATGACTTGCCTTTTGGCGACTGAAAATTGCATTAATCATACGCCCAGTAGGTGGCCAAATAATATACTTGAAACCCTGACACACACACACACACACACACACACACAAATTTCCTCCGCTTTTCACCGCCCGAGGCATCCATCAAATTAATGGAATTTGATATTTGCCTTGCTCTTGCTCGCTCGCATAAGAAATTTGTTTATCCAGCTAAAATTTTATCGTAGCACCCTCGATGCTGATGTAGTTAGGTCTTCTGACAAAATGCAATTTTTTTATATTGTTGCGTTTTTCCTTTTTTTTAATACAATTACTTGTCCAACTTTTGAGACCCTGGAGGCTGTGAAACAAAAAAGTAAAATGCTGACTCATAACCAATGCGGCCGCCAAAACAAATTTTTTTTAAAAAACAAGTCGTTATTGTATTAAAACAATTTGGTATGTAGACTATGGAAGCTCTTCGCAGAATTTTGATTAGATTTAACTTTGGGGGAATACAGAGAAAGTGTCAAGAGAATTTTGACAAGACTTTGATTATTGATTTTTTTTTTTTTAATAAAATGAGGAAAGTAACTATAAGGGAAATCGGTTACATTTCGAAGAATCTAAAAATAATATTAGCATAAATTTCATGAAATAATTATTCAGCAAAGCCAATTTAAGAATATTGTTTTTAAAACCATTTATAAATGCCTAGAAACCATATTTTTAAGGGCTTTTCAGCCCCTTTAATAAATATTGAAATATAAAATAATTATTTTCTCTATCTGCAGCTGAAATTCCAAGCACGTTTTCCCCCACGCAGTTCAATGGTTTAAAAGCTTTCCGGGCAGGACTGCAATCAGATAGCCATGCACTTGACGCTGCTTCGAAATGCCCTGCGGGCCGTTGTCCTTGTCAACAGCTATCGCCCTTTGGTCGAGGTGAGAATGTGAGCTGGACGGCCAGGGAGCTAGGTGGGTCGCTTGTCCGGTTGCTTGGTCGGTCGGTCGGGTTCGGGCCAAGTTTACTGCCCTGGGGTCAGTTAGGCTAATTTAGCGAAGCGTTCCCATCGAAAGCTGCTGCTCAGCCGGCAAGTCAAGTGGCTTGCACCAAGTGAGCATCGCCCTCGCCCAATTAAACCCGACCAGAATCCGGCAAAAGCCCTTCACGGACGGGCAGATGGAAGCTACTGGCCGGTATGGTCATTACTCATAGTTATGGACACTAATCTGATGCACTTGGAAAAGGATTTGAAACGGAAAATAGTTTAAAATTAACATAAGAAGAAGGAAGATGTTTTGACACATTAATTTATAGGGACTTTGGGATATTATTTTTTAATTCAAATATAAGTTGAGATTTTGAGTTTTAAAACCTTTAAGTGAGTTAGTATAGAATCTTAATAATTTGATTTTTTTAAAAGATTTTAGCAAATCCTATTTCCTTCCCCAGATAACTTCCCACCTATCGCCTGAACCCTCACCTCCTGCATTTTCCACTTCTACTAACTTGCATTTTCCAAATTTCAGTGGAGGCGGCAATTGAATGATAACACAAGCAGCAGCTGCAACGTTAAAACTAAATTGGCCAACGAGCGACCAAACTACTGCGTGTCTACTGGGCTCCCGTTTTCGGGATGCAGTATATCCCTGTTCCCCTTCGTCCCGCACTGGCCCGGGGAAAATAGCTCTGAACATCTGTGGTCATTTTTGGCAGCAAATTGAAATGAAAATCTCGCCGCGGTTTTCTGGCTTTGTTCAACGGTTGGCCAGTCGGATGTTTGCTGGTCGCAGCCTGATAAAGAGGCGATGGAAGCGACGGAATTGGGTGTTCAGGATGGTTCTAAATGCAAGGAAAATCGGACTATAATATATTAAAAATGAATTTAAAAATAATTAAATTACTTCTGTATTTTATTGGAATTAAATGTCTAAAGTAGATAGCCTGCTACTAAAACATATATAAATATTTAAAAGCAAAGAACTAGGTAGTTATACTAGGTACTCATATAAAAACTAAAAAATATTTATTATTTATTTATTAATACCCCTACTAATTGTAATTTCCTTAACCTAATAAGAATTATTTGTTGTAAAACGAGCTGAAAGCGTAATGGTTTTTCAGAACGCCCTGAAGCACGCAGCCTCAGAGAAGCCCTTGCCCTGCCATATCCCCCTGCCAATCTCCGATCTATTCATATCGTAAAACACAAATGCAACTGCGACCAAAGCACCGCAAAACTATTGCCAGCGATGGCGATAGCGATGGCTTCCTATCCCGGGATATACGCAGCCATTTCCGGCGCCGTAGCTGCCAGCTTCCGCCTTACCTATTCATTCCATTGCCCGCCAGCGTTGCGCCCACAGCTGTCGGGCAACTGTCTGACCCGCCTCCCTCATTTTCCACCATTTTCCATTTTCCACTTTCCTCCCGGTTCCCTCAATCGTCTGGCAAATGGAAGCTTGACTTTAAGCGATGGAAATTTTAATGCGCCAATGCGCAATTTATGATTATTTCATGCTCATTTTAATTCGCCCATTCAGCAGACCGCTTTAAAGTGTGCGGTGGTTGCGGGGTGTTGTGGAAATAGTTTTCAGGTCTTCGTTCCTCCCCCCCAGCCAGCTTTCATCTGGCGGAATGAGATAGCGGAAAGGCCTCATTAATTCCACGCACGTTTTCCCCGACAGAGAGCGATGAAGAGGAGGGAAAGCGGTGGGAAAATCGGAGAGAGATACGAGAGGCCGCTAATAAAACAAAAATGGAAAACATATAAATCAGTGTCCTTGGCACGTGTCGCTGTCGTCGTCGAAGTCATTCCATTCCCCAGGTGCAAGCCCCTGGGTCAACCTAAAGGGTCTTCCCATCCTCCTGTCGTGACCCCGTCGTTCCCCCGGTTGGATCCCCTTTAGAGCCCCATTGCATTACCACTTTTGGACTTGTGCGCTGTCACGTTGTAAATCTCACGAGAGCAAACACTCACAGAGAAGCGGAGAAACGGAGAATCCGAGGTATAGAGACAGAGCGACAGACGGCGACAAACAACACGCGTGCTTAGCCATATCCATTTTGGCTCAGGCATGGGGAGAAATATTCGGGGTTTCTCCAAAGAAAAACTAAACTAACTAAACATTTAAAAGTATAAATTTTATATAAAAATATAATAATTAAGTTTTCTTCCAGTGTAAATGTTCAGCCACGCACACACATCTTTATGGAGGGTTGGGACTCTGCTAAAGGCTTCGCCCCTGTGGGGACGTTGTGCCCCAAAAGGAGCGCCGATCCGAGCCAGCGATTGCATTATAAATTAAAATATGTCAACGCAGCGAATCAACAGCTGCTGCTATCCTTGTACCAGGACGACACCCCGAAAACAATCCCAAATGCAAGCAGGCAAAATTTAAAATGAATATTTAAATGGGAGTGCAAGCCAATGTCTCAAATTGCAAGTGCTTGCCTTTTGCCTTGATAAACTCTATCTTAAGTAATAATAAATAAAATTGTAATTTCATAAATAATTAATAAATGCTAGACTTCCACAACAACTCGAAAAGATTTTGATTGCATACAACAGATGACAATGGCTACAAAATTCCATGAATATAACCTGCAGCTTATATCCAACCCATTTTAAAATTCTTCTTTACTTTCCCGCTTCATATGGTTTACCAGTATCAGTCAAAGGTTCCAATTAACCACAAAACCATCTACCAAAAATTACACAAAAGCCAAACAAAATGTATAGAATTCAATGGCTGGCATATAACCTTTGGCTTTTTAATTAAATGCTAGTAAACTGCAGCCATTGCAATGGGAGAATCACGAAATGACAAACAGAACGAAGGAGCTCACAAAGCGAACCAATACAAATATTGTTTTCCTCCGCTTTCCCTGGTATTTTTACGTTACTTTCCCAAGGAGCAGCTACTGCTATTTGTCCGCTCATGCGGAGTATTTAATTGCATCCCAATGGAGCGCACTTGGAGGAGTGCAGCGGCAGTCGGCAAACAGGAAACTGAACACAGAAGGGTAAAGGTAAGTGGGGCAAAGTGGGTAATCGAAAATTTCCCGGCTCCATCTTTTCGTTCCCACAGAGAAAGTTGAAAAAGGCGGGGGAGAAAAAGACATGGCAGGACGAGGACCTTCGCTTCCCTCGTTCTCAAGGGGAATGCAACTATTGCGAGAGCAAACAAATATTTACATATGTTTGTTTAAATTTGACGCATCGTCGAGTCCTGTTTCTTTTCTCTGAAAGAGAGAGAGATTTCTTTGTGGGGTTGGTTGCCTTGGGAAAGTTTATTTTGTGACAAATTACTTTACTGGGAAGGAGGAAGTCAACTTGTCAAGTGGCAAAATGCACAAAGGAATCATATT
Source organism: Drosophila seguyi (assembly GCA_008042675.1). Lineage (NCBI taxonomy): Eukaryota > Metazoa > Arthropoda > Insecta > Diptera > Drosophilidae > Drosophila > Drosophila seguyi. The sequence goes on from VNJU01004231.1 coordinate 274,972, forward strand.
TTCCTAACAAATTGCACACAAAATAATCAAATAATCTCTTTAAGGATTATAATTGGTTGGTCTTTATTCAATTACTGGCCAAATCCGCTTTGATCGCATCCAAGCCTCAACGCAAACCATTAGGTTTCCACTTACTCAAAGCTCACAATAATAATTTTTGGCTTTTCATCTGTCCCTGAATTTATCTTCTCGGGTGAAAGTTTTGTTTTGCTGAGCGGAAATTGTGAAATAAATTGAAATGCAAGGCAGGCACATAAGTTATTTGCCAGTCAACAGCTAGAGAAAATAAATAAAAATGAAAAACATATAAAGAAATGCATTTCTCGGTCATGTCTTCCAGGCGAGTCCATAAAACTATCAGCAAATTTTCGGTAGAATTAAAATATTTATGCACCGAACGTGATTCCCATGTATATGTGTGGTAAAATTTCCACAGCATTTACTCGTTTCCCCTCTCACCATATGTATATTTTTGTGGGTATGGTCTGCCTTGATTTGTTTATTGTTTTAATAAATGTCAACAAATTTCTTGGTCTGGCTTTTAAAGAAACATTTTCTCTGCACACAAATATACACACATACGATGTGCACACAGTGCGTATGATTAATGTGGGCCTGTCAAGTGTATTAAAAAAAGGGGAAAAAAAACGTGGGAAACCCTTTTCTCCTTTCCCGGCCGTCGAACAAAACTAAATGGAAATGGCATAAAGGCCAAAAGGGGAAAATGAAAACTTTCAATGCAACCAAATGCAATGGCACAATGATTTATGGCCCCGACTTGAAAATGGACGATTGTTTCACTCGTTTCGGGGGTTGGGCCATCCATAGAGAACCATGGAAATTGGTTGGATTTCGGGGGCGCGTCCCATGGTGCTTATGGATTTCGCCATTTATTTAACGTATGCGAACAGCGGTTCGTGCTGCGATTTTCTCGATTGGAAAAATTGAATTATAACCATTTGATGAGCATAATAAAAACTGGCAGCTGCTGGCTTTGCCAATGAAAGGCGATTTCAAATGCGAAAAAATAGTGCCCTTTACTGAATGCAGTCATGGGTGGGAACATGAAATAGTTTTCTCTTTAAATGTGCATTGAACTCGATTTTGTTTGTTGGATAATTTATTTATTTTTTCTCAATTAATTGTAAGAAAAGTTAAATGTTAAATATTTGTTTGTTTGTTCTGTAAAAGTTTCATAACATAAATATTTAGTTTAGAGCAAAATCTCTTACATGGTAATTTGTTATTATACTAAATATACAACACAAATTTTGAGCAATAAGAAAAAGGAATGCCTTAGTTACATTCTATTAAAACCCAAAAATTGTTAACTTAAATATCAGCTACATAAGTAATTTGTAAACTATAACTCAGTTACAGAGTTAAGCCCTATGATATTCCTGACTTTACTCCCCCTTTAAACCCCATTTATAGCTACTTGAACAAATAGCCAAGTTTTAGTTGAAAATCCATTGCCATTCCGCAGACTTTCCGCCCCCCATCATCATCAGACCAGCTTTCACATACACGCACTTTTCACATCCACTTTGTTGGCAGCCTGTGGGAAAATCCCCGCAACCGATTGACGTGAGAACTTTTAGCCAAGTTTATTGCATCGAGACTCAAAGCCAATAAAAAAAGTGGGCCCCGGCCTGGGCCAGGCCATTTAGCCGGAGGAAAGGCGATCTCCAACGCAGTGTAACCCGCTCAATTGAATAGACAAAGAGGGGCTCTCGTTCTGTGTTGGCCGTTGTGTCCCTCGTCCGACACCTGCGTCCCCCTGCCATGGCAGAAGGTGGCACTTGGAACAGGCACCCAGAAATCGGCAGGCAGGCAGCTCCAGGTAGAGGCAAAGCTGTATGCAGCCTGGAATTCACTCACCGTTGTGCAGCCCCAAATGGATGCAGGCGGAGTGACAGCAAATTTCGAGGGGGTCAGGACGGAGAGGAGAGACTGACTACACAGGAAAATTAATTCTCAAAAAATTGTTGATGTACTCTTTTTATTTTTGGGGATTTATTTTAATTGAATACCTCATTAACATTAAATTCTTTAATAGTATTAAGTAAGATATGCTTTCAAAAATAGTTCAAAAATACATTTATTTTTACTTCAAGTTAAAGCTTAGCTTGCCTTGGCTTTAGACTTATGAAGAAAAGTAATTATAATTATTACAATAAATTAATAATTTCTAAGACTTAATAGAGAAACAAAATTCGAGCTGATACCTTATATTTTCCCTCTGTAACGAAGGGCGTAAGGGGAGTCGAGGAGTCTGGCATAGTTCGTAATCCACTTTCGCGTCCTGCGCTTCTTGCTGCATTTCGTTTGAGCCGCAAAAATTTTAGCTTCTATGGCCGAAAGGGGCCGAAAATATGGCTACCACCCACCCACAAACACATATATCCTTTTATCCCTTTCCCTTACACATATGCAAATGGATTTTCCAAAAATTTCTACGCCAACAAGTCGTCCATGGAAATTTTTGGGCCTGGTGAAAAACGAAGCCGATTTTTTTGCTTTTGTAGTTTTAAGTCTAGCCGATGGGAAAACCGCTGAAAATATGGCTGGGCTGGGAAAACGAATCAAAAAAAAATTTTTTGCTTTGCCATAAACCGATTTGGTAGCAAATTTTATGTCGTTTAGGTGGAAAATTTCCATTTGACTGCCCTTCGTGGGGATAAAGGATTCAAGGAGTCCCCTAGCTTTGTTTTTTTTGCAGATTTTTTTGTGAGCTATTTCTGCAGTTGCAGTTTATCGCTGATTGACATTACCTGGGGTCAAAGTCAAAGTGAGATGTCATCGGACTAATTGAAATCGGATTCAGCGAGGGTCGAGAGTCAACAGGAAAGAGAGCGCTATTCATTAACCTTTGACGGACAGATGTGACTTGAATGCAAAGGATTTTCTAGGAAAAAAAACAGACAGCAGCAGACAGATATAAACACCTTGAATGCCATGGATTTTTTAATGAAAAAGAAACTGAAATACTGCGCAGAAATCTTCTTGTCTATAATTCAAATTAATCTAGTAATTTGCATGTTTTGAAAGAAACTGCAATGCTTATTATGTTCTGTATAAAATTCCGGTTTGCAAATTAAACATTTAATTTCCGCCGCTTTTGTTCACATTTCAGCCCCATAAAAAGCACATCTCTTTGGCTTTGTTCTCCTTTTTTTTTTTGATATTTCCTTTATTACAAAACACGGCGGAATCATATCAATGGGAATCCGGAATTAAATCCTGAATCCTGGCACTCGGCAATCGGCAATCGGAGCTAGTGCAATCGAGCGCATCCGGCAGCAGATGCCGTGCGGTTGTCAGTGAATCGAATCGAGATGGAAATGTGAGCGAGTTGTTTGCCCAGATACCAGAACCTATCTATATATGTCTGGCTGTGCATAATGCCCGCATGCTGGACATCCCCGGCATCGGTGTATTTATATTGCGTGTGTCGTCCTGTCGGCGTCCATGCCCCCCTTTGCCAGCAATGCATAAATAAACGAAACCAAATTTGCGAAATTAATTAAATCGACAGCAAAGTAACGTGTGCGCTTTGCGTTTTACGCTTTGACTGCGGCCAGGTTTTACAATCCAAAAAATTCATCCGTCCCACCGCCGAGCCGGGGGAATCACTCAACCACGGATCAGCACCCACTGAACTCCACTCCGCACCACACACCGCAATTGTGAATTGTGCGGACTGTGAGGGACTTGTAGGCATGGCAACCTGGGAATGCAGTGCACAGGATTAAGGCCAGTCGGATATATCAGAAATTAAATCGGTAATATTAAGGAAGAGATGTCCCTTATTTAAACTACCAATTAAGTCAGTTTAAAGTTATTGGAATGGCATTAAAAATATTCTTAAAGTTTAAAGAATACAAAACATTTCAATGAATTTTCCTTAAAATCAAATTCAAAATCTTTCAAATTTAAAATGCAGTTACTTAAGGTTCATCAATACATCCGAAAATTTGCAGGGAATTTTTTCTTGATTAAACAAGACTTAAGACCTAAAAATAAATGTGAAATTGAATTAATATTATTTTCTTAAGTTAAATGTTGCAAAGTAACAGTTTAGTTTGGGGGCAAAGATACAAATAAAGAGCTCAGAAGGTTGTTTATTTAATTTAACCATATCTTAAGCTTAAATATACTATTAAATTAATTTAAATGTCTTTTTAGTATATTAATAACAATCCAGATTTTCAGCAAAAGCTTAAAATCAAATTGAGTAATTAATAAATACACATTTAAAAATTTATCAAAATGAGCAACCACTTAATTCAATTGACAACTCGGCTAAATTAAATTAAACGATTAAATCTTTATCAGCATCTATGAGGCCATTATTTAGTGCCTGCCAGAGAAGTGAATTGCACACCCGATCTCTGCTCCTGGCAACCTGGATAATTTGAGTGAGTGAGCTTCTCCTGCAGCTATATTCCTACAGACACACACACACACACATCGGACTATACTGGCTTCATCTCCGTAGGGCACAGTGCCGTTGATTTGCATTTGCACAACTCATTAAGGATTCACACTTACCCTGGCCAGCCCAGTCCAGCCCAGACACATACTCACCCACGTAAATAATTGAATGTTCCGAGTGTTCCGACATCGAAATTTGCACATCGATAAGCGGGGCTGCGGGCGGTTGATAAGCGGCCTCCTTCGTGCTACTCGCTTCTGGCATTATTTAAACCGACTCAATCGGCAATTAATGCCACTCTGATTCCCCGATTTGCCCATATGGTGCTTCAGGTCGTGGCAAAGAATCGGTGGCTCATTAATAACCGGGCGCTGCGTTCATACATCACTCATACGTCATGTTGGTTAATCCATTCGTCAGAGACCGGATCCAAGCGTGAAGTGGGCTGGAGTGGCTGCTGGGTAGATGCGGGAATGTCGTCCCACTGACAGTCTGTCTAATCTGTGTCTTTGGATCTGCTTCTTCCTTTGACCCCAGCGCCCCCACACTCTGTGTTTGTGGTATCAATCACAATGTTAATCCCGATGTTTAGGCGGGATTTGTGAGGAGCGGGTTGAAAGGGTTTTTCAACTCCAGCAGTCACAGGCTGTTCATGTGTATTTAGAGAGGAAATTATGTGAACAGGCAATAGTACTTCTAGAAAATATACAAATCTAGTTAGTTTGGCTCTAATGCTTGTATATACAAGTTAAATTTATAAAAACTGGACCTAGGGGGGGACACAGGGAAAGAAAATATCTCTGAAAATGGCCAAGAGACAGCAGCCACCGCCACTGCCGAAAACCCATGAACGAGCTGTAGGACCCCGAGGCGTGGATACCAAGGCCAACAATGAGCTCTTCCTGAGGGAGGTTCTCAACACCACCAATAAATATCGGGCAATGCATGGCTGTCCGTCACTGACTGTGAATGCGGAATTGAATAAACTTGCTCAGGAATGGGCTAATGTAAAGGGAATTATTTCTCACGAATTACTAATTTAACATAATCTTCCTTAATATTTTGCAGCACCTTCGGGACAAGAACATAATGCAACACCGACCGAATCCCAAATACGGCGAGAATATCTTCCTGTCCGGCGGCATGGATGTCGCTGGGGATTTGCCCGTGGAAATGTGGTATCGGGAAATCAATAGCTACGACTTCGACAAAGCCCAATTCGCGCCCACAGCTGGACATTTCACGCAGCTAATTTGGAAGGCTTCCAAGGAAATGGGTGCCGGTGTGGCTCGAAAGTAAGTTTTCATTTATGACTTGAATATATTTATATACGTTCTTTATTTATTCTATCAGAGCGGACAGGACCTGGGTCGTTTGCAATTACCATCCACCCGGCAATGTTGTGGGCCAGTTCAAGGAAAATGTACCACCCAAAAATTAGTAAATAAAAACGTCAGCAAAGGTCCAGTATTAATGGTGGTTTTATTTTCTGATTAAAAACAAATATTTTCTGAAATTTCTTCTTAACTGGTGCTTATAGTTTTAGTTTATTTTTCATGCAATCACAACAAATATCCAGACAATGAGCTTTCCTTTGTTTTAAATGAGTTTTGAACGATGGGATCTTTTTCTTTTTTTCGTTCTCCTCTTCACTGGATTCGTAAAAAAGGAGTCTTCGGGGCAGAACATTCTCCTGGAAGTGACCTCTTGTATTCCCAGGTGGATCATAATTGCACACAATCCAAATGCAGGAATCACTGAGTTTGGTAAGAAGATTAATTTATTCATTAGCTAAGGCTAATCACCTGGAGTAGCGGAGTTATCTTACTTGGAGGCCACTCCCACACCGAGGTATTCCGTATTCCTCCACACCATCTGGGTAAAGTGTCCGGTGTATGGACTAAATTTGGGGTTTATGTAGTCGTGATGGTATTTCTCCTGATACCAGAGCTTCATCATATGCTCTATGGAAAATAGTGGCTTGCGAACAGACATAATATTTTCCCCATAAGTAGGAGAAGGGCGGGTTTCGAGACAATTTTTAGAGGCCAGGTGCTGGGGGAAGTTATAGAAATTGAGAATTTATAAATAAATTATTGTATATTAATTCCACCTACGTTTGCCCAGGCTTGAGCGTACTTAGAAATATTAACGTCCATTTTTAGTGGATTCACTTGATGGAGTTTTCTATACTGGTTTGTTTCTCTTAGCACAGCTCGCCTAATAACCTCCGGTTGATAAGTAAATTTCTTAGCTTCAAGTCTCTGCAAATCCTTTTTAGATGTTCCTTTTTGAGGTGGGCTGTGCTGTGTTGAAGGAGCAAGACAATACTTCGCACCGCTCCCCTGCCACTGGGTGTTACAAAGACTTTCATTTTTCCTAGAGTTTATTTTAGGCAATGTCTTAGAGAGCTTTGCGGGATGCGACCACTTGGAATTTTCTGGCAGTAACCCTTCGATCTCGCAGGCCAGGTAAACCCTGTTATTGGAGTACACCCTTTTGGGATGCTGGCATGTGGATTTGAGGCTACTGCGACAAGTGTCCAAGTCTCTCTTTCTCAGATCGCAAGCTATGAATTTGGCATTCTTGTGCTGAAGCAATTGCAGGGGCTTATTCTCATTACTTTTCATTTCGCTTGAATTTCTTTTTTTTTAGCAATTTTCTAGGAATTTTGTAAATGTTTTGGAACTGAATGTCTGCTGCGTCATACTTAAATCGGATGTCCTACCGCTTATCCTGAAGGTTTTAGCGACCTCTTCTCTCTTTAATTTTTCAACATTACTTTTTTGGCGACAATTCCACGTCACACATCATTAATTTTAAATTTCTGCCATAAATATCCGCGAGCAGCGGGTGGCGTCGGGTCACAAAGGTGTCAAGGCGGAGTTATGGTAGCAGCGTGCCCTCTGACCTGTCCCCCGTGGCCTGCTTTTTGATTGACTGTTTGTCACTTGGGAATGAAAATTAAAATGGAATTTTTTTCCACGCAGTGGGTTTTTTCGCCATTGTGAGTTGCGACAGAGATGGGTCTTGGGGCATATTTATAATTCAATTTTAATTCTTTATGGTTATAGCTTGGGGTTTGGTTTTCTTGACAAAATGCTAATTGATTTTTACTTTTAATTACGTACATGTACTTTGGTGATTTGATTATTTAAGCAAAGATAACTAGGAAATCATTAAGAAGGTAGGAGTTTTGAATTTAGGTTTAAGGTGAATTTAATGTCAGCTGTTTTAGGTTTAAGCAAACCTGTTTTAGTCATAGATAATAATTAAACAATTTTAAGATACGTAAAAGCTTTGCACAAAGGTATTACATAAAAAATATTAAAATACCTCAAAGCTTTGTACATTTTTTAAAATTATTTTAGTTAGGACTACTACTAGTGAACTCTTAAACCTCTATTGTTCAACCATTCCAGCTACCATTAAATCTTTTCCAACTACTTTAGCTCTTAAAAAATCCTTTCCGAACCTGATTAATGTTGAATTCTTCGCCGTACACTGATTCGCAGGACATTAAAGTCTAAGCATTGCCTGCAAGCTATAACTTTAAGGCCCCGTAGACGCCACCATAACCGTAACCGTTAACCCAATAAACCACTTTGAGGAGCAACAGCCGATGGATGAGCGACTGTTGCTGTTGGCTTCAGTTTCACGCCGTCAACAAGTGACAAGCACACCATGGCAAATATCCAAAGACACACACACTGGCACACACACAAACTTATACACATATAGAAAGATATATGTATATATATCCGTGTTACTGGCATCACGTCAAAATTGGTTGGCATCATGCCACAGAAATTTCTAGTGGCTGCAACAATAGCAACTCAGCGAAAATGGGAAAACTCTCAAAACAACGGGAAGAAAAAAAGAGCAGAATATATACACACACTCACATTTAAATATATATATATTTACCAAGCTAAAAAAGCCACGCGAAGAGAAGCAGCGTGATCATAAGCGCGGCTCCAAAAAGTAGACTATGAATTTTTATGGTGAATTTTCGGTTTATTTCTTTATATATATTTGAATTCCAGCTAGCAAGTTACAGGGGCTGCAGGGCCCCAGGAACTTGCTCTGCTGTGTCATCCTCATGTACGTGATGCTGGCAACCCAAGGATGGCCCTTTGGGCTTGCCCAGCAAAATATTAATTTAATTATGCCGAAAAATGTTGGTAATGAATTTAATTATTGAAAATACATATATTCAATATTAAATTATTAAATGCAGGAAAATTATGCGGCACTTTGTGTGTGACCTATGTATTGCTGACCTACAAAAAAGTAATTGTCAGAGCTGCGGTTTTATCAATTTTCCAAAATTTGAAAATATATTTTATGTGCACACTTATTGCCATATTTCCATTTTACATGTAAGCTGTTTACAATATACATACATATACTTGTATTCAGATTTAAAGGATTTTCCGAATAATTTTGTACAATTTAATCCAGTTCAAGAATTAAAACTTAAACTCTTTGTGGCAATGAAACCCCAAAACTCATGCACCTGGCATTAAGTTTCAGACAGTTTCCTGCTGGTCTTTGTGCCATTTTACACTCTGTCGAATGGTTAAATGCATTCAGCTGTCAAAAAGCCGCAGACAAAAGTTCAATTTAATTACCGCAAAGAAAAAGGGAAAAGGTGTGGAATTTTCCTGGGTTTTCCAAACGGCAGATCGGAATTTGCAGTTCCAGCAGAGAGCTGCTGCTGCGTCTGCCAATGAATCGTTCCGCCTGCCAATGCATTTTACAATGTAATTAAGCAGACTCGTATTTTCGCATTTTCTCCTTTTTGTGTTTTTTGTTTTATTTATTTTTCCCTTTTTTTTGTTCGCTTGTATGTTAAACTAGGGGGTAAATGAGGTCATGGGAGGTGTTGCGGGGCAAATGCAAAGTAGAAAGGTAAAGGAAGTTACGCTCCTCGCACTGTGAAAACCTTCTTCGTTATGCATTGTAATTTGCGTGTAATTTTCAAGGCGTTGGGAAAAACGTGAAAATGTTCTTGCTATAACAGCAACAACAACAACAAAAGTGGCAATAATAATTGCAACGCAGCGGCAACAACAGCAGCAGCTGCTTTAAGGCAAAAGTCTCATTTATTTTAATGTGTCGACGCTGACGACGTGCAAATGTCTGCCACTTTTCCAGCATGTTTTTCCCTTCAGTTTTTCGTATTCAGTTTTCTACAAGCCAGCCAGCCAGCCAGTCAGGGAGTTTTCCCTGTTTCAAATTGCATGCAGATGCAATGGCTTGTGCGTGTGTGCGTTGTAATTATTAAGCTGACAATGCAGCATCTGTAGCTTGTTTTCCCGCTGATTTGGGCAGGGCTGCTTAAGGGATGCAAGGTATATCGGTGGTATATGGCAACAGAAACTAGGCTTAAATTCATCCTAAGAGCACGTAAAAAAAAAATGCTAAACCAGACTAGCTTTGTTATTACTTTTGTAATGATTATTAAAGTATTGATTTTAAATAATTTTATTTATTTAAAGGAGTAAATTACTGTATTGGTAATAATCCCAACATTTTAAAACTTAAAACAAAACATTACCAATCCGATTTACCCTGCATCCCTGGCATTATTTGCTCTGTCATTCTCTGTGGGTCAAACCCCCTGCATGGCTCATGGCGCATGGCTCATGGCTGACAACGGTCATAACAATGCCAATTTTAATGGTCATTACAATGAACCTCATAACCATAAAAAATGCACAGCATCCAGTGACAGCAGGAACAAAAAAAAAATAACCAACAACGGCGAGAACAACGACTCTGGTAACGAAGAGCGTGCAGAATCATGAGCATTTATTGGGCTTATGGGCCGTATTAATAATATTCATCGGTGGCGGGCTCCCCAGATCATAGAATAAAATGCAAATGAATTAAATTTCAATTTCGCAATACAAGCAGCAATGCAGAAAAAAATTGATGCTTGTATAAATTTTCTGGATAAACGAAAACAATTTGCAAATATAAATATGGCTGCAGGTTACTTTTTTCTAGCAAACCAATTTTGTCAGAGATTTCTTTTTGGATTTTGGCTTATGTTTTCGGAGTTTATGTAAAAAAGAGTTTGGATTTTGATTAAATAAATCGGTTTATTTTCCACAACTGCTTATTTAGCTGTTTAAGTATTTGTTTTAGTTTTACAAAATGTCCATTAGCTTAGTGGTGCTGCTGATCCATAGTTTAATCATGGGAATATTGGCGTATACACTGGGCGATTGAAGGAAATCACACTTCGGCTGCCAGGACCCAATGCCAATCAGTTTTCCATCGGAGACCAATGGTCCACCGGAGAATCCTTGGCAGATGACGTTGGTAGAGTTCGATTTCGAGGCACACAGTTCATCGGCAGCCAAAATCCGCCTGATAAGGAAACCATCTCCCCCGCACTCTGACTTTTCGACTATGGTAAGGTTCGATCTCACTAGAATTTCCTGTGCGGGCTCTTCGCCCGCCACCTCTGCCCAGCCAGTGATAGAGGCCTCAGTGTTCAGCCTGGGCGACCGGCCAGCCAGCTCAATGATCTTGGCCTTGTCACCCAAGTCAATGGGCTGCTTTAAAGACAGAATAGCCACATCACTGGGACGCCGGCCCAATAATTGCAAGACCACCCTGTCTACGGTTAACACTTGACCGCCGAGGTCCTTCTTGTCGGATCCCACTCGCACCGCGAGGTTATCCACTCTGGCATTTTTGACACACTGAGCAGTGGTTAAGACGACATTCTTGCTGTAGATCACTCCGCCGCAACGATGTTTGTCGTTCACCAGAACGGATGCCTGCCAGGGAGCCTCGGCAATGTCTATGGCAGTGCCGAGGGTGAAGCCAAAGAGTTGGGCTGCTGCAAGGACGAGGGTCACGAGCCTGATATACATTTTCGAGCGGGATATTGTGTTCGGTTGAGCTGAGATCACAGAGTACTGGGGATATAGGTTAACAGACCTCTTTTATATATGCCTGGTCTATCTATTTAAAATAGATTCTCCTCATTTTTTACTTAGTCACGTTTCCTGCTTTCACTAATGCCTACAAACGATCTTAAATTTTGCCATTAAAAATATATAGCCCATGAAATTGTAATAATATTAATAATATATGTCAGTTTTAAGCAAGGAATAATCAATTTAAGCTGTTAAGCGTGTAACAATATTTTATTAAGAATTCTTATTAAAAGGTCAATAAAATTTAAAAAAGCAGCATCTTTCGCTTAGTATTTATTTGATATATTTCTAAATTCATCAGAGCCCCTTATAGTAATTTATTTTAAACGCCTAATTGCTTTAAAGCGGATCACATTTATGCAAAAAATAGTTATAGCTTTGTAAATTATGTAATTAAATGTTCTTCCTTGCTTGCTTTCTAGACCATTTCTTTTGGAAATTCTCCTACATTAATTACGATTATCACGCATACGCAGTGGTGACCAAGACCAGATAAATTATTTACAAAAGTGGCAAGCAAAGTTTATCTTGAGGCCGACAGACAACAGTTGCCATTTGGTTGTTGATTTTTTATGGAAGAATTATGGCCTCGCCCCAGGGGGTGGTAGTGGTGGTGGTGGTGGTGAAAAGCCGAACTAAATGGCTTCCTGCGGGTGCAGTTTCCCTCTGTCCATCTGCCATCCTCCGTCCGCTTTTCACCATTTACCCGGCGACCTGCTGTGCAAGACGTATAAATATATTGTGCAAATTGTAATTTAAAACATTTTGGAGCGAAGCCAAGTAATAATTTGTGTTCTCCTTGCCGTTGGTTGCATCTCGCGTCCTGGCAACGGATTTCGCATTTTGAATTGTGAAATGGCGGAATTGATGCGCTCCAGTGCACTGAGCCTGGGCGCGTTCGCTCAGCTGGGAGCGCTTGCATTGTTATCCTTTCGTATCCTTTTCGCGCCATCCTTCGCCTCCCGGCAGTTTCCATTTCCCAGTTCCCGGTTCCCGGTTCCCTGGTCCCAGTTCCCACTTTCCTTTAGCTGGCATATCAATGCGACTGCTTGAGAATAGCATTTTATTGCTTCAAACAACATGGAAAGTCAAGTGTTGCAGTCTCGCGCAATTATTCTCCCACTCCTTCTGCCCGCTTTTTATCCAAGGCATTTTTTGCGATTTTTCCGCTCTGGGTATTTTCCTCGTTTGCCGAAATCGGTTCGGCGCAATAAATTCTATTAAAATGCAATTTGAAGGCTCTGTGATTTTAAATAATGCCAAGAGCAGCCATCGGGTTAATGCAGACAGCCGGCATCCTTGGCGCTTTGTTATCCTGGCAATCGCTTGCCTTCCCATTTCCGCTGTTTTTCTCCTTGTACTTTTTTTTTTTGGGTGCCCTTCCAGTCGGAGATTTATGCAATCTCCTGCTGTTGTTTGTTCGCCGGATATTCGAAGTATTTATGGTCTGCCCGGAGAGTCCTTAGCTAATTGGCTTGTCAATTTAATCGGAAGTTGTGGGGTCTTATCTCCCAATACCCCTGCCTTTCTGTTGTGTATCTGAGTGTGCGTTCCCACATGCTTGAAGTCGCAAAGAAAACCGCAGCCCAAAGAAATTGCAATTTAATTAATGCCAAGCGAGGAAGAAGATTAAAATAGTTGAAATGTCATTAGCAACGAATTTCGGCAGGATGAGGATGAGTCCGGTGCCAAAGGGATCGTCGTGGGAAGCGCTGCCAGGCGGTGGTCAACGTGTTGACCACACAATTGTGTGGTCACGTGATGACTTTTTGGCGCTTCTCCTGTGGTCATAATTTCGGCCACAGAGCAAAAAAAGTCAACGTGAAGCGGGAAAAGGAGAAGCAAGCGAAGAGCAACCACAGGCAATTCGCCGACTTCGGGGATTGTCTCTTGCTCTTTTGGCACCGACTCCTCCTGACTCCTGCTCTTTAAGTTGCGCCGGAGTTCGTGTTAAAAATTCATTAGGAGTTTTAATTAAAATTCTCGCTGTGGCCCACAAAGACGCCTTTAACACTTAACGTCCTGGCAGCTCTCAAAAGAAGTTCGCGGCCAAAAACTTCAAAAGTAAAAATTAGCACAAAGTCTTTTCTGCTATGACTTTTTTTTTGGTTTTGTTTTTGGCAAAGTCAGTGCCCTCGTTGTCCCATAATTTTGTCGCCAACCAAAAACACAGAGCCGGAAAAAAACTTGGGAAATGAGGGAAAAGCGATGTGAGGACAGCCTCCATATGCGACCCTTGGCACTTTACATGCATGACTACGTGTCCTTTTAATATCCTGTGCACTGGCGTGGCTTCAAAACTTCCGCTGGCAAATAAATAGTAAACAAAGCAAATACATATTTTTGTGTGTATATTTTTATGTGTTTTTGTATGCAGAGAATTGGTCTTTAATCATAGTGTTTTTCAAGTATTAATTACAGAACTATTTACATACAATCTGCTGGATTAAATGTGCCTAAATATTTAATATTTAACTATAAGGGAATTATATGGTTCTAATTCTGAGTAAATATATTAGGCTTAGCTATGATTTTGTGTGCATTTAATTGGGAGATCTCTATTGAAATGTGATTAGTTTACAAAAAGAAGTTCTCCGTTTAAATGCGTTTAATTTACATATTTATTGTATTTATTGATTACTTTGAGTTTAAGTTTAAGTGCATATATATGAATGTGAGTCATTTAATCTGTTAGAAGTGTAAAAGTCTTTATTTAATTTAAATAAATATTAATTATATATCGATTATTACTCCATGAGAAATTGTATATAAAACTTTGAACTAAACTGAACTAATTGACGTATTTTATTGGCTATAATTGAGCTAAACATACGACGAATTCCTCTTTCATCTCGCTGAATGCAACAACTTTAAGTATCTAAATTAATTTAAATTCACTGGATGACTTGAAAACTGTCAAAAGACTAATTGGAAATGGTGTTCAATACCATTTGCGACATCATTCAACGTCATCATTATTTTTCGTCTAATTACAGGACACTAACTATTTACGAAAACATTTTGCTGTTTTCGTATTTGCGAAAAATGTGCACTTTGTAATTAAATTCTCCAGTGAATTTGGCAGCGACACGCATCATTTTTCCCATTATTGTGACAGTCCGGCCTCGATTCAAGTTAGTTGGTGTTCCATCGACAATGCGATGGCGTAATCATAATTACTTTTGCATAATTTGACCCAATGGTGTGTGCTGGGATGGTGGAAGGACATTCAGCCCTGTCCCGGCGCAATATTCAATTACAAACATTGGCAAATGTTCTAAACATTTCGAGTGTCTGGCCGAAATTAATTTGTTTGTGTAACTGAGCAAACTAACACGAGGAGGTGGAGGTGTGCTAACAAATTGCGTACGTGTACACGTGCATGTACGGGCGGAGAGGTCCTTTTGGTCCTTTGGTAATTGTAATGCGAGCAAATAACGGAGCGAGGGCCACCCGAATATTCATACACACACACACACACACTGGAGTCACGAAGGACATTGGCAAACACAGATGCAAAAACGGTGCCGGAGATGGAGTGAAAGCAAATGCCAACAGGACGAATGCTTGATGTAGGTAGGTGCCTTGTTATTGTCCTGTAGGTGACAAATTTTTAATTTCAATTTTTTCCCTTCGCATTCACCGGTTCCAGTTGGGAAGCAAGTTGTGTTGCAAAATTGAATTTATGTCCTGCCGACACCTGCGATATCCTGCTGTGGTCAGCTCTATTCAGCGAGGGTTTCATTGTCGAGTTTCCCCCTTTCCCCCGAAAAACTTTTGCCAACCAGGATTCAAGCACATTAGCTCCATATGACACCTTAAAGTGTTTACCTGGTCCAGCAGGGATCGGAGTCCGAGTCGGGGGAATACCCCGATTGGATCGGGGGTGTGGGAACTGGCTGCTAAAATTGAATTCACAAAGTTATGAATAGTTAATATGCGAGGAAGGGGAGAGCTTGATATGGGAATGTGTAAATTATAAAAGTGTGAGAAGGTGGAGAAAAACATCGTGGAAAGCTAGGTGTTATGGGGGAGATTTTTATAGATTTTCCAGATTTAAAGTGTGAAATAATCTCATTTAAAGTATCTTTAATCTTTAGTTTAAGCAAAGATTTAAGTAAGTTTTCAGACTTTGACTGAATAACTAAGATCTAACATCTACATCTGCTATCGGAATTTAATTTAGCCGTAATTGGACCACCGAAGTCGGCCTCCCTTTGACTTAAAAGTTATTAAATGCCTCTGGTGAAACAATGCTCTTTGCATATCAAAGCGGTTTTAGACCCCAGACTGGACCGAGCCATGGCCCCAATCCGTCCAATCCATTGTTCTAACGTCGACTGAATTATTAATCAACAACAGGAGCGCGCAGAACAACGGCACACTGCCTCCTCGCTCCCTTTGAGTGCAATATGTGTGGCATTGGTTATATAGAGTATATATCCCTACCTGACTGCTGTCAATGCAATCCACAATTTCCTCGAGTATTTTTCATTAGAGCCGTTTTTGTTAATTACAGCTGACCAAGGAAAGCAAGGGATGGGGAAGGCAGAAAAGGAGCTGGCATGCCCATAAAGTGTCTGTTTCAATTTCGGGAGTACTAGAACTACACGGTAAGAAAAGGTATACGATTATATGGTAAAGAGAAATGCAGATTTTTGTTTTGCCTAATTACTTATCAGCATTTAAAATAGGTTTAATTAAATTTACAAATTTTAGGTAGTTGTCATTTTTAATAAATTAAAAATGTATAGTTTGAGGCATCATGGAATAATTTATTTTAAATTTGTATATCTTTTTTAAAAATTTCAAAATTAGTTTTTTTAAGTGCCAGTTGACAAGTTTAGTGTGCAATTTTCTTTCGCTGTGCAAGTCTTTTGGCTGCAGTCCTTGTCAATCGATGTTGCAGTTGTTGCCGGACCTCGATTTCGATTTCGGTTTCGCTTTTGTTTTCCTTTTCGACTTCGGTTTTGGCATCTCTGACCTATAAATCATCTAATGGCCGGGACAGGTTAGGTTCGGGTGGGGGTATGGTGGCTTCGGGGAGACATGGGATTTTTCCGCTGCCGGCCGCTGCCCCCGCGCATGTGTCAATATTTGTGCGAAATGCGGCCGCAGTCTCATCGACACAAACACTCTCCATCATCCACATTCGGTTTCGGTTTTTGTGGGTTTTAGTTTGTTGTCCTGCGAGTTGCAGGGAGCACTCATTGTCCATTTGTCCAAGCCATGCAGGGTGGAGGCAACACAAGCTTTTAGTTGTTTAAATTTAAGTTGCAAGGAAAAACACAAAAAAAAAAAGGATAGAGAACAGAGGAACCCCCATTGAAAACAAAGCAGAAGGTCAGAAGTCACAGGCGATTCTAGACCGCATTGAATATTTTAACTATTTTCAGCAGGCAGTCGACTTAATTTCCGTTTTTATTTTCATTGCCCGATTTCAAAGTTCAACGTTTACATTTGTGAGCGAGCAGATGGACATCTGTTTTGCACTTCATTTGTTATGGAATTGAATTTTCTTTGGGGGCTTTCAATGGCATCCCTTTCTTTGGGTTTTGCCTCTCGCTTTTCCCTCCATTGATGGTTGTACCACGTGGCGTATGGGCAACTTATTTGCCATCTGTCATGGCTGGGTTGAGAAATGAAATGAAATCAAATGCAGTCGACTGAGAAATTGAGAAGAAGAGTTCCGAAAGAAGTTCCTTTCTCCTATTCCCTGGGAAAACATTCGAATTGCTGCTCGCTTTGAGTGTTGTAAGACAATCTGCGGGTAGTTTGGAGAAAGTTTTCGGGGGATCTAATAGGTGGTGTTTTTGCTATTATGACTTTGGGGATTTGTTAAAATATACCAAAACAAACTACTCATAGAAAGGTGTTAATAATATAAAATTTGTATGGTTTCGTTTTATATTTTTTAAAATAAAAAAAGCTTCTTAGCCACAACTAAGACACTACAAATCTTTTCTAGTTTATACCTGGGATTTGTCTTCCCTGACTTTCTGTTATTTATCCATTTACACAATTTATATTACCAGACTTCAACTTCACTCAATTTATACTTAATAAATAAATAATAATAAAAATATACCACAAATTAGAGCATGTTTTCGAATGGTTTTCATTTCCCAAAAAAGCCAAAGAGCAAACTTTTCTTTCTCCCGTCCTGCAAAATTGCAATACAAATATTTTGCTGGTTTCCTGAAACGAAAACAGAGGCAACAATTAAAAGGCAAATCTGCAATTGTTTAAACTTTAAACCCTGTGACCACAAGCAAGGACAATGGATGGGCAAGGGAGCACCCAGTGTGGCAGCAAACCGCAAAAGGCAGAGTGGAAAAATCTAAGAGCATTTCAGCCGCAAGCTGCCGCAGGTCCCAAAATAGTCATAAATTTCGAGCGTTTTTAACAAGAACCAGACGGCAAATGGGAAATGTAAAGGGCAAACGCAAAAAATGAAGAAGGAAATAACGAAAAAAAAAAAATGAAGAAACAGAAAAAAACAAAAGCGAAGGCCGGCAAAGAAAGTATCTGGAGAATAAGCGAAGCAACGCCTAAGGAATTTCCGCTTTAACCTCCTTTATTTTTTAAACCGAATCCCAGTTTCCTTTCGTGTCATCTTAATGACACTGTAAAAATCCCCACAAAAGCGCAATCCATTTGAGCCCGACCGTTAATCATGGACGAACGCAAAGTGCAGCCAGAAATGTAAATAGTTAATGGCCATTGAAGGGCCATAAGTGACGCAAATATATTGTTTTCAATATGGCCAGTGACTGCTGCTGGCAGCAGCGGAAATGGCGGGAAAGTCCGCGTAGCTCCTGCATCCTGCAGCTCATATTGCTAAAGCGCGAACATTAAGTGGCAGTGTCGCCTGGCGATGTCGTCCTGTCGCCCAGGGAGGAAGCTGGAGAGGGCATTTAATGCAGGGCATTTGCCTTTGTGCTCCCAGTGGGTGGGGTCGCAGTGTGCTCAGTAACATTAAAACAGGAAGGGAATATTTAATTTCATGGTGAATATCGAATGGGAAATGCCCTGGATGAGCAATGCATTATAAATGCGTAAAGGTTGCACCATTTTACTTGAAGTTACTTGGTATAAGTTTTATGAATTTGATTAAGTTTTACTACATAACGAAAGTTTAGCTTAAGTTTGTATTAAAACAGAAAGAGGTGCTTGGAGCTAATATTTTCGTAATATGTTAGAAGATTTAAAAGCCTAAAGTCAGCCTTATACATTTTTTAAACTATTTCCAACCATTTAAAAATACATATAATATTAATTAGTAATATTTTAATAATAAAAGCAATAAATATATTAAATAAGTAACTACTCCAAGCATTTTTATACTATTTCCAATCACTTAATAATAATTAATCTAATATTTAATTTATATTCTGATATGATTCTAGATTTCCAGGAAGGTGAATTTAGGCTGTTTCTAAAATTAAAACCTTTTAAAATAAAGGCTTCTTATTTAGGTTTAGACAAGCGTTAAAAAAGTAATATTCAAGGGTTTTCCGAGAAGTTCCAAGCTGTGGAAATTCCCCTGAATTAGCTTAAACGTTCGTAGAACGCACAAAAAGGGTAGAGTTATATATTTTACCTTCGCAAGGGTACATGACCGCGGCACATCATAGCCAGCATCCGGATTCCGGACTCCGGATCACGCACGTAGTCACGACCAGGAAACCCACATACTCCAAAAACTAAACAAGGGTGCAGCGTGGGTGGCCGGGGGGCGTATGGGTTTTTGGGGCGAAACAGCACGGACATTAAGCACGTCGGCAACATAAATATTTTAATTTTGCTAAAAATTTGTGCTGAAAAGTCGCTTTTTTGCATTAGGAAGTGGGTGTGTACGAGGCGGACGCCCCACACAAACACACACACTGTGGCACGACATAAACTAAACAAAATGGCGTCGACGAAAGGATGCGCTACGTAACGGAGAAGCTCGTTGTTTTTCCAGCTTTTCCCTGCACTTCTTGTTGGCTCGCGTCGCTGTAATGATAAGCGCTGTTAGTGTTTTACTTTAATAGGCGAAATTATGTTGCCTCGCCGGCCTGCGTTTGCAGGCGCACACACAGCGACACAAAAGGCTTTGACTCAAACACGACTCAAAGGCATAAATTATTGTGGTTAACTGGCTTGGCTGGAGCTGCAAAATGGAGCACGGAAGGCGTTGTCAGAGTCAGGACAGCGGAGGAAAAAGCTGAAGTTGCTGCCTTTTGTTTGGCCCAGTCTCTTTCCGGCGCAGCTATGATATTGTTTTCATATGAAAAAAAGTCCTTTACCAAATAACTGGCAAGACTCGAATATAACTTAGCGCTTTTTGCAACATTTTTGCATTGTTTTTTTAAATTTTTTTTTATTTTAACTCGCTGCTGTAGGCTGCAGAGATTTATGCCAGGAGTTTGAGTTTGTTTTCGCTGGGCTAGGCGATTTTCAGGCAATTGCGTTTGAACTTCGATGATTAATGGCATATTTTCGAATATAGTTTATCCATAAACTGTGCAAGTTTACACAAGAAATTCACTTTGGGGAATTTAATTAAATTTTGGCTCTAATTTATGGCGTTAACTATTTGGATATGGGATTTGTGACATTCGGTGAAGTCAGAATTTTATACATTTTTAAAGCTAATGTAAAGTTTTAATGCTGATATAGTATATTTAATTTCTAATGCGTTTTATCTGAATATAAAATATTGATATTTCACTTATATGCCTGCTCAATCGTTGATATTTTACAATAAAGTCATTTCATTAATTACTTTTACATTTCTAAGAAACTGTAAGGTGCAATTACATTTTGACATCGTTTAAAATAACTCTTATTTTCAGCTTTCTCATCGTCTTAATTAAGTAATTGTGAAATACAGTGAAAATACCTTGGATGCCCGAAATTAATTCAAATATTTGATAACATAAGCACGACTACTAGCAGCAGCAGCTAACCTTGTCCGGAAGTTGATTACGCTTGCCTGTGGTTTATTACATGCATTTAAATTGGACCTTAATGAAATAGACCGTAAATATTTGCGAATATTGCAATTGGCTAAAAGTTTGTAAATTTGAATTTTCGAATTTGCTGTTAATTGAACGCTTGTCGATCCCGAAGCCGTCATGTTTGCACTTAACATTTGTTGTGATTGCAGGGCTGCAGGGATGCCAACAAAGGGCAAATAAATGTGCAAACATGTGCGTGGGGCCACACAGGCAAACAAGGACAAATGGATGGTTAAATGTGTCACTAATTACAAAATGGCCGGCTATCCATCAGGCGAGCAGAGGCAAAAGTCCTCGCCGAATGGTCGATTGGGGGACACTTAATGGCGTTTAATATTCAGAAAAGGTTCTTAACAAGGCCAGCGGCGATATAATGTACTCAATTAAAATGCGAGCAAGACAAAGTATCCGTTTCACCCGGCGACTCTATCTGCGGCTGTGGCAATTTATGCGGCACCATGGCGTATACTTAATTTGACAAATGGCCAACAAAGCGCGAGCGTCTTTATATATTTAGCGGAAAATGCTATTTATTCCCAAAAAAATATATATATTTAACTCCTAATTAAAGTGGCATTTAAATGGTATAGTTTTTTTGCACAAAAAGATAAGGTACATATAAGCTAGCTCGGAATAAAATAAATATATTAGCAAAGAATGATGTATATTTACTTCCTTTTTAAATTGCTGTTACCATAAATAATAATAAATAAGTTATTTTGTTAGTTTTTGTATATATACTACTTAACTTAAAATTTTTGTAACAACCAAAACACATTTATGTGCCATTTGTGCGCATTGATTTTTCCGTCCACGATGTCATTAACCTTGTCTTGCGTAAATTAAATGTTCTATTTCCCAGCCTGACATTTAAATTACTGATGACTTTAATTATGGAGAGTCTGTAAATTATGCAGAGCTCTTCATGGCTCATTTGCAATGCATTCACATTGAATTATGTCTGACACAAAGAGCGGCAACAAATCATATGCCCCGCACGAAACGAAATCGAATCAATTTTGCAAATCGAAAATCACTAGCAGGCGCTGACAACATCACATCATGCCTGGCTGAATGGCTTGACAAATGTTTGGATTGAATGCAAAATACAGGTGGAATTCCACTCGAGCTGCATGTCTGGCTAAAAACTTGAACCCTGCATCACAACGGCGGGGGAACTCTTCAATCTCATCTCTTCAATCGTCGTCGTCTCGTCTGTCAATCCCCCTGCCCTCCAAGTCAAGTGTTTGCCTGTCTGTCAAACAGTGATTGACGTGTGCGAGGCGTGTCAATAAACCGAGCAAGTCGAGTGCCGCAAAATTGCAAAGCTAGCTACTCAAGAATGCCAACCAATTGACATTAGAATGGTATGGGGTTCGTTGAACAAATAAAGTCGATTGTAATCCTTTAACAAAAATGAAATCAAAGTCCATAAATGTCAAAGCAAAATTGTAAAATATTCAAGTGATAGAATGGTGCTCTCAAGCTTTATGTGCTTTTACCTGAACAACTTTAAAATTATGTTATAAATAACCTGAAAAACTTTTTAAATTATATTACAAATTAACCGCAAAACTGTTTTAATGAATTACCTTCTGCAATATTAATCATTGTAATATCAACTTTTATTATATTTGTTTCAGAGTTTTTCCATTTTCCGGAGCTGCTTATTTTTACCTCGCCTACCCTCCGGCTGCAAGTGTTTAAAAATACATGGCGTATACACAATGTTGTTTCGCAGTTTGTTTATTGTCTGTACTTATTTGACCCCCGGTCAGCTGGCTGCTATATTTCTGTGCCAAGCAGCGCTTAAATTTAAACTCTAATTATAATTAGGGGTGGCGCAGAAAAAAAAACAAGAATTTGAGTAGATTTATTTCCGGGGCGGGAAAAGTGCAATTAATTAAAGGCAGAGGCGCCCGCTGATGGATGGTGAATCCGCGGCGTATGTGTAATTTAAAATTAATTTGCGCTAAATGCACCCGTACTTTCTATTTATCGGAGGATTGGCGGTTCATGCCACATGCAATCGCTGTGCCACATTGCGTGCGCTGCGCCGCGAAACCTTGAAAAGCATTTAAAATTCTTGCCACCTCTTTGCGTCCGTATTTTGACACGAATTTTTAATTGTCTCCACCGGTGGTGGTGGGTGCGGTGCGAGCGGGAAATTGGCACATTCGGCTGGCATTTTGCACTCTGCGGTTTTCTAAATAACTAAATATCTTTGGCCCGCAGCCGCATTTGTTGGGGTTTTGGTTCAAATGGGTCTCATTGAGCCACTTCTATGGCTGCAGTTGGCCCACATTCACCGGCTCTTTTCCTTTTCAGCCCCAGCGTCGGGGGCAAAGTTTCTAGATATTATCGCTGACCATTGCCCGGTGGGTCGGACGCTCGGTGCCGCTACCTGGCATCCCTCCATCACTCCATCGACGCAGCATGTTGATTTATATTTATATTTGCTGTCCAAGTGTATCTCGGTGCGGCTCTAAACTGGGTTATGGGGCTGCCGGCGGGTCATAAATTGAATTACGGCTCACCAAATGGCCGAGAGTCGTAAGCGTAAATTATTGTCAATAAAGTTGGGCATTATAAACATTAAATGCAGAAGTACCCAGAGGAGTAATGTCCACTATTTTGATTTGAAGTAGTGGCATGCCAAACGATTTTTAAACGAGTTTTTAGGTAAATATTAAAAGAAAAATAACTTATTACTAAAATTTTTACTATAAATTAAATCAATTTTTAAGTGTGAAGCGTGAATTAAAATTCGAAAAATAATAAAGTAGCTTAGGATTTTTTAAAACCATTATTTGGAAAACCTTACAAATAACTTTTTTTAATTTATAAATAGATTGTTATTGAATGTGTGGCAAGCGAAAATATAAAATGCCATCTTAAATTACGTTTTTAAAGGACTTATAACTGTGAGTGTTCATTTCTATAAGTTTTTATATTCACATAGTTTATTTTTTGTCATCTGAAATAACTTAAAATAACTCTAAAACTATGGCATAAATAAAAAGTAAACATTTCTTCGAAGTAGTTTTCTCGATTTTCATCCTTTAACAAAAGACTCGCTATTGGTTTTGTATGATTTTTCGCCCTGCAAAAATAGAAAGCGATTTCGATAGCATAAATATTTAAATAAATCTATCAGACAAATGAAAGCTGGTGAATATTTGTAGTCTGGCACACACACACACACATACTGAAATTTATAAAAAAACAATCAATTGGCAGCTCAAATCCCACACACACACAGAGACAAAAAAGAACACACACAGACCCATGCACGCACTTTTGTTTCTCTTTCGAATGGGCTATAAATGCCGGCTAAAGAAGCGCATAAAAAAACCTCGCCGATATGCTTCAAATGTAAGATAAACAAACCGGCAAAAAGATTTGCCAACGCACACAAATGCCCAACACACACACACACACACAACTGACTCCCACATATACTCGCCACAAATTTATAACGGAAAAGAGAATTTCCCACTCAACGCAAACTCACCAAATTTCCCTGAAAAAGAGCGAAGCGAAAATTAAGAGAGTTCTTTTCAGTTGGTCGAAATTATGCCTTTTCTTAAAGTTTTTAAGCGGTAAATTGGATTTTCAGATAAGCTTTTCATATTTTTTTATTTTTTTGTTTGTTTATCTAGTTAGTTCTTTTTTAGGGGAAGGTTACATTAAGTAGTAAGGGTCGTAGAAAATTTACTGAAGGGTTGTTTATAAAAGTAAAAGATACAAATTATATTGTATAAAATAATATTAGAAATAGTCTAAAAATATTAATTATTTCTATATATTTGTTTTATTCATATATATTTATATATCTATTATTTTTATTATATATTTATAATATTACGAATACACAAGTATAAAATAATGGTAAATGATTTTTTTCTAATTTAAAATATTTCAATATAAAATGTATGGTATTCCAAATGCATTTCACTTTTAAAAATAATAAAAGAACACAATAAGTCTATAAAAATTCTACTAATTCCTTGCTTATGTATTAGCTTACAAGCTTATCTTCCCAAGTTCGTACTTAACATTTTTTACAGCCTTAAAATTTGTGTTAAAATAACAGATAAGCCATGTATCCGCATGCTTATACCTTAAGTAAGCTATAAAAGATCTGGAATTACACCTGGTAAAGTTATTGTTTACCAAATTAACTATGGACTTCCATAGCTCATACTTGTTTCTAGTTTTAGTGGTTGGCCTTACCTCGGCGAAAAGAGTTTTCCATAAATATATAATTGGCGGCACGGACGAATCCATTGAGAATGCGCCCTGGCAAGTGTCCATTCAATATTGGGAAAGTCATATCTGCGGCGGATCCATTTATAGCTCAAGAATTATTCTAACCGCCGCTCATTGCCTTGTGGACTATTATCCCGATAACTTGGTAGTTCGAGTGGGTTCCAGCTATCAAAATGATTATGGCAGCCTGGTTGGAGTTTCTGTGATAAGGACCCACGAGAAATACGATTCCGAGTCCTTTGACAACGATGTGGGACTGCTGCTTCTTGACTATCCACTAAATCTCGAGGAGGACTACGCCGTTAAGGCCATAAAACTTGCCGATAAAATACCACCTCCGGGATCCACGACTTCTGTGACCGGTTGGGGCATTACAGAATATGGAGAAACGGAAATTTTGCAGTCTCTGGAAACGCAAATTATGAATTTGGAAGAATGCAAAATATCTTACAAAAATTATTCGATTACCAAAAATATGCTCTGTACCTCAAATGTGGATGATGGAACGTGCCAAGGAGATTCTGGCGGAGCTTTGGTCTTTAATGGCAGGCAGGTTGGCATCGTTTCCTGGGCCGAAGGCTGTGCAGATCCTGATTTTCCCACAGTGTATGCCAGTGTACCAGCTTTACGGAAATGGATTGCAGAAAATGCCAAAGAATTAGAAAATTAAAAACAGAAAATAAAAGTTGTGAGTAAAGTGTAAGTAAAAGCAAATTAAACTAATTTAAATTATTTATTACCATTTTTATATTTATTTTGAGTGGTAATTGTTCCAGTTGTGTTTTGGAACACACTTTCCTGCAAGTTCTCGTTGTTGCAGTTTCATTTTAAGTGAGTGAAGAAAAAAAAACCTTTGGGGTCACCAAAATGGCTGCACTTGACGACCACCCCAAAAAAACAACAAAATGAAAACGAAAAAGTAAAACACACGAGCATGGAAAACAAAGCATAATAAGTTGTGCTTTTCTTGCTGCATTTAATCATTTTAATTTATGCAAGAGTCAACAACTACGGGCTACCGAAAAACGAAGCACATTAAGAAGTGAATAAACTTTTGCTGAACATTTGCATTGTTTTGCTACATAACTGCCTTGAAAATGGGTTTCCATTAGGAATGAATTATGATCTTAGAGGCTTACCTGAGAGAAAGTACAAATACCTAAAAAAAATATAGATCAAGGTAAACACCTGAGGCTTTGCCGGAATTTCCATTCCCTCTTGGCACACAAAACAATTTTCCCAACCGTGATGAAGTGTCTATGCAATTATCATCCAACAGATAGCTACCCTTTTGGGCATTAACATGCTGTTGGCCCTTTTGCAATCGCGGACTGCGAACTTCGGCGGCGGAGTTAGCGCGGCTTTGAATTGATGGGCTTCAATAAATTCCGGAAACGAGGTGTGAGTGTGTGTGTTGTGGGTCGGACTCCCCCGTGTATATCTAGGGAGTGGTAACCGCAGCTCCTACCCTCTACTGCCGCCACAAAACCAGTTGACACATGTTGCAGTTAACATGGCAAGTGGATGTGGCATCAGTGGGGAAGGGGACATGGCTTCAACTGCCAGCTCGGTGGACTCTGTTTGCAATGCAAAGTGATTCGCCATTATAGCAGCACCCCAAAAACCCCATTTGGGTGCCACTGTCTTTGGCACTTTGATCATTTGCCATTTGCCTGTTTGTGTTTTAATTAACTTACCCCGGCTTAACGAACTGCCCTGGCTGACTGCCTGCCAGCCTGCCGTCTCCCTTGGCTTCGAGCTCAATCCCATGGAGGCTGATTATTAGCTCTTGACATGGTTAGGCCCTGGATATTTACGGGGCCATTCGCACTCTCAATTGTAGTAGTGGCCATTCGACGGGCTGCCCAACACCTTGGCCATCAGGCTTAGGCCACCTCGTAAGCCGCTTAGCCGCTGAGCTCTTGATTTCCAAATGAAGTCGGTCGGTGCGGAGATTAGCACAATTGCTGAATGGTTCGATTTCTAGGAAAATCCTGAAATTAAAGCAGCTTTCTATGTGGGAGAAGAGTAAAAGAATCAGAGGTTACCAAATCCAGCCAGCATTATACTCTATATTTAGTAACGAAAACATAAATTAAAATGTCATTAAGAGCTGTTCTGGCCAGCGTGGTTGTGGCCAAACAATTTGGCAAGCTCATTTTTATAATTGAGCCAGAAAATTTCCCAGGCTCTGCCATTAACAGCAACTTTTCTCGAGAGCACAGAACGAAATATTACCCGGAATTTCCCCACACACACAATTTATTTCAATTGAAGGCAGAACAATGAGGAAATGAAATGAAATTTTCATTTATTTCATCAATTGAATTTGTATTTTGGGGGCCAGCGGAATTAATGGTTTGTCGTTTAATTTTTCAACGAAATCCCCGCGCACTTGAATAATAAATGGATACTGGAAAGATGTCATTTTTTTCGACAGCTTTTCCCCATTGGCACGATGCGCCTCCGCTTCTGTCTGTCAAATATTTGATTTGGCCTTCGTCTGAAAATTCTTTCCTCGCCCTTGAAGGCCGCCGTTGGCCACTTGAGGAGCATTCATCGCTCTCTCGACTCGAGGGTTTCCCGGGTAAGAAAGCATTTCGATTAGCCGGCATTTCTAGGCATTCGAGTGGAATTTTTAAGATTAGTGGACTCGAGATGGACTCGTCTAATTGGCCAGCTTATTAAAGCCATTGAACTTGAAGTAAGGCCAACTTTCGGCAGGGGAAACAGCTGCTGGCCGGAAAAGGAAAACTTTTTGCCCACTTGCGTCCAACTTTTGGCCCCATCAATTTCCATACTGGGAGAGCAGCAGCAGCAGCAGCAAGCTGCACAAACATAGTTGATCCAATTAACTAACTAAGAATCACTTAGCTAGAAAGTTTAGCCCTGGACTTCACTCCACACACAGCCCTTCACATTGCTTTGAGGCATCAAAGTTATCCCTTTAAATGCTTACTCAATCAATTCTCGGAGTGGCTGGTAGGGGTGGCTTATCCTTCCACTTCACTCACTCGTTGCCATTGTCCTGCGAGGGGCTTTTGACGAGACAATTTGTATTCATTGCCACTTTAATATTTAGCGATGCGTGAGCTGCTGTCAGTCACTGCATGGAGAAGTGACTTTTTTCCCAGCTGGCTTCCATTTCTTTTATCATTTTTTGTACTCAATTTTCAGTTTTTTTTTTTATCAGAGCTTCCGGGTGTTTGTTTGTCCGCGTTTTAAAGTGCAATAATTTGCATTGCAACTGACATGATATCACTTTGAAGTGCAGCACTTCCCGCAGGCACTCACCGACAATTGAGGAAACAAGCCCGTTAGTGGCAAAAACAATGCATTTAAATTGCCAGAGAGCTATTTGAATTAACACTTCCGAAAATGTACGCAATAATTGGCGCGTTTTTATCCGTTTCCAATTGAAGTAAAATCGATTTTAAATTCAGGTTCCATTAAAGTAAATAATGCAAGTTATCCATTTGACTTTGAAATAACATTCGTTTTAAACGTTCTATTTTTACTATTTTTCGTACTTTTACTATTAAATACTTGCTAAAGTATATAATCTTATTTTTTTCACAATTAAAATGTGCCCTGGCCAGAAGCAGAACGTCAAAGCTTTGATCCCCGATTCCTTTGACAGGAGCCCCTCCTCTTTGCTTTGCAACTCATTAAAAATGTTAAAGGGGGGACGGCAACAAAGCCAAACAAACGGCAAGGAAGAAAGAAGGAAGAGAGCGGTGGAAAATCATGGAAAGATGCCGTGGCAGATGAAGGAAAAGCGGAAAAATCCACGAATGAGTCAAGGTGAACACACTCTTTGGCCCAAAGATTCGCGTTGGCAAGCAAATAAAGCCCAGCTTCGTGCCCCATAAGACTATGCCTCTTAACCCCCAACATCCAGACACCCATTTCCAACCCACCCTCCCACCTTGCTGGATGCACTTCCTCTAGACGCTTTCGCCTCGCTCCTTCCTTGTTTATTTTCTCAGTGCGTTTTCAGTTGACTGCATTGCTTGTCGCTAGCTGGAAAAGCGGGGGAAAAGTCGTGGGCCAAATCGTGGTGAAAGGAAAAAGGAATGCGAGAATGCAATAAGTCACCGATTGGCGACAGGCTGCGCAAATGTGTGGCCTAGTGCGAAAAAAATGCGTTGCGTACATAAAAATGGGTTACCAGTGCAAGGCAGCCGCGGGCATATTACGTATACGTACGTATACGTACTACAATTGCCCAGCGTAATGGAAAGCCATAAATGCGATTTATGGCAAGTGAAAGAGGGATGGCCACAGCGGACAGCGGGGTGAATCAAGGTCAGTCCAGTGGGTGGAGAGAGCCTTAACCCCGAGACTTCCTCTTACATTCGCAGCGAACTAATTGCTCTTCTCATTAAGGGGAAAGTGCAGAGTCAATGCAGTGGAATGATAAGGTGTCGAAAGGCCTCGATTTGGTTTTAAAAAATAAAATAAAGCCAGGATAGTGTGGCGGCATTTCTTTAGTTATTTTTAATTATATTGCGAGACTATAAACTAGACTATTTTCCTAATACTTATTACAAGAAAAGAACAATGTTCAAGTTCTCTCATTCGACTTGCCCTATTCTTTTCCGCCCGCTCATCGAAATCATTGATTGAGTTTTGGGATTTGTGGATATCATTAACTGCCCCACATGACATTTGTTTGTGTGCTTGTGTCCTTGTTCCCGTCTGATTAGCCATTTATATTCACGTTCATGTCACCCCTGGCCAACGAACTGCTTTGTGTCCTTTGGGGTTGGGCTGCAATTAATCGTTGAAAGGATTACACGCCCCCGAAGCAACTCGATGCGATTCTCGTCTGCGCACTTAAGTGATGCTAATTTATGGCCTCGGCACATCTTGTTTGTTTGCCATCTCCGATGAATGGGCATTTCCCTAGGGATGCTCTTTTCCCCCAAGTTTTGCTCGTTTTCCGCTCGGTGGGTTGTCCGAGTTTGTGGCATTTTCGTCAGGAGTTTTTGCGGTAAGTTTTTAAGCCAAGATTAGGAGGCTTTGTTGCCGGTTGTGTCCACCCTTGTCTGCGACTTTGTTTAGTCACATTTCAATTCTCCAGATCTGGGCTTATCTGGAAAGGAAAAATATTGTTATATGATAAAAAGAAAAGGAAGTTTGAAAAATTATGATATTTTTGAAGGATTTACAGCCACTAAAGCTCATTTTATTTTATTAAAGTAAGTTTCAGAAAATAAAAAATAGAATTAATCACATAAACAAAACTCGTTTATGTCTTCACCTTTCTGGCTAATTCAAAGATATTTAACGGGGTCAAAGGACACCTATATCACATCCATTTCCATGCCGTTTCCATGCCATCAATTTCATTTGATTGTTATTGTTGTTGTGGTTGCGACACCAAATTGCAACCGCATCCGAATCCAACCACCTAATCAACGTGCGACTCGCACACTAATGAACTCCGGCCGCCAATTAGCCAATGGAAACGCCCTTTGACCCCTGACCAGCTAACCTACCAGACTCCACGCCACGGTATAACCACCTGCCCTCTTGATTGGACGGACAAGATGACACGGAGGTCAGACTAAACAGGACCCTCTCCTGATGCCTTTCGGTGACCATTTAATGTTCTCAAATGCCATCAGTTAAAGTTAAAGTTAAAGAGTTATTGTTAGAATATCCACGGTGGTTCCATGTTGATACTTCTGGGTGCCACGAGCTTAGAGTTTTAATGAATTGTACTGAATTTTAACAATTTTGTTTCTATTTCGATTTTAAGTATAGGTAATAGGTTAACATAATTAATTAAATTAAGGTTATTGGATTAATCGATATGTTTATTAATTTATTAAGCCTTTAATTATTAAAAGTAAAAAGAAAAATAAAAATAAAAGAAGATACAAAACATACAAAATAAATAATTAAATACCAAGGCGCTTTAGAAATTAGTTGTAGTTTTTAATTGGAATTTCACCTTTACTTTAAGCAAAACTTATATTGGAAATTTCAGGACTTATATAACTGACTGGTGTGTTACGAATTTCTGCTGAGTTATCCATGCTGCCCGAAAAGCTATCCATACCACTGTCTTGTGAGTTACAGTGCAAGCATTGCCTGGAGTCCATCAGGATTTCCGTCACTCCTTTCCATAGCAAAAAGACTGTAATTAAAAATTAAAGCTACAAGTATCTATTCGATCAAGACATTTCCCTTTAGTACCTGCAATCAGGAGGACGACTATGGTGATAACCATACACGTACTCCCACTTCTCTGAAATTTTTTCGGTTTCGAAGGTACTGAGCACTGGGGACAGACAGGTCTTAGAGGCTGGCCTCTTTCCAGCATCATTTGCCTTAAGCAAGGTGACTCCAGGCAAGGATTGGATAGGAAAAGGGGCTTGGTCTCCAGTTTAATGGGCAGGTACTTGGTGTATATCTGATCCTGGGGAAGGTTCCGGAAAGTGGCCAAGGGGGTTTCGCCGTTACAGCTGCAATCGGGCTTGATAAAAGACTGAATACTTAAGTGATGATGATACTCCTGATTCTTGTTAAAGTCAAAGCACGGCAGGCAGACGCGGATCTCGATGGTGGAATAGGGTTCCACCTTGCCGGCATTTGGCCTCAAGCGATATTGCCTGAAGGCATTCGATTTGACCTGGGCGATAAAAGTCAAGTAGTAATAGTTGTTATTAATAAATCTATAATTTAAATCTATAGTTGCAGCTCTAATCACCTTGAATAATACCACCATTTGGGTGGGATTCAGCAGGGTTAGTGTTCGCCTCTGTGGACCATTGTACGGGGCATAGAAGGTCAGTTGTTGTGGACTAACGCTCAGCAGCTCCATTCTCCCCTCAAAGGCTCCCTTAGCAATTGATTTTGACTCTTGGCCGTCGGCTTCCTTTTTCTATTCCTCCCTCCCCGAACACAGAAAGCAATCGAAATGTGTCGGAAATATGCCAGCAATCGGAATGTTTTTGACAGCATTTGCATATGCTGCCCATCGTTCCGAGGGCAGTACATGTTTCTGCATTTATTGCCAGCAGCTGGAACACTCTCTATCCACATCCCACATCCCGCTGACAATGGCAAACCCCCCAAAAATGTTGCAACAGAATCGCTGACCAAAGCTGGAGGCATCATCACGCATTAGCATTAGGCACTGGTCATGTGGTGGGCAACGCTTTGAAATTATTTGCAATCCATTGCACTGGCCCCGGACTCTCCCAGGGATTTCGGACGGATGATGAACTCGCCTGTCCAATTGCGTTTTTGGGTCATTCATTTCTCCGTGGAGCAGGGAATCGGGCGAACAATTGATGATGCCACATGTGGCACACTGGATAAATGATGACATTGAGAGGGGTTTCGAATTGATTCCCTGCTGTTCAGGGATTTTTTATTGCATTGCTGGGGTATTTGCTTGTATTTGCCTCATGTCCAGTTTATAAAATTAAAAAAAAAAACACCCGCCTGTTTTCCCTTACGGGGTTTCCACAAACATTTATTAACAATAAACTTTCACCTGCCAAATCCGATTTTATTTTTTATTCTGGGCTTCGCGTCTCCGTTTTACTCCTTCCTCATCCTTTTCTGCTTCCTGGTGCTGTTCCTCCTTAACCGTTGACTAAGTCGTGGATCAGTTCTCCGTAGTTGACCTTGCCTTGGGCATCGATCCTGCCCGCCAGTAGTTCGTTCACCTCGTCTTCACTCATGCGATCCTCGCAGCTTGTAAGTATACTCCGGAGTCTGGCTGCTGGCAGGTAACCAGAGTTGTCCACGTCGAACAGCCGCAGACTGCAAGTGAACTCATCCTCCTGGGCCTTCTTCCTGCGTGCACTCGGCTTGGTTCCAGATTTTCCAAGGTTGCCGTATATGCTCATGACCTCGTCGAAGGAGATGCGCCGAATAGTGCCGGCCTCCAGTCTACGGATGTGCGTCCTAATCGTCTGCTGACTGGGATTGGCGCCCATCGCCCTGAGGCAGTCGCCAAGGGCGCTAATAGCGATCTTATTGTCTCCGCGGCCGTCGTGCTTCAGGAATATTTCGTGCATTTCCAGGACGTGGTTTCTCTTCGGCTTTGGACATGGAGGCGGAACTGGCCGATTGCTGCTCTTCGGACGATTGCAGCCCGCTTTGGGTGATGAAGGATGACTGGATGAGGTATGGCCTTGATTGGTTGCCTTAAACATCTTCGGGCTGATTGGGAACATGCCCACGGACACGGAGACGGTCAAGTGTTACGGTTATGGACAACGGGGTAAATGATTGGGAGCAATAATTCGTGGGATTGCGATTTGTATTAAAGGACACACATGACACTGGAAGATATACGGAAACCGGATATGGGAAGACACAGAAATATGTTTATGCCGGACATGCTGTGACAGGTGAAAGTAGACTGACTTGATTTTGGAATCTTGAAGGTGAACCTTTATTTATATATTGTATTAAAATGGTACAACATTATTTCATCGGTGTATGAAACTCTCCGATTACTTGTTATTGCTCGGAGAGAAAGAGCGACGAATTGGAGACAGCTTGATCGATCCAGTCCTGGAAGAAGGCAACATCAGCATAGATTCCCGGATACCTGGTATCGGCGCAGCCAACGCCCCAGGAAACAATGCCAATGAGTTGGCCGCTTTTGACATCTACCAAAGGACCGCCGGAGTCGCCGTGGCAGGCATCTTTTCCAGGCGCAGCGGCACATAAATTATCCTTTGTAACAACTTTCTGATCAGAGGCCAGAGCAAGGGTACACTTGAGATGATCCTCGATGACGACATTGACACCTCGCAGATATCGGGTGCCCTGTGAAAATGTATATTTCCTTCCCCAACCACTCACAAAGGCAAGGGTTCCAGGCTCGGGCGTCTTCTTGGCCAGGGTAATCGACACCACACCATTGCCCAGTTTCAGGGAATTTTGCAGAATAAGTACGGCAATGTCGTAGGGATCCGCTCCCACAACGTACTCGTACTTTTGGTGGCTTATGATCTTCGCTACTCCAACCTTCTGGCCCCCAAATGCCCAGTTCCAGGAGCCGGCTCGCACCGATAAGTCCTTGGTGTTTAGGCCTATGAAACAGTGTGCAGCTGTCAGGATGAGCCGTTCGCTATAGATAGCTCCACCGCAGACTTGAGTTCCATTGAGTAGGATAGCGACCTGCCAAGGTACCTGCGCAATGGGCACTGGAAGCCCTCCCACGATCCTTTGTTTCGGTTCAGTAATCCTTTGGGCTGAAAGCAGTACAACTGCCGAGAGAAAAATCCAGCACTTAAGAAACATTTTTAGGGTAATTTTCTTGTAGGTTTGTTTTCTTCTTTGGTGACTTGAGATCTCGTTGGGAGTACTAAACTGGGATCCAGTCTTTTATATGGCTTAAGAAACAGAAAAAACTTTATCTGGAAACGTATTAGTTTCCTTTAAAATGTATTGAAATAATTCCTATGAAGAGATAAGCTTAATGGTTTCCCTAACTTGTTAAACACAAAGTAACCTTTTATTGAGGAAGTCAACTAAAAAAGTTGCTTTGTGGAGGCCAATGAATGCAAAGTGTTAACTCAGCAGAAGCTCTGACTATCTAGCATATTAATATATATTATTGACTAGCTATATGTATTTATTTTAGGCCTTTAAAATTCATATATTTACGGCAGCTTATCTTTTACCTAATAAATCGGCTAAAAAATAGTTGCAACAATTATTCAAATTGAGTTTTGAGACCGTTTAAATATAATAAGAAATAGCTTTTTATTATGTTTTATAATAAAAAGATAGTGAAGCTCTTAAATAGTATTGCTTTGACATCCGTAATCATTCTTAATTTGTAAAACAATTAAGGTTCTTCTAGCTAAAACTATTTAAGTAAAATATGCTAATTAGGAAACACTAGATAAGAATCCGGAAAAATTTTACATTGGTGCACCTTTTGTTGCTGTATAAAAGTATAGTGCCCCGGCTCATTTTACAAGTTCAACATTACGAAAACTTGAATATGTTGGAAAAGTTCGTTATTGTTCTCTGTGCAGCTGCCCTTGTGTCGGCAACAAGGTTACCACAGCCGGAAGTACGAATCATTGGTGGAGGTTATGTGCCCATCGAGGAAGTTCCATGGCAAGTGGCTCTTCTCCGGAATGGAAAACATTTTTGCGGAGGATCCATCTACAACCCTAGGGTTATCCTGACTGCTGCCCATTGCCTTGAAAAAGAAAGCAATGAAGAATTGTCAGTTCGGGCTGGATCCGGTCTTAAACAATTCGGAGGACAACTTGTCTTGGTCAATCGCATTATTCTGCACGAGGATTTTATTGCCAGTAAAAATATGAAAAATGATGTAGCTTTATTGATTCTGGCCTCTCCCCTTAAGCTGGGACCAACCGTGCAACCTATCAAACTGGCCAGGAAATCGCCACCAGCAGGAACAAATGTTTTCGTAACAGGATGGGGCGCTCTGCACGATAGGCCGTTTCAGTTTGAAAAGGAAATTTTGCTGGGAACTAACCTCACCATCGTGGATCACAATACTTGCGTTGAAGCTTATATTCCCTACAAATTAGATATAGAAAACGCGGTCTGTGCACATGCCATTGGGCGAGGTGCTTGTCGAGGTGATTCCGGAGGCCCAGTGGTCACTTTACACAACCGAAGACTTGTTGGCATCGTATCTGGGGTGCTTCGATGTGCTGGAGAGTTCCCCGAGTTCCACACTGACGTTGCAGCTCTAAGGAAATGGATTATTGATACTGTTAAAATTAGTTTTGGTGTTTTATAAAAGTGTATTGAAGTGCTTTGAATGATGGGAAGAGCAAATAAACATATATTTTACCCATAAAGAAATGGAGTTTGAGCTTGATTTATTTTGATCATTTAAAATAATCAATGGTTTTAATGGTAAACATTTAAAAGTAGCTTATGAAAAGGTACTCAACGATTTATTCTGGATGAATGCTACGTTTCCTCATCAAGCATTTCATTTTAATTAAGGGTACTATCTCTTAGGAATAGTTTTTAATTGCCATAATTTAATGCCGTGTGTCTATGTTGAACTATTAATTATTATTTCTAAATATTAAACAGAACTGTATTGTTTTAATCCGGAAAAGATTTTATGATTTATTTTGTTTAACTTGACTAGCAGACTGGCATAAAAGCGATTTCATAATATCACTTAGTATCCCTGCTCGATGTCCCACGTGGAACGCGGCATTCTCTCTTTCAGAAGTTTCAATGTCGCGGATAGCCTGCCAGTAAAAACACTTTATATTCTTATTTAATTTCAATTGGATTTTTAATTATAATTTTCTTTATGTTTTAAATGGAATGATAACACCTGCAATCCAAAAATTACAAACTTCATAGTAAGGAATTTTAATTCTACACTTTAATTTCTTGTCATTAAATTTAACTGTCGACTTCAATTAGTTCATTATCCTTTTGACATGTCTTAGGGAGTTTTATTCACTCGAAATTTTTAATTTTTTCCTCGATGGTAGCAATAGCCGTGAGGGTCCAATTCCTGAAACGGGCAACGCTTGCATATACTCCTGGATATCCATCAACTGCACATTCGCCTCCCCCACCAACAATACCAATGAGCTTGTGACTATGCAGGCTCACCAAGGGACCGCCAGAATCTCCTTGGCATCCATCCTTGCCTGGTGCCTCGGCACAAATCATATACTTAGTAATGTTTTTAATGTATTTATATTTAGCACGGCAAAGCTTGTAGTTTGCAATCGTAAGATCGGCGCCTAATAATGTCGGAGCATCTAAATAAGAGCCGTAATATGTAATTCCCCAACCAGTGACAATGCACTTTTCTCCTGTTTTCGGGTTTTTTTCTGCAAGTTCAATACTCTTTGCCTTTGAAGTATTAAGCTTGAGGGGATCCTTCAAATAGAGCACAGCAATATCGTTGGATGCATGGTCAGCGTGGTATTCCTCATGGGGGTACGCTTCCTGCACAGCCACCACTTGACCACCGAAGTTCGGAAAGGATGATCCAGCTCGGACTGAATAGTGTTCGGCATCTGTGCCATTTAAACAATGGGCTGCGGTCAAAACGATCCTTTCGCTGTATATGGCACCTCCACATATTTGCACACCATATTTTAAAATGGCAACCTGGTAGGGTGCGGCTTCGATATAAGTATGATAACCACCAATAATCCGTTCTTGAGGTCCTGCAATCCGTTCAGCAGACACTAGTGAGGTCACCAGAATAGCAAAGAAGCACTTTAAAATCATTTCGATTTGTTTGCCGAGAAAACTTGTCTGTACTGCAAACGGAGGCACTCTTTTATAGGTCTTAAAGGTGTCATGGCCCAAGGGTATTAGTTATTTGCTATCTAGGAGAAATTGTAAATACCTTTGCAAATGAACACATTTGTGTGTAAAGAAAATGAATAGATAATAATACTGTATTGCATATTGTTCTTTTAATTTAATGATAAAAATTATTTAGGAACCTTTCTATAGTGACATTTTTAAAAACCATAAAAACAAAAATAAATAAATAAACAAGAGCACCAAAAATTGAACGCGTAAATTGTATTTATTACAAATTTAAAAATGTATATTTCTTTTGTGTAAAAACAACCTTTATTTGAATGCCCAATATAATCAAATCCCTTTAACCTCCTTCTTGAGCCAGGACAAGGTTAATAGGTCCCCTTGGCCAGCCAATATAGGCGCCAGGGTGTCCCAAACCAGTTGGTGATAGCTATTGAGCAGCTTCACCTCCGCCTCGGACAAGAGCTCCTTCTTGATCATCTTCGTTTGCTTCGGGCACATGGTGACAGTTCTGAAGGTCAGGGCTCCGCGATTCGAAAAATTGTAGGCTGTTTGGGCGGGCACAATTTGGACGATGTCCTCGATTCGGATGCCAAACTCATCGTCCTGGTAGAAGCCAGGCTCGTTGGAGATGAACATGTTCTCCTGCAGGCCGGGATCGTTGGCTGTATAACCTGGACCCACGGCCATGGGACCCTCGTGAACATTGAGGTAGTGACCGACTCCGTGGCCAGTGCCATGACCATAGTCCAGACCAACGTCCCAGAGGGCCTTCCTCGCCAGAGTGTCCAGCACCTGACCCTTCACTAAGGCGGGAAATACAGCGGAGCCGAGACTCAGCTGTCCCTTAAGGACACGAGTGTAGGCCTCCCTTTCGAAGTCTGTGGGCTCCCCGAAGTGAAGGGTCCTTGTCACATCCGTGGTGCCGTCCAAGTACTGAGCCCCCGAGTCGCACAGGTAGATCTCCTTGTCGGTAATCCTCCTCTTTGTGTCGTTGCTCGGGGAATAGTGTGCCAGAGATGCATGCGGCCCAGTAGCACTGATCGTCTTAAAGCTAAGGCCCACATAGTTTTCCTGTAATCCCCGAAAATACTCCAGCTTTTCGGCACCGGACATCTCGTCCACCTCCTTGTCCAGCTTCAGTTGGTGTTCAAGCCAGGCAAAGTACTGGCACAGAGCCACTCCATCCCGGACGTGGCTGTTGACTAATCCCTGAGCCTCGACTTGGTTCTTAACCGCCTTCAGTAGGTTCACGGGAGTCACTGCCTGGAGCCTTCGTGCTTCGGGAATCAAGGCGGTCAGGTAATAGCTGCTGGTGGGAGCAATCCAGAAACTTGACTTCTTCCTCAATACGATTTTACGAATCTCCAAAGAAATTTTATCGTAAGAAGAGAGCGTTATATTGACATTATTTCTTAGCTGATGTTTGTCAAAGTCAGCGGGAATTTTCACCAAGTCCACAAAGAGATGTAGCTTATCCTCGGTCACAATCATGTAGGAGAAGAATACGGGGTTGTACTCAATGTCTGAGCCTCGCAGGCTTAGCAGCCAGGCAATCTCATCTAGGGCACTGACCACCAGTGCGTCCACGCTCTTCTGCGTCATCTGCTGGCGCACATCTTCCCATTTCCTGGCTATGGTCTTTCCCGCAAACTGCAGCTTGAGTGTATGTATCTGATTGGCATTCTGCGCAGGCTGATCTGCACCCCAAACCTTGTCCACAAGGTTGTCCTCGATGGGCACCAGTTGGATTCCCGCAGAGATTAGCTGGGCTTCGATGGTCTGCCAGTCACGGAACGACATCAGGCGGGGATCCACGCCCACGAAGCTACCAGCTGTGAGGTTCTGGGCCAACCAGGCGCCGATAGAAGGAACACCGCTCAGCCCTTGCTTCATTAGTTCCCAATTCTCGTCCAGCTGTTGCTCTGCCTGCAGGTGATAGCGACTGTCAGTCCAGAGGAGGGCGGCCGCGGTGGTCACCACCGCTGTTCCTGCGGATCCATCGAAACCGGTGACAAAGGCGCGCCGCTCGTCGTGCCGGCTTAGGTACTCCGACTGGTGGGCATCGGTGGAGGGCACTATGTAAGCCGCGATACCGGTGGAGTTGCCCACCTGGACAGTGTTCATCAGCTCCCTCAACTCGGCCAAGATCTGTGTGGTGTTGCTTCTCGCCGGTGTATTCTTGGCAATATGCAGCTCCTCTCCGCGCTGCCCTCCTGGTTTGGGAATCTTATTCGCCGACAGCAGAACCGCTGCGTAGAGAAGAATCAAGTACTTTATTAACATTTCGACCTTGTTGGGATTCTGTATTTTTTTCAAGAATTCTTCTTTAGACGTCTGAACTGGGCAGTGAACCAATCTTTTATGGCGACAGGAAAGCAATGCCACCAGTCCATTAAGCGGCGTTAAATATAGTTCCCAGCTGTAATCTAGCTGGCTTTATGGCTTCTTATCTGCTGGTTAATAACACAGTACAGAGAGAGAAAGAGGTGGTCAAGCGATTGCAAATATGATAGGGTGTGCCGGTAATTTGATTTACATTTTGCAAACAAATTCCTAAGCATTTTCACACCTTTAAGAAGAGTAATTCGAATTTCTTGTAGTGTTTCTGATGAGTGAATATGCAGATAACTAACTAATCTAGAAAATAGTAGGTCGCATGTAGCCGATAACTTTAATTTATTATGGCATTTATTAATAAACAAAGTTTACAAGAACGCAAAGAAGCTCACTGTAAAGACATCCAATCAGCCTAAACCAGTTCAACATGTTTATAATGATTTTTCAAGCAGAAGACTAAAAGCGCAATTGATGAAACATGGTAAGTCGGTTCTTAGGAAAATAAAAACATAATCTCGTTTCTCGTTTAGTTTCTTTTTTAGTAAAATGTGTAAATATTTAATTTTATATTCTGTAAAATGGCTACTTCAAGAAGAGGTATGATTTTTTTGAATTTTTCTAGTTGTTCTCCTGATCCAATCTCTGAAGTGGAACACACTGGTATATACTGCAGGAAAATCGGGCTCTGCACATCTCCTTCCCCAGGAAAGGATGCCAATGAGCTTACGGTCTGGCAAGCTTACCAAAGGACCTCCATAATCCATTTGGCATGGTCCTCGACCAGGCGCTTCGGCACATATCATATCCTTAGTAACTTTTCCAGAGTACTTATAACGGCAATAATTATGGTTGGATATGTTAAGTGTGGCCCGAAGTAATGTTGGTGAGCCCAAATTGGATCCTTGAAAGGTGTCTCCCCAACCAGTGACAAAACATTGATCTCCACCTTCTGGATTCTCCTCAGTCAGTTCGATACTTAGCGACCTTGGGGTATTCAGTTTGAGCCTAGCCTTTAAATAGAGCACAGCAATATCGTTGGATTTATATTGAGGATCGTATTTCTCATGTGGATACGCTTTCTGCACAGCCACCACTTGACCACCGAAATTCGGAAAGGATGATCCAGCTCGGACTGAATAGTGTTTGGGATTTGTGCCATTTAAACAATGGGCTGCCGTCAAAACAATCCTTTCGCTATGTATGGCACCTCCACATCTTTGTACACCATATTTCAAAATGGCAACTTGATGAGGTACGTCTTCGATGTTCACAGAATAGCCACCAACGATTCGTTCTTTTGGTTCCGGAAGTCGTCCTGCAGACACAAGAGAGGCCACTAGGACTGCAAGTAGGCACTTAAAAATCATTTTAACTTGTATTCTGAGTGGTCTTTACTGAGTTCACAACTCTGATGTCTGATGTCTTAACAGGAAAGTGAGTGGTTCTTTTATAGGAACCAAATATTAATTATTTTAAAAGTTGTCTGGTATGCAGTTTAGTTAATCATATTTACTACTTTAGTTTTATATTGCTAAGGTCTTAAGCTTAAGAATAAATTAGTATTATGACCACGCAAATAAAAGCACATAGCTTGGCTTATTAGAAAATATTTGCTTGCAACTTTGTATACTTTTCTTTCAATATAGGATTAAGCCAGTTGAATTATTATAGTATTATCTAAGGGGTTTAAAGGGCTAATGTTTCCTTCAGCTAAATAAATTGAAATTAAGTTTAATGTAACATTATGCCTTGAGCTTTCTTAATTCAATCAGATATTAAATCAGATTTAAATACAAGTCACCATCTAAAAAGTCACAAGCTTTTTACGCAATCAATTTAATCTCCTCTGCATCTCTGTTTTACGGACTCGCTCATGTATAAATTTCACCCAAACGCAACTCAACCATTTCAACCATCATTAGGGGGAACTGCAGATAGTATTCAGGATCAGGTCCTGTTCCTAATCATTTTACACTTCGCATGGGCGCATTTATGCAATTTGATGCTTACGTAATTATTTCGAACGAATAGTTTTGCACTGCACCGATGGATAGATGGATTGCCATCGATGCCCTGCTCTGCTCTGCCCCCTGAGAGTCCTTGTGACTCTGCAGAGTTATCAGTGATGGTCCTGCTGCCCTCCACCACCACCACCACCTCTTCGGTGCTCATAATGCACTTTGCATGTAAAATATTTAATTAAATGAAAAATAGCAAAACCCAATGGAGGACCCGCCGGCTCCGCTTCCGCTCTTCGGTTACGGGTATCCTTACATGCTCGCATCCTGGCGAGGGCCGTACAAAAAAAAAGTTTATTTGTTTCGCGGCTGCCTCAGTCAGTCTTCATTTATTGTAAATGAGTTTGCCAGAACGGAGGAGCGTAATGCTGCGGTGCTGGGCCAAAGGATGCATATTGAATAAGACTGCGAGCCGCACGCAGATGGCATTCCCAATTCAATTGCAATTCCCAATGCAAATAATTTGCAGCTGAATGCCATTAATGACGGAATGCCGGATGACGAAATCGAGACTATGGCACCTATGTTAAAATAAAATAAATATATGCATATACATCATTTTTTTACGCCGAACACTCGCTTTAATGCCACATAATTGATTTTCGCACCGAATGAAATGAGGCGCTGCCCGGAATTAATACCTTTCGTTCAGGCTGCCTGTGCAGTGGGTGATCGAATGCTAGTCGCAGAGTTTCTTCAGCGATACCAACTCCTCGATTGTCATGAAGCTGTACAATATGCGGGTCTATCTGGACCCCAAGACCTGGCTACCGCCCTACTACTGTGAGTTTCTAGGGTGTCCAGGACAAGTTCATTTATTTTAATTTAATTCTGGTTTCTGGAGCACCATGATGAAGTAATCGTCCTGCGGACACAGCAACACCTCGTGCAGGAGCGTCCGCAGCCGCAGGAAGGTGAACTCATTGGTGGCGTCCAGATCCTGGACCACCTGACGTGCCTTTTCCCGCAGGGTCTGCATCAGGGCCGCGTAGTGCAGCGTCAAGTTGTACTCCAGGGTGGTCTTGATCGGTATTCCATCGTTGTCCACCACAACTATACCGATCACGTTCTTGACGGCCTGCAAACGTTTCAGAAATTCTTCCACTTCGGCAGACATATTTAATTGGGTTTTATATATATTTTTTTTGTGTGGTTTTTAGCGTGCTTGTTGTGTTTTCAATTTCAACAAATATCAACTACTAAAAATCGAAATTTCAGGGCCTACAGTAGAACAATAGCTGCCTGTTTGTATTGACTTCCAATTAAAATCATAATAGTGCTGAGTGTATTTGCCAGGAACTGCTGTCACTCGGATTGTTCATTTCATCTGCCAGTTTAACGAGTCGATACAAGTTTTATGATGCCCGGCATAATCCCGGGAACTTAAGCTGCCTTCGCCGTCGTTGTAGCCGTAAATAAGCATTCAAGTTGGCAACAATGCCGGATGTCGGACTGGAAAACTTTTCGCTTTTGTGGATGGCAGAAGTACGGAAAATTAATTGAATGCTGTTGATGCTGCCAATGCAGATGGCGATGCCCCTTCCTGCCCTCGCCCTTGGTCCACTCGAAATGCAGATGAAATGTGTTTGC
Source organism: Drosophila seguyi (assembly GCA_008042675.1). Taxonomy (NCBI): domain Eukaryota; kingdom Metazoa; phylum Arthropoda; class Insecta; order Diptera; family Drosophilidae; genus Drosophila; species Drosophila seguyi. The sequence goes on from VNJU01004231.1 coordinate 317,882, forward strand.
ATCAACTTTTTGTGGAAATGGGGTAGAGCGGGGTATTGCGGAAATTATGCCACTCTTCCGGCTCGACTCGAACTCCGGCGGACAAAAGCCGGCTCGGACCTAACCGGACTATGGCCGGACCCAGGCCAGGACCAGGGAGTTGTTATGAAAAAGAGTGTAAAATTGTTCACTTTTTAAATTAATTAAAAGTCTTAAAACTCATAATGAAATTACTCAAATGGGCAGACGAGAACGCAGACGGCCAGGCAGTCGGACAGGATGACAGGGATGGTCATAAAAAGGATTCGGGGCGGTGCACATGCAAATTCCTGGCCAGACTTGAGGGAAATTAAGCTTCTGTGCTCGACTTCTGGCTTGGCTTGAAGGGAAATTCATTTGGTAATTAAATCAATGTCCATGTGAAAAACCTCAAATGCAATTTGTCATGCAATGCCGGAGAAGTCAAAAATAGGCAAAATACTGTATCCCACTAACCTTGTAGGGGGTGGGAAAAATGTGGAAAAAGAGGCTTTCATTTTATTGCATTTTTGCTGAATAAATATTTGGTTTTACTCGCCGGCCAACTGCAACATGAAAAATAATCCAAATAAGCGAATTGGAATGCAACAGATGCCGGTGAGTCCTTGATCCTGTTTTAGATGTGCACACGAAACTGAAATATTTACAAATGTTTGCAATTTATGCAACCTGCAAGCACTCGCATTTTATTAGTTACAAAGTTTCGGCGGAAAAACAAACCGGTTTCACTTTAGAATGCAATTCTGCAGCTCTGTTGATGATTTACACCAACATTCTGGTCGTTTTTGAAATGCGAAAATGGAAAGCGCCACATTTAATTTGATATTTGTTTCAAAAAATTTGGTTATCCAAGCTTTTATTCCTATATTTTTGCTATTTAGTTATATTTATTTGATAACCCGTTTATCTGTGAAATTTTGTTATAAAAAATACTTTAATGTTTATTAAAGTCCGCGCAAATATCTGCCTGTTTATTTTAATAATTTTTGACTCGTGTAATGAATGTGTAATTAATTGCAAATTAATTGATTTTTTTTAATAAATATGCTTGGGCATTTTTATCATTCATCTGTCCGGATTTCCTCTGTTTTGTCACCTCTCGTTTCCTCCTCTGCATCTGTAATGTTTAATGAAGAATAATTTATTTATCATGGAATCATTGGGCATATTTGCCAATTTCTGCAAATATTTCATCAATTCCGCACGGTGTTAATGATATCACGAGCCTGCCCATGCGGAATGTCCTCCAATTCGCCCGAGAAGTCCTATTTAAAGTGGCAAATTCGACTAAATGAATTATGAGCCGGGCCAAGTTAATGAGAATCGGATTTAATTGCTAATTAGCAGGGAGTACACGCACACATGCTCAGATTATAATAGGAGCTACATTGTCCCTTCGTCCTGCCCAAAATTTAAATTATGATTGAGCATTGCTGTAGGTGTTGCCTGTACGTGACTGCTTTGTTCTTTATTCAATTATAATTAATGACGTGTGCGTAAGTCTTGGCTTGTTAAAGGAAACGTGAATTACATTTATCTTCGGAAAGAAAATAAGACACTTTTTAATACAGGCTTTTGTAGAAGCAAATGTTAAATAATTGTGACAGGAAAATTAGAAGATGGAAATAGTAAATTAATGTATTGTATTCCTTTATTTATAGTTTACTTGTTACTATAAAATTGGACACATAAAAATCTCTTAATCTAACAACTATTACCATTACAATATCCGTTTACAAATTACTCTCCTTTCCCAGACACCACAAAGTATGCCTTGATTATTCCTTTTCCTTCTTGATTTAAATCTTTATTTTTATTGCAAGTGAAATTCACTTAGTGTCTAAAAAGAGGAAGTCAATTTCGACAGGCGCAAATAATTTCCTTTGAGCAAGGTTAATCATTAAATTCCCAGCAGGCGCACTTGAACCTTTTAAGAGTATCACCTTAGTTAAGCGGGAATCCCACCTGAAGTCTGAGTTGGATAAGACACCAAAATCGCTTCCTGCCGGCGCCTACAATGGAATCTGATTTAGAGGGACTTAAGGCGGGTCCTTAAATAAAAGACTCCCGAATGTCGGCGAGCCGCCAAAGGTGTGACACTTTTCATTTAAGCAAAAAGTGCCGGAGGTTACCATTTTAAATTAAATATTATCGCAGGGGCCTCTGTGCCAGCAGCCTTCGGGCCGAGATAAATGCGTAAACACGATATCCCACTGGCTTCAAGGATGTTTCCCGCCTGGCTGCCAGTGCTGCTCCTGGGCCTGCGAAAGTGTTTGTTTGTCTGCACCTGACGCCCTTTTTGTTGTGCTTTTTAGTATTTTATTACATTTCTCTGTTTGCATATACATATATATATACTCACAATCAAACGAGTGTGTGAATGAGTGGGCGAGTGTGTGTATAAATTTTTGGATGAGCCAGCGATGGCTTTTGAACCTATCTCATCTTGATAAATGAAATGAGCATTTTGCTGTGCGAAAATCCTTGTAAATTGTGGAAATCGAAATGCTGCCAAGAGGAAAAGGCTAAAAAATATATATTTAAATTAATACAATTATAAAAATTTGTTATATATTTAAGCTTATAGGTATAAATACTAATTATTTTATTTGTAATGAATTAAAAACCCTTTAAAGAGGAGGAAAAATAAAAGTAAGCATGCCATGATTTTACAGTTTTCCATTTTTACAATTATTTTCCTTTGAAATTTCATCTCTGTATCTTGCATCTGCCTGTCTCTGGCACCTTTATCCCTGTCAATTATGTAGTAACCGTTTCTGGCGATTACAGGCCACTTTCCTTTCAGTGAGCCTTCCTCCTCCGCTTACTATTACTTAGCAGACGGACCCAAAGCATTTGCTTATCAAAGTGCAAAACTTCTATCATATTTAACAGCAAAAAAGGTCAACAAAGAGTGAAATAGAAGAGAGAAAAAAAACCTTGACATCACCTTTTTCAATCAACTAAAAAGTGTCTTGTTCCAAGCACAAAACCCCACCATCACCACCGCCTCCACCACCACCACTGACTCAATAAGCCGGCATTTTATTTGCATTTTTTTCGTCACTTGCTCGGCGTCTGTCCCAAAGGCGGGCTGTCGTCATTTCTGCCGCTTCGTTGGGCTGTCAGCCGAGTTTTTCACTTTGTGCCCTCAGCAGCATTGGAGGCATCATCTTCAGCCAGGGGCATCCAGGGGCATCCGGGGGTGTGCTCCCGCCCGGTGGGTTGCTGCCAGTGGGTGGCAGCATCGGCGGCAGCGAATTCATCATCGTCTCAGCACGCGTCTGTCAGCCGCGCTAAGGATACAATAAATGTCTTTCGCGGTCGCCCATCCCGCAGACATCCTGTCCCCACCCTGATGTGTCCTGATGGCCTTGCCGGCACGGCGAGAGGAAATATATACAAATTTTAAATATTCTTATCCGTATAAAGCTTACTCAAGGAAATTATATATTGCAGACAAGAGCCTTTCAGAAGTGTTTAGATCTAACTACCAAAGAATCCTTTTAAATATAAATTTTTCACTGTGTACTCTTCAGTCTGTCTACAGCCAGGACACCCTATACCAGTGTGTGTGTGTCTGTTTGGTCCTGAGTGAAATACTCTGTCGGATTAATATGCAGTAGCGCTTTGCATTTTTTCATAGCCTTCTCTTTGGTTTGTATCGTCATTTTCCGTTGCTGTTGGTTTATTCATTTGGCTTTCCCCGCTTTCCTTTTTCATCCTTCCTATATACACTCATATATATATGTTTCTTTTTTTTGGTCTTGCCTCTTAGCCCGGAGGCTCAGGTGCACTTTGGGGATAACAAATTAAACAACTTTATGCAAGTGGGGCTGAATAAATTGCGCCAGATCTCAGAGTATGGATTTACTTGAAATAAGTAGCTAGACGAGGATTTTCTTTGTTTTCTATTTGTTTAAGGATTATGCTGGAATATGAAGGATTAATCACTTGTAATAGGATTACCAGGTTATCAGTTCATGAAAAGGATACCTAAAAACGTGAAACGGTACGATTTGTTGGTGGCTTTTATTGATGCCTGTTTGTGTAGTTGTTTATGTATATGTAGTTTGTAATTTGTAAGCTTTTGCAAGTCTTGTTAATTCGCATTTAAGCCTTGGTATCCTTGGATTTGCCATAGAGCTTGGAGAACTCTGGGTATTCGATCTGGCTGATGTTGCGCAGCTCGGTGAAGGCCTGCTTGGCCACCCAGTGGATGACGGGGCTGTTCCACTCCTTCAGCACGTACTGGTACTTCCATTCATTGGTCTTATTGCTGGCAATCACCTGCTTGTAGTTGTACCAGAGGTAGACCACGCAGCGCAACTTGTAGACCCACAGGTGATTGGGCACACTGCGGATCAAATCCTGCAGCTGGGCCACCATCTCCATGGGCATGTTGCCCAGGACGATGCTATTCATAAGGCCGTAGATGACGCGAAAGTTGCCCAGATAGTTGTTACGATTCTTGGTCAGAGCGATCACGGCAGAGTTGATCATGCCGCTGAAGTTTAAAGTGCCGCCCGGCGGCATGAAGTTATACTTGACGTTGAAGTCATCGAACTTGGCCAATTCCTCTTCGATGTCCAAGTTAATGCTGTGGAAATCCTTCCACCAGCCATCCCAGTTGCGATACAATCGGGCGCGATAGACCTTGGTCAACTCCTTGGTGATGTCTTCGCGGAAGCGGTAGAGGGAGAAGCGCTTTCCTCTCGCATCGTCAAACTCGCTGACATCCACCGACTCTACGTAGACGTGCTCCACGACGGCACGAGGCCTGACCTTCTTGGCGGAAATGCGATAGGGCGGACTTTTCTTAAAGAAACGAGTGAGGAAGGACTTGGATTCCTGCTGCGGAATGTCCAATCCATTGGTGACGTAGGGCAATTTAAAGCCTCCGATATGGAAGACTTTGTCAAAAATCTCTGGAACAGCAGGAGGACGGACAGGACCGCGGGGGCTTGGATCGCGTTGCCGCTTTTTGGCCACTTCTGCTGGTGGCTCATTTGACCGCCATTGGTCGATGCTTTGACCTCTCTGTCCCGCATACTCTCGTGCATTTATCTCCAGACTGGGATAATTGAACGACTGGGAAGACTCCATGAAACTAGAGGCTCCGCGACGACCCGCGAAGCTGTGATATCCACCAGACGAGAAGCTGTCTTGGAGTGCTGGACTGGGAAGATCTTTAATGTTCCTGAAAATGACTGCCGGTTCCTCGCCGCGGCGGACATCACTTGAAGCAAAGCGCTCCGGTCGCACATAAACGTCATTGTCATACTCCGACTGGCGACCCCTGGGCGGCTGATCATTGAAGTCCATAAAGGGCTCGATATCGGGCGACATTTCACGCCGATTGTAAGGGGCATTCCAGTCCAGATTCTCCGGCGGTGGCGGTGGTGGTGGATGCGGTTCCGGGAACATTCCCGGCCCACCAGAAATATTGTCACTCCACACACGCCGATCGTTCCATTCGTTGAGTACTTCACCGAGTGAGCGTCTGACCACCTCGGTATTGTGGAATTTCTCGCCCAAACGCTGCTTAACATTTCTCCCATTAGACCTGGGCATAGATATGCCAAGCGGTAAATTCTGGGAGAAAAATAAGCACTCGGTTATTAACACATCCTAATCTCTTACCCAGTAAAACTCACGCGCGTGACTATGGGCGAAGATAGCATCGAATGCGAAGGCATTTTCACAACGTTTTAACTTTGAAAAAGTAAAATAAAATTAAATATTTTAGGGAGCTCGTTCAACCGTCTGCAATCGAAGTCAAAAGAAAAAGAAAACGCACATGTCAATAGCTGATGAACTGGATAATCATAGCCTGCTTTGTGCTCTCACAGCAAATTATAGTTTTCACTTTCTCGGAACGATCAAAGCAGGCCATGAACTTAACTTCAAGTAAAAACCATTCCTTCCGTAGGCATTTTTATTCAAAACCAGTCTCCTCTGAAGCAGCACTAACAAAATTTTGTAATTTTTGTCTGTAAATTTATACAATTCCAAAATAGTCAATTTTTTTACAAAAAAAAAAAAGGAAAGCAGATAATGGAAGGCATTTACATAATTGGAGTTTTCGTATCATTCTTCTGCCACTGCATGGGCCTCTTCTACTGTCCTTTAGAGGCCAGCACCGACAGTTTGGTTTTCATGATTATGACCACAATGTTCCTGCACAAATTGAAGGTGCAGTACGGCCTGATGCACTCCTACAACCCACTGGACAAGATAACTGAGATGGTGATCCTTTGCCTGGTAATGCAAGTGCTCCTTGTAGTCGTTTGGTTTCCCGTACACAAAGTTATCCAGTTCCTGGTGGATTCTGTATGCACGCAACATCCCAATGTCTTGCGATCCAAGATAGTTGACGTGATCAGGGATTATACAGCGTCCGTGTGCGTCCTGGCCATTGAATTGGCAGTTATTCTTAATGTATTCGGAATCGATGACGTACAAAGACTCTACGGTTGCAAGGATGACTTGGTCTCGGACAGCACCCTCACAATTGTGGCAAAACAAGAGAAGACTGTACGGCGCAGGGAGGCACAAATGTGGAAGAAGTGATTTCCCCAAGACTACTTGGAGTAAAAATTAGAACAATTTTTTGGCAAAATGTTTACGATAAATAAATTTCGGCCAATAACTACAATTACTGCTATCCTCTAAGATTTTATACATTTCACTTTGCAATCCTCTTCATCTTAAGGAAACTCCAGCATATTGTCTACCAATCTCTGCTCCATTGGACGTGATAAACTTGCAGTAATAATTTATTGCAATCACTCAACTCAACGGCCACGTCAATGGCAGCGAATGAAAAATCCAAAAAGGGAACAGGGAAAACACGAACAGGGACTCTGGCAATATTTTAAATTGCATCCCTAGGGATGATAAAAAGTGGAGGGCCAAACATTCCAATAAAATGTGCCGCACATTCGACACACGTCGCGACAACGAATGGGCAAAAAATTGAAATAAATAAGATATAAAATGGTGGCACAAACACACAGAACGCCCCACCAGGGGGAGGGGAGAAGGCAACAATTTATGCATCTCCGATATATGTCCGCATATAGACGCAGACATATATATTTACGACTCCCCGTTCGATGCGATAAGTGTGTTTATTTGAGCTTGCCCAATGCAATATTTACAATGCAGCGACACCAATCTCGGGGCATATCCGCGGGCACACACGGCGCATGTGGAATGTCACGAATGGTGGCTAACGGGAGGATGGAGCACAGAGGGACCGCCTTGTTTGCTGACTCAAACGACACTCGACCACGCCCCCCAATGTCTATGGGCGCAATTAAAGCAAACAGCCAGGGGAAACTAATCTCGAGCGGCTCGTAAATTCCAAGCGGGCATTCCTGTGGGACACCCAAGGATGTCGAGGATGTGCCCCACACTCTGGAATCCTCCACCATGTGCCGTTCCCTCGGCTAGTCCTGCACGAAATCTGCGACGCCGGCGGAATGACTAAGCTGCCTTTCTAATTCCTTCACTGTTTGTTTACGCTGCCAGCGAATCCGAAGGATACCCCCGGCAAAGAAGTGGCCATCGCATGTGGCACTGGATCTGGAAGCTGCTGAAGTGCCAGATGCTGCGAGAACGACATGCAGAGGCAGCGCCATTTGCATATTAATTAAATGTCAAAAGGGTAACGGCAGCAGGCACTTTGTGCCCGCTTCCAATTAAATTGACTTGCGATGCGGATGTAGATGCGAATGTGGACGTGGACGTGGGCTGCGTTCAATCAAGGTCAAGTGAAAGATCGAGGTTGATAGAGAAAATGCCAAGGAAAAACTAAGGAAATTACTTAGAAATATTCAGTTTTTAAATGAATTGTTTAAATAAGTTTACAACTGCAGTAGAACGCCACTACTATTACTGGTCAAAAATTGTGCAGCCCTAACTGGCATCAGCTCCTTTCTCCATTTTCAGCTAGTTTTCCTGACTCGAAATGAAAATGCCATAACCCGCTTATGACGCACTGCTGATGGGACAAGAAGCCAAAAGGATGAGGATGGGACTGAGCTGAAAGGAGATGGGAATGGTCATGAGGATTGGGATGAGGATTCAGCCTGACAACGACAAGTGACATTTTGCGTCAATGGCCAAAAAAGGTTTCACTTCTTCTGTGCCGGAGACCAAAACCAAAAACTGGATTGTCCGACTCTAATTGGCGGATGGACACAGGACAATTGATAGTCTGGGTACACATAGTACTTTCCAATTTTCCGCTTTTCCCAGGTAAATGTGGATGGAGCCCTGCTTTTTCGTACTGCAAAATATGATTACCAAACTGTCGAGCTGCCGAAAAATACTCAGAGTTCTTCTTTGATGTCTCATTTTAGTTAACGTTTATTCTTTGGTTGAATTCAACAACTAATCACCATCCCGGACCGGGTGCGGCACGCAGCTCAGATGTCAATTAAGTGATGAAAATTCCCCATTTGCCCACAAGACCCAGCCCTAACCCCCAATCTTGCCTAGTCTAGAGGCTCTGGTTTCTGGTAATTTGCCAGGCAAATGTCAGACGGAGTCAAAAGCCAAAACTTGGCAACCGCAGGAGCGGCAGCAACTCGAGCAGCTGTCAAAACCTAGAGACGATATGATGTGGATACATCACAGCCTCCGCTCCGAGTCCTGGCAACAGTTTGGGCTGAGGGCTGGCAGTGGATACAGGATATAGAGTGATAAGGACACAGTGGAAGCGAGTAATGGCAAAAGGATTTGCCCAGATGGATCCCAGACTGCATTCCACACATGTTGCGGCTAGAAAGATATGCAAATCTTTTGCGTAGCTGGAAATGTCAAGTGAAAACTGGTAGCAGGAAATTAGCACGCAAATTTGCGACAAAACCAAAGTCGAAAGTGGTGTAAATATATGTATATAATACGGCAGGATATTTAGGTACACATTTACATGGGTTCATTAGGAATTAAGACTCGGTTTCGACCTACTGTTCTTGCAGTGTGCTTTACTTATTTTAATAAGTCCCAACCCTTGCCAAATTGCTTTATTTCTGTAGTATTTTCCCCACTTCCAGTCTGTAATTTAGCATTTCCTCGACAGTCAGCAAATCCTGTTACTCAGCTTGAGCGGCATTTTACGCTCCAGCACCTTTTCGCAGAAATTCCTTCGCATTTCGGGGCTGCACTTAAAACGATTTTCAATCGCCAGTCGAGCGCAAATAAGTCAAGAGAGTGACCTTTCGACTGAACTTGAATAAATCTCATAATGGCAGCATTGCCAAGAGCAGCGGTCCGAAAAGGGGTTTACTGCCAATTGTGCACTTTTAGCTGCTGGAATAAAACAGCGCCCAGTCTCTCATCTCACTCAACACGACCCAAAAAAAGTATGCTAAACACGTGCCAAAATGTTTTTGTGGAAAATCAAATTATCAGCAAATTTATTTAATGCATAACACCGGAGACGACCCCCGGGGGCCACCACAAACCAGAAGAAAAAAATACATATTTATTGGCCAAAATAAATACGCTTTACACGCGCAATTAGCGATACTCCGGGGCAAAACGCAAAAGCGACCAGAAAAGCCATTGGAAATTAATCGAAATCAATGGCAATTTTCCGCGGTATTTTCGGTTGATTTTTCCACTGAAAAGTTTTGTGTGTCGCCCCAATAACCAAAATTCGCCGTCGACAATGCTAAACCGCAGATGCTTTCTGTTTTGTGCAACATAAATGTGTATCGATAGGCCATTATCATGCTAATGGCAAATTCTCGCGCTCGACCATAAACCAAAATAAACTATTTTGACTTTGAGGCTATATGTGCTCGCACCTGAACTTAAATTGGCAAATCAATTTAACATATAAACGCCTACGAGGGCGAACCAGAAACTTTTCAAGTACCGAGGGCTCAAGCACATTTAATTTAGCATAAGAGCCAAGTTTAGAAGTTTCGCAGGACGAAGAACATGGCAGCAAGTATTTTGGAAGCCACATTTTGTTTGCGTCTCTGCCCCCGTCGAAAATTCGAATTTCAGGCAGACCGACTTGATGAACTGTAAATGAACTTTGTGTTTGCATTCGATTTAGTTTTATTGCAACATGCTTGAACAGCACTCCATCCAGGACTCCCTTGGACACGACTCCGACATGTGTTTGGCAAGAGAGAGTTAGTGAGTATCCTGCCTGGGCTGAGTACCGAAAGTTGTGGCATTAAATAGCAGCAGCTGCAATTTGTGGCCGATGATACGTCCAATGTACACATAATATTGCAGCTTACAGGATTGGGAATGCAATATTGGTTTGTTCGAAAATGTAGGGAGCATTTTCTAATCATAGAACACATATTCAAAGGCATTTATAACTGAAAGAAATCAGTAATAAATATAAATAACTCGTTTCAACAGCTTACTATCATTTTTTATTAATATTAAAATCCTTAAGCTCTAATTACATCAGGACGTATACGTAATTTTTACGAGTGTTATAAATATCATAAGTAAAGTTTAAAGCAATGCCAATACATGGCATACTTTTGCGCTGAATTTAGAAAGTTCTCATGCAATAATTCTTTTTGGCCTTTAGCTGCCTACACAAAAAACACACAAAAATATTCTAACTAACGCCATTTTAAAATTATATAAAAATATATTATTATATATAAAATACGTATACGCACTGGAGTATTTACTATTTTCAATTTAAGACAAAACTAGTATTATTTAGTATTTACATCCCTTAACTTTATTTATTTTATTGATATGTATGGCAAGAGTTAAGAATGGTATCTTTTTAATTTTAAAAAATATAATGAATAATTTAAGTCAAAAACTAATTGAATAACATTTATTTGAAAGGAGTGTAGAAGGTAGTCTTTATATTTTTATTAAGCTGATATTGCTCAATATTTTCTAGCAGATTTAGCTCCTTCATTAAATATTTATGATAGTTAAAGTCACCTTTAAAATGCCACACTGCGTATGCGCGATATACCTAAATAAAGCCATCAAAATGAAATCACAAATTACAAACAGCTGTCATTGCCAGCAGTCATGGGAATTAAATGACGTACACCGTTTGCAGTTATGTGCTTTTATAAATTTTCCACTTAATATGCACGACAATCCAACCGATTTTCACACAACCGACAAATGAAGACAGACGAGCTGACAATTAATCCAGAAATCGGGCGGGGAATTTAAAAAACTAAAAACTAAATATAAGCATAATTCGTATAAAACTTATCGATCAAAAGCAGACCCCAGCTTCAGCCGCGTCAACTTCACTTTTTATTTACATATCCATTAAGTCAACAAGGCGCAAAGACAGCAAGCAAGGAAAAGCCCTTCTTCAGCGAAAAAAAAGGGAAAGCAACGGAAAAAAAACGAGGTGGAAAATTTAGTGAAACAAAGTAAACACGAATTTGCAATTTGGTATAAAATTTCCACTGCGACCGCTGCACAAATTGCTAATTCGCTGAAAACTTCCAGTTGACACAAGAAATTTGTGTGAATACATTTTTTATGCGCCTCCTCTGGACGCTGAAAGCCACTGAGAGAGAATGAAGGAGAGAGAGAGATATTCAAATAAAAAGAGATAGCAAGTGCTAAGTCAACAGCTAGGGGAACCCAAGAGTGGCTGAATTTTCACTAAATGATTTCCGCTTTTCTTTAGGGTACATTGATGTATTCGTTAAGCTCTTAAGAGGGATATACTATTAAGTATTTACATTTTTTTAATAATTTTTTTTTTTATTTAAAAATGGTATTTACAAAAAATCCCCTAAATTGTGTATAGAGAATTATTGTATCATAAATTGTCTGCCAATAAATACAAACTGAGCTCTTCAAAAACAATGACAAGCAATAGTGATATGTTCCCGGCAGACTAAAGAAAATTTTTCCTAGACTTTTAACAAGAGGATTAAGTGACTGATTCTTAGATGTTATTATTTATTCAAACTGATAAGAGTTGTGACGAATACCTGTAGCAACGTTGACTTTATAAGATAAGGAATTTTTTATCGTCAACATAATTAAAATCTTATTTACTTTGATAGCAGTTACTACAAAATGTTATCATAAACCTGTGGGGGAAGCGTGACTAACGATTTATTGGATTTCCCCCTCCTTTTTCAGTCCACTATTTGTACTTGTGAATGAAATCAGTTGTTATCTGTTCGTTTACGTTACGCTTTGTTGGTCTTATCAAAATCACAGCAAATCGAGTCAAAGCGTTGACATTTTGTAAATATTTGCCCGGCACTCGACAACGAGTGCGAACTCGAGGAGGCATTGGGATTTGCTTTTAAGTAAGCCCGGTAGGGTGTTTGCTCATACTTGATAATCCGCATGGGATGCTAAAAGGGTATTCCCCCGAAATACAGCAGCTTGGCCAGCTGCAGAGCATAAATCACAAAGAAAATGCATTTATCTTGAGCCACTGATGCATTGGTTGTTATTAATACATGCGATTGATAAATAACCAAGCACTAAATTAAAAGTGTCAACCGAGGAAAGCTTATTCCCTTCTCTCTGGCGGATTTTCGACAACAAAGCATTTGACATTAGTTGAGATTTTCAATGCTTTCTTCTCACTCCCTCCCCTTTGGCTTTCCCCGGCGCTGAAAACGTGTCAAATGGAGCGGGAAAATCGAGAGAGCGGGGAAATAGAAAGCAGATTGGCTCGGTGCAGCCATAGAAAGGCATCCACATCATTACCATGACGCCGGGTCTAAACTGTTTGCAGCTCGGCACTTGGTCAAACTCTCGGGTACAAAGTTCGCCAAATTGCAAAATGCCAAGCGAAAGGCAGAGAATTCGCAAAAAAAAAAAGGAAAATGGGCAGCGTTGAAAGAATCGCTTTAAATACCCCTCAAGGTCCGTTTCTGAGTCGCTTTTCGATATGATTTTCCCTCATGCACGTTTTACGTGTTACGCATTTATGCTGAACGTCTATTTTTACATTTTAATTAGATAACAACCATAACCCAGACAAGCTGAGCCCAGCGCTGGCGCCAGTTCAAAAATCAATTCTTCTGGGGTTTGACTCACGGGGAAAATTTGCTTTGGAAAAAATTATAAACGAAAATGCACTATATATTGCTCATTAGTATATTATTAATTAACATAGAACTGATATATTTACTTATTAATTTTATTTGAGCACCATAAATTGCTTTAACTTGTGTATGGTTAAGTACTAAATTTATAAAATAAACAACAAAGAGATTGAACTTTAGGAGCCGAAGTTTGTATACCCTTGAAGTTTTTAAATGGTGTAACCCCTTAAAAATTATGAACAAATTGCATTGTTGTTCTTACAGATATTACAGATTATTGATTGACTCAGCTATTAATGCGGATCAATTATATATAAGTATAGTTAAAAGGGCAAGCTCTTGACTAAGATGATAATGCCCTACAAGGGCTTAATAACATGGTTCCCACAAAAAACTAAACTGTAAAAAACCATCAAAATTTTTAAATAAAGAAAATAATTTGTTAAAGTAAACTTTCTCTTAAAAAAGTGTACATAAAATCTTATATGTCTTAGACACAGAGTTGTCATTCATCTTGATAAATAGATCAAATATTTCTTTCTCCCTATAAGCAGTTACCACTGTACTGTACCGCGATCACGGTCTTGAGAGTAAGGTAGTAATTATAGTAAAGTTCCAGGCACCGATTTCACCATTAATTTTGACTCATGGGAATTGTTGTACAAACAGAAATACCTCCCCGTCACACCCACCCACTGTCATCATGGCTTGATACCTTGAGAGAAGGTCGGTAAATATTGCAAAAAGCACTGCCCTACTTTGATGTACAATTGTGACTCAGGGTTACGGGTAGAATATGGATATGGATATGGCTTTCAATTGGAGCTATTATCTGTCGGCGGAGGTCATGGAACGTGCATGAATGCATGTTTATTTTCCTAACTTGGATCGAACTTATATAAAAAGAAGCCGCTTGTTGCGTAATATTTGAACAAAGAAACCTTTTCAACATAATTAAACATTAAAGAAATGGATGTGTGTTAACTTATTAATAATTTTCATCTTCATAGAATTTATTTAATAAATTTATTTAATATTGAAATAAAGAGGAAAATCTCAAAGGCAAGTGAGAATAGTTTTCGAAACTGCTAGGCTACTCAAACGTTGGCGTGTATTTTTTTATTTATTATAGTAAATAAAAAATAAATTTATTAAGTCCACTCTTTGTTTCTATTATAAACCCATTTAACCTGTTCACTATTATTTTGAGCAGTTTACTCTATGATGCTGCCGAGTCATCGCCTGTCCCTGTCCGTTTCCGTGTCACTTCCCGACGGGAGCTACGCCGAAGCTCGCCTCAACTGTTGAATTCAATAACGACACCTGATCCAGATCCCAGTTGGGCAAAAACAAGGGCATTAGGAAGTGGGACGGCCTGGGTGGCGGCAGGTAGCAGGCGGCAGAGCAGCGAATCGTGGCGAAACTTTGGCCGGGAGAAGGGCAAAACTTATTTGCTTCGAAATTACGTGTCGCCAAAGTTGGCCGAGGCGACATTATACAATTTATATGCACGTATTGCGCTCTATCCAAGATGAAATGTCGAGGCTGCGGCTGAAGCCCTGGCAGAACCTCCTGGCTGCTCATCAACATCATCAACGAGAATGTAATTACATTTTCCCGATTCATGACAGTTTTGCATAACCAAGCGCCCCGCTTCCTGCCACCGCCACCTGTCTGGGATATTGCGTTCATTAATGAGGCAGGCGCGAGAGTGGCAGCCACAAAAGCCGATCCAAGCCAAGGATATGGGGTTCAGGAATCTGGACTTGGCAATCTCCGGGTCGGGCTGACTTGCGGCTTAACCATCAAGGAAACTCCATTTAAAATCTATTTAAAAACAAGCGCTCTCTCCATGTCATTATAAAAAATATCCATGAATGGCAAGAAGGACGCTAGTTCATAAGATACTAAAATAAAAGTATGTATAGGGGACTTTTATTCTGTGAAATGTTAATTATTTTACACAGCCACACAAATTTACAAAAAATGCGCAAAAACGCACAGTGATAAGGAGTCAGTCGCCCCCAGAATTTCTAGTTTGTCTAGTATAAGACGCCTGTTGATACTTTCTCAGGGTATTCTTAAATAGCTGCTGATTACAGCACAATATTTATATTTCAATAATTTATATATAAATTATATATTTTACTTGGTACCCTTATATTTCATTTTCAAAACATAAGCTTGTAAAACCGGGTAAAAAGCCCCATTATTGATTATATCATAACTTCTCCGCCATGAACTTGAACTCATTAGGGGGACCTGCTTTGCTACACCTGCACGAATTTTTATAGTTTTAAAAATATATTGGTTTTCCCTTAAGTATTATTAACTGCTGGCACTTTAAAATAGTTATATAGTTGTATAGTTTTTTTAAACAATTTCTTTAGCAACTAGCAGAATCCTCATTGCAACTCACAAAGCTGTTTTATCTTCGGCAATGATTCGCATCACATTAACGCTCTTTTAAATAGCTTCAAGCCCAAATTGCCGGCGCGTCACGGCCGGAGATTAGTCAGTCTTTGTCGGTTTGTCGGAACCCCATTATTTTGCGTCTGTTCACCGAGTTCCGTCCAGTTGGCATGGCGGAAAATCAACTGATAAGGAAATCTGGGCAGGTCTCATAAAAGCCGTTGCTGAGCCCCACACGACTTCAGTTTCCACCGACAAGTGTCAGAGCCAGTGCGCACATTTTTTTTAAATTTAAATAAACGCAAACATAAACTATTTGGAGATAAAATTAATTGACTTCAAACCCAAAGCGAAACAGAATATAAGAAAGATGAGTGTTCAACAAGTAAGGATATAGTGAAAATCATTAAAATATATTCCAAACGATTTAGAAAAATGCGTGTTGTTTTTAAAGAAAGTACTTTCTTTAGTTTTTAAAGAAGTAAACTTTAAATAAATAGATTAACAAAGTGTAAAAATGGTTCCCCTCTCCTTACTCTCCAATAATAATTTAAAAGCTATGAAATCTGGTTCTGATATTGCTTTCTCTTGTACATCTTTCAGTTCGAGCAGGAAGTTCTTGAAGCCCACAATAAATATCGAGCTATGCACGGTGCCCCGCCTTTAAAGCTTAGTCCTAAATTAAATCAATTGGCCACTGAATGGGCCAAGGTAAGGGAAACCCTTATAATCCCACGAATAAACAAAATATATAACTCCCAATTCCTATTGTTCAGTATTTGCTGGCCAGAAATTGCATGCAGCATCGCGAAAATAGTGGATATGGTGAAAATATATACATGGCTTCCGGTGGAAATCTAGGAGGCGCCGATGCAGTTAAATCCTGGTACGATGAAGTCTCACAATACCAGTGGCAGAGTCCCTCGTTTCAATACAACACTGGACACTTCACTCAGGTTGTGTGGAAGGGCTCGACCGAGCTGGGAGTCGGCTTTGCCAAACGGTAAGTCAGACTTATGTCCTGAAGATAAATAAAAAATAACTTTCGATTTTGTACAGAGGCAATACCATCTTTGTGGTTTGCAACTATAATCCGCCAGGCAACTACAACAACATGTACCGCGAGAATGTTGCTCCTAGAAGTCGTTGAAGAAAGAGAGCTAACTTATAAATAATATTCCAAAGAGAAAATACCAAGACAGACCCTAGTTGAGCCATTACTATGGCTGCTACATTCCTTTACAAAGAAACAGCATCAACTTGAAGCCAAAGAAACAAGAATGCATTAAAAAATATATATAAATTTATATTAACTCTAATAAATGAATCAAGAAAATATATACCTATTTCAATAATTAAGCTACATTTTTTTAAAAAACTTAAAACATTTTAAAATCATATCATATTTCAGAATCGATTTCTTAGAAATTCAACTCAAACAACTAAAATCAAATCACACTTAAAAAATTGCTTTAATAAAATTAAGTAGATTCAATAAAACCATATCAATAAGACAAATACTATACACTTTATTTAAGATCAAACAATGTGCTGATGAGTTGTAACAAACAATACACGTGAAGTACAATCTTGAATACATATTCCACCCTTCTATCCTTGAATAGGCTACTTCATTTAATTACTCTTCGATGGTGCAGAGTGTGGGTCGTGGGCGAGATCCTGTGATTCCAGCGACACTGCCGCTGGAGTGTTCTTTTGTGGCTATCTTGTTAATGCTGCTTCTGCTGCTGCTTCCAACTCCATCGCAGATATCAGAAGAATGAGCATAGGAACTAGATGGATTCGAGGCTGCGGATGCTGGGGCTTTTGGCCTATTCCGATGCCTCGGCTGCTGGCGATGGACGTAGATTCCGCTCCGCCGGAGTTTGCGATACAGCGATATATATTTCCCTGCCGTCGTTGTCCTGGGAACGATGCACTGTTCACAGAAGGTGGTCTTGCTCCTGGCAGCCTCACTCAGCGGGGCGTGGCCCAGGGCCTGCAGGAAGGCCAGAACGAATGCATAGCAGTTGTGGGTCTCCTCCGCGTAACTGGCAATGGACCACCGCGCAGACTGGGCGCAAATCTATCAATGCAAGAGGGAAAGGTGCGAAACAAAAGCTTAGGGATTTGCATACAGTTATGTTAGTAGGGTGACTCAACATGTATTCTGTTAAATTATTTTATTTTCTAGAATCAGATTTTCAACTGAATTTAAATTACTTGTACTTTGGATTACAATAATTATTAAATTTGAATAAAAAAATATCCAAGAGAAACACATCGAATCACCCTTGTTTTATATACTTTGCATTAGGAACTCAACTCACCTGCTGCAGCACCTCGTCCCAGAAGTCGTACCACGGCTCTGGTACATCGCCCACCAGCAGGGACTGCCGCCACTCCGGCGGATTATCATCCCGGCGATGCCGCCGCAGACCAATGCGATCGAACTCCACGATGTCGCCGCCGGATGTGGTCACTGCGATATGCAAATCGGTGGCGTTGCTGTAATCGCTGCGGAAACACAACGCATCAAAAATATATATTCCTGCCATGAAAGATATTCCCAGCAAACCCCCTTTTTTCCGTATACAAAAAAAAAAAAAACCCTGAAATTTTGGTGGAAATTTTCGCAAAATTTGCTTTGGCCTGGACATCGGAGATTGGTCGAATTTCTGGTTCTGGGACAAATCGAGTGAAGCCGCTTGGAAAAGTCGGCTTGAATTGCTTGATTTCGTTAGAAGGTAGGAAAAAGCACGGTCTATGATATTTAAATTTTAAATAGTGTGGAGGTACAAGAAGTAGGAGAAGGGTTAGGGCTATTTTTAACTTTGTAAGAGACCATTTAATAATTTAAAGATCTTAATAATATGAAAGAAAGTTAGGAAATTTTGAATTTGTTCAATTTGCAAGTACAAACCCGACCCAAAATCCTCAAACCATCCACAGTTTATAAATTTAAAAACTGCTTAAATAATACCCCTCTGATGTGTAAAATTTAATTTAATTTCTGGTTATTCAACCAAAAAAGCTGGCTGAAATACCAGGCTCACATTTGAAAATCCTTGAAACCTTTATGGAACAAATTTAAGCCAAAACTCCCCAGATTTGCTTGAAACATTGTCCGAAACTAATAAAAGCATTTGTTTGATTTGTTCGTGGATTTGAATGTCAGCAGCTGCTGTGAATATACGTATGTATATCCTGGCATATCCTGCCCGCTGGCCATTGTGGCCGATACTGTTCGGGGCTACTCACTTGAGAAAATCGCCAGTGGAGGGACGCAGGACAATGGCGCACGGATGCTGTGTGGCCCGCACAAAGGGATATGGCAGGCGGAAGGGCAGGAGCAGGAGGCGTGGCGTCTGTCCGCTCCTGTCTAGTTCCGCCTTTGGAACCGCATCCGCTTTCGCACTCGCACTAGCACTCACATCCGCATCCGCATCGACGTCCACATCCGCGTCCAGTGGCGCATTGCAATGGGGACAAGTGTGCGGCAAAGTGAAGCAGAAAACTTTTACGTTGCAGTGATGAAAACAGAGAATACCCGGATCCGAGGTAATTGTGGTTGTACTTGTCGTTGCCAACATGCTTCCGTGTGGTTGCCTATACAGAGAAAAAAGGTTAAATGCAAGGTATCAATATCAATTAGGTCGTTAATTCTATGTTTAATTCTATGTTTCATTCGAAAAATATATGTATCTTGTTGCAATTAAGTTTTGGTAAGAATAATATTTTTACATGAAAATAAATTGATTTTAATTTAATAAACATTTTCTTTAAGGTATTAAAATAAAAATAATGTGAAATTCCCCGTTTTAGCAAATATACAAATAAATTATATATTTAAATTTACCTTTTTGGTTACCAGAAATATGTATTTTCTCTTTGTGCAACGGGCCCAACTCCCGGATCCTGTTTCCTTGATCCTGTCTCCTGGTCTCACACTTTTCCTCCCTTTCTTGCCCCTCTCTTTGGCTCGTCCGTTCCTGGCGCCCGTATTATAATTGATACACTTTGTCTATTGTGCCACTCGCCTCATCGCCATCCTATCTACATTGTCCTGGTCCTCGTCCCTGCGGCCTCCTGTCTTTTGGTGCTTGCGGTTTTCGGCCAGGCCTGAAACGGAAAGAGACGTAACGAAAAATTTTTGTAAATAAGCCGGAACCAGGCGAAGTTGCGACCCAAAGCGGTTTGCCAGGCGCATTCCATTTGTGCGGTCATAGAGGAGCTAGGAGCGGGCATTAGAGAAGTTAGAGGAGCTAGTAGGGAGCTCTATGCGGCGTTTGTCATCATTATAAGCCTGCGTCTATGAAAAGAGTATTTAAAAGGTTTCTGGTGTTTGAGTTTTAAGAGAGGAACAAATGATCTGGGAAGTAATAAGTAGGGAGTTTTAAGAATTGAAGTTGGTTTTAGTATTAGTTTGGAAATAAACTTAATGTTGTAACTATCTTTTCAGTCACTATAATGAACTTAAATAGTTAAATAAATTAAATTAAAATAAATATTACAAGTGTGACATTTATTTAATCCATTTGCTTAGCCCTTAACAGATCATTTTCTTATTAAATAATATAACCCTTTTTTTGTAAAGCACAAAAATCAATTTAAAAATAATTGAACTTCCATTTTCCCTCTCACTTAGCCCGTAGACAACAGAAAAAGTTCGCGTGTTCCAAAAATTAGTCCCCTTCAAGCCAATTAAAGCAATGACGTTGAAAACGTCTACCAACCCTTCGCAACTGGCCCAAAAGAAATCTGTTCTAACACAAAAGAAACCCCCACGATTGCCGCACCCTCGGCCGAGTAAGCCTCCTCAATCAATTAAAATCGTAGAAAAGCGCCGTGGAAAAGCCACCCCCGCCAGCAGTCACATGTTGGCCAGCGAAGAATGCCGGCTGCCAGCCAAAAGCGGGCCAACACACAAAAACGTAAACAAACCGGCAAAATGCCAAAGTCACCACCGGCACAAGGAAAACGAGGAAAACTCACCAAAAAATCGTCAAAACACCGAAGAGAGAGAGAGGGCGCCTCTAAGAGAGCCAGGGAAATTTCGTACACCGGAGGTGGAAAATGCATAATTCACGAGTGAGGAATTTCCCCGGCTCGTCGGGAGCTCGGCTACCACAAGGGGGACGATGGCTCGAAGGAAGCTCGAGGCGAACCAGTTGACGGCGAGCCGTGCGAGCAGACGGTCGTGTTTCAGTCGCAGTTCCTCGAGGCAAGAGTCCCGAGGCCCCCATCGCACCGAACCCCATAGCAAATCATCATCATTAGTGCAACGATATATAGTGTTTGAGAATAATAAAACGAAAAAAAAAAAAACGTATAAAAACTGTGCAAGTACGAGTAAAAAGGTGGCATTATCCTGACAAACCAAGCCAGAGAAAACCCTAAACCAAACTTAACAAAAAAATAAATCCAGTAACGAACGGTCGCCAAGTGAAGTTGTTTACAACTTGCGGTCAGGACTTTTTCGGATTTTCAGGGGTTTTTCGTGTTAGTTTGTGTGGTTTTCCGCCCTCGCCCCCCAGTCCTGTGTGTTTGTGTTGTGCTGCTGCAAAGTGGAAGACGCCATGGCAACACATTGCTAATCGATGACGTGACCAAAAACAACAAAGAATACAAAGGCAAACCACAAATTACAAAACAAAAAAAAACAAGAAAAGAGAGCGAAAACAGGACACCCCTCTTCACACTTGGGATAACACAAGGATAATGACCATAAACTGATTTGGTATGTGGCAATCAACATTTTGACAGCAGCGAACCCTAAGAAAAAATGTGCCGTAAATTTTCGGTCAAACTGATAAAGCCAAAAATGTATTTTTGATGGCCACAAGGGCCAAAGCATTTAAGCTTCTTAACTGCTCTGGCAAACCTCCTTTATTTTGCCGCATTTCAAGATCGACAGAGATATGTATGCCAGCCGGGGGAAAGTTGACATTCCGCAAACAAGCCCCGAGAGGAACTTTGGCTATTCAGAAATTGCCAAAGGATATAAATTATTTCAACTTTTCTGCTACTCGTCTGCCACTCACTCGCTCTTAACCCAATTAGTGGGCGTGGCTCTTGGGCGAAATTAAAATGTTTACTTGGCAAGTTGGCCAAAAAATAAATAAATATAAAAATTGAGGCAAACTATCCGTGCAACTTTCTCAGATTGATTAAGTGGATAATTTTCTGAAATGGGTCGCA
Source organism: Drosophila seguyi (assembly GCA_008042675.1). NCBI lineage: Eukaryota > Metazoa > Arthropoda > Insecta > Diptera > Drosophilidae > Drosophila > Drosophila seguyi. Next base: position 339,562 of record VNJU01004231.1, read on the forward strand.
AAGGGTTAAATGTAATGGGAAATATAATATGTGGCAGAAAAACTTAATTTAAATTCAAACAAGGATACTTTTTATATTATTTATAGGTATAGGTAGTTTAATCATGAAAGTTTTTATATCCTTTTTACGAAGAAGAAAAAACTGCTCGGAGCTTAACTTTTTTGATTAGGAGTTTTAGAAGCCTTCAAGTTGTTAGTTTGCATAACTCCTTTCCTGTTTAAAAGGTATCTTTATTTATTTAAAATTGTTAAAGTGAAATATTAAAAACGGTAATTTAAAAATATTTAAATATAATGTAGCTGTGCGCTGTGTACGAATAATCTTTTTGAAAAACAACGATAATTTAACAAATTAAATTTGTGTTATTGTCAAACAAAAATCCCCATTGCTTTGAATAATAAATTAACCGAATAAACAAGCAAAAGAAAATACAAAAAACCCAAAATAAATAGTTGAATTTTTTGTTTAAGCCCCTGCCTTAATATTGTTCCAAAAGAAAGCGTGGAAACCAAGCAGGATAACAAATGCAATAAAGGATGTGACAACAGGCCTTGGGAGATACAAAAAAAAAGTAACCAGAGGTAGAATGACGATAACAGCAACAATTTGGGACAAATCCAAATAAACTTTATCTTCATGTTGTTTGCCAACTTGAATTAAACACGCCCCCAACACACATGGAAAAAATAGTGGGCGAAAATCTCAAAGAGTTGCGAGAAACGAAATTACAACTTGCATCCTCTTCAGGATTTCTTTTCATTCTTTTTTTTGCCAGTCACTTGGCCAGGACCTTCAAATGGAATTGTTTGGCCAAGGCAAACACAGAAAGGGCAGCAACAAGAGTGTACGAAAAAAATTCCTGAAATCAAGTTAAGTTTACGAATTTTTAGTGCACTCTCCAAAGCAGAAAAGAACACTGCGAAGAACATAAAAATAAAGAATAAGGCATTTACAGGGCAAAGGGCGTTTTAAAAATGCAGAAGCCGAATAAAAATAAAAATCTGGACTCGAACACTTTTTTTTTTGGTTAACTTCTTTCACGCAGAGCAGGCGCAAAAATTGTGGACATAAATCAAAATGTATTTCCACCGAGCGAATGCGGAATACCCTGACGTTTACAGGAATTGTGGAAACTATTGTAATTTAGTTTAAAAATAAATAGTTTAGATAGTGTCTCAGAAAAATTTGATTAATATTTCCAGAGGCTCTTCATTTTAATTCAAAAGATGCACAAATATTTCCTTGATTTTTTTATATTATCCTTTATTTAAGCTACTCATTCTGTTGCATATCCTTTCCCAACTCAATTACTTTTCAAACCTCTCCCCTTGCAAGGGCATCCGAAAGACAAGTGAATAATTAAGAGTGAGAAGGAACCGAGCTGCCGGGACTGGCTGCCAGTAAGTAAATTTAACGGCAACGACTGACAGTAAAAATTGCTCAAAATTTTATTGTCCTACGCTTTCCCCTTTTCTTGACGTACTGTTTTTTATGCCTTCTTTTGTTTGTTTTTTTTTCTTCTTTTTTACCATTTTTTTTAGTCCACAGCTGGTGACGCAGGATATAAATTACAGCGGGAACAATAAGAGCAACAACAGCAGTCGCTACAACAAGTGTTTGGTGAATTAATAACAAAACGGTGACAATAACGACAAAGTTGAGAATCCAGAAGGGCCGCAGCCCCAAATGAAATAAGCCGAGTTGACAACTTTGAAAGCGGCTTCCAGTGGTCCCGAAGAGGAACTCAAAATTCCCTGCAATGCGTGAATTAATTCAGCAGACACGAGACTCTCACACACGCGATGCGAGGAGAGGCGATCCGATGCGTGTTTTTGGGGCAGAAGGCCAGGTGCGTGCTGGAAAAATTACACACAGAAATGGGGTCTTAAGGAAAAGGTTACTTGTTTTACGCAGCAAGCTAATTAGAACAGTTTGAAAAGTGCTGCATAAATAAATCAATTTCAAAGGAATGGGAAAGACTGCTTGAAGTTTCCTATTTGAATATTCTTTACAAAGGAGTAATGCAGATCTAAACAATATAATATGGAAAACAGTGCATTCCTTATATACCTTGAACTATTATAGTAAACTTTTATAGCTTAAAAATTGTTTTTCTTAATAAAAAATGTCCCCTGTTTCTAACGCCTCTGGCCAAAGGTGTGCCACACTTGTGCCGCATGCTGCTCCGCCTCACCTCACCGCCAAGTTCCGTTCTCCGATTTTCCCCTTGCTTTTCCATCTGGCTTGGAGCATTTTCCTGCTTCTTCAGCCCCTTGGCAGCTTCATAAAGCCAAGTGTTTGCGCTTTGAAGTTTCCGCTTCCGCAGTTAACAACGAATTGTTGTTGCGGCTGCTTGTTTTTGTTGTCACTGGTTGCTATTGTTGTTATTGTTGTTATTGTTGTTGTTGTTGTTGTTATTGCGGCACAGCGTAAAACATACTTATTCAGAAGTTGGTGGCACATCCGCAAAAAACACCAGGACTTACACATTAACAGACACTGTTGAGAATTTATATCAAGGAAAAACTAGATTTGTGTCAAAGTATATTTCTTTGATTAATTTATTTGCTGGGAAAAAACTATGAATACATTTTTTAAACCTTGAAAAATAAATAAAACAAATATTGGTTAGGCCCTTTTAATTTTTAAAAGTGAATCTTGATCATAAAAAATGCCTCTATGATGTATTTTCTTTTAAGTACCATAGTCTCTATAGGAAGTCTTTATATATATTTATGTATATTATATTAATATATTTTTAAAAAGTTGATATTTAATCTTGTTAAAGAACACTCATATAAGTTGTTATAAATCTAAATATTAAACTAACTTGACTTATTTCCAAGTGTAGCAAAAGAATGCCAATGCTGAGCACTTGTCGGATCTTCCTCCGGTCTGCATTTGTTGTTCACCTTTCGGCGTCGCATCTGTTTCTTGAATCACGCAAAATGTAAATTACAAATTTATTCTCGTTTTCCTACCTTACCCCAAAGCAACTAATTAAGTTTGGGAATTGTTTGCTCGGAGAGGAGAAGCCAAGTGGTTGGGTAACTTTAGAGTAAATATTTAGTTGGCTTTCAACGGGGGACGAAACTCAAAAAGTTGAATGATATTTATTGTTTAACGAAATGCCATCATTGAATCATAATTATTTCATCTGGTAATTAAAAGTTTCCAGGACCATGAATTCGTACATTATCAAATTAATTGAGTTAAAATAATCGCAGAAATTCTACTTGAACTTCAATCTTGCGTGAAAATCCTTTGATTTACACTTTTGTATTGTAAATATTTGTACACGTTGCGGTCATAAATAACGACAGATTCATGGAATTTTATTACGCACATTTTATACGCCGAAAACCGAAATAACAAATGCCTGGAGGAGTGTGTATAAAAATGTGAACAGCCGCGAAGAGGATTCCGTCCGAGTTAAAGGAAACTCGATATGAGGGAAAGAAGTGAAAGCGAGGTGGCAGAAGGCAAACACTTTCACTTTGTGCCCATTTAAGGTCGTGTGTGGTACGTGCAATAAATAAGCGACTTATTTATGCCCCTCACACAGACACAGACAGCACCAATAACAAAGTATTTGGGTTAGTAATGCCATTTACGAGGCAAAACAAACATAAAGCAAAAATGTAAAAAAAGCTCTGTTTACGTTTATGTTCATGCCGGTAAATCCGTCTTCAATGTAAGCTCTGCTAAATCTTAAACAAAGCAAAAAAAAAAAATGTGGTATATATATGTATAATAATAGCAGGAGAGGAAAACCCAGAGAACGTTCGTCTATTTAACTAACTGTGCATAATTCATAATTTAATTAAGAACTCGGCGAAATGAAAAAAGTTACACGAGGGACATTGACGCGCGCCCTCCCTTTCCCTGCCACTTTAAACGTCCTCATTTAAGCACTGAGAACAAAATCTTTTCTTAATTAATTGATTTAGTTTATAATATATAAAAACCTGCTTTACTCTTTATATTTAGTTAAAGCCTGATAAAGATTTATACATTTGCAAAGAATACAAAATTCCCTTTCGATTTTAGTACAAGACAAAAAGGGGTTTTATATTAGTAAACAAGAAAAACCTATTTGTTTGTATTAAATTTTATAATATATTTGGACAAGATGTTTTCAGCTTTGTACAATTTTTAAAGCCTAAAACAAATTCCAAAGATATTATAAGAAAGTTAACAAGATTTTCCTATCCTCATATTAATCAGGCTACACAATAGGAATAATTTAAGGTATTTTCGGTTTTTTAGAACCTCCAAGTTTTATTAGATTTCCCTTAAACATTTTTAGTTGAGTGTATCCGAATCTCAGTCTCCATTTTCCATTCCGCCTCGTGCAATTGTGTGTGCGAGTCGATGGCTAAGAAGCCCTGCCACAGCTGCTGGCGATGGTTAACGCTTTTAAGTGCGGCCAAAAGCTAGGGTGTGTGTGTCTGTGTGTGTAGGTGGCTCGTCATCTTGGCCATGTGGTGGTGGTGGAAATGCTACAAATGGCCAACTGCCAACTAGCAACAGCCAACGATGGTAAGGGCCATAAGTCAAGGAAATCTGCTCACCAAATGACAAGATTTTCCGTGGCTGAGGGAATGCATAAACAAAGCTCTAACCGGGATTACGCACCGAGAGGCGTGAGCAGGTTGGCTAAGCCTGAAGATGCATTTCGTACAATGAGTTGGTTAAGAGAAAAACGATAGTCAAGGGAAATCAGGGGAGTGTTTTGGGAACTGGAGAGTCTTGATACATTTTTTAAATTTAATATAATGTCGTATATCTTTATAAAAGGTGTCTTAAATCATTATTACTACCAAACTTTTAAAGAAGCTAAAAGATTTTATAAAATAAAAGTATCACAATTATAACTGGCTCATTTTTATGTAAATTTTCAAGTTTAAATTCGAATTTTCCCTTTTAAACTCTTTTAACCTATTTAATTTGAACACATTATTGTAGAAATATTTAAATATGCCATAAATATTTTATTTTGACCTGTTAAATTGCCACAAATTTCCGCCACAGAGTCTGCAATTGATTAATGCGCAATTCAGCGGCGCACCAAAGTATGCAACGGAATTAAAGCAAAGAGCAGATGCAGCCACAGAAGGGAAATCGGGAAAAGCTCAGCGACAAACCACAAACGATTGTCCAGATCATTGTTCGAATTTTCACCTCCCCCCGCGGCACCCTCTTTTCCAACTCCCTTTTGACAAACTGCCGCTGCCAACTTGTCACGGCAGCCCCTAACAAGCCACACAAAAGACGTCTCCCTGCGACTTGGTCAGCTCTTCATTTGGTCAACTGCTGACAGCGAACCACCACCACCACCAACAGCAACCACCAAAAACATCAACACAGTTTGGTGGTTTTCCCGACCGTCCAGCCACCCCAGCAGCACATTCCCCCCTTTGTTCGCCACTCCATCCATGGTTAATTAACTTGCCTCGCATCGCGAAAAATTCCTTTGAACGAGTTCCGTTCCCCTGCTCCCGCCACCGCTGCAAAAAAGTTAAACGCTTTGACTTGGCGATGGGAAAAAGAATAAAGAAAGGATTTTACATCTACTAATTTAATTGCTGCGACGTGCTGTTGAAGGGGCAAAAAGGAATTTGAGGAATCTGTGCGACACTGTATCGATTGTAAGTCAAAGGAAACTTGAAACTAATTAAACCTCGATCGTCTGGAACAAAAAACTCTTCTTTTAGTTGACTTTTAACAAAGAAATTAGCTAAATGTAAATGTAACTTTAAAATATGATGTTTGGGTCAGATTTTGAATGTAATTAAATAATAAACAAATGAATAGATTTTTTATTGGAATAATAGATGTAAAATTAGCAGACCCAAACACTATCTTAAAAAATATAACATAATAATCAGTATATATTATAAAATGGAAAATAAAATATTACACTTAATTATCATTTTGAAATTCAAAATTTCTCTCAGGCTAAAATATGTTTAAAATCGCTTTCCTTGCATAAATCAAACAATTCATCCTTCCTTGGAAGAGACATAGAGCTTAATTTGCATTTTGTCTTAAAGTTTACCAGAATAAACTAATTCCAACGCCAGCACGAAATTGCTGTTGTCTAGATGAGCGAGCTGCATTTAAATTAAGTTAATTTTATGCTCATTTGCAAACGCAAACGCATTCTTCGTCTTTCCGCTACACACGAGTGCAATTACAGTCGCCCACATAAATATACGGAGCTCAGGCATTTACTTAAGTTGCACAATTTTAATTACAATTTCTGGTAAAAAACAACAGCAACAACTTCCAGATAAAGTAGGCAGCAAAGCACGACCAGAAACGAGGCGTGACGCCCACTAAAAAGATGGGAGTGCTAAAAAAAAAAAAAAAAAAAACAGATACAAAAACACCAGCGCCAAGTGTAATAATAAACACAACGACGACAATCAGGGGTAGCGGAAAATGCGGGAGGAAGAGTTGAGGGCAAGAAAAAGGGAAAATTCACACTGCGGAAGCGAAAAATTTTCATTTAAAGCGATAAAAACTTTTATTACCACTACGAAAAATGTGGAAAATGTTTTTGGCCGCCTGGAAGTATGCAACATTTTTACGTAGCCGAGTCCTGCAGCTACGCACACACTCAAATATTTACACTGCGAGAAGTTAAAGATGAAAACATAACAAACTGTTTCTGAAAATTCTGTAACCTTAATCATTGTTTATTTATTCTAAAAAGAGAGATAGCTAAAAAAATATTAAATTTTTATTTAACTCTTAAGAGGTTCTATGTCATTTCAGCTTCTTTGTTCTTCGAAAAATTCCAATGGAATCATTTTTTTCAGTGCATAGTTATAGAGAAGTATAATAACCAGAAGAAGAGGAGCCATCGGAGTTATCTCCGCCCACAATTTGGCTTGGTTTCCAGCCACTTGTATAATCGATGTATCCATGCCGATGCCTTTCTGCCTACAACGCCCCCAGCATCACGCCCCTTTCTCCTACTTCTCCTACCGCTCCTAGTTTCCCCACAGCAGGTCCTCCCTTCTTCCTTCACAGAAATCCCCCTTTACAGCCGAATGCCCTTCTTCTTTGTGTTGTTTATGTTACATTTGTGTGTTGCCTGCTTTTATTGCATTTGCGGCGTGATTTTCTGTTGCGGTGCGAGTAGGCGAAAATGGGTGAGCTTCTGGGCAAACAGGGGGAAAGGGGACAGAGGGAAAGTCGGTGTGTGCAAGGAGTTTTCCTCAAAGTGGAGCACTTTTCCCCCAGAAAAGCACAACGAAAGTAGTGCAGGGGGATTAGGCAAGAGAGGAGCACACATTTTAGGCTTATGAGCATTGGCAGAGCATATTTCATGCTCATATTGATTTTTGATAGCAAACCAAAGCCAAGCACGAAATGGAAAATGAAAGAGAAAAAGTAAACCGGAAAAATGCGACAATTCCCCGATGAAAGTGCCATTTCCTCAAAGCAATTGATAAGTTTATTTGCCATTGAGTTTGGCCTAAGAATTTCATTGCAGAAACTCGAATATTAAAGTTGAATTTAAATGCGGGAATTAAGTGAAATGAATCTATATGAAGTAGTGAAAAACCAATCTAAGCTCTATATTTAATTACATAACTGAGAGGTTGGTAATGTACTTTATTTTAAATAAATTATTTGTAGCTTTTAAGCTATGACTCGTCATAACTTTTCGCCAAGTCCGATACGTAGAGATTATTTAAAAATTAACAAATTTAGTAACCTCTCACCAATCCCTAAAGTTTTCTTTAGTAACCTGACCAAATCACATAATTATGGAAGCTCAGGTCCTGGACCATCAACCTAAACGGAATTGCCAACCAAATCTATCTCAGCCAGTCAGTGGTCGGTCGAAGATACATCGATCAACGACCAATTCACATTCAATTTACGTTGAATCTAAAACAGCCATCATAAACGAAGCAAAACAAACTGTGAACAAACATGTGACCACGGCAAGTGCCAGTACAGCATGCGATATAAATTGCAAGACTAATATGTTTAAATAAATCTGCAGGCAGTACAGATTGCTTTAATAAATATTTGGGATTTCTTTTTTTGTATCCTACTGTAAACTGTGTTTACACAGACCCAAAGAGAAGCAGAAGGTCAGGCACAATGGGAAAACCAAAGAAAATCAACGACAATTTTCGAAACATTTTTAAAAGACATTTAGAAAACAAAGAGGAAAAACTAGCAGAGCGGATGGCAGCCAAACAATGTTAATGCTAGGTCAGCAGAAAAGGGGAGCTGGGCAAAAAGTCGTGAAGAGAGTGCCAAAGTCAAAGACGGCGAACACATGGCGTATGCGCAATCTTCTTGTATCGTCCTGAGTGGGTGTGGGTGTGGGTGCGACTTCTTTGTGTGGGTGAGCGCGTGCTGACACTTAATCTTCCAGCTGACGCAGATGCAGCCCAGGATATGGCAGTCATATATCTGGGCGGCTCTCAACTTCCTAGGCAACGGATGTCGCATGTTATCCTCCATCCTGGCTGCTCAAAAGGAAGAAAAAAAAGGCAGAGTCACGGAGCAAAAGATATCAGTACAAAGCTAATGCACTATCCATAGATTTTGCCTTCTAGGCCAAAGGAACTGAGTGCAAAATGGGTGAATTCAATTGGAAGTTTAAGCAAAGCAAGGACTTACCTATTGTGAGGAAATAAATTCAAACCGGATCCTTTTTAAATTTCTAGCTGCAGTCAAAGAAGTGAATGGAATATGAGGTATATCTCTTTATAGTTAAATTCTTAAATGCATATAAATATTCCTGAAATTTTTCAAATATATTTTCCCTACTTAATTTTCCTTCTTTTATTAGTTACCCAATTTTTTTTTGGGAAACCATTTCAACCCCCATTGAACCCACACTGCGTATGAGTTATGAAAATCATTTTCGAACATCATCAGCAGCAGCAACTGTGACAGAGAAATGCTCACGAATACTTCAAAGTCAGAAATTGATTTAAGTCAATTAATTATAACGACCCGTAACAACAATAACAAGAACCCAACTAGAGGCCACGCCCTCTAACCAACATGCCAGGCATTCCCGCCCCTTCTTTTTGGATCATCCTTTTCGAGCCATAACCTACGAGGACCACGTCACGTTTTTGCACAGCGAGAAAATGTACATTACATATATTTTAATAATGTGAAAGGGAAAATTATTGAAGGGTTTCAGTAAAAGGATTTTCTACTCTAAAATCTATTTATACGCAGTGTTCTATTGCTTTCCATTAAACAATTTATGCCATTCCAATTAACTAATTAATAGAAAAATATTTAACTAAACAATATTATCATATTTTTCTCGCTGTGTGGTCCAACATCAGTTGGCCAGCTGCTTTTGGGTAGCCTATGCTTTTTGGGGAAGGGCTTGTCGGGTTGAACAGAAAGACCATGTAATCGTATTAAGCAAACGGAACTGGTAGCTGGCCGAGCACGTGTTTGCCAAGAGTGGAGAGGGCATCAGGGAAATATAGGTATGAAGGGGTGGACAGCCAGACGGGTGGACAGGTGGGCAAGTGGCTGGGGCACAGGGGTACTTAAAGGTAATTGTATTTGTGCACTGCAAACATGGCGTGTTTTATTAACAGAGCGAGAAAGAGCGAGAGTGGATTGTGTTTACTCATATGTCTTGTCAAAGACAAGTTAATTATTTTAACATGTTTGAGGGTGTGTGTGTGTTTGTGTGTGTGTTGTTTATTTTTGGCCATCGATTTTCACACGCTCTACATTACAGCACACACAAAAAGCCAAATTTACATGAGGATTCTCCTGGCTCAATGCCTTGGCATATTGCCGTCCTTATTATAAACTGTGTTCCCAGTTTCTTTGCTTTTCCACGCCCCCATTCAGCCGCCCCCTTGTTGTCGGGCTTCAGAGTTTTTCCAAATATTTGCACAATATTTGTCAGAATTAATTAACAATATGAATGAAAGGGGGAGAAAAGAGGGAACACTGTGTCGTCTCAGCATATTTCAAGTTCTTTTTCTTTTTTTTTTGTATACCATCACTTGTTTACTCGAAAGCGCTTTGCATAAATTGCAGAACACAAGCCGTACAAAAATGTGCACAATTTAATTAAATTTATGCGAGAGAATTTCTTTGGTCTGGAAAATAACAAATAAATGAAAGCGTGGCTCTCTTAATGATGCTTAGCAATTAAGAAAAAGTAAAGCTTAAGAGACAACTACGAAAAGTGATGGAAAGGGATTCAAATATTAATTTAAATAAAGGTAAAACAACAATACTTCGAAGACTTATTTCGCATACAAATTTAATTATTTTTAAAGATTTAAAACGTTAGAGAACTTATACTTAGTCATATATGTCATATTTTATATACATACTGTAGCAGAAACAATAACATTTAATATGAAAACTTATATTTTAGTAACCTTCATTAATAATACTAATAATAACAAAAAGGTATTTATTTTGATTGATAAACATTAGTCGTAGTCAACTTATTAATTACAATATAACTTGAAGGCTAATCACTAATTTATTCATTGCCATTATTACTTCCTGTTTCCGTTAAGTAGCTAAGAATATCCTCCTACCTTTTTGCCCCTGTAATTCACACTACAATCCATCACTATTCGCATTTGGCAATTTATCATTCCAACCTATCCGACAATCCTGCGTATCCTGCCGGGGTCTGTCACTCTCTCTCTCGTGCTCATCGTCATGAAGGGCTAACGAAGCAACCGAAAACCTGCTTATAATTACCCCACCAGATTACACATTGCCTAACAAGGCCCATTCATTAATGTCATCAAATCCTTGAAGGACAGGCTACACCGTCTTCTCCAGCAAATCTGCAACATTATGTCAACACGCCTTCCCCCACACACACACAGGGAGAGGATGCTGGCAAATGGGCCACGTTAATGGCACATCCCCGTGTCCCTGGCCGGGAGCCCCAAGCCCCCGAGACTTCCACAAAGTTGCAGTTGCTGCAAATGCCATAAAAAGCCAAACAGAAACGGCAGCAACAGCAGTGGCAACAATAAAAGCTGAAACATCTAGGCTGTGGAGATCTCAGTTTTGGCCACTGGCTTTTATTTCAGGTGGACGTGAATTTCCGCAATGAAATCGCTTCGGTTTTATGGCTCTTTTTGCGCTAGTTAACATTTTTGCAGCTACAAAAATGTCGCACGGTTACCTGCAGGTGCCAGGCAGTGACGTTGCCAGCATAACGATTGCCCAAAATCATTAAATTCATCCAAGAGAATGTTTCGAAAATCTTGTAAAAGTTTTATGGTTAATTACCTTTTTGTGACTTTTAAGTGTAACATTCCCGCGGAATTTGTACATTGAGCTGAAGGAAATGATTTATCGTGATCAGAAAGTTATTAATAAAAATACATTTAGTCGATATTTGATTGATATTTTAAAAAGGCATGATTTTAAAAACTATATTTAAAATAACTAACGATAGAGTTATTATTCCCGTCTAAGAATATAAAATACTTAGTATTATTTCTTCAATCCTAATGTCAGCTTTTTTAAAAGACATATAAAGTAGTTTACCGCCCGTGATAACTTGTAATTCCCTACTGGTTAGTCAGTTTGAAAATGGACAAAATGTTGTTTGTTCCTTGTTGAATGGCTTTTCCAGGCAAGGGGCGGGTAAAAGTGCTTGCCACTCGGCAATGTCTCTTCTGCAACTTGAACAACTCAAGGCTTCTTCTCTGGCAATTCGAGATTGCCTCTCCAGAATACTCAGGCCCTTTGCATACCCTTCCTTCCCGGTAACTTGGCTCTTGGCCAGTTTGAGCCAACCGTGTGCGCCTTTCATGCTGCCTGTGTTTACAAGCTAAATTCATTCGCCGCCTCTCGTCGCCTGCCGTCATCAGCAATGTGATGATATCCATGATAGTCGTCCCCCACCTCGTACTCCTTCAACCTGAATCCCCATTTTCCCTATCTACCATGCAGCCATGCAAGTATTGCATTTTTTCCATCTCGGTCCCCATTGTTGTTAGCCTCCTGACAATGCAGTTGGTAATGGCAAAACGGCAGCAACAACAACGGTAACTGAAGCCTCATCAGCATCATCAGGATCTATTGCCTGAAGGTAGCCTGAAAGCACGGTGTGCACTGGGAAAAATAGTTTGCTACTTAAATATTTACTTGTTATCAGGCTTTAGAAATAAAAGTTCAAGTAATGCTAATGTCTAGGAAATATTCGATTGGAATGTATGTTTTATTTTATTCATCTAATTTTTGTCTTACTTTTGTTCATTATTTTGAAGACTTCCCTTAACTTTACCATTCAATTACAAATATTTATATTTTGATAAAAAATCTATGACTTTTCCAGCCTTCTTCATACATATTTTTCACGAGTGCAGAATGTTTTTGTGGCTGCATGTGCACCAGTTGCCATGGCGATATATGATAAGTTTATGCGAGTCAGTCAACGTTAACGTTTGCATCTTTCAATTTGTGCAACGACTCTAATTTCTATTCCTAGTTGGTCAGCCCCAGACCCTCCCCCTCACCCCATTTTCCTGCATTATCTGGTTATAATCCCAGCATTATGACTGACGTTGGACATAACGCCGGACTCGAACAATATGGCCAACAAATGCGTCGCTCCGTGGAACTGCAACTGTTGCTGACCGCTGACCATTTGGCCAAGTTAAGTCGGATTTATGTTGATGGTGCAGTCAAGTTATGAGTCGACTCCTAGTCCTGATCCTGTCCCAGCTCCTAGTCATTCCATGTCCCCGGGTGCTGGTCCGTTGCCATAGCAAATGTCCGTTGCTTTGGTGCTTCGCTATAATTGACGTTAGAGGTTTCAGTTCTGAGTTTGCAGCTGCATTTTTTGTTGTGTCGTGAATATTCAGCGAATGCCATGAAAAAAATGTGTTCTTTGCTTTGAGAGATGTGAAAAAATGGGAAATGTAGTTAGCTTTTTGCACGTACTACATGTAAATGTGACGTGGGGATTGTTTGGTACTGCAGAAACAGAGAAAAATAAAAACAAAAAAATGTACTTGCTTTCTTAAATAAAAATATTATTTAAAGTATACAATTTTTTCAGTTAACGTGATATATTTCATTTATATAAGTCTAATAAATGTATACCTGGAAGGCATAAAATATTGGAAAACAAATTATATAAAATTGCATTTCATTTACTTATTTTTATATATATTTGATTCAATTGTTTTTTACTATTAACAGCTTAATAAAGACACATTCCAATGTGCTCTTTCCAAACTAACGACCGTTTTAGATGTGTTCTTAACTCTTCAATGATCTGCAAGTCAAATCCTCCCTCTAACAATTCAGTAGCTAAACATCCGAGTACCCAAAAGCACCGAAACTAACCCAAATCCTTTCAACATATGTGTGATATGCGAACAAAGTTCTAGGGTTTATGTTGACACACATGTGTGATGGGGAAAATGGGAAAATGTAGTATACATCTGGCCATCAGCAGCAGCGAAATGAAATGGAAAGCCACATGGCGGCATTATGGATTAGTTGTCCAGCTCTCGGAGCTGACAAATAAAACGATTTTCGACTGTCACACAAAGTGATGAGCTTTGAGGGTTTATATGCACTAGTTTTGTGCTGTGTCCAAGTTTTTTTTTTTGGAAACTTTTAGTCCTTAGAGACATCTGAACTTTCTTTATGTTTATAAAAAATATTTCTATAGCATTTTTTAAGCTGTGCTTCTAGTCCGGGTAAAAATATATTATTTATAAAATATTTTCTTGTAGGTATATAAGGCAGTTTTATTTTATTCGTCTCTCTATACCTGGCATTCAATTGGAGATTACTAATAAAAAGAAAATTGTTAACCAATTGTGGCTGCCTTTAACTATTTAATTGCCACTTGAGAGCGGCAAACCAAATATTTCGTCATCATTATTTAACAATTGTTAAGGCAAATATTATCCCAGAATATTCATGATATTTTTTGTGTGCTCTCTTTTCACAATATTTTCCAGATTGCAAATTGAAATGGCAACAGCAACAATGTGAGCGACCACAAGAGCAGCAATCCCAAGTGAAGAGCTCTGAGAATAAGCAGCAATCGAGAACAAAAAAAATAACGCAAACAAACAAAGAAAAGAAAATACCAAATAGAAGGGACAAATCATAAGCAAGGATGCTGAGAAATTGCGGACTGTGAGCTGCAGGATGCGAATGCGATGCGAAGGCGACGCAGATTGCATTCAAGGACCGCTGGGCCAGCGAACAATCGGTGGGGCAAACAATGCGAACTAATAAAGCACTTAAGCGGATAGACAACGACGACGACGACGACCAGCAACGAGGATATCCAAGTGGAAACAACACTCCATCTCCATTTCCTGCAGGAGCAACAGCAGCTTCGGCACTAATCAAAGTTAGATTTTCCGTACCACGGGTCGTATGATCAACGTGCATCGGATTGGTACGCAGACAATGGCGCCACAGCCTCAAATTAGACGCGACACGGGTCACCGATGTCCCCCGCTGGGACAGTCGCAAAGGGAGACCGAGGACGAGGTCCTTGGCACCTCCCGTATAACCACGCCGCTGACAGCCAACGGTGCCACCACCACTGGACTGGTGGCTGTCCAGGCGAAGGACATGCAACGAAACCACCTGCTAAAGATGCCAACCGCAACAATAGAGAAACCAACGATAACAGCCACCAAATCATTATCAGCAGTAGCAGCAGCATCATCGTCAGCAGTAAGAGTCCCTCGCCGGGCACTGGGGATACTGGCCCAGAGCCTGCTGCTGCCTGCCCTGATCCTGGGCGTGCTTGTGGGCAGCAGCCAGGCGGGTTTCGCCTGCCTCAGCAATCCTTGTGTGTTCGGCGTCTGCATCGATGGCCTGAACAGGTGAGTCCACGTAGAAAATTTTTGTCCAGCAAATGGCCAGGACTAGCGATGGCAGCCTACACGAAATTCAAATTATTTTACATGTTTTATTGCCTAAAAAATATGAATTGAAAGCTAAGAAGATGTCTTCTGCTTGTCAAGTATTTTTAAACTTTTCAGCCATTTCCGATTATCACTTCCTTGCAGTTCAGTGGATCCTGGGGCAGGGCCTTTTGCCATCGATAGTAAGATTTTTTGTTCTACTTATTATCGGCCCGGGCAGCGACCAATAAGCCCGTCCAACGCATTTCGAGTGGCAATAAACTTGCGCCACTTGAGCTTCAGGAGAGCTCGCAGTTTCAGTTGCAGTTCCGTTCGCAGGCCATTCGATACGATACCAAATAATGGCATATGTGGGGCCCTTGATGTTGATGCCCCCCACTTTGCAGGGAAATGAATTTGCCACAGATGTTCCTCCATCTCCACCCCCCTCCGTTTCATTTTCCGGCAGGGTTCCGTTACGGCCATCCTCTACACTTTTTTTTTAATGCATGCCGCTTAAATGGGGTTAAGTTGTGGCCACTGCAAGTGCAGGAAAAGCGAGCCGAGAGATGGGAGGAGTATGCTGAGTGGGTTTCAATTGCCAGCAGCTGGAAAATTATTAACTTGGACGGGCAGCCAAAGTGCATTCTTAATGCGGAAAATTTACAGCCAAGATATGCTAAGTATCACAAGTATTATTAAAGATTTTGGCAGTGATTGTTGAAGGAATTTAATTGTATAACAAGACCCAAATTAATAATGTATATCATCTCGCTACCAAATCGCATCTTCTTTTCGCATCTTGGCTGACAGAAAGCTATGCAAATCCTTTGTCAGTTTCAACGGGAATCTTCATTTCATCCCAAATCCAAGTCAGAGGAGCCCCTTAAATTGCTGCACTTTCCGCCATTCACTGGGGTAAACTGTGAGGCTTAGCTGCCAGAGATTTCGCCCCACGATTTAGCCTCGAGACAGTCAGACATATACTATATATGCATAATCCACAAACAAGTTAGAAGGCGATGGATTTTTTTTTTCTATTTCCCCACAAACCAACATCGCTCTACTTGATGCCATTTATACAACTAAGTAACTGCCATTTTATTTTTCCATGCTCACTTCGCGATATATGCAGCCCGCTAATCCCGCCCAGAACCACCCAGGACTGGCGTCAGGAAAAGCGGTTAAGATATTTTTTCACGATAGCTAGCTCCGCGCGAAAGCTGCAAGTCAAATGCGAAAACCAGAAGCTTGAAATTTTCCCCCGGCTGCATTTCCCAGGCTCAGGAAAAAAGGAAGGAAAAGAAAAACTAAGGCGATGGATGGAAAAGTTTATGTGTTGGCTAGCGAAATTTATAGCTGCAATTAAATTTAACACGATGCCATGAGATTTAAACGGATTAACTGAATAGTTTTCGACCATCTTAAAGTTGGCAGCAGAAAAGAAGAGCAACGGCCATTGATAATCGCGGAGGAGTTTACTGCCATTGAAGAACATTGATATTTTATTGGTTTATCCCGGTTTATGCGCTCGATAAGCTTGCCTTTATCCGCTTTATGAGATGGCTCTTAAAACTGCAGCGAGGCAACCAATAAAAGTCTACTATAAAAGCTGGAAGAGGGGATGTGGGTATGATTTGTTTGGCAAATTGCCAGGACCATCAAGTAGTTGGTGCCGCGGAGATTTTCCTGGGAACAAAGTGGCTTCTCGCTTTATTATTGCCAACTTTTAGGCACCTCCTTGAGTGGTTTCAGTTCACATGAGACTTCTGTTGTATAAATAGCAAATAGCACACCGACTGCCCCTCAGAAGCCCATTCATCCACTTTCTCCGATCGTCCCAATACCTGGTCGGCCTTCCACTCTGGAATTCAGGCCGCAGAGTGGCAGCCCAATGCCATTATGTAGTCATTTCCCAATCGCTCCTGGCTGAAGGCAACAAATCAAACGGTCTCCGGGGTGAAAATGTCCAACCGAAGGCCATAAGCAGCCCGAATCTCGAGGGTTTCACTCGGTTGAGACAGAGACTAACTAGCAGCGGGCTGTGAGAACAACAGGCGAGTGTGTCTGGCTTAGACCATAACAGACAAGTGCAGCGGGAGCTGCCCGGCCACCTGCATCCTAATGTAATCCATTATAAAGGACAACAGTAAGCCAGACCCAAGGCCCCACCGACATGGGCATGGAGGTAAACTTCTTTAATTAAGCTGGCGATGCTTCGGCTACCTGGCATCAGCTCCTCCATGTCTGCATGGAGCTCCTTGCTCTTCAGCTCACAGCAGCTCCCCTGACACATTTTCGGCTCTTTGCATTTCCGCTTCCGTTTCAATTTCAATTTCAGGTACGGCCATGAAATAGGAATAGAAATGGAAATGGAAAAAGAGAGCCCAATCCCAAATGTCTACCAAATATTTATTTCCACAACTCAAGTGTAGTGTTACCCGCAGCCCAAAAGTTTATGGCACTCAACTGGCCGGCTGGTCAGTTGGTTGCAGGGTATACAATATGTGTGCAGTGCCTGCAGGCATGCAGGAGATCTGGGCGTGAAAAGTGAGTGTAATTTATTCAGGAAAATACGACAATACAAAGGGATCGGAACATGAGTGCATAAGTGGGAATATATGGTTACAGTTTCAAGTGATTTTAAGAATTTTAATAAATGTGCAATAACGCGAGACTAAATAAAAATATGGATACATCCGCACAACTGTTATTTGACAATATGACAGAGATACAAAACGATAACTCAAGGTTGCGAAATATGTGGGATAAATCAATAGTCAGCTTGATATATGGGAACATTTTCTACTAATTCAAAAAATAAATATATATTATTCTCAAATGGAATAGATATTTCTTCAACTGAATTGTTAATATTTTGGAGATTACAAATTATAATACAAAAAGAATATCCTAATTTTTGAATTAATTTTAATAGCTCTAAAGTTACCACACGCGTGGTATTTTAATTTGTTCCGTCCGATGTATATCCACAAAAACTATAGATTGAGTTTTAGCTTACTTGCCTGTATAACAATGCTATGTGCCATATCTCTCCACCCATCTGGGCCGGAACCGTCACTTCAATTACGCCAAACTGCCATTATAGTCCGGAGTGGTGTGCACCGTGTTATCTACGCTCTTCGTACTGCCCGCCCGTGTTGTGCCATTTGCTGTAACTATTTTTATCCGAAGCATTTTGTTCGCCTTCCCGCTACACCACACTCTCTAACTATGGTATCTATTTTTTTCGTTGTTTCATTTCTTTTGCTGTGCCGCTGCTGATGCTGCTGCTGCTGCTGCTGTTTTTTCGCAACGTTTGATGCATCATTGACACACCGTTCCACCCACGGATGAACCTGGGACTCGTCCTCCGCCCACGTGTGCCGATGATAACAACAACAAATACCATACGGAACTATGGGGAAAACTACAACTACAACGACGACTATAACAGCTCGTACTCGTGTTACTGCATTGATGGCTACACAGGGATCCAGTGCCAAACGAATTGGGACGAATGCTGGTCGGGCCCCTGTCAAAATGGCGGGACATGTGTGGACGGTGTGGCCTACTACAATTGTACGTGTCCGGAAGGATTTTCCGGTAAGTGTGCTGCTCCTGCCATCTATACACGGGTGTGGGCATGGGTGTACAAGTGCCTGAATGCGGTTTATTTTTGAGGCGAGATGCATCCAACTGAAATGAACAAAACTACACCCTTTCATATGCACATGATATAACTTGACTTTCAGAAATATACATTAATATTAAACTACTTATTAGGAAAAACAAAAATAAGGATATATACTTGAACATTAGTTAATGCAAACAGCTTACAAAAAATATATATATTTATGCGACTCCAAGGATCTCCTCAAGACCCCGAATTTTTACAGTTTATTTTTTTTTTAGTTCACAGTGCAGTTAGGCAAATAGGAAAAACGGAGGAATAAAGGACTTTGCTCGCAAAGTGGAGTGGCAAGCCAGTTGAGTGGGTGAAGTTCCTCTTCCGTTCCACGTGCGAAATGTATTTTTATTAAGCCAAACATAAAAAACTCGGTCTCGCTTGGTGGTTTGCACTTGGTCTAGAGACAGATCCCCGAGCCGAGAAACGCGTACTCCAGCAAATAGAGAGGAATTCCTGTCAGGACGCGCGAACACACAGGATTTTCTTTTTTCCTTTTTTCTTTCTTTTTCTCCCAAACGTATTTGTAAAATTTACGCGATACGAGGGAGCGAGGGGGCGGGAGAAATGGAGCAAAATAAAAATATAACGTACAATGCTCGTTTTTACTTATTTTCCCGGCATTTGCTCACATGTGTCTATTCTTCTTTTTAACGCGCCCTGAGAGAGCCAACGGGAAGAGGAAAAACTCCAAATATAACATGGAGAAAAGCGAATGGAAAAGAAAATAGGGAGTCATTGAAGTGCAGAAGCCTTTTATACTCTTAAAAGAGGTGTTTGATTTGATAGAAAGACAGACTCTTAGGGGGTACTTCAATAGACTTAATTTTCTTTTTTAAATAGATTATATGAATTTACATTTAAGAGCATTTTAAGGAAAAGCATCAAACTGAATTTTAGCTATAATACATTTCCTAATCTTCTTATCATATTTTAAACTTGCATAATAAATTTAATAACAAACATAATACTTAAACCAGATATATACTATGTAGGGACTAAAGTTATTAACTTACCATAAAAGTCTAAGCTAAATTAAGTAGTTGATTTTGAATTACAAATGCAGACTCACGACGTTTAGCATTCAAAATGTCTAATAAGATTTTGAGAGTAACGAGAAAAGTCCTTGTAATAATTTAGGCTCAAATATTAATTTTAATATCGAAGTGTTATATTTTTCATTAATCTATAATCTATAATTTCTATAATATATCTATAATTTCTATAAAAAGTATATAAAAAAAAATAATATTTTAAAGAGATTTTATCCCCAACTTTGATCCCTTATACCCCTTTCCGTGAGAGCATTTGAAAAAGTGAGATGATCAAAAGCAAGCGAGATAAACGCTTTGAGAGATCTCCAAAGACGTTAAAGCGAAGGCAATGAGGAGGGACACAAGCGTAGGGGAAATCGAGGGAAATGCGGAAAGTGGAATGTGGAAATGGGAAATGCGAAAGCCGAAGCTGGCAAACCGGCTTTAATGTTGTCTATTGTGGTAGTCAATGTTGGGTGCTTAACGTGCCACTTGCCACGTGCATGTGTGTGTGAGTCTGTTCGTATCTGTGTTGGCCAAGTACGGAAGTCTAACCATGAATGTATCTAATGTTCATCCTTTGGGCTCCGTGTACTCTCCACTCGTACGTACACACATAAACACATTTACTTGTGGTACGTGCGAGAAGCACTTAGTGTCCATCCATATCCTTTTTACACTCTTTTTTCTCTCTTAACCCCTCGTAGCCAGCCCCATCGCACTTGCCCTCTTCCTTAGCGTCGCCACAAAGTTGACTTTATAAAATTTAGTGAAATTTATAGCCAGCGCATCTAGGTGTTATACGTACACTATAGTTGTATTTGTAGCCGTATCAACGCCAAACTAAAACCGAAATACAAATTGCTGCAAATTTGTTCAGGAACTTTGCTGATGAGTTCAACGAGTGGACGACGAACACCAGCTGAACAATCAGGCCAAGAGAGATGGCCGAATGGATGCGGGGAATGTGGGATTGTCGAGTAGACCAAAGTCATTGAGTCAGTCAGTTTGGCCCCGAAAGGATCTTGGGAATAAATTACAGACACACAGAGACACAAAATGCAGGCTAAGCCCGGAACACGGGTTACATGTGTTTTCCGGCTGGCCGACTGCATCCAAATTGAAATAATGGAAATGCGAATTGCGGGTGATTGAAAGCTTTGTTTTTATTTCAATTCATCCTTAAGACTTGGAGTGGGTATTGTTATGGCTTGAGAAGAGGCTTTAGAATGTCAGGTACAAGTGTGTACAATAATTGTGGGCTATTTTTGTTTATTTTCTTAACTAACTTCCCATTATTGCTATGTAATTTATATTACAATACCATTTTTTAATTTCTGAGCTTCTTTTGCTGTTGGTAAAAGATATTCATGACTTTAACTAAGTGACAAAATGGTGTATGTACCAGACACATCTTGAATCCATAAAGAAAAGCTTCTTGTAGGCTACAACTTCGTCAACTTTCTTTTAGATATTCTACAAACTCTTTATTTAATATTTTTATTTCAGTAATTTAAAAAAAATGTCTTTCCTTTATGCATCCCCTTGCTACGTTATACTTATTCTCTAATATAAATCCAATTTCTATAAAAAAGAAACCCCACATAAATCCAAAACAACAGCCATACCTTCAATTGAATCACTCAAAGGACTCGCTTAGAGAGAATACTCCTCCCAACGTGGAATAACTTTCATCGTTTTGCTTCCCAGGCGAAACAATTGCATTAATTTAACATAAATAGAGCAGAGTCGAGCGAAGCAACACAAACGCAGGAAAAACAAAGGCCGGCAAAGTATAAGCACTGCAAATGAAATCAACACAAAAACAAATAAAATTATGCACTGCCTGCAATCTCTTCTCAGTGCCCCGGTTTTCCCAACCATTTTCCACCGATTTTTTCCGCAGGAACTTAGCGATTCCATTGCAAATTGCTCGCAGTCGGGGCAGCAAAAAAATACAAAAAAAAAGACAAACCAAAATGTAAATAAAGCAAAAAATTGCATAACAAATTCGGCGCATAAAAAAGGAAAGCGAAATATGCTTTTGGACAAGGCAGCCGCATAAAAAAATTCTATATGTATATATATACACAGTCATATATAATAAATAGATTTTTTGCCAAAAGCACGCGAAATGTCGGAAATGAAGCTGTAAAATGCTATGCAAAAAATGCACGAAAAATGCAGGAAAAACATTCTAAAAAAACCAAGTTGAAAAAAGAAAGAAATTGCTTAAAAAATTTTGAAATGAAATGCACTGCATGAATAGGAGTCCAACACAAAACAAAGCGAAAGTAACGGATGCAAAGAAGAACGGGGGAGAGGAGGCGGAAAAGCGGGAAAATGGGCAGACGCCTGGGGCATTATTTAACCGCTCATTGAGTTTTGGAAAGCTTTCACCTTGGTCACCTCTTTCGGCCCCCACGCCCTCCCTTTTCAGCACGCTTTTAGCCCCTTTTCGACCCCATTTTGGCGGCATTAAAAAGTATTTCCCAATGCAAATGAAAGAGACTGCGAGATAATGTCGGAGCAGGACGGCAGCGTTCTAATTAATTTTATGAGCTTCCCCTCGCCTTTCCATTGCATTGCGCATATTTTCGCTGGGCGTTTTCCTATTTATTTTCCAACGCTTAGGTTTATGCCTTTTGAAGTGGTTACAGGATATACTTATTATAGGTTGTGTGTGTATATAGGGCTGGCTTTTGCCAGTTTCACTTACTAATTCTTTTGGGCCCGCTTCTATAGGTTCGGGGGTAATGTTGATCTCCCTGGAATATGGTCGCTTTGATTGGGTTTTTCACTTTTAGCCGCACTTTATCTCTATGCCGGCTTTGATGCTTTGACCTGATTAAATCAGGCTAATTAGGGCATCAACTGAAATGATATACAATGTATAATTTTATTAATAAAATGTGAAAAACATACTAATTACGCGGGTGATATTAAAATTATAATCTCTAAGCTGTGTGGTATGTGGGTATATAAAAACAACTAAAAAGTGAATTTAAAAGCTAAAAGATTAAAATTTAATTCGATGACACTAACAAGTATTTTTGTTTGCTTGTTTTAAACTTAAAAAAAAAACATAATTTAAAAGCCCTTTCTAGTCCCTGGATGATACGCTACACTCCCAAAAACTAGCTCTAAAATTCCCATATCCTTTGAGGATGATCCTTGAGATAAAGGCATGTGCTATTGTACAGCTTTCAAGGAATCTGCAATCTCCTTACTTAACCTTGCTCTCCTGACACCACAACACACACACCCACACTCGCAATTACGCACACAATCGCAATGGCGGAGCAATCCAATAACAAAGCTTGGGCATTCCTTTGTCCTTTTGCTCCTTGGCTGCTGGGTGCCTTTATGCAATCATTGCAGCCAAAACCAAAACAATTGGAGACGCGGAAAAACGGTGGGGCTGGTGGGGAAAAAAACCTCAGGAAAAGCCATGGGAAAAGCTCTAGAGTCCGTTGCATTGGGAAAACAATAAAGTGCGGGGGCAAAGGATGGACTCAGCAGGGCTGCAGGAAGGTCTTCCTGGGCCTATTCACCATTGAAATTATGCATTCCGCATTTCACATTCATGCAAATGCAGCAAATCAACAATGAAAAAATAATAAAGGATTGCACAGAAGAAAATATGGTCTAAAGGATCATACACTCTTAAAAATTTTAGTTATAACGCGGATTTTAGATTTCCATATTTCTTAAAATTTAGTTTTTAATATATATGAAACCTCAAATCTAGATTTAAATTAAATTCAATATTTATTTACATATTCATATATATTTTTTTATTTCATAGATCCTGGCTCCAATTTCAGTACATATTATATATTTTTTTACACGAAGACCACCGAAAATTAATATAATAAATAATTCAATTAACTTCCCTTCTGATAAACAAATATTTGAAGCAATAAAAAACTTATCAGGTATAATATTTTTTCATAATAATTATAGTTTTTTCTTCAAATAAATTCCACCTGAACCATGACAAACCAACTTATTAGAGTATAAATATGGACAATCATTCAAATTGCAGCAGTGCACCTTCGCTTATTTTTCCCCCGAGCACTTCTCATTCCGTTTTTCCACACACACACACACACAGTTGATATTTTATCGTAATTTTCCTGGGCGCCTGACTTTTTTAGGACTGCTTCATCAGCGGGTTTTGAGCGAGCGAACGAGTGCGTGTGTGTGCATAAATTTGCACCTGTTCAACCGTTCACCTGTTCGCTCCGCTCCACGTTTCCTCCCTGGCAATTTGCACACGTACTCGCGATGCCCAGGTAGATAGATGCAATCAAGCATCAGGTTGCTCATTCATCGATTCATGGCTTCATATTTTTTGAAGTGCAGTCTCCCCTGATTTTGCTACCAATTTTAATCAGAACTCGCGGCTTTAAGCTCACTTTCTCCCTTTTAAATTTTCCACACATATTTTGCATTCAGTCACGTGACTCCCGGCGATTTGCATAAATTTTGTATTTCAATTACCCAGCGGAGAACACAAAGCAATATGTGTATGCTTTGGTTATAAATAGCATTTTGCTAATCAATTGTCCTTTGGGATTTAGTTTTGTCGCTCGGTTCCGTTGTTATTTTGCGAGGGAAGCTTAAAATATTCATGACATTATTGATTTTATAATGTCAGCCAGCGATTGAGAGAGAGTTTGATGAACTTGCCGCAGGACTACCGCATGGGCGGTGGGCGGTGTGTTTTTGTTTGCTTTGTCACGGGACCTGGGATTATCCGTGTAATCGAATGCCATTAAGATTTTTATTTGCACACATAACAGATGTGATTAAATGATTACCAACGCCAAAAGGTTTAATTGGTTTCAAATATTTATAAACAGAATATTTATAAAAGAAATTAAGTGGA
Organism: Drosophila seguyi; assembly: GCA_008042675.1. Lineage (NCBI taxonomy): Eukaryota > Metazoa > Arthropoda > Insecta > Diptera > Drosophilidae > Drosophila > Drosophila seguyi. The sequence goes on from VNJU01004231.1 coordinate 364,066, forward strand.
CTTGTAGTGATTTTTTTATATGAAAGGGGAAAGCTAATTTAATAACAAAGTTAAAGCTTAAGGCTTTAAATTGTAGATTTATTTATTTAAGTTTGTAAATAGATCTTCTGCCTTTATTTCCAGATTTTCCCAGAAACTTTTTCAACAAACTTCATTAACTGATTAAGGTCAAAAAAAGAGAAAAAAAGCAATCCCAAAAGCTTTCAAAACGATGCCTTGTAACACATGTATCGATTCATTGCTAACGACCAAAGTCCCACAAGTTCATTAATTAATTAGAGCCCAACCCCACCCTATAAACCACATATCAAACACACATTTTTCCAACTTCCTCCTGCCTTCCCTTTTGGAGCAATCTTAAAATGCGATTTTCGCACTCATAAATTTGTCCATTGAATTTCGAAAAACAATACTTTATAATTTTACACAACGTTGCCAAGCGAGGCCATGGAAAATGTGGGTGGGGAGTGTGAAAATTGAAAAGAAAACTGAAAATCATTACTGGCAAAATGTTGTACAAAATGCAATTAATTAAACTTCTAATCCGCGTGGTAGGTGTAAAAGGGCATTGCTATTTTTCCGTGAAAATGAGCTAAGCTTTACCGTTCCCTTGGCAATTGTCCTTGCCACTTGCAAGGATTCCTCTCCGGAAAAAAGAAATGAAAACTAAGCAATTGAAGGAGCAACAATGCGCACCACAACACATTCAAGTGCAGGGCGAGCCCTCAGACACTTTGAACAAATTTCTTGGAGTTTATATATATACTTAATTTATAACATATAAAAAATATATTTTGGGAGACTTAATGAAAAATTGGGTTTTAAAATAGAAGAAAAAGGGTTTCGATTCATCCAAAGATTAGATCAGCATTAAAAAATACGATTTTCCATTTAATTTGATTCTTTTACTAGTAACATTTCTAGTTAAAACCGTAGTTTTTATTGATTTCCAAACTTTAATGGTTTCTTCTAAAATAAATTTCCTTAAATTTCCTTCAAGTGTATGTATGCGAATTGAAAACGTTAGATTTCCCGCAAAACGGGTGACATGAATTCCTAGGGCTTTCAACTGCGGGGCTGGCTGAGTGAATGGATCCCGTGATTAGTTTCCCCCAGCGCATTCAAAGGCAGGCAAGGGCGGGGGAGGCGTGGCTTGTCCCCGAATCCAGTGGCATTGCAATCGAAATCAGAATCAGCATCGGTGGCAGGAGATGAACCCTGAGTGCATTTCATTGCTCACTGTCGCAGGTCGCAGGCAGCGATTTACGGGAATGTAGCCGAAGCATTCGTAGCTGTCCAAAACCGCCCTCCCCCGACAACCCCAGAGCCAAGCCGAAAACCCCAATTCAATGATAATAGATTGCTCTGGATGGGATTAGTTTCGCATACAAATTGCGGGAGGGACGACGTGATGCCAATCCTAACAAGCTAAATGCTATTCTCAGTGCCGGGTAATTGAAGAATTTGAAATGAATAAGCCAATATATTAGCAGGATTTCATTTTGGCGAAAATTAACTCTTTTACCGCGGAGGAGGGAAATTAAAAGTGAATGAAGTAAATTAGGTTTATGTGGGAAAAGGGGAACTGGATACCTTAAAAGAAATATACACAGGAAAAGAAATAAGAACAGAGCAAAATGAAATATGGTTATACAGAAAATAACCAAATATTTGTCAATTAAAAGTATATCTTTTTAAGGAATTTTTGTAAAATATTCCCCTATTCGAAATGACTTGACTTTAAAACATTTTTAAACAGAAAATACCAGAGATATTATTTTCATTCCCACACCCAACGATATTTCAAACTCTGCATGAAAATCATGAAAATGCTAATTGAGAAAAGCACCGAATAACCGAATAACCGCCTCCCTGTGTTGTTTCGAAGCCTTGAAGCTCGTAATTATGATTTAAAAGCGAGTCCAGATTCCAAATGGACAGCCTGCTGTGCACTCAGCCGCTCATTTATGCATTCATTCAAAGATTTCTGCACCGGAATAAAAGTACTCCGCGCCCGTCTACCCCCCGGGTATCCGAGGAGAGTATCCGAATATGTGAGCATAAAATGCAAACAAAATGTGCAATATTTTCAACTCATGCACCTTTGGCAACGATGCCAGATTTTGAATGCACATTGCCCCCTTGCTGGGGAGGGAAGGTAACCGGCAAATAAGAAGTACAAAATGTGTGTGCAGATAAAATTCAAATTTCAATTTCTACATCGACAGGGAACCACGTTCGCCTGCAGGACCCAAGGGGGAGTGCGGAAAATGGCCATGTTTATTGTGACTTGAAGCCAAAACAAATGTTCGTACCTTGTTGCACAAATGTTTACAGTTCGCTGCCAGCAGCAAATACTAACAAAAGCAAAAAATGAAATATATATAACAAGAAAACTATGAAGAAGCAGCAGAAGTATCATGACAGGCAATGTTTGCAATAAAGAAAAATGGCAAACGACAAAAGTCGAGCAAAAAGTGCAAGAAAATCTATCAAGAAATTTCATGATGGAGGATATTGAGCTGGAAAATCCTAGATTGGGTTTTCTAAAAATAAAGTAAAGGATTTTATACGGAAAACTTAAATTACAAATTTTAATTTTGCAACTTTTAAAATGTATAAATTCAAATAGTGGAAATATGAGATCTCTGCTCTGTAATATATCCCGAATTTTTTGCCAGGCTGAAAAATAGGAATTGCTTTAGGAACCACTAGTAACATACGGAATCTCTTGAAACTTCAAATCATTTTTATTATTAACCCGCAAAAAACAGCTGCTTTTATCAATTTCGAATATTTTCCAGGCCGAAACTTTATCAATATTTTAGCAGCACTTAAAATTTGATTAATGCTTTATTTTCGTTTTCTTTTTCATTTCAAATATTCCAACAATCGACAGGAAGAATTGTCAGATTCGTTTTTATTTGGTTACGTTTTTTTGTTTCGTTTTTTCCAAATTCCCATTGGAAACTAAGAGAAACCCCGGACAACCAAAGCCCGACGACCATGAAAAAAAAAAACAAAAAAAGGCTGAACCAAAAGAGACACGGAGCGAGGGAAAATTGTGCGTCCAATTCGAAAAAATTCATTCATAAAACATGCCTCGTAGATTGCGGCAGTGAGTGAAGCATTTTCCGTACCCACAGAAATGACCAGTGGTCACCACCCTTTTTCCCCGTTTGCCCGTTCGCCCTTTCCCCCCTACCATCCACACGGTGAAATAAAATGAAAATCGATTTTCACTTTAACGACTTCACACATAGGAGCACCCCGAGAAAGAAAAATATCCAGAGGCCGCACCGAAACCACATAAACGGAGCCAAAACAATGAACAAGAAGAAACCAGAAATCAACGTGAAATGCACTGAGGAAAGGTAACCCCAGACGATATGGCAAAACACGGGGGCACACACGGGGTGCTATTCCATCGAATTTGGGTTAAGAACTGTGCGTGAGGTTGAGTTGGCTTTACCTGCTCAGTATTCAGTATTCTCTCTCTCTGCGCCTTCTGTGCGCTTGATCACTTCCTGTATTTGTGCATGAACTGGAGCGTAATGTGACATTTCATGTGGAGCACAGAGACCGAAGAACCACAACAAGAAGGCAGTGGAAAGTCGACCATTTTAGTGATTCCTTGGCAATTCTTGACGCTTGTGCAACATGTCGTATGCGTAATAAAGTGAATTTTGCAACTGAATATGGGGAAAAGGTCAAAACTTAATGATGTCCTGTCGTTTTCTAATGGTATATAGTTCTATATAGTTCTTTCATGTTCAAGCTTATCCTATTTTTAATTTTTTTAGAGCTTAACATTTATTAATTTAATGTACTATTCTATGAAACGAATTTATAAACTTTTTTTATGAAACAAAGTTTTTAAAACCATCCAAAGTAAAAGGTATTTCATTTAATGACAAGTAAAATAAAAAATAAGCCCCCAAATAATCTATTCTTGCATGTTTCTTGAACAAATAAACATTAAATAAAATGCGTGGATGAAGCGATTCCATTTTACAATGTCCATAAAGAAAATTGAAATATTTGTATCATTTTAAAGTCCTTGAAGCCCCCGCACCATGAAAATCATAAAGCAAAATGCGATGGCCGCGGCTATGGCCATAAACAAATTGAAATGTGCAGCGATGTCCAGCAGTCGCTGCCGACGCCTTGATGGCACTTTATGGCCAGAATGGGGAAATTGAAGCTGTTGCTTTGCCGGCAATGAAATACGAGAAAGTGCGGCGGCCTGGCTGCGAGATCCATTACTCAATCGAAGAGAGAGAGATATTCGAACGATAAATTAAAATCTTTGTTTTTATGTGGCCTGATGGAAAACAAATAATTTAACCAAGAAACGATATTCAAGTGTTTGATAATTGCACATGGGGCTTGCAAAATAACAATGCTATTTATCAGGTTAAAATATAGAACAGAAACAAATAACAACAAATTAAATAAGGTGGTTAATTAAAAAAAAAGAACAACATTATTACGAATTTTTTAATAAAACAACTCGTGAAGGCTCAAGGACTTTTTTAAGCAGAAAAATATTATTATTGATTAATAGAGAAGGCTTAACTCATTGTAATGAGGAATTGTATTATTACTACTTAATAAATGTATCTTGTATCTTATTAACTAACAAACTAACAAACAAATGTATGTATAAACTATTAAGGTTAACCCTACGAAAGCGTTTTTCATTTCAAAATATAACAAGGCAATTTAAAAAAGTAGAAGTATTTTAAAATACTTTATTCATTATCTTAAATACATTCCAAAAATTATTAAATTCTCAACATGCGTCAGGAAATGTGTTATTAAAATTGCCAATTCAACTTTAAGTTGCTTAATTTAAATTTGCATGCGATTGCCCATAGAAATGAATGTTTAAATTGTCCATCTGAACACAACAGCGCACATTCCAGCCTAGTGAGTTGTGTGGCATTAATAAATTAATTTGAATTGGGTTGAAAATGATAATGCAATTGCAAATGCAATCACAGAGACGGCAACCTGGAAACACTACTGATATGCCATAGAAATCCGTACTTGAGACCAAAATACACAAACACACACAGTGCATAGTTTGATCGAAATACGACTATATTTGCTGGGTAGACCGGGCATTCCGTGAAACTGGGCTGAAATCCACAAAAGCACACACATATAGCAGCAGATATAGACACAGATACAGACTCACATATAACTAACAGTCATAAGGCAAACAAATGACATCGACTGACGTCCTGTTGTGCTAGGATTCCGGGCTGCCTTCTTCGCTTTCGTTGCCCCTTTTCGTGTTGATTTAGTGCTTATGCAAATTTAATATATGTTCTGAGCTGACTTCTACCCCTAGAACCCCAGACTTTTCCAAGATCTTCCCCATCATTTGCATAGACTTACATTATTGTTGCATTATAAACCAGACAGAGGGACCAGACACGCACATTTATCTTTTATGACCGCTCTGCAGTCTTATTTTTTCCCCTTTGTGTGTGTGTGAGTGTATTTTGCAAAATTTATAAGTCTCAGTGATAAAGTGTTGGGCCCAAAAAAGAAATATAAAAAAGCCAGAACGCCCCCACAATTGCAGTCCACTTGAATGCAATTTTCTGCATTAAATTAAAAAGATTTTTCTTGCATGCTTCCTTTGTTCTTTGGGGCATTAATTTGGCGAAAGTGCAAAGGAATTTGCACGCCGACTTTTTTTGTCACTTTTGTTTCGACACTTTGAAGTGCTTTTCTTTTTCTCCTTTTTTAAATAGAGCGAACTTCTCCAGACAAGATAGGACGGCGTGCAAACTTCTGTGAGGCGAAGGCAGAAAAAGAACTTTAAGCATATTTCTCGGTAACTTGTTGCCAAAAAAGAAAATATAGAGTTTCGCCGAAAAGGTGGCTGCAAAACGAAAACAAAGGCCCAAACTCGAAAGGCGTTTCTATGTCGGGCAAATAAATTCTCAAACTTGAGCCATACAATATATTTCGCTGGCAATAAATTTGCAAGGGAGTTCAGCGCGAACGCCGCCGCACGCCCCCTGCCCAAAAATATCACTCATACGCAGCGTTGCACTTGCACTGGCTCAGCCGGAAACGGAGAATGCCATTCACAATGGGGGCTCGGTGCAGGGACCCGGAGGGTGCTCTCTTGTTTTATTCCCCCAAGGAGAAGATTGTCTGACAGTTGCCTTTTGGCAAAACACTGAGAACGAGTCAACGTCGCTGCAAGAAGTTGTTGAGCAGAAAATTGAAAAGTATTTTCAAGCATTTGTTGCCATTGTTGGCTGTCAAACTGAATACTCAACGGCGGCTGGAGGATTTCCCTATAAAAAATTGAGCCTTGCGGTTGATTTTACAAGATAAAAAATATACATTATTAAAGAAAATTAGAGATGTTTAAGTAATGTATTTAATAATGTAAGAAATCGACTCTTTAGATACATAAATTGGAGTTTGTGTTTTGACTGAAATAATTAATTGACTGCCTGCAACAATTTATCTAACACAATTTTACTTTAAATATGTATTATCATATAGCTTGTACACTAAAAAAATGTATAAAATATTTCTTTTTATGCCGTAAGGGTATTAAATGCGAGTTAGTGCAAACTTTTTCCACTAGTTTTCCTCTCCTCACTACTTTATGGTGCAGACTTTGAAAGACAGCAACAAATTTTCGGGCATGTGTGCCTTATATCCTGACTTTGTGTGTGTTGCAGGGATATATCTGTATGTGAGCGTGTAAATATCCTTTGGAATTGTTTATATTGCTTGCAACCAAATCAGCACTTGTAGGGTTTGTTTTGATTGCCATTGATGCGCTGGTATCGAAACGGTTTTTCTTTTAACTTACTTTTTGAATTCCCGTTCTTTTTCTTGTTTTGGGAATATATGAAAAAGAGAAACAGATTGAAAGGGTTCGAATGAATAGAGAAGAGAAGAAATTTCCATTGGCAGAGATAATGAAAGGTCCTTGGATTGCACTTAAATTGTGAGGACTTGTTTCAAAGTTGTGTTACTGAAAGCAAAACCTAAATGAAAAATTTGGTCAAAAGCTTTACAGCTGCATATCATTGAAACGATGATGAATTGGAATTTATATTCAGTTATTAATTAAAAAGTTATGTATTTGTTGTAGATACATTTTCCTTATTTCGTAGAAAAACAAAACGCCAAATAAAAAATTAAATTCGCATTAAAATTCATTAACTAAAACCACAAAAGCCAAATGACAATTATTCTTTGGCGAATCAAGTCAAAGGCTAATTGCAGCGGGTAAAAATAATTAAACCTCAAATCAATATCGACCATAAATAAATAAATTTCCCTCCCACAAAGGAGTCTGCAGAGAACTTTTGACCTACTGGCCAGTCAGTCACATATATATAGACGCATATATCTACAATTAAAATGCAAGCCAACAGACAACTGAGGCTATTTGTATTCACATCCTTTCAATTCGCATCTTTTCAGGATCCAGCTGCGAGCAGAACGTCGACGAATGCATGTCGAATCCCTGCCAGAACGGCGGACTTTGTCGGGACAGGACTAATGGCTACACCTGCACCTGCCAGCCGGGCTACCTGGGGGATCACTGTGAGCAGGATGTGGCCGTCTGCGACACAGGTGAGTCGGCTGATGATGGATGATGGACAAGCCTAGACATAGGCGACTGTTAAAGGGTTAGAGGTTGTCAAAGGTTGAAGTCTCTATGGCGCACATGCGGAGGGTTTAAATAGAAATTAGTACAAGGTGCCAACAGCACCTGTAAAGGATTAAAGTGAAAAGGATAAAAGACAAATTTGGGAATAGCATAAAATTTTAAATTAGAAAGCTGATATATTTTCTGAAATTCTGTTTAACTAGGAACCGGAGCTCGTTGCCAGCACGGCGGCGAGTGCATCGAGGGTCCCGGTCTGGAGTTCACCTGCGACTGTCCGGCGGGCTGGCATGGAAGGATCTGTCAGGAGGAGATCAACGAGTGCGCCTCGTCGCCTTGCCAGAACGGTGGCGTTTGTGTTGACAAGCTGGCGGCCTATGCCTGCGCCTGTCCCATGGGCTACACAGGCATCAACTGTGAGGAGGAGATCCTAATATGTGCGGACAATCCGTGCCAGAACAATGCCCTCTGCCTCATGGAGGAGGGAGTGCCCACATGCTACTGTGTCCCAGATTACCACGGCGAGAAGTGTGAGTTCCAGTACGATGAGTGCCAGTTGGGTCCGCGCTGCATGAACGGCGGCGTTTGCATCGACGGAGTGGACACCTTCTCCTGCTCGTGTCCTCCCCTGCTGACTGGAATGCTCTGCGAATGCTTGATGGTGAGCGAAGAGTCGCTGGACTGCAATTACACGGCTCCGGCTACTCCGCCGCCAACGAGGAGAACCACCACCACATCCACGGTGGCACCGCCCACAGTGAGGCCAGTGACGCCGCCAGAGACCACTGTACCTCCGAGGGTTTCCGAGGAAGAAGAGCCACCAGTTGTAACCACGGCAGCACCAGCATCAGCACCAGAAGTGGTGACTGCTGCGGGATCCTTTTCCTCGGAGGAGGCGGTTTCCGTGGAGATCAAAGCTCCAACCTTGGCGCCGCCAGAGAGCGAGAGCCACAGCATATCCGTGGAGCATACAACAGTTGCACAACCCGAAAGCGAATCGGAATCGGAAACCGAGGAGGAGATAATACCGGGAACAACAGCAGCTGCACCGGCTGTTAGCAAATCCTCCAGCTCCTCGGAGGAATCACCCAGCATATATACCACACTGCCGCCTTTGCCGGGACAACCGAAAACCACATCCTCGGCGGAGAGTTCCGGTGAAGTGGTGACCTCCGAGGAGTACACCACCGTGCCCCACTTCGATGTGAGTGGCAGTAAGAGTGAGAGCGGCAGCGTGGAGATCACCACAGTGAGACCCACTGCTCCACCCAGCATTACCATAGCAGTGGACTACGCCACCTCCTCCAGCAGCAGCAGCAGCAGCTCGGAATCAGTGGAGGCGGTGGTCACCACGCCATCACCCATTTTTGTGCAGAGGGTCACCACCATTGCTGCCACCATCTCCGTGGACTATGCCACGCCCACGCCCTACTATCCGCCGGAAACCACTACGCCACGAGTAATACCACTGCCCAAACCCACATTTGCCCCAGAGCCACCTTTAGATGTGGTGGAGACCACGGCTTCGACGCAGCATCTCTGGACAGAGGTTCCCACGACGGCGGCTCCCTTCTTTACGGAGTATCCAGCGGAGGTGCTGATTACCACGCATCGAACCAGTGCCGGCAGATTCACCACAGTGCAGCCACCTGTGCAGGTCACTACCTTGTCTCCGGCAGAGGAATCTTCCATAGAACTGACCACCGCGCACACACCCCACATAGTGGTGACCATATTGGATGCCAATGCCACAATACCCTCGCTGATTACGACCACGGGAATGCCCACGACGCATCATCATCACCATTATCATCACCATGATCACGAGGGCACAACGCTGGATCCGCTCGGGGAAGATGAGCACCATCACCATCACCATCACCATCATCACGAGCACGAGGCGGTCACCACCACTCCGATGCCAGTGGAAATAACGACGGGGCAACCCCTGCAAACGGAGGATTTGATTGGAGTCCAACAGCCTGTTCCGGTGACCACAGTGGAACCCTATGCTCCGCCAGAGACTACAGTGGTTCCACTAATACCACTAGCCACGCCTGCTCCACCGGCAACAGCTGCTCCGGCGGCACCACCAGCCACACTTGCTCCTCCCGAGATGCCTGCAACACCGGCAACTCTTCCTCAAGCCACTGAACCGCCCACAGCGGCGCCCACACCTCCACCAACTGTGCTGCCCACTTTGCCACCCGTAACCCTGCCGCCGGCTACTCTGCCACCACCTACGATACCACCCACACCACCCTCCACACAATCCGCACAAACTCTGCCGCCGCCAACGATGCCCATAAATGTTTACACCACACCCGAAGGACATGCGCCGACAACGGCCTCCGCCGCCCAAACAAAGCCTCCGGTTACGGAGAGCAGCGAGGAGGTGGAGGGCACCAACACGGTGGCCACCGGCGGCGGCCGAGGAGCCGGTGGAGTTCCCGAGGAGAAGGCCGGCGATGTTGATTGCATCAAGCTGGGCTGCTACAATGGCGGAACCTGCGTTACCACTTCCGAGGGATCACGGGTGAGTAATCAATTAAGGAACACTTTGAAATGTTGGGTAGTGTTAAGATTAGTACTTGGTTATAGATCGATTCGGCTGATAAAATCTATATAATCGAAGCAAACTTCTAACTAAAATGCAATGATAGTCTCAACCAAGTTAAAATTTAAACAGAATTCCTTCCAAATAAAGTTAAAAGCAATAATATCATTAGCTTATTAGATTCCTTTGGAGTTATTTTGATTATTTTTGCCAAGTGCAGGCCAGACTCAGTAGGTCAATCGATAGGCGGTGGCCCTAGCACTTGGCACCTTAACGGAATCGAGTTGTTTGTTCGATGCCAAAACAACCAAAAACTAGGAATCAAGGGGAGAGAGGGAACTGTGTGCTTGTGTGAGCAGTCAACTTCACTATTTTCAACCCCATTGAGTTGCTAATTGGCCGTGTTGGAGTTGTGAGCCTCCGGGTTCCGATTTCACTTCCACCTCCAACCATTAATATGTCATTAAATATGCCAGCTGCTAAAGCAGCAATTGCCTAGGCAATAGAGAAGGGAAGGGAGGTATCGACCTATAAAGTACTCTATAAACCGTTCATAAGTAAAAAGTAAAACACAAAATATCTAAAGAAAGTCCTCAAAATCGAATTGAAACGTAACTAAATCATTTAAGGCGTTTTAAAGTAAAATTAACTTAAACTAAACCAAAAGCACAACAAGTAAGCCCTTCGTTATCCTTTAATAATCAACCAAAATTGCATTCCCAGGTTCGAAATCAGTTCAATTATAGTTTTAGCACATATGCAAAGTAGGTCCTAATCCAGATCCTTAATGGAACACTGACCAAATGAAAGCTTTGGCACTACCTACACCCACGTGCAATTCACTGCCACCCAACTAAATTTCCAAATTGACACGAGGCAGGACCTCACGGCTGCACAGGTGCAGGAGTCCGATAGAGTTGCAGATACAGGAGCACAGATGTACCTGGCACTTACATAAATAATCAAATAGTTTGGAGTGGGCAAGAGAAGGGGGACAGAGACAGGCAGGAACCTGTAAGCAGATTTACTAAACAGATTGTTGCCGGGGCAATTCCAGCTATGTAGAAGTGCAAATTATTCCAGCACATTAAAGAACATTGAGTAGCGAAATGCTGTTCCTTAAATCATTAGGCATTGCGAAAAAGCCTAGGGATCTAATCGAAAGTAGAAATCACTGTGAAATATGTTCTGGAAAACAGAAATCCCAGCTGTTTGCTATCATTTTATCTTCTATTTTGACAGCATCTCTCTCCTTAGTTGGTTCTTAGAAAATGCCAATGCCTCTTGTAAATGAATAGTTGAGAACTTTGGAAATAACAAAAGCATTAAAAGCAGCACACGTGCAGGTAGAATTTCAGACAGGAGACAGAAAATGGCTAAGGGCCGGGGAAAATGTTCGGCAACCAAAACCACAAAACCTTTCCCCAGTTGCTCCAGTTACACTAACAATGGCAGGCCTGCCAAAGTATGCCTATTCAACTATTTATGAAAATACATGTGGTAATTTTAACACAACGAAAAAAAAAAGAAAATATAGAAGAGTAGCAAAATGCTGAAAATATGGTCGGGCCGGGGAGAAGAGAATATCGAATTTTCGGTCCTGAATAGCAAACTGAAGTCCATTAAATGTAACTAGCACATATATGAACCATTTCCTGGCGATGCACGCAACGAATTTCCAATCACTACCAATAACTGGTGAACCGGAAAATTGTTCACGAATATTTCCATGATAGTCTGATTATTTTTTAATTTCCTGAACATCGGAAAGGGTGGAGGATTTAGATTTCTGCAGCCATTGTGCTGGGTCTGATTGTGCATGTAAAGCTAACCAACGATTCAGTTAATTAGAGCAGCTTTGAGGGACTATTAAAACATTATCAGAGTGAATAATTATCACAATAATCTGACTTTGACTTTTAAAATTAGTGGCTTAAAAGGTATTACTAGAAATAACCTATTTTGCGGTTTTTATTAATCCCAAACACAGCTTGCGCCAGAAATAGTTATAAAATATGTATAAATCCATAAAAAAAAATAGGATAAACCATACACATTTCCACCAACGACCGTGTAATTGTCACCCTCAGGCCTTGCCACATTAATTATTCATTCCCGCTTGAAGGTCAGAGGGTGTTGCAATATCTAGATGACCAAAACCAAGCCACAATTTACGTATATTTTCATGGCATGGCAGATGTCAGCAAAGGGGCCACCGTTAGCCAAATTAGCAGCACCACATGCAATTCCCGTTTTTTACGACCGAAACGTGACGGCGATACGAGCTGACAACGTTTTGGCCAATTTATAACCGCCCATTCAAAGGATCAGGAATAAATATATGAAAATTGTCGACAGGCGAGCCACAGCAAGGACAATTTGAAACCACCGCCAGGAGAATATGTAATTGATGTTTATTATTTTAAATTATGGGGTAAACAATGCTGGTTAATTGTGAGAACAATTAAGCAATAATAAAGAAATCTTTATTTATTAAAACATAATTGTAAATTATCTTTAAATAATAGAACAGTCTTTTCATTCATTTAATTAGCATTTAATAGAAGAAAAGAAGTTATTTAAAAAACTCCTTTCCAACACGGAAAACTTGCTTATAAAAAATTCCAAGCTACCAGCAGTTCTCCAATTACCTTTCTCTTGCTCTACATATATGTCCGCCTTGATTCCAAATGTATATAGTACCATTCAGCTATTTCTATTACCTTTAGGACAGTTCACAAACTTTTAGCCAACACTCCAGGCACTCCAGACACACTCGAACATCACCGAGCACACTAATGCATCTAATTTATGCGTCAGACCCAGTTAATGAGTTAACAAAGCCGGTCTGGCAATTTATTTATAAAGTTTTGCTGCAGCCCACGTAGATCTCCAAAGTGTACCTATGAATCACAGGCTCTCACACCTACACAAACACATACATATACCCTCGCAAAAACGTGGAAAATAAGGAAAATGAAGAAACAGCCGCAGAGAATCTGAGGGAGGGAAACCCAGCGCATGTGGCCAACATGCTAACAAGAAAAAAAATTTAATTTTCATAATAAATTTAGCGCTTCAGTGAGTGACACAACACCGCAGGATGAATTTGTTATTGTGTAATATACACACACAGGCACAGGTGACAGGATTCCACTATGCAACCGAGGAAACTAAAGCAAATAACACAAAAAAAAATAACCCGCGTTAAGGATGAAAAGCGCAGAACGAGGGGATATTATTTCATAGAGCGAATGCCACTTTATTGTTGCCAAGTAATTTAACTAACTGCACAAACACTCCAAAGGATCTTGCACACACTCGAGGCTTTTGTTAATTTTCAGATTTGCTCTTTTTCGTGCACTGGAAAAAAGTATTAAAATTTATGGGTTATATATGGGAGTGCCACAAAAACTACTAAGGGCTTTAAAACCTTTTTAAGGTGTATAAAACTATGCTACAAAATTTTAGATTGGAAAAAGCTAATATTGCCACCAAATTTGATATACTCCAAGAACTATTGTTTTATATTTAAAATTATCTTATGTTCTCTATTAAATAATATGTACTAAGATCCTTCTATACTTTTTTTAACCTATTCATTTAACCTATCATCTTTCCCTCAGTGTTGACTGGCTTTCCATCTCCTTCCATTTCTCACTTTTGCACTTGTATAAAGAGACAAAAACAGACTGGCAGCGCGACAGACATACACTTACATATGTCAGCTGTCATATTGGTTAGGAAAGAGTGCGAAATGTGGGGGAAAAGTAGGTGGGAAATTGTGGGAGGCTGGGGTGGCGAGAAGTGCAGGCAAAGTGGCACTCGCACTCGGCGAAAGTCACTCGTAAAGTGGCATTAAGCACATTTCAAGTGCTACCCTCGCCGAGTTTTTGGTTTTTGAAAATGTTTGCCTGGCTTCTGGCTCCAAAAACCCACCGTCCCCCTTCACCCATTTCCCAGAAGCTCTTTGTGTGTGTGTGCGTCTCTTCTGTCTGCATTCCGTTGCTTTTGCCACCGCCAATGCCACTAATGAAAACTTTGTTGAGCCCTTTTAGGCTCCTCCATCACCGCCACATGTCTCCCTGACTTAATGCGTCCTCCGCAATATCATCAGCAGCAGCATCAACCTCTGTTTCCATCTGGAAGGGAGGAGTGCACTTCTGTCATTGAGGCTATTCCAGACATTTGCCTGTTGACATTAGCAAGGGCGTGTTACAAATTAACTTTCATCTGGCCAATGCAATGAAAGGCAAAAAGAGGTGAAAATGTCAGGGATTAGCCGAGGTCCTAGATAGTAATCAAGGTTCGCAGATGGTTAGTTTATATAGAAGGAATGCATATGCTCATTTCCATTTAAGAACTTAAAAAATAATGCCAGAATATATATATTCATACTTTCCGTCTATCAGATCAGACTCATTTCCGCTTTTGGGCTCACCCACATATTTAAATCTTAAATCTTTCATGTGTTTTCCCTTGCCTCATTTATGTTACATTCATTTTTTGTTTTTCTTTTCTTTTTTGGTTTTGGCCAGCATTCATTATGCGCCAGCCAAAATGCCGCAAGGTCAAAAGCTTTAATTAAAATGTTTCCTGTGTTCGCAGGGCACATGCGAGTAGAGCCAAACAAAAAGGCAGAGCAAACAGAGCGCACAAGTGCCGGTACGGGCTAAAATTGTGCGAAAACTAAATTCAGACCGCCCGGCAGTAAGGCCACCCCCACTCATCAGTTTTCCAGCGCTTTTCCCCAGCATCATTTGTCTAACAAGTGAGCGGTACTAAAGCGAAGTTGGCCAAACAAAAACAAAGTGCGCGAATCAGCTTCCAGCGCACACTTCAAATAATTGTTATGGCGCTGGAAAAGTTCTTTATGCATATATTATATATATAGATATACTTATTTTTTCAAGGCCAGCGAAAGCAGTATGGAAAATGAAGTGTGCTCTAGAAAAGTGATTGCTTTTTTCTCTGTGACCTGTAAAAGGGAACAGCACTCGGTATGTGGAAACGGATACTGGCTGCTGATATGAAGCATCTCATCATCACAGCAGGCGCCGTTTTTAATGTTTTTCATCTGCTGGCAAACAAAGCGTGGGAATAAAAACCAGAACAGCGGAAATTTGTTGCCAGCTGGTGTGGCCAAGAGGGGCAAAAAGGATAAAGAATGCAGGACGAAAAGCGGTCTGAGCCATTATAAGCACAATCCTTTAACACCGGTCGGGAATATCCGTTGAACAGCGGGGTTCTTTATTTACAACAAAATTTCAATGTCGGCGGCTATAAAAGCCTGAACAATGTCCTTACAGATTGCGAGATTTATGCTACAATTAACCCGTTGTCTTATAAAATATTCAAAGGGAATTGTTTGAAATAAATTTGTAGAGATAAAGGTTTTTAGCTGCATAAGCAGATCGATTATAATAAGCTTAAGTCTAGATAGAAATATTCAAAAACTCTGAAATTAAAAAAAATTTTAAAGATCTTGTTAATTGCTAAATTTTTTCCAATTTCTTAAGCTTAATGTCAACTAATTTATTTTTAAAATTACCTGTAAAACAAGCTCTACAGTTTCTTGTAGGAACCCTCCCTAGGGCAACTCCCCAACATATGGACAACTTCCCATTAAAAGGTTGTCATCTTACAAGGAGACTTCCCCTTGAAAACCCAGAGGCATTGGCCCCGCGTGACTGTTCCGTAGCTTCACCTTATTTTCCCGATTTTCTTGCACTTCATTTGCTCAATTTGTGGGAGGTACGGCGAAAAATTACAACAAAAGTTTGTGCAGTGCGTGTCCTTGTTGCTTTTTCCCCTTCCCTTTTTCCCCAACTCCTGTTTCCTTGCCTGTTGCAGTTTTCCCCTTGCACTTTAAGTGTCCCTTGGTGCGGCATAAATTATTAAAACCAGGACAATGGAGGACGAGGGGCGAAGCGACGCAACGTCGTGGAGAGCCAAAAAGTTAATTCATATTACTTTGCAATTTATTGGCATTTTTTTTTAACGTTGAACGTGCTTTTTTCATTGAAAGGCGACCAGAAGTCGTCTTTCAAAAGGACCAAGGGGGGCGTTGAGCAAAAATTAAATTAAAATTGTTCGAGTTTTGTTCCGCTTTTCGGTGCGACGACTTCCCGATAAGTTTTAGGGGAAAGTTGGAGCTGTAACTATTTTATAGCCAGTGGAAAGTGTTTGTGTATTGAACGTGTAAAAGAAATGTCCAGGGCAAGCAATAATAACCTTTGAGTATTGCAGTTGAAGTGATTTTATAAGGTGTTTCAATATGATTTTAGGTACTTAAGGTTTTAAATTAAATACATTTTGAATGATATTTAATTTAAACCCAATTGATTTTAATATATTTCTTAAAACCTTCTAATCCTTCTCAAAAATTATCCTTACAGTGCGTTTGCCGCTTCGACCGGCAGGGTCCGCTTTGCGAGCTGCCCATTGTCATCCGGAACGCAGCCTTCTCCGGCGACTCGTACGTGTCGCACCGCATCTACAAGGACATTGGCCAGCACGAGTCCCTGGATGCCGTCCTGCCAATGCACATCCAACTGAAGGTGCGGACGCGGGCCACCAATGGTCTGATCATGCTGGCAGCCGCCCAGGGAACAAAGGGCGGCCACTACATGGCCCTGTTCCTCCAGAAGGGACTGATGCAGTTCCAGTTCTCCTGCGGACTGCAGACGATGCTGTTGAGCGAACTGGAAACGCCGGTCAACACGGGCCACGAAATTACCATTCGCGCTGAGTAAGTGAAAAGTGTCGGAGTCGACCGCGGAATGCAATTACGTGTGACATGCACTGGGGGAAATTACCGGAAAATGGATTACTGACACCCCTGAACTTTGAAATGATTATCCAATGACTTTTCTGCCAGTGGATAAGCATGTAACTGTGGGTCACGCCGCCAGCTTGCTGGTGATTGAGGTGGGCGGCAACAACGACTGGCGGCATGTTAATTAACTTTTTAAACTGAGCACGCGGCGCGCAAGGTGGAGGTCAGCATATGGGTCAGTGTCAGGGAGACTCCGCCGGGACATTGCCCATTAAACTTGGCCAGCGTCGAAGCCCATTTCGCCTCCGTCCGCAGAGGCCACAAATTATAATGCTTCAAGTGTAGAATAAATTGCAGTTTTTTAGGTTTTCCCCAGCCCCAACTTTCCACTTCTCCGTTTCCGTGCGGCCATTTCCTCGAACATTAAATCCTGCAGGGCTTCCACTTGCCATCCATGCGTAATTAGTTGGAGATTTTTCTTCTTTTTTTCCGTTTTTGCGTGGGCTCTTCTTTTTTTTCCTTGGTTGAAAATTTAATTTGCTGTGTGGCGAGGATTTAGCCGGTAGGGGCAGGGTCAGGGGGATTCAGTAATGCAGGACTCGTGCGTAATTAATCGTTTAACTAACATTTCCTGGCCAAAGCCAACTCTTGGCAAATGTACCGGGAAAAAGAGGACGGAGAAACTACAAAGTTATTCAAATATTTTTACTATCGCAGGGCATTACATTTGAAATGGGAAAATAAAGTTTGAATGGGTTTTTGCTTTCATTAGGGAAGTGAAAAAGGAAGGAATTAAGTAGCGGGAAAATATAGATACATTTCGGAGCTGATTTAGTTCAAATAAATTTAAGCTAGGGATGTATGTAAATATATCAAAACGAAAATACCTAAAATACGATTGACTGAATTTATTTACATATATTCCGAAAAATATAATATAAAGTTTAATATGACAAAATATAATTTATAGAAAAATGTTGCGTTGATCTTTAAATTATCCAAAAATGTCGAAACATTTTAATAAGCAATTTACTATTTATATATATTTACTATTTAGTTACTATTGTGATTTAAGAATGATAGTTTAAGGGAATTCTAAGGGAAGTCCACACGGAGCAATAGAGATTTGTTTTCCTAGAAAATCTGCTGAGAAGTTTACGAAAAAACGGCGGATTTTCCTATTCATTACAACTACACAGCATTACATATATACATCGCACAAAATGTTTTTTTAGTTAGAAATCTTAAGGGTTAATAGCCGTTATTACTGTGCTATTTTGAATTTAATTTAGGATATTTTAGTTAGCCTGTCCGGTTAAAAACGGCGACTGATAGATGGCAACACTGTCTAATATTTTATTTAAGCCAATATAAGCCAATTGTAATTTTTCAACCTGTTGAATCAACACGCTTTTCAATTGTCCTGAAATATTTAAATGACCACAACTTAAAGACATCATCAAATTGTCAGCCAATCAAAGCCCACCACAATCACAAAAACACTCAATTGTCAAAATCGCTTATTTACAATTCAGCTGCGAACAATTACTTGAAATTGCCATCAAATTGATGGGTTAAGCGCATATGGAAAATGACCATATAATCGTTTTAGTCAAATATATAAAACTGGGCTTAGGCCGAGCGTAAAATCTGGGCAAGGGAATTCCCCCGGGGAATCATGGATATAGACGAACCGATGGCATAAACAGAACATTAAGGAATGGATATTTATCAAAAAGTGGGACAAAGTGTGAGCGAGAACGTTGCCCATATAAATAATTTACCAGAGGGAGAACAATGCCGGAGAGTGGCAACGGGAACAGACGGAGGAGGAGCAGGAGGAGGAAGGGACTCTCACATTTTACGACTATCGAATCGACCACAAATTTACTTTTTAGCACTTGGTCCCAGCTCGGGGCGATCCAATGTCCGATGTTAAGGGCTCTCGCCTTTTATATATAAATGCACAGAAAAAAATGCATTGACTATTATTTTTTTACAACTTGTATTGATATATTTTTATTTTTTTATTTTATTATTTAATTATATTATATATTATATTATACATTATTAATTTATAGAAAAACAAAAGTTTTCAAAATCTTTTAAATTCCATCTATAAAGTATGCAGTGATTTTTATTAATTTATAAATCATTATTGCATACTTTTTGGAGTTTTTTTTTTATTATGAGCATTGGGGTGTAAAAACATATTTTATAATTTAAAAAAAATGAATAAACCCTTTTCAAATTAAACATACTTAAAGATCTGTTCAACAATGAAATTATTAAAATTATTATGATGAAAATTAAGCTCAAGTCGTTTCAAAAACTATTTCAATTACTATTTTTATCATAGGTCTTTGGTTCTCAGTCCCACTCATATTTTTCCCTGTATATATACATATATTATATTATTTTTCTGCCTTGGCTTTGTTGGGTGTTGTTTTTGTGTTTTGGTCTGGCAAGTGGATTTACGAGCAACAAATTTATGTTCGTTGCCTATTTTTATTTGCCTTGCGTGCTTAATCGCCCGAGCACTGGGAGCAAAAGGACTTTTTCGCCCAGGGGCCACTCGATGGTCATCATCATGATGATTGGGACGACGACTACGGCAAAGGCGATGATGATGATGATGACGGGACCCCCGATGAACTATAGTTGCCACACACCGCCCCCCTTTTGGGGGTAAATCCTCCCAGGGACACAAGAAAAAAAAAGGAAACGGAGACCCACTCTCTAATGAGGCTAATGCCCAGCACAATTGACATTTTACTTAAGGACCTTCATCGAACTGGTGTTGCCCACAATTAGTGTAATTAGAAAGCAATAACAATTACCGTTAGTCGAGCCTAATTGCAACCGCCTTTCTTTTCGCCTTTCGCCGGGAAAATTTCCTTTTAATTATTTCGAATTTGCGTAATACAATTCTCGGATTAAGTTCATTAATTAGGATGAGTTGCTTTCCTTGGCAGCTTCCGTAGCTAAAGAACATTTCAATAGCATTCAATTGACCGTGTCAACAAATTATTTTCAAGGATTTTGAACTTTTCCCTCAAGCCTCGAAGGAAATAATGTAAACAATGCTAATTTAATTTGCGTTCAGTCAAGTGCAGCTAATTGAACTTTAAATAGTATTGAGCACAAGTTCGGTTTTATGGTTGTCGGTTTGCTAATGGAACTATAATTTGGAAGAAGTGGTAATGGTTTCATGGAGAAGAGCAGGAGAGCATAATGTAATGACCTTAAATAGAAAAATGGCTTTACTTCAAATGATTTAATCAAGCAGAACTTAAAGTTTATTATTTAAAACTTTAATATATATTTCGAACAGGATGTTATTATTTTGTTTTAAGGAAAGCCAACAATGATAAAACAAGAAAATCACCAAAAAGCACATATGTTGTAAAAACTAAATGCAATCAGAGAAAACTTTTTTCATCTGTCCAGCATCATTTGGTCGAGTTTTTTATACAGATTTTTTCCCCTCCATAAAATAACAATAAAATGTGGGTCCTTCTTCCTGTCGGCATTTATTGCACTGACTGTTTGTATTAAAATATATACATTCAAATGCCATAAACGCGAAGATATGAATCCCAGTTCGTCCATCTCCAAACTGACTTAAACCCGAAATGCAAACAAAAAGGATGGAAATTTTCATCTGACGACAAATAAAATCAGAAATACTTCGGCTCGCACAACAAAAACCATTCAAATAAAGGCAGGTGACATTCGACCAAGCGGGGCAATAAAAATTGGTGGCCCCCCTGTGTTGTGAGCATTCTCTCTCCTGCCAACTCCAACCCGTTCGTGCTTTTACCTTGATCACATCAAAGGGTAGGCAAAAAATTCCATACCATCCTCGGTATGGCCGGGCTCAGCAGAAAATTTGACAGCCGATTGACAATATAGCCAATTTTGGGGGGGGGAAATGGAAAAGGATATGACCAAGAGACAGTGGTTTTGATACTGAAAGAGACAATTTTTTTAAAATAACTGATTTTAAGTTTATAACAAGATTTAAAGAACAAATATGAAACAATTAGTTTTCTTTTAATTTATCAGATAACTTTTATTCATTTCCAGTATAGTTCATCGAATATTTAAGCTACCAAAATATAGCTTAATTGGAACTATCATTAGGAATTTAATCATTCACATGAAAAGGTTTTTTAAAACCTTCCCTCTGTTCTTATGAAAAACCTTTATTTTGGAATATATCAAGAACCTTCAACTCCTTTTCCAATCAGTATTAAGCCACTGTTAACACAGGGGGGTTTTTCGAGAAATTGCCTACGTTAAAAGGTCAACAGGCAAAAGGTAGGCCAGGATAACGTAATGCTGCCAGCAGGACCCTTTTTCGGGTGGATGAGGGACCCTGCCAAAGCAGAACGGTGGATTGTGGTGTCATAAATATTTGCACGCATCGGCATGTTCGGAATTTCACCTTAAAAGTCGCCCCAAAAACTCGGAAGCCTAGGGAATGCAGGGGAGTGTCGTCGGACGCCAAAGAGAAAGTGCGGCATATTGAATATTTGATGCAGTAAAGCAAAAGAGGAAAAATAAAAAATTGTAAAGGGTAAAGGGTAAAGGAAAAGAGCTAAAAGAATGCCTCGAATGCCTCTTTGCAGATTGGACTTCAGCCGGAATTACACACACTGCAACGCCTCGCTGCTGGT
Organism: Drosophila seguyi; assembly: GCA_008042675.1. Classification (NCBI taxonomy): domain Eukaryota; kingdom Metazoa; phylum Arthropoda; class Insecta; order Diptera; family Drosophilidae; genus Drosophila; species Drosophila seguyi. The sequence continues at coordinate 385,743 of VNJU01004231.1, forward strand.
GAACGACACGCTGGCCATGTCCGGGGATCAGCCCACCTGGCTGAAGCTGCTGCCGTCGCGGCTCCACACCCCGGAGGCGATACTGAACACCTGGCTGCATCTGGGCGGAGCGCCCCAGGCGCCGATTGGCCTGATTATCGAGCTGCCGCCGGCGCAGAGCGGCACGGGCTTCACCGGCTGCCTCCATACGCTGCGGATCAATGGACAGGCTCGCGAGATATTCGGGTGAGTACAGTGGACAGTAGTTTATGCCTACACTGGGGGAAAAAACTATAAAGAACACTAAATAAATTTATGAAATATAACGAAAATGGAGATAGAATACCTTACCTGCATAACAAAGTTCTGTTAAAAATCCAACAATAAGTTCCCTTTACTTTTTTTCTCAGACCTAATTGGTATTGTAACAATTTGTATCAGTGCTTTTAGACCCCTTTACCCCCTCTCTCTCGCTTTTGTGAGCCCTTTGGGCACTTTGAATGCTGTGGACCCCGGCTAATGAACAGCTCCCAGAAAGTTACGACTGCCTTTGGTCCGATGCCGCGTGAAGCGCATGCTATATACCTCCACCCGGGGGCGACTCTTAAATGTTAATGCCGCCTTACGCTTTTTCGGGTGCCCAAAGGCAGGCAGGGAGGCGGTACAAATAAGGAGGAATAAAGCTTAACCATCAAAATGCCGCCGCACAAAGTTGCAGGTGGTGAAAGCCCTGGCGGAGTTGCAGTAAATTCCGGATTATACGGCCACCGAGCATAAAGAACTTTTTTTTTTCGAGGAACAGGAACAAATTAACTCTGCTTACGTGCGGAGATAAAACCGCAAGGTGGCCTGGGTCACAGATATATACCCAATAGGCCATATAATAAATGAACCCCACCACATGGGTAGAAGGTGTTCAGTTAAAATAAGCGGAAGTGCCGTTATCAAAAGGGAAGTAAGCAAGAGCAGTGCCAATCTTTGACCTGTTCCAGAAAAAACTCTTCTAAAACATAAATATTTCGAATAAAATTCTACATTACCTTTTATGCTATTTAATTTAGCGAAAAAGCAATTAGCTATTAGTCTCTTTCCTTACTTTTGTGATTCTCAAATAACTTTATCAGAGAACTTCTTGGTCGTAAAAGAAATGGCCATGCTAAAAGCTTATATATGTATTATGACCTCTCACCAAGTTTGCACTAAGAACGACCACATCGCCAGTGAAATTGCAGCAAACACGATGAAAGCAGCATCTCAAAGGATGTGGGGGATGGGTGCTGAAAGGATGGGGACAGCCAGTCCAGGCGAATGCGGAAGCCATTCGTCAGCGAGCAGCGTTCATAAAAGCGCGAGCACAAACAGATGGCACAAGGGTGGGGGCAGCAAAAAAAAAAGGGGGAGGGATGACAGAGGTGGACAGGACACGAGGCGGTAACACGTCCTCGACGAAAGCGCTGGCAGCTGAGGGCTGTTTGTCAAATGGCGCACCAGAATGGCGGCGAAATGGACACATAGTATTGACATGTCGAATTAGGGCAGCTCATGAAATTAGCTGCGACACCTAGGACGGCCTCAATCCGTTTTGCACAGGAAATAAAATATGGAAAGTTATTTTTAAACTTATTACATATACTTAGAGAACTCTAGAAATAACTAAGATTAACAAATTTATCAACAGAAAAAGTACCTTGAAGCCATGGGTGTTTTTATAATCTTTCTTTTTATCAATAAATCATAAAGGCTATGCCTTGTAATTAATACAGATTAAACTAATTATAACTATAATTACAATAAAGTATCTTTCCCATTTTAAATTTCTAATTTTCTATATTTCCCCCAATAGCGATGCCCTGGATGGCTTTGGCATCACGGAATGCGGCTCTTTGGCCTGTCTGTCCAGTCCCTGTCGCAATGGCGCTGCCTGCATCAAGATCGAATCCAATGAGGTGGACGAGAACGGTGAGAAGGCGGAGAAGTGGAAATGCAAGTGCCCCACCGGCTACATGGGACCCACCTGCGAGATATCCGTATGCGAGGATAATCCCTGTCAGTACGGTGGAACCTGTGTGCAGTTCCCCGGAAGTGGCTACCTATGCCTGTGTCCGCTGGGCAAACATGGTCACTACTGCGAGCACAGTAAGTACTTGGCGGAAAAGGAAAGTATATATTTCTCATTTAAAAACTGCATCTCAAATAGATCTCGAAGTGGCCCTGCCCTCCTTCTCTGGCAGCGTCAATGGCCTCTCCTCTTTTGTGGCCTACACCGTGCCCATTCCGCTGGAATACTCCATCGAACTGAGCTTCAAGATATTGCCGCAGACCATGTCACAGATCTCACTGCTGGCTTTCCTGGGACAATCAGGCTATCATGACGAAAAGAGCGATCATTTGGCCGTAAGCTTCATACAGGGCTACATCATGCTCACCTGGAATCTGGGAGCTGGACCTCGTCGCATTTTCACCCAGAAACCCATCGATTTCCGACTGGACGCTCCCCGGGTTCCCTACGAGATTAAAGTAGGTCGAATCGGACGCCAGGCCTGGCTATCGGTGGATGGAAAGTTCAATATAACTGGACGATCGCCGGGAAGTGTTAGCCGGATGGATGTGCTGCCGATTTTGTATTTGGGCGGTCATGAGATAGCCAACTTCAATACGCTGCCTCACGATCTGCCGCTGCACTCGGGTTTCCAGGGATGCATCTACGATGTCCAGCTGAAGGCGGGCCAGGTGACCGTACCCCTGCAGGAGACTCGCGGGGTGAGAGGACGCGGTGTGGGTCAGTGTGGAACCAGGGAATGCCATAGGCATGCCTGCCAGCATGACGGCGCCTGTCTACAGCACGGAGCAACCTTTACGTGAGTTGCTGTGATTTTCAAAGGGAAAATTACTCTAACGGTCATTGTTCCCTGTAGATGCATCTGCCAAGAGGGCTGGTATGGACCGCTGTGTGCCCAGCCCACAAATCCCTGCGATTCTTTTAACAACAAGTGCTACGAGGACTCCACCTGCGTGCCTCTGGTCAATGGCTATGAATGCGATTGTCCTGTGGGACGAACAGGCAAAAACTGCGAGGAGGGTGGGTTTCTTGATTTATTAATACCCCATAAATATATTTAATCTTATGTATCTTTATTCCAGAAATACGTTCTCTTAGCGATGTATCCCTCACCGGAAGACGTTCGTATCTGGCGGTTCGCTGGCCCTATCTCTACGACGGCGGCGATAAAATGGGTGCAAAACGTTCCCAGATGGTCAGCTATAGGAACTTCACCAAGAAGCTAATGCCCCCGAAACCGATAACCACACCCAGCAGCCACTTTGTGATGAAGCTGCTCAATGAGGTGGAGAAGCAACGCAGCTTCTCGCCCGTTCCTTTGATGGGTTCGAAGACCTTCGAGGAGCACCATCGTGTGCAGTTCTTCTTCATCGAATTCCAGTTGCGTCCGCTCTCGGAACGGGGCTTGCTATTGTACTTTGGCACCCTGAACAATAACCAGGACAAGAAGATCGGTTTTGTATCGCTCTCCCTGCAGGGTGGCGTGGTGGAGTTCCGGATCTCGGGACCCAGCAACCATGTCACCGTGGTGCGCAGTGTCCGGATGTTGGCCATCGGCGAGTGGCACAAGATTAAAATGGCACAGCGAGGTCGCTGGTTGACCCTGTGGGTGGAGGGCAGCGCCTCGTCAGCTTTGGCTCCCTCGGCAGAGGTTCTGGTGGAACCGGACTCACTGCTCTACATTGGCGGACTGAAGGATTTGTCCAAGCTGCCACATAATGCCATCTCCGGATTTCCCATTCCATTCAGGGGCTGTGTCCGGGGCTTGGTGGTGAGTGGAACTCGCATTGTGCTCAACGAAACCAACATTGTGGGTGAGTGTTTCTTGTCGAGAGCTAAATATATTTAAGGTTTATACATTATATATCCTGACAACCCCCTTAGAATCGCGAAACATTCGAGACTGTGATGGCACTGCCTGCGGCGGAGACTCCTGCGAGTCCGGCGGACACTGTTGGCTGGACGAAAAGCTGCAGCCGCACTGCATCTGCCCGGAGTATGCCAAGGGCGATCGCTGTGAATATTCGGAGACCTGCAAGCTAATACCCTGCAAAAACAATGGACGCTGTCTGCGCAGCGGACGCTGCTCGTGTCCCAATGGCTGGGGTGGCTTCTATTGCGAAATTGGTGAGTAGCCCGCCCAAAAAAATAATTTTAAAAAGTACTTAAACAGGTCAACGAACTTCAGCTGCAGGTAATGATGATTCACTGGGTTTCTAGAGAGTACAAAAAGTGATTTAGTTACACTCCAATAACCGTGATAAATCATATTAAGCTCTAAGCGAAAACAAGTTTTAGCTGTTGAAGTTCAAATCTTTAAAAAGTGTCACGAGTAAAAGTTTGTTTTTTTTTTTTGCCAAAACAGAAGCCGAAATGATTTTATTATATTTTTTTGATGATCTCTTTTCGTGCTGCTTTTTTGCAAAATTTGTCTTTTTTTATTTGAAAAACTAGTTTCGTCGCCGTCGCCGAGTAGAACAACATTATTATTATAATTAGAGATAGACGGACGGCAACAGAAAATAAGCATTAACAGCAGCAGTTGGACTCCAGGCGGACGGTTCAGTGCACAGCGGGGTCAGGAAGTTGGTTGGCCAAAAAAATAAGTAAAATACTGAAATTAGCGGTCTGTGGATACAAAACAAAAAACAAAATACGGCCACAAAAAAGCACTATAAATCAGTATTATAATTTATATGGCAAATAATTTAAGTCTGCCATGAGTCAAAGTTGAATGCTCTCTTTTTTTTAGTAAATTTGCATATAGAAATTATCTATCATAAGGCCTTACATAAATTTAAACATATTTGGCTAAAGAGAACTTTTGCTGGCATTTACGGATTTATTAAATACAGTTTCAGCCTTTCAGCAGTAATTATTTTTTGTATTAATAGTTTAAGGTAGTTAAATTTTCAAAATATTAATTATATTAATCTGTGCCTTTCCCCCTTTCAATTTTAAATAACTGCATTATATACGAGTTCTCTAAACGTTTTCTACAGTTTCAATTAGCTATTCAATGATTATTCATCTCTATGAACCTCCCCTCCTCCCGAAGTGCAACATTATTCAAATCAATAATGACTCTAACCGAAACATCAATCAAGCAACTGCAAAAAAAACAAGCTTTTCTCGATGACTTGAAATCGGCAGATGCTTTTTTATTGACTTTTTTCTATTTCTTTATCCATTGAATGTTTGCCGTGAAGATTCAGCTTTCGGCCTTTCACTTATTAGCAAATTTGTGAATTAACACGCCACTTGAAAAACTGACACACACTCTCCTTCGACAATGGTTGAGATTTGAAATTGAATTTGAGGAAAATGCCAGCAGGTGGAAGATAGAAAAGAAATGGAAAAAACTCAAAAGATATAATCAAGGAAAAATCTAACACTTCCGAACTATAGGTAGAGGTAGAAAATAAATGAAAGATGAGATGAAAGTGAGTTTACCAGAGAGCTAGAGAGGAAGTGTAAAGAATATTAATAACCACATCATAATAAAGATTAATCTTGGCTTCGGGTTCAGGCTCTCAAGATGAATTATAACCATTAAAAGAAAAAAAAACTGGAAAGCAAGTGAAGATGAAATTGAAGTTGAAAGAAACTTCTACTAATTGATATAGGGAAAAGCGAAAGAATGCGGTACACAGTAAAAATATGACTGAAAATAATAAAAATATAATGTAGCTTATGTTTGAAGATGTTGTATTTAATCTTAATATTTTTATAAATAACTTAAGGACTGTAAATAAATAATTAATTAATTCTGTGTACAACTCAATATGTTTCTATTTTTTTAAGATAGAAAAATTCATTTTATAGAACTCTTTGCCATCCAAAATATACTTTTCTCAGGCAATAAAACACCTGTTTACAAAGAAAGACAAGTGTAGAACAATGATAGGCCTACAAGTAAACGAGATCAGGGCCCAAAGATGTGGAGGACTCATAAAGCGAAACAAAAGACGAAGACTAACAATGTGGCAGAGCAGCTGTGGCAAGCTGATGCTGTAATTTAATTATGTGCCGCATGCAATATGTTTAATGCAACACGCCTGCTGTGGTGTGTGCCGCCCCCCGCGCCGCTCTCTATTATGTATTTATATTTTTTTTCTGATCTCTTTTCTGTTGTCTGATATTTTTTCTTAATTTTTTTTCCAGCCATGAGCAAGCCGACGACGCCGAGCTTCCGTGGCAACAGTTACCTGATCTTGCCACCGCCTCGGATTCCGATGAAAGACAAGCGGCGCGGCCCCTCGCTCTATGTCCGCCCCCGCGAAGCCATCCAAGTCACGCTGAACTTCTCCACCATCGAGCCGGACGGCCTGCTCCTGTGGAGCGAGCACGAGCGTAGCAAGTTCCTTGGCCTGGGACTGGAGGCGGGTCACCTAAAGTTGGCCAGTAACTTGCTCGGAAGCTCTAATGACACCGTAAAGGCACCGGCCAGCGGGTTCATTGCCGATGGCGCCTGGCACTGGACCAGTGTCCTGCTGGATCGCTCGCGGCTGGAGCTCCAGCTGGACGGGGAGGTGATCTTCACGGAACGATTGCCGGAAAATGGCCGAAACCCCAACCCATCATCAACAACGACAAGACCCACATTGGCGGGCAGGCGCAAGAGTTTGAGCAAAGAGCCAACAATTAGCTACGAGGATGTCTTCTACTTGGGTGAGTTGTAGGAACTATTTAAATTATAGTGCAGGGAGTATTATTATACATTTTCACTACAAATTTGTTGTATCGATACTACTATGAAGTAGTAAATTATTTGGAATTTTTTTGTAGTAAAAAAATGATTAGTACACATTAGTAATATAAGCTCAAATACATTTAAAATATTTAATTCAACCTAGCTTTGATAAACAATCCAAAAACATAAATAAAAGTCTTGGAAACTAATGAATTATATGAAAACAAAGACTTACCCCTGTTAAAATCAGTTGTATTTGGTAACCCCTTTGATTAACACAGTAACTAACACAATCTAAGGCCTAGTTCACACACAAAAACATTAATAAATCCATAAAATGCACTAAAAACCGACATTAATTCGTATTTGCTTCTTGAAAAGTCGTGAGATGAAAAAACACTGAAAGTGAGAGAGAGTAAAGCCGGGCTGCCAACTCGGACGCTGGAAAACAGCTGTTCTGCTAGGCAAGATCAGCTGTAGCAGCGGGCTTTTAAGCGCAAATGTTGACTGTTAACTAACAGAGGCAATTTTGTTTATCAAATTTAAAATTTAACGTAAACTGACAAGAGGACATATTTTTTGCAATTTTCAACAACAGGAGGATTCCCCAACTTGGACTCGGTGAGCAGGCGGACGCAGGGCCGCTTTTTCGAGCCTTTCAAGGGCTGCTTGCAGGACATCCAGTTCGGCGCCGAGCCGAAAGCGATTATCAGCGATTTCTCGGCGTATCAGGGAGAAAATATCGGATCCTGTGATCTGCACGGGGACGAGCCGCTAATTGTATAGAAAACGAGGGAAGCGAAATCAAAACACGGATAAGTCGGAGGATATTGTGAACTTTCAAGGATCTTGTCTGGATTTCTTGAGCGGCAAACTGACGAAGGAGATATATAGAGAAGATAACTACTTGTAAGCTACTAAGTGATAAGCGAGTTTATATAGATGAAAGCATATGGGGAATCCCCTTACCCGGAATCAATATATACACAGACAGAAAGTTTTTGGGCAAAGCTATCGACAAACGACGAGAAATGGGAACGTAATTTTGTAAATTTTATATAGAAATAAAAAACACAAAAAAGACAATGTTTAGACTTAAAAAAAGACAAAATAAAAACAAAAACACGGAAAAAAGATTTACTGGTTTATCAAAAACAAAGAAAGACAAAATTGTAGCTTAGGATCTCAAACTAGAAAATACGAATTCTAGATACAGATACCAGATATAAAAACTTCTCTTACGTAAGTGATATTTCAGATGCAAAATAACGGTAAAGGTTAAAGACCCAAGAAAATTATTTAATTATTATGTATATTGTTTTTGTTATGCAAACGTTAGCATTTCTGTTAAAAAATAATCGAATAACTGGACTTATTTCCTCCACTATCCATATCTTCAAGAACTGCCCTTAACGAGTTTCTGCCATTTATTAATTTGTTCAATTTTAACAGTGAATTTAGTTAAGTGAATATGTTTCCCTGTTATGCCTGTGTGTACGTTATATATAGCATAAAGCTCTCTCTTCTAATTGAAGCCATTTAGTTGCCTTGTAGTAAGTTAGCGTATAACTCTTCTATGATTTACCTTGAATAACTATAATGTAACTCAAAATCTAAGGCGCCTAATCCTCTGGCAACAAATCAAGAGGCATACGAAAAATCTATGCTAGTCTCAACAACAACATAATTATTCTTATAAACCAAGGAAAACCCAGTAGCGAGAAAGAAACAAACAAATAAAAAATATATATACAAAATACTTATACAATACAAGAAACAAAAAAAAGAAAAAAATGGAAATTGTAACCCAAGACAGTAAATTAAGTATGTGTTTATTTCGAGAGACAACACTTAATCAGTTATAATTTTAAAAATAAAAAACAAAAACAAATGGAAAATAGAAAAGTTAATAAACTTAAAGAATTGATATTGTTTTATTTAAAGTGCTTTCAGCTACATACAAGATAAAGCCGAATATAGTAGGTGACATCGTTGAAGGTTTAGAAATGAAAGAAGAGTGGTTTCTATAAAGGGACAATCAAAATCAATTGTGTTGGGTTTGGACACGAACGTAAAGAGTAATAGAATAATTCAAAAGGCACATGTGTGACAAAAGGCCCCACATAAACATATACATACTATATAAATTATTTTTTATTTAAATAAATTTTTTATTTATTGTATTTTATTTTATGTTTGATTACATGTTTGATTGTTTTATATAAACAAGATAAAATTAGGAATATGTAACTCATCTGACCGACCATTCCACTCTGTGTCTCATTATTCAGTTCTTTAGCTTGAAATGAATTTTTATTTGCTTTCAGAAAAGCACAGAAACAGGTAACTTGGAAATATAATTGCCATAAAAATTGATTTTTCTTATATGTATGTATCTTTATCAAGTTGAATCATAAAAGATAATTTGCAACTAAAATAGTTGTATACAAGAACAATCGTTGGGTTTAGTTTTTATAGAGACTAGCTTGTACTGAAATTATAGTATTTGTTATTTGGGTTAAAACAAAAGTATAATTTTTCCAACTTACTTAGCTCATCAAAACAAGCTTCCACATTACATTTACTTTTTGCAGATGCTTCCTTAAATATTAACTCGTGTCTCTTGGCATATTCCTTGGCCTCAGAGGTGGATACCTCACGACCTTTAGATATGTCGCATTTGTTTCCTACTAAGACTATTACAAACATCTCCGATCTCTTCTGTAATTAAAATATTACACCACATCAAAATATTAAATTTTTATAGGTAAGATACCAATGCCTTCAGTTCCGCAACCCATTCTCTTGCCTTCCTATAGCTCTCCCGATTGTGAATGTCATAAACAACCAATGCCCCTCTGCTCGCTGGCAAATTGCTACGTACTAAATTTTCAAATCTAATAGAGGAATATTTAATAGTTAAGTGTGTACTATATTCAGTCGGGTTTAATAAACTTACCGCTTTCGACCTGGCGTATCCCAAATTTTTACCTTATCCTTCTGAGACAAAAGTGGCTTATTTTTAAGCCAAAATTTTATCTCCCTTGAGGGGTCTTCATATATGGGTAGATTATTCCATTTATATTGCGAAATTAACGATGTTTTACCAACGTATGCATCTCCCAAAACTACTATTGAGAATTCCATTATTTTCAGCTCGCTTTGGACAAAATGAATACAAATCTTAAGTATATAGAAATCGTTGAAGTAAGTCGAATCGCCTACTCTGATATAAATTAAATATAATTTCTTTCTTATTCAAATTATTGCATTAATCGTGCATTCTTTGTAATTCAAATTCTTGCATTTATTTGTGCATAAAATGACCATTATAAAGAACAACTACAAAACCATTTCTCCACTTTCGTTCAATCCGCTTTGCTCAATTTTCGAAAGAGAGAAAAGATTTCACTATACCTTCTCTGATGTGGAATTTGATGACACACACAATTTGCCTTGAAGTCTTCATTCTGCTTATATCATATTCGGCAAAAGGGAACGTTAAACAAACATACGGATTATCAGATTGCAGATTAAACACAAAAAAAAAATGGAATTATTTATATCCTCTTTATTTACAAATTCATGTGTATACATATTTTGTAAATTTCTTCAAGCTTACAAATACCAACTTGATTTTCTTTTATGTAATAAAGCCTCAAAACAGCTGTATATTCTGGCATTTCTGATCCCCACTGCTAAAAGGAACGAACAAGTTATTTAAATTAGAAAAACGCTGAAGACAGGACTGAGACATATAACTAACCAACTTCCAGAAAGCACCTGTTGATGTTCATATTTGTAACTGAGGAGGTTTCCCAGAATATCAGACCGTTCCTATTGGCAAAACTTTCTGCCTCTTTGGTAGCTACAACTCGATGTTCAAGAACATCAGCCTGGTGTCCTATCAAGGCAATAACTATTTTTGGTATGACTTTCTGAAAATATACAACTTCATTTTATATACTTTGATTACATATGTATCTAATATATATTTACCCTGGCCTTAAGTTCCAAAGTCCATTCCTGCACGGCATCGTAGCTATCTCGATTGTGAATGTCGTATACCAAAAGGGCCCCTTGAAAGTTCGTGTAATTCTTTTGTAATATATTCCTAAAACTGATCAATAAAAAATCAATTAAAAACAGAATGAATTGAATGTAAGTTAATTTTTAAACAATTATTATGAATAAATACTAAATATTTGACGATAAAGCTTATAAAAAAATAGATATTTTAGTAGATGTTGTGTTTTCTGATAATAGATAAATTTATTTAATAACCGTAACATCGTAAAATTGTTATTTGAAAGTTAAATAAAATATTTCAATGTTTCAAATATATCTTTTTAAATTTTTAATTTGTACTGAGCGCGATAATATTGTAAGATGTAATCTCTTTTAAGGTTTGTGTATTATTTTTTAGAACTTACCGCTTCTGACCTGCCGTATCCCAGATCTTTAATTTCGCATTTATATCGGTCTCAGCTATAGTCTTAACCAGGTACTCTACACCCACTGTGGGTTGGCTTTCCTCTGGGACTTTTCCGTTCACATAACACGAAAGCAGAGAAGATTTTCCGACATTTGAGTTGCCCAAGATTATCACCTCATACACGGGTGCCACCATGATCGACCGATCGATCCAAGCTTTCTTGGGAGACTAGCAAACAAAAATAAAGAGCTCCTCAATCGAAGCCTCAATAAATACGATCGGAAAAAAACTGCGGTGGTGACGATTACTTTGTCGTAAACCTTGCTCCATTTAGTCATTACATATGTCTGGCTTTCCCCGGACTTTCTAACAAATAAAAAAAGTCCGCCTCAATGACTTGGCAAGGCATGTGATTTTAGGTCAAAAAACTTTGTACGATAAGGAATGCTTAAAAATAAACAATAACAAAGAACTTTTCAATCTCGATTTAAATCGAATGACTTTATATATACGGTTTCATATACATAAATGCATATGTATTAGTATATACGATATTTTCATTTATTATAATTTATAAATGTTAAATATAAATTACATACAGACAACACAAAAATTATAAATTGGAAAGAAATAAGAAGCCTCCGGATTTTATCGGGTTTCTTAGAATTATTGATCAAATACAATTGCATTCCAAAATCACCGGTGTTTTGTGGAACGATATTTAAACAAAAAGTTTATGGTATTGTTGTGGTTGTTCGTTTCGTTTATTTACGTTTGTTTTCTCATTTTGCATTTATGGTAAAGTATTTCAGGGTTTATTATGTTTAAGACTTCACTTCACTTCCTCCTCCTCCTCCTCTTTACTTAATTGCATACAATTAATGTAAGTGTAATTTTTATGATTTTACGATAGTTTTATTTCTCATTTATTTTTAAATATAGTAGCAGTAAATCTTCGATTGTTGCTAAAATGTGGAAAAATAGTTAAACGCAATAGACGAGAAATAATCATGGAAAAAAAAACTAAAAATTATGCATAATTTGTTGTTTTTGTGGTTGTTTTTCTTTTCATTTTCATATGTGTATATATAATTTATATAAATTGCAACTATCACACGTGTCCACCGCGCTTCAGAGCCGGAAAGACACACACATTGCCACAGTCCGAGGCGAGCGAGGATCTTCAGCTTTTTCCGCTGGGCCTGAACTTATCTGCTCTTTGTGGTGTTGGTTTTTCTTTTACTTTTTTTTGTAATTTTATTTGGAACGCTGCTGAGAACAACTGCAACTGGAATCATCTTCCCTCTCACTTAAATAATTCGCTCAGAAACTTACACGAAATGTAAACTTTACAAATATTCTTTGCTCACTTATTTTTTGTTTTTTTTTGTTTTTGTTTGGATTTTTACAATACAATTTGAAACTTTCTACGACACGACGAACTTTGCAAAAACCTCCTTATTCTGCGCGCTTTCTGTTCAAGATTTATTATTACTTTGAATTATTATTGAAAATGGTTTATGTTTGTATTATTATTATTACTGATAGTTTAGCTCAATTGCCGGGGCGTGTCAGTTTTTTTGGACAGATATCGAGTCTAATTGGGGATAGTCGAGGTGTGGGAATATGTAGCTAACTTTCATCATTTCGGAGAGGATCCTTCATATTAAATTTATAATTATTATAATGCCGTTCTGTGTAACATTTTGTTTTTTTTTTTTTTTTTGTGGCTTTCAATCCAATCAATTAATTGTGAAAATTAAATTGCTTGCCCCTTGTGGTAGAGCCGGTTTTAGGTATTTCTTTTCATTTTCTCTTTCTGTTAAATTTTTAAATAATTTTTTATTTATAATTATCAGCATAAACTTTTCAAATCTCTCGTTGGAAATTTCATTTTCTGAAACAAGAAAAACCCTTCAGTTAGTGATCAATTTTTTAGTTTCAAGCAACATACACTTACCTACAAAGGGACATCACTTGCAGCAGTTGTTCGTTGGCCGATTTGTTTCATTTCCATTCGGCCTTATGCTGGTTCCTTGATTGTTGGCTCCATCGTTCTTAGGTAGTTTCTTGGCTGCAAGTACAAGGTAAATATAAGTTCAGTTTTCTATCAAGATATGTGTTAGGCTTACCGATGGCCAAGAAGATGTCATTGACATTCATTCCCGTCTTCGCGGACGTTTCCATGAAGAGCAATCCGTTTTCCTCGGCATACTGCTTCGCTTCATCGAACTCCACCACTCGAATGTTTGACAGATCCGCCTTGTTACCGGCCAACGCAATGACAATGTTTGGTGAGGCCTGCAAAGATTAACGTAAATTAATATTTTAAAGAGAATTATAAGGTAATTAATACAAAATAGATGAATTCTAAAAGGTCATTTGGCTTACAATTTTGTATACATTTTTTTGTTCTACGATTCTTTGAAGGATTGTCAAAAAATGTATAAAGCCATCTCCAGTTTCACGTACATTATGCTTTCATTTTGTCTTATAAATGATCAGTCTTTAAATGCAAACATTTTTAAAACGAGTTCCAACATGACCAAGTAAATAAATAAATAAATGCAATGGGGCGTGAATGAATGCAAAATGTTTCGGAATTCAGTTCATTGCACCCACTGCGGCAGGGGGGAGTTTACTTTATAAGCAACAACAAAGAGAATTCACGCTCAATAATGAAAACGTTCTGCACGAGATTGCATTGACCTTGATTGGGGCAGGAAGTGAGCGAAATATATATATATATATTAATGAGACTCACTTGTTTATGCAGTTCCTTGACCCAAGTCTTTGCACGCTGAAAACTGTCCTGATTCTGTATGTCGTAGACAACGATGGCAGCCTGCGCTCCCCGATAATACATTGGAGCTAAGCTGTGGTATCTGTCAATATAAATAAAGGTGTAAAATAAATAATGATAATTCAATTAACCTCATTTGAAGTTTTAGGTTTTTCACACAATAATTACCGCTCTTGGCCAGCCGTATCCCAGATCTCAAACTTGACCACGGTATCCTCTATGCAAATGGTCTGTGTCAGAAAGGCCGCACCTATCGTGCTCTCCTGGTACTCATGGAACTGTCCCTTGACAAAGCGCAGCACCAGGGATGACTTGCCCACAGCGGATTCACCCAGGAGCACCAGCTTAAATTGGCAACTTTTATTCTGCGATGTGCCATTGGGACGCGTCGCTGTTCCAGCGCCTCCAGCACCGCCGCTGCGTGGTGTGGTTGCCATTATCGCTTGCTTCGGTTCAAATGCGGAGATGCGCTTCTTCTCCACTGAGATGGCAACTGGTGATTGAAGTTCTACGGACGGTTTACTGCAACTCACTTCCGCTGCTGAGTAAGCTGGTGTGTGTGTTTAGTGTGAGGTGAGGAGTCTGAAAGATAACGCAAGAATAAATAGATTTTTAGTACGTAAAAACTTAAATTATTAAACGTGTATATATTTTTACAGCTTAAAAACTTTTTTTTAGCTTAAAAAATATATAAAACACATGCGAAGTCACTTTCAGAGCTATTTTGTTGACCAAGTCTGTGGGGTAATTGATAAACATTACAGAAAATCGCACGAGGACAGAGTGGCGCCTTCGTTTGCTTAATGACGCCGTCGTCAAGCCCAGTATATTTAATGCAGTATGTCCGACAATATATGAGTGTACATAAAATGCCGCCGTCATCCATCTATTCATCAGTGAAGGAACACAGAGAGAGACGGAATTCCGGATAAAAGAGGTCACAAGCAAATGGTAATCGATAAAACCCATTGAAATTGAAAGCAATACGCCCAGTAAAAGCCTTTAAAAGCGAATATAATTTCACGAGCTAAATAAATTACTTATCTAACCAGAATCACAGTACTTTTAGTCGTACTCAGCACCTTAATCACGCGGATAACTGGACAGATAGCCAAGATAAGACAGACTTTTCAATGTCAAGAATTTGGTTGCTTGCGTGCCAGGTTCAAACATCCACAAACACAATAGTAGTTAATTGCTAATGCAAAAGCAAAATACAGCAAAAACTAAAAATACTTTGGCAAACACACACAAATCGGAAGAAACCCTAAGAATGTTGTTTAGGCGCAATTATTGTATTTCCTTTTCTTGTCGCCTATATTCTCCAACCACAAATAAAAGGTTTTGAAATAATACGAACAAAATTATATATATTGGTCCCGGGAAGACATACTATCGCAATTCCCCTAAAAACTTTTATCGTCCGTCCTCCTTAGAGGCTACTATACCAACTGATAGCGGACACATTTTCTGATAAACTATTTCGAGGGCGGGTTATTCATAAATACACAATTGTTTGTATATAAAGAATATTGAATATAAATATGTACATATAATATGTAAGCTGGAGAGAGTTGTGGGAATACGGTGCCCAAATAGATTGCTCTTATCAGTAAAACTTCCATGAGTCATACGCCACAGTGTTTCACGGTAAATAAACTAAATTAAAAGCACATTAAATGCTAATCTTTGGCAATATACTTGTGTTTTTGAATTTTTAAATACCGGACTATAAGGACGTCAGTAGTTCTAATCTTCAAATTTCGCCAACGATTAATTAACACATTGATGCCAGACTGTACAGTGCCGATAATTCTACAAATATCAAGAGATCGAATTCTACAAAAAACATGAGGAGAAACATTAAAAGCGGAGTGAATAAGTTAGAGAGGCAAAGAGAAAAAGAGACAAAACGGGGGCGGAAGCTGTGATAAAAATCAATGCAAAACAAATTAAAGCATCTCATTCACGAACACGATGAAGAAGCAAGGAAAAAGTAAAAGCATGACAAATGATTGTAGTTGTAGTTGTAGTGTCTGTGCGGTGTTATTAAATAAGCGGGTTTAAGAGAGCAAAGTAAAATATGCAGGCTCTCTCTCTATATATATATATATATATCTAGATGACATTAAAAATGCAGTCAGTCAACAATTGTTTGAAGCAATGTAAAAGCATGTTTCTCTTTCCCAGCTCTCCACGGCACTTCTATTGTTTTTGTAGACATCGGAGCAAAGTGCACAGTCAGTTGTCAAGTCACTCTCACACGCACACACAAATACACCATCACTAAGCTCAGGCGGCAAATTTGCTCTCTTTAAACAAAAAATACAAAAATACTCTCCCAATTGCGATAAAGAAATTTCGCCTACAATTGCTTTTTGTGTTGTTTCGCTAAATGACGCCTGTATGTGTTTGGCAATTTTATTGCCGCCGGATACAAAAGAAAACTTTAAAATATAACTAAAACCGGCTTTGACGTTTCAATAATTCAAATCTAGAAATTTTCCATGTCTTATATTACCAGCTGGCAAGCACAATAACACTCACCCGAAAAGATACTATTTATTTTATCTCTCACGCTAAAGCTGTAAATTAAACATTTAACACTCTTTAACCTTCGTCGCCGTCTGCGGAAAATTCAATAAAATATAAAACAATGGACGGCTGGTTGGTTCAGAAAATTACGGTACTTGGTTGTTTTAGAACAGCTGATGATGCGTCATTCACACGTACCAATACCAATACCAGGGAAAAATCAAGGGAAAGAAACAAAACGATGGCACTTACAACGACAAAGCACAAACAACAATGGCCAACAAAGTAGGATCAATGGTTAAAAAAAAACATTACGATAAATTCAATGTAGTGTATTTACTCCAGTGGGCATTCTGTTACTGTTGCTTACAATATGAAGAAATAATTAATTGTCTGTTTTATTGATGCAGTGTCAGCTTTAGAAAAATGTAAATCACGTTTATGGCTCAATTTAAAATAAATAACCTCGCACTGAATATAAAAAAGGTTGACTTTAAAGACATTAGTTGTAGCCAGCTGCAGCCCTAATAATGTGGCCTGGAATGTATAATTGCCTCACTCGTAAAGTCAACAAGTGCAATTTTCTCAGCACGCATTTCAAACACGTCGTCGTCGTACAATAAGAATACAATTAGCAACTTATATTTACAATAATCACACGTATGCTACATACAAACAGTCTGATATGAATGACATCCACAGTTTTCTCTTTGTCGGTTAACTCATTTGCAAGCTAAGCGTAAAATAAAAAGCTAAAATAAACAAATGTGCAAAGGGAGGATGCGATTTTGTTTACATTGTGGATTGGAAGGAAAATATACAGTGGAAAGGCGGGGGGAGTTATAGGGGACTGGCACGATAAGAAACGGGATTGAAGATAAATGCACACACACACTTTCAAGCACACCCGCACAGACACACACATCTACTCATTAATTAAGACGCAAAACAATCTGAACAAAGAACAGTCAATTTCGCTCCATTGAACCGATTAGGAACCTTTTAATAAAGCGCGAGATAATAAAACCCCAACCAATTTGCTTTCTTTCCCACTAGTGTACTGGGTGCACCTGCATTGCAATTTTTATCGCTCAAAACACACTTATTTGGTCTTTTGCAAACCACTGTGCACGCTGCAGTTGGAGCTGGTCATACGGCCATCTCGCTCTGACAGCCGCTCACTTGGGCAACGCACCCAAAAATTCAGGGCCAGCTATCGCGCTCGCTCTCGCACTCGCACCATGGCGGACAGGGAGAAAATTTTACACAACTTTCTTAATTAATGGTGGGGGAAAACAACAACGTAAAAACACTCGATACCCCACTGATTTACGCACATTTAACGCCGCACTCAGATTGCGCTCCGCGGTTGTTGGCTTGCCCAGAAAACTGTTTATATCTGCGATTTTTCCAATCCCGACTTCCCCAAAACAGCCTCAAAAACGAAAACGAGCGCAGAGGGAGACGGATAGCGACTGACGACTCGCCTCTCGGAGTTTCTCACAAGTCTTGTTTTTGTCGATTTCCAGGGCGACGTCACCGCTGTGGGGCGTTGCTGGTGTTTTCTGTGAACTTTGTGATCCCCTTAAGGTTGGGTGTTATATTGCACTCATTGCCGGATTCGGGGAATTTACGTGGTTTATTTGCAAAACTTACAACTTTCTAGCACTCTCTGTATTAATATATCGATAGTTTTTCTAAATATGGTATCGAATATCGAAATTGCGATATTTTTTATTTGATATTTTTCGATATTTTTTGTCAAGCAAAGAGGAACCTAAAAAGCCTGTGTATGCAATAGGCCGCAAGAAAAATGTATGAAAAGTTTAAATCGTTACATAATTGGTCATTTCGAAGAATGACTGGATCCCTTATTAGTGCCGGCTCTCGTGACGCAAGTTCGACCGAAAAAATCGATGTCGATAGTCTTGAATTTTTTCAAAATATAACATCGGCATAGGAAGAAACAAAAAGAATACATCACCCAAAAACAAAAATCGACGCATAGTTAAATTTTCTAAGAAATAAAAAAAATCTAAATTCTAAATTTTTTTTATATGGAACAATTGTAGACAATAAGCTTCTTAAGCATTCATTTTAATTTATATAAACATAAAAACAATAAATAATTACAATAATATAGCTCTCATAGCGGATTTTTGTATTTGGTTGAGAGTAAGAATGGGAACAAAAACTTAATAAATATAACAATAATGCTTTTAAAGCTATTTTCTCTTCCTTATGTGTTTATTATTTAATTATTGTAATTGACACATGTAAATCCAACGCCGACTTAATAAGTCAATAGGTAACTGATGTTTAGTCAAACATCCATGCATCGCTTAACATCGATATCAACAAGAATATCGCAAAAAACAACGTCGATGATTGTGAAAAAGAACGTAACGGAAGTTAGGTACTGATCCTTTTAAAATTTTAAAACGGGTTATTGCACTAACTCTATTTCAAAATTACGTATTTTAGTTCGATTTATATTCAATTTCAAATGGAATTTGTCGAATTACAATTGGTACATAACGTCAGCTTCCCTTCAGGATTTAATAAAAATATTACATTAAAATATGGAGAACGGCTGTGCTCTACCCAGAAAAATTAGGGTATGAGGGTATAAATTAAATTCTTAAAAATACTTTAAAAGCATAAAACTAAATAAAGTATAAAATCTAGGAAACTGAAAAATCATTTTTTAGATTCTTTGAACTTTCAGAAGTATTAATTTGCCAACGGGAAGTTATAGAAACCGTAATGCTTTGACGTAAGCAGTTAAGAAACGATAAATATACCACTGGCAAAACGAATTGATTGGTAAAAATTAACACCGTATTTGAAGTATTTGCTTTTATTCCAGAATAATTGTATGTCCGATCTCGTGAGGCCACTGTGTTCATACTCCCAACCTCTGTGTAAGCCATCAAATATAGGCGAAGCAAGCGGTGGATGGTTGAAACCCATTTATTTATATAGGGGTAAACACCTGGATGGTTGTTCCCTGGTTTTTCCACTATTGCCATTACGTGACACCCGTGAGCGCCCCTTCTCCTGGCTCTCGAGTAGATTTTGTGGTATATTCCGCAGCGCACCGACTAGTAGAGCTGTAAAACTTTCGATAGTGGTCCCACTCGATGTTTTCGATAGTAAGAATCCAAACTATCGATTTTTAAAATTATTTCTTTTTTAATTTGCTTAACTCACTTTCAAAACAAAATTTTAACGTTTTTAACAACAAAAACGATTAAGATATGTTTTATTGATAGTTAGGCTTTATGCGAAATGTATAACATTCTAGTATGCCTTAAAAACTCGTTGTTATGATGGTAAAACTGACAAAGCTATATACCGATTGTAGAAAAAGCCAATCGAGGTGTCCCGTAGAACACCCACTTCAATACTATCGGTATTAATATCGATGTTTGACAGCTCTACCGACTAGCAATTCGCAAATATTCCGTTACGGCCACACTGGTAGGTGGAATGGAAATTGTAATAACATTGCGAGAATCTGAAAAAGTGAGAAAATCCGTGAAAAGTGCGGAGTCCATGGAAATAAACGGAGTTCGCTCAAAGAAGTAGAGCCGAGAGACGGGTGAAATTGATTGCGAGTGAAATTAACAAAGTTGTTAGCGGAATAGTAGAACTACAACCGCGTCCTGCACACATACGCAGATTTGCCATCGTTTCATTCGCTGCTGCTGCGCCTCCTGCACATACACGCATACAATCACGTCTTTCGTCATCTCTTTCGCTCTTAGTTTTTGCCCATTGCCGTTTTTTTTTTGTCGCAGCTGCAACGCAAATTCGAAAAAGGACTTACCAAGGCGATCTCGCAAGTCCTTTGGCTTGATTCAAGTCGAATAATTAATCGTAAAAGGTGCGTGTCTCTTGCAAGCTAATCAATATTGATTTTAATTTTCAGTTGTGTGTTCTACATATCTATTTTATTTTGCTTTTGTGCGAAGAGCTGGAAGATCCTGCCTCGCAGGATACACCGCACACACAGGCACTCCCACGAATACTTGTACATACATACATACCTGATCTGGAATTTTTCACCTACCTGTTTGAGTGAATTTCCCCGGCATTACATTATGTAAATCTCAAGTTTTATTTTTTTTTTTTGCCTTTCAGATGTGCCTACGACGCGTCGCGTTGTATGAGGAATCCTGCTTTTAGGGCCCAGGTTTAACGGGGTCTCGGGAGGCAGTAGCATGTTCACTCCCATAAAAAAGATATTCACGTATATACAAAAAAATGCGAGCGGCTCCAACATGTTCAGCCCATCAGCATCAACCTCAGCGGCCACCCAAAGAGAGACGACAGCAACTGAGAGCTTAAGAGCCAACGATGAAGGCGAGGCGAAAATAAGGAAAGATCATGTGGATCGTGAGGAGGTAGAGCCTGTGGAGCTGCAGCGGGGACTTGGCGAGGGGGATATGCCGGATCTACAGCGGGAGGACGATGGTGACAACGATGACGACTACGACATTGAGCGACAGATCAAGACCTCGATAATTGATGCCACCAAGGTGCATGCGGCTAAGGCTAAGGCGTTGTCCTTGTTACCTCTGCCGCTCGAGCAGCTGGACGATGAGCTGGCGGACTTTGCCCACGCTCCAACTGATCCCGATCTGGAGGAGCAGTTCCTGGAGCTAGAGAATTTCCCCAACAATGAGATCATTGTCCTCGGCGATGCCGATCTTAACTCTTCGATAGCTTCCGATGCGGTCTCCGAGGATCCGCTAGCCATCGACAATATACTGGACTCGTCGTCGGTCACCACCAACGAGGAGGTTGACACCAGTGGCGAGCTGCTCTGGCTGAAGCTGGATAATGAGACGGAAATAGCTTCCGGTTCGCGAGACGAAGTGGCACCGACAAATCAAGAATCCCTAGGACCGGCTAAGCAAGCCAAGACTAAAGAGGACGAACTAAGAGATGGGGGCTCCGACTCTGGACTCGGCAACGAAACTTCTGCTTTGCTGAAGGTTGATCAGACGGACAAGGTCGAAAAGGAGGCACCAAAGCTGCAGCAAGAACCAAAACCCATTAGGTCCAACCTCAAGCGAAGATTGGATGACTCGGAAGGCGATGGTATTGATCTGGTGCCCGACATCTCAACACCTCCGATGGCCGCCCAAAAGCGGGTCAAGCGCTCCATTAACTTTGACCAGGTGAAAGTGTACTATTTCCCACGACAGCAGGGATTCGGTTGCGTGCCCACCGCTGGCGGATGCACCCTGGGCATGGGGGCCAGGCATATAGCTTTCAAAACCATGACGCTGGCCGAGCATGCGGCGGAATTGCGGCGGGCACATCGCAGCCAGAATCAGGAACTGCAGCCAAGGGGATCCAGCAGCGATGACAGCGAGGAATCCGAGGAGGATTATCTGAGCGAGGGCAGTGGCTCCGATGCGGATGACGGCTCTAATGGCTTCCTGCAGCCGGTGACACCGAAACAAAGGCGGGCGCTTCTGAAAGCGGCGGGAGTACGGAAGATAGATGCCAGCGAGAAGAGCGAGTGCCGTGATATCAGGAACTCGAGAGAGGTTTGTGGCTGCTCCTGCCGTGAGTTTTGCGACCCCGAAACATGCGCCTGCAGCCAGGCGGGCATTAAGTGTCAGGTGGACAGAGCAATGTTCCCCTGCGGCTGCACTCGGGAGGCCTGCGGCAACACTGTCGGACGGGTGGAGTTTAATCCCACCAGGGTGCGAACTCACTACATTCACACAGTGATGCGATTGGATCTGGAGCAGCGACAAGGTTCGGTTCAAGGCGTCCAAGGGGGGCATCTCCAACAGCAGCAGCAGCAACAATCCCAGCAAACCATTGGTTACTCGCCGGTGGGAACGGGAGCCTCACCCTCATCGTACTTCCTGCAAACGCAATCCAACTACAGTTCCGGTTACGCCTCGCCAGCCTACACGCCCGAGAGCAGTGTGAGCTACTACCAACAACAGGTCCAGCAGCAGGTTACAGCTCCTGGCCAGCAGGCAACACAAAGCCAGAGCTTCGCGGGATATCCGCAACTGGACAGCCTAGATTCGGGACTCTTTGCCAGTGGTAGCAATGCCACGCCCTCGTACGGAGAACTATATCAATCGCTTAGCTACGGCAGCGCCCAGGTGAGTGAAAAAGGTTGTAATTTGTATAATAAAACTTAATGCAACAGGGTTAGTTGTTCTTAAATGCCTTTAAACGTATATTGAAAATTAACACTTATTGAGGTCTCCGGAGTTAGTTAAATTTTTAAATCCATATACAAATGATGCAATAAAAATGTTTAAGTCTAAAAGTTCTTAGGACTAAAGGTTTGTTGCAATTCTAATACTAATACTTATCCATTGTACAGCTCACTTCCTATCCGACCGCCTATCAACCGCATTCGCCATCACCGGTCGTCGCCTCTTCAACCTCCGGAGCATCCAACTCCTGCGCCTACAGCTCATGTGCAGTGCCCTCGGCTCCCCCGTATGGCAATGCGACGACGACAGCCTCCAGCAATGCTCCATACCAGACCACCGTCGCCTCCATGACCGCAGCCTCTTCCACCTTGTCGTCGCGTATCGTCGGAAACGCAGCAGCCTCCACATCGTCGCCAGCCTCCACTGGCTCCTCATCCTCGTGCACGTCCCCGGCCAATGCCAATGAATTTATTAGCTTGAGCACACCGATCGCCAGTTCCTCGCGCCTCTCCCAGATCAACGATCTGCTGCAGCACAACCGCAACACCACCGCCGCCTTGGTGGCCGTTTCCGAGGGTTATAGTGGCGGCGCAAGAGCCACCTCCTGTACATCCACAATTGATTCTATAGACACACCGCCAATTATGGAGGAGACCCAGCGTGGATGTATGAATTTCGAGGCGTTGCCCCCGCCGCTGATTAATCCTGCGCCCATCGTCGCCGTCGTGGAGAGCAAACTGCCACCGATGACCACGTTGGCCTTGCCACAGCCTCCCGCTACTGTTCCAGCTCCTCCCACTGCACCACAGCCCCGCCAGCCGCTGGACCAGCAACATCAGTCTCCAAATGAGTCTACTTAGAGTGGGATCAAGGGGGTTTGGGTCGATTGAAGGTATATTTCTTCATTTCTCAGTAGCTTTGTCTTGAAGACTAAGTGAAATATCGAGTTGCTTCTAGAACTCCATTTTAATTTGTATGCATTCATTAGTTTTTTCAATTTTAATTTTCCAACAAAGATTTCAGTATTTCTGGTACTTAAACCCAAAATTCCATTATCTTTTGTTCAAAATTAACTAATACAAATTCAGTTCTATCTGACATAAAAAGTTGTCGTTAGGCAAAGTTACTTGGAATTGCGAGGAAAAAAGCGACCCCACCCTTACATTGAATTAAAAGGAACAATGAGAGAGCTGGGAATAGATTTTATAGCAATTTTACACAGCGAAAAGACTTCATTAAGTTTAAGTCGGCATCGGTGGGGCGGGACAGGCGAAGAAAGCGGAGGAATTACACACGAAGAGGGAAAATAAGGGGCAGGAATAACAAAAATCGCAGCATGAGCATCCCTCCTCGATTATCAAAGACCTCTTCAATAGAGCGGCTCGAAACCGCCTTGTATAAATCATTTTTATTGTTAAATTCTAATTAGTCCTCTAAGAGTGTAATGTAATTTAGTTACTCTGTTGCTTAAAGTATGTTTTCTTCACCTCTACTAATTCCCTTTTTTTTAGTAATCTATAAAGCGAACAAATTGGTTACGTGTTAAAAAAGAAGTAATCAAAAATATAATTAAATTGTTTAAATGCGTGGCTCCAATGAATTTAATGAGCTGAAAGCCTCCAAGTTGTATCCAAACAAAAACAAAAAGAAACAAATCTGTGTGTCAAATCTGATTTATTCCCGCTTAACCTTTATGTTTTTTTTATTGTTTGCATTTAGTAAACAGGCCAATCTTCACATTTAACTACTAGTTAATAATTTCATCTGTTGTCCGCAGTCCTTTGTAGCATTTTTCTAAGTTCCGCTGCGAATTAATAAGTATTCATTTAGTTTCTAAGTTCCTAATTTCGGACCCTCAGCCTCTTAGCCTTAATGAACCAACAACAACAAAGTGGCAGCAACCAGAAAAAAATCAGAACATGCATGCTTTAGACATGGGTTAGAAATATGTATATTCAACTTGAAAACAACAAAACAAAACAGAAAAAATGAAAACGACAAAAGAAAATAATGGCAATTATTTAAATAAATATTGAATACAAAAAAAATAATTTATTCTTTTACAGGTTTTTAGGGGGTTTTGTGTGAAAATAATGTATTTTTGAAATCCTAATTCATTAAGATTTTTAAGACCGGAGCACAACAAGAACATCCATACTTACGAGTCAGGCGGACATTATGTTAAGAGAGTAATCCTTATTCTTAATCCTTATCCCTATATTTATTTTAATTCTCAAAAGAAGGCCGAACGCTTTGCCTTTGTATTCTCTCATATTGCTGCAATTTCCAGGCGTTATACTTAAGCTCTAATCGATTTTATAAGATGTGCATTTCATTATTTAAAATTTTTTCGGACTTTTTCAATCAATTTCTATGAATTTGCAGTGGGTAGGTAACATTACTTTTGAAATCATTTAATTTAATCTAGACATTTATAAATTGTTCAGTTATCGTAGGTGACTCCAATTTGCCGCCGCATCTCGTCGGTTATGGCAATCAACTCAAGACTTTCGGCATGCGTGAATTTCGGACTCTCCAGCAGACGCTTCTCAATGCAGCGACGCACTTCCTCCGCCTCGTACCGCAGGCCACAGGTATTCGTGTAATGGAAATCAAATTTGGCCCGGGGCAAAGGCCAAGACTCTGGCGGGCCATTGGAGCGGGTCATCTGGGTGCAGCACCAGTAGTTAGACAGCTGGAAGATTTACAAAGTGTGGCTTAGTCAGCGACACAGCCGATAATCTCCCTGATCCCGAAAGTCGGAGATAAGCGCTCACCTTAATCTCGCCTTTGGTGCCCGTAATGACGGCATCGTTCTCCAGATTCTCCAATGCAGTCACCAAAGCCGTAAGTCTGCGTCCGTCTCCATAATCGAGCATGAACTCACCCTGAACATCCACTCGCTCTTTATTTAGGTGCATGCCACTGGGCAGAATTTTGACTGGTGAAACACCGAAGATAAACTGACCCAACTGCAAAGCATAAATGCCTATATCCAGGAGAACGGAACCGCCAAGAGAGCGATTGCAGACCCGTTCCATGTGACTGAGGCGAAAGCCGTGCTGGACCTTCACCTGTGTGACCTCTCCGATGATGTCACTGTTCAGGTGCTCCCGCAATCGATCGTAGCTGGGGAAAAATCGTGACCACATGCCTAAAGAAGAACAACAAATTACCGTTGTAAGCCGCAGAGAGGAAAACCTACCTTCCATGAGAAATACTCCGCGCTGCTCTGCCAGCGCATAAAGTTCTTTGGCCTGGTCCAGGCTCAAGCACATGGGAGTTTCACATAAAACATGTTTCCCCCGGGATAGCATCAGATGGACAACGGCATGGTGAAAGGGATTCAGGGTGCCCACATATACCACCTCCGCCTCTCGATCCAGGGCCAAGGCATCGAATCCATCGTAGTGGCGCGGGATCTGGTTTCTCTGAGCAAACTCTTGGGCCCGCTGTCCATCCACATCTGCCACAGCTACCACAACATGCCGGGATTTCTCTACAGTTCCCAGGGCGGTGACAAAGTCCTGCGTTATCCTGCCCGCAGCCGCAATGCCCCAGTTGAGGCTCGTCTGGCTTTGCATTATAATTCCTGACATATAGTCTCGGTTCTGCTTTCGAATAGAGTCTCTCTCGGGCTCGTGTCCGGGCAGCTACTAACGCCA
Source organism: Drosophila seguyi (assembly GCA_008042675.1). Lineage (NCBI taxonomy): Eukaryota > Metazoa > Arthropoda > Insecta > Diptera > Drosophilidae > Drosophila > Drosophila seguyi. Next base: position 412,112 of record VNJU01004231.1, read on the forward strand.
TGATAATGATACTGAGTGCCCGTCCCGAGGGGTCTCCTATCAGTCCCTGGCATCTGCATTCATTGCACTTTTCGTATTCCATTGCATTTCGGTTGATAAGGAATACCGAGCACAGATTCACGAATGCACAATAGCGATTCAACAGAGCTAAAAGTTATATTTAATAGATGCAGGTTTGATGGAGATGTAAATGGTCTTTAGATTCCGAATGTAACAAGAGAAGTTAAACTTAATAAAACCAAAAGAATGTCCTTTTTAAATATGTATGTACAAGGAAATGTTTTGTATTATAAGCTTAGGAAATACCTAAATATTTTTCATGTTTCGACAAAAACCTTAAGATATTTTATATTTAATGTTACTTAAATGTGTTTTTCTTCATATAAACTCATATAATTTCATAACAAATCCAAAAAGCACTCTACATATCTTAACATTCTAGAGACTTTCAAATTTGAAAGTGTTCTACGCAATCGAACAATGGGAAATGCCGTAACAGGGTCTTATCGTTTTCTACTGAGACGAGCCCCTTTTTCCTGACAATCAAAAGATAATATTAAGTGTACAAAACTTTAAAGGTACAGTTTCGTAAAAGGGTTTCAAAAGCTTTAGAAATCTTAGAAGAATTCTTAAATAACAAGGCTGTAACGCTTTAAAAAAAAATAGTAAGAAATTAAGTAAAACCCAAATATTATAGATCATCACAAAAACTATGACTAGACAGCTGGAAATACCTTTCGTATTCTCTAGCTAGACTAAGTAGGTGGTAATCTTGACGGGAGATAAGGGAGCAGAAACCCCACTAGACCCTGGAGATAAGAGGCCTATGCTGGCTCTCTTCTACCAGCCCCTAAATTAAAAAGACGCCTATCATGCACTCAAAACGTGATCAATTGAGTGTATAGTGGGAAGAAATGTGCTATATCATCTACTTTAGTTACGCCCGGGTAGAATTCGACCTAGTGGGAATGTCATTGCTGGCGTTCTACAATCAATATTTCGTCTTATCGGATTGTTTGCCAATCCTTGATTAAAAGGGGGGCAAAGCTATCGTTTTAATATGGAAGAAGGAAGAGTGAGACAAGAATTTAATAATTATCCTTACGCTCCCTTAAAATATATAGAAAATAAATTCATTTCGAAGTATTTTTTTTTTATTTTATGTTACTTTTTTTTAATTGTACTTATTTAAATTCTATATTTATTCCTCGTCGAACTTGTTCAGCACACCGATCTGCTTGCGGATGGTATCCTCGATCTCGGCGAACAGCAAGCTGTCAGCATAGCTTACATTCTTGTTCTCCACTTCGCCGGCTAGGATGGACTGACGCACAGCCTCAGCCTCGTACCTCATGGCCTCCGAGTTGGCATAGTTGGTCTGGTACTTGCCCTTGGGCGGCAGCCACTCCTTCTCCTGGCCATCAATGTCGATCAGCTTGTTTGGCGACCAGAAGTCAATCAGCTAATGGGATAATACAGAAAATATATATATATATTAAATTCTGCTAAAGCATGATTGATTAGATTGGACTTACGGTAACCTGTCCTTTGGTGCCCTTGATCACGGCAGTGTTGGACAGCTTTTCCTTGGAGGAGAAGCGCATGCGAGCGGTGCGTCCGCCACTGTAGGTCAAAGTGGCACTCACATCATCATCGATGCCTTCGGCATTCAGTGATCCCTTGGACTCGATCTTTTGGGGCTTCTCCTGGAAGGCCCACTGCGAGGCCTGGATGGTGTAAATACCCAGATCGTAAACCACACCGCCTCCGAGCTCACGTTTTCTTAAGAAAGAATAAAATGTATTAAGAGTACGTCCTCCGAAAGTTCTATCTTTTACTCACTGCAAACGATCCACATGTTCCAGGGGGAAGCCAAAGTTCACCTCCACGTCCTTGATCTGTCCCAGCTGTCCGCTAGAGATGAGCTCCTTGACACGCTGGTATGAGGGGAAGAAGCGAGACCACACCGCCTCCATGAAGAATCTCTTGTTGGCTTTTGCTGCCGCCAGGATACCCTCCACCTGCTTCTTGTTCATGGCCAGAGGCTTCTCGCAGAGCACATGCTTGCCATTGTTTAGCATCAGCACGGCGACCTCGTAATGCTGGGGGTTCAGGGTGCCAATATAGACAACATCTGGCATATAGAATAAAGATTAATTAGTTGTGTGCAATTTGAAAATTGAACTTCTTAAGTCCAATTATTAAAGTTGGTTAAATGCACAGATAAATGGTTTTTGATTCGGAATTCAATTCTCCAATGTTTACTCACCCACATCACCGCTCTTGGCCAGCTCCTCGTAACTTCCGAGAGCCTTGGGAATCGAGTGCTTGGTGGCAAACTCCTGGGCACGATCCAGGGATCGGGCGGCAATGGCCTGGACCTTGTGGTCGGTGCCGGGCAGGGTGCTCAGGGCAATGACAAAGTCCTCGCTGATCTTGCCAGCTGAAGCAATTCCCCAACGGATCAGTTTCGACATGTTGCTGGTTTCTGGGACGGGCTGCGAATGAGTGAGGAGCCAAGTGGATTGTTAGTTAAATATGGGTGGGAACCGGCGCGGAGGAGCCCCCTTATCAGCAAAGAGAATGCGAGAAGCTCTCTCGATTCGAGTGTTTATCTTCCTTCAGCAATTGTTTGAAAGCAATTCGACCACAAGTAATAATGTTGTTATTTCACAATGTTATTGAGTTTGACCTTGTTTAAGTATTACTTGAATTATTCTGGATGCCACCTGTACGGCAATACAGAGTTATCAATCGATCGAACGAGCCCTCTCCTCTCTCTCTCTTGGCCAATAATTTCCTCAATAAATCTTAAATTCTTGTCACGTTCGCACTACTGAACAGAGATAAAAGATAATAACAAACGAATAAAACTTATAATAGGTAATGAATTTTCGCTATAGTCATCATTTATTCATTCATTTATATCAGATATAACCATATTTGATGTTTCTTGAGGTTTAAGGGCTCACACATAATGGTACTTCATAGCAGGTTTGCGATGGTCACTAAATACATCATGAAAAACTTTTTGATCAACATTTTCTTTAAGTGCAGTAATATTCTATAACATTTCCTCCAGGTAACAATTTTTTTACTTGTTTGCCTTTGAATTTCAGCTGGCAACAAGTGTTTTTTTCCAGTAAATTTTTTAAGCTTGTGTGAATTTTTAATTAATTTCCTTTTTTGCATTTGTAGTTCAAATTGCTCTGACAATAACCTCGAGAAATAATTAGCCGGCTAGTTTCTGTTTTGCAATTTATATTAACACGCCCTGAACTTCAAAAGTTTTTAAATTTTATAATTAACTCCCACACTTTATATAAAAAGTATATTTCCAATTAAAAGCCTTACGCTGAACTTGGCAGAACTAAACGTTTGGATAAAACTTTCCACTGTGTTGTTTTTACGTGCGACAGTTCTATTTATAGCTTTATAAATAAACTATTCTTCGTGCACCCAACAATTAAAAACGATTTGATTTCCTCGATTTGCCTAAGCTCAGGGCTTTTGACGCTTTTGCTGTGTGCGCAAAATAAAAATGACATCCTCAACGTTTCTGTGTGAATGCTTTTTAGAAGAAGTTGTAGTTTCGCTGAGCTTATTTCAAAAATATTTTCCGCGTTTATGATAACAGATAAAATTAAATTAAGTTGATGAAAACCTAAGGAAATTCCATAGTATATGATAATAATAATAATAGTAATAGAAGGGTTGTCCCCTCGTCCTAGTAGCTGAGCTATAGCTCCTCGAGCAGTTCAATCGAACGCAAGAATGCGGTGATGTCACCTCATTTCCTGCGTCGTGAGTGTGAGGTCCCCCAAGTGGGCCAACATCAAGCGACTGATAGCTGGGCACTCCTCGAGTAGGTGTACCGGAGTCTCGTCTACTTTCAGACAAAGTCTGCATAGACTGTCCTCCCCTATCTTGAGATTATGTAGATGCTTGGATCTCCCGTTGGGGATCCTTTCGTAACTGTTGTCTAAATTGGTTATATTCTGCCAGCTTTTTGGTGTTTAACTCCCAATTGGCGCTATTCCTTTTAGCTATATTAAACAGCTTTCTGACCTCTGCACGAAGCAGCCCTAGTTTCTTATAATTAATAGTTTTGATGGCACAGCTTTTATGATATGCATCCATGAGCGTCTCTCTTACTTGAGAGTCGCTTCAAGATTTCCCGGAGAGGGTACTCTCCTACTCTGGTCTAGTCTGCTCAGATTTAATCCCAGACAGAACTGATAGGATGACCAGTCAACCCGTCGTGGATTTCTGACAACCCGGCTAAAATTAAGGTTGCTCTGAATATCGCAAAGGATAATCCTGTGGTCCGACAATGACGGTACTGAGGAGACCTTCCGTTTGCGAATCAACGGTGGCCCCTCTTATAGCCGAAAGTAATGTCAAGTACTTCGGCTCTGTTTTGGTAATGAAAGTGGATTCATCCCCCACATTAAAAACTGTAAGATCCCTAGATACAAGATAATCTAGTAAACACTCACCTCTGCTGTTGTTGTCCGTGCTCCCCCATGTAACACTGTGCGCGTTGGCATATCAACCTAGGTAGTAGGGATAGCTTTTTGCTGTTGCAGTGTTTCACCAGATCCTGAACCTCTGGTGGGGGGGCATCCGCGACGTCTCCTGGGAAGTATGCTGACGCCACCACAATACTCCCGAGCTCGCTAGTGATCATCACCGCTACTAAATCTCTGTTAAGAAAGTTGGAAAGACATAGAAAGTTAATGCCCTTCCGCACTAAGATGCAAGCTCTCGGTGATGCCTCTCTTACGTCTGCAATTTTTTGCATACTCACTTGATAAGGGGCGCAGATCCAGGGCTCCTGGATGAGCACTAGACCCAGGTCAGACCTGGAGACCAACCTGCCGATGACAGCCGAGGCTGCCCTCGCGTGATGCAGGTTGATCTGTGCCACCATCCTTAAAACTCTTCTTCACTCTCCGAGAGCGTCAGATAGGCATCTGACTGCATCCCGGTGAATGGCTGCTCATCATTAGATAGCTCCCCATTGCTGGTTGGCTCCTCCTTGCTGCCCATGTACAGGCTCGTCAGGTCCATACCCTGTAGCGATCCCGAGACCAACTCGGCCTCCACTGTTTCAGAGTACTCAGCCTCCGCTGCCTCGTCCTTGGCTGCAGCCATTGAGGAGCCAGGCACATCGTCGGCGTTTGCCTCCGTGGGCAACTCCGCCTCCACAGGTTTCTTCTTCTTGTGCAGGCGGCATTTAAGCTGGCCGAACCTGTAGCTCACCAGCATATCACGCTTTTTGAGAAGCGTGAGTGCCTCGTCATCCAGGCCAAGCATCAGCACCTTGCCGCCCTTAGACTCCAGGTGCCGGATGACCCGCCAGGTCTCTGTGAAAAGGCCCTTGTTCTGTTCATTGAGCAGCCCAAGGGACTTCTCCGTCGTCTCACCAGCCGTGCGGGGCAGGTAGACTGTGACGATGTTAGTCTCCAGCAAGTTCTCCTGCAGGCAGGTGCGGAGCTGCACACCCACCTTGGTGCTGATGCTGGGAACCGTCAGCTTCAACCACTTCATGGCATCGTCGTCCATGCAGTCCACTAGGACCATACCGTCACGGAACTGGATGCCGTTGAAGTTAAGAGCTGATGTCCAGCCCTTCCTCATCTCCTCGACGAGGGCCTGCTCCACCGCCGTCAGCTCCTCCTTAGTCAGGAGCCTCTTCGGGTAGTCCCGCGCCAGAATGGCTAGGTTCGTGCCCTTGGCAACACTGGCGTACGAGGCCACCTTCGGACGCTTCGCGACTTGCGAGGTTCTCGAGCCCTCCAGCGCTGCGGTGTTCTTCCCTTTAGTCTTCTTGGACTTGGGCAAGTCAGGCGGTGACGTGTGGTGCAGCTGCCTTTTCCTTTCCGCAGCGGCCTCGTCGCTAACCCTCTCTACCGGAGACACGCTCGTCTCCGCAACGGGCTGCCCGCCGGCTCTCTCCACCGGAGCCACTTTAGGCGCACGGTGCTCCAGCGCCCTCCTGCGAGCCTCCTCCGGCTCCAAGCCACGCTCGAGGTACCGGAGGTACCACTTTCGGCCGGCGCCACTAAGGCCTTGTTTCAGTGGGTCTCCGGCTCCCCCGGGCTGTCCTGCCGCTGGGGCAGGCTGCTTCCCGGGTTTCTGCCTCCACCTTGCGGAAGGGGGTGTTGCGGCGTCTCTCCAGCTGGCGTCACTCGCCTGCAGAGCAGCCGCCGGGGCAGTGCCAGGCACTGGAACCCCCCACCTGCTAACCATCTGTTTGGTGGCTTCACTGCCGGCCACTAGAGACCTGAAAGTCTTTGCACCTTTCGAGGCGCTCAGCGGCGGAGTCAAGCCATTCAGCTTCGCACTCCTCATGTGAGGGGCCAAGGCCCTGCGCGGCCGCAGCTTACCACCATCGTCCACAAATTCTGTTGCGGTTAAGTCCCGCGTGTTAAAGTTGTTATATTTCTGCTTGTCCATAAATTAGTTCTTTTAAATTGCAATTATTGTTCACTTTTTTTAAACATTAAGAGCTGTAGAGGTGCAAAAACATCGATGAAAAAAAACATCGATCGATGTTTTTCGAATTTTCTAAAACATCGATGTTTTTTTACCATCGATGATTCTGTGCCACGATTAACAACTAATTTCCAATCGGTATGTAGAAAAGGTACTTTTGCGGTCGAGTTCCCAATCGGTAAGTAGAACATGTACCTTTTGGGGTCGAGTTCCCAATCGGTAAGTAGAACATGTACCTTTTGGGGTCGAGTGCCGAATCGGAAAGTAAAATATGACCCAATCGGTAATTGAGCGGCTCTCCCAACTTGAATTGCTCTCTCTCTTCCTGTATTAGAGGTGCAAAAACGTCGATGTTTTTTTTTTTTTTACAATAGAGAGCGAGAGCGGGCCGAGCCCCGAATCGATTTGAACATCACTAGAGATGATAGATGAGCAGATATTTTTTGTTTTTAAATAATAATATTATATAAGTTTCAAAATTTGTTATCAGGTGTCTTCAATCAGTTTAAAGAAGACGCAAGCAAATTTTCTGTGTGGCTGCCACTAGCTGCGAGTCAGGCAGAGCGTTCAGCAAAGATGGGCAAATAATTTCTGACCGCAGGACTCGCCTCAGCCCCGACATTGTTGATAAACTTCTGTTTATTAAAAAAAAACGTTAATTTTTTAATAATATAAAAGAGCTTGATCTTAATTATTAGTTTTTTAATATCAAGAAGTTCCATTTTTAAGTTAATTTATTTTTTTTTTTGAGTTAACGAAGTTTCCTTTTTGAGTTCATTTATTTATTATATGTCTTATCGACTTATCGATGGTTCTTGACAAATCTTTGCATGGATCGGAAACAGGGCGCGGAAACTCTTTGCGGCTTATTCAAGTTTTGCACCCATTTCACATAGAGTACAGTACATACAGCGGCGGCCAAAATATTCGAATATCTTTAATTTTTTTAAATAATTTTTAATTAAATTATTAATTTTTGTTTTCAAGGTCTGTCAATTAATTATTGTATTTATTAATATGTAGTAACATGCATAATAGTGTATAAGGGAGTTCAATGGGAGCAGGGAAATAACAAATAATGATTGATATTATCCTGATCAAGAAGGTCTCTCGGAGCAAAAACAGGTATAATTTTCAGCACACTTGGCCGGATTGATCCCAATTTCAAAGTTTTTCATGTAAACCTATAATCTGTCAAAATCCCAATGCGTTTTCAGTCATAATTCTTTTTAGAAAAAGGTTTTGTAAAAAATATACACATAAAGTAAAAAATTGTTTGTAAGAAAAATGTGTTGGTAAGTTAAATGTCCTTAAACTACTAGACTACTAGCAAATCATCGTTTTTTCTCGCCATCTGTAGCTTGGGGTTGAAATTTCTGTGCGGTGTAATCGTTACCCTCGTCGTAGTTCTGATCATATTTGCATTAATCATATACTTCTGTTTCTTCTTCAACAAATCTGAGTCTTCAACAGTGGCTGGTACCACTATGAGGGCTCTTGTACCGGACACCCCAGCAAGCGCCAGGTTATTACTTAAGAAACTAAACGCAATCTAAAATTTTTATAAATTCTGAACCGATTATAAAACGATTGACTAAAATTATAATATGAAATATTGAAGTAATGTGATGGTATCTGTAAAAATATAAAAAAAAAATTATAATAAATTTTAAATTCGAAGAAATTAGTTTATTATTCAGTTTGGCCATTGTATATGTATATATTATTTTAATTTTAATATGTACCTTTACAAATCGGGTAACTCTGTCTTTAGGGTTTTAGTTTGGCATTTATCATAACCATTTCGTATCGTTCCGATTGATCGCTCGCCCACACAGATACAGACTTGGTTACCGGTCTTCAGATACGAGTATTTTCTTTCGCAGTTCTCCAGAACTACTCAAGTGTATCCAAACATAATATTGGGGCAGCATAATTGGCATATGGTTTTAGGAATACTGAGTTTAATTTCAGTTTCCAGTTGGCGTTCGGTTCGCTCGAAGAATCAATCTACTCGTGTAACATTTTGTGCTAATTTTCTAATTTAAAACTGCATATTTATGCGCACACACAAATCAATTCATTCGGTCTCGTGAGTTTCTTGCATAAATTAATAAGCCCAAATGTAATTTCGTTCTTCGCGTGTATATAAATTATCATAAAAACAGCGGCGAAATGGAAAAAAGTGGGGCGGTGGCGGTGGCAGAGTCACAGCTGTCATGGCGGCCACAGCGGAAACGGAAACAAAACAGCATCCCAATGGGGTCAGCGACGACGACCGGTTTCGGTCAGTAGTGTGTCACATGAAATATCCATCATAATCGCCAGTCCCCATCGACGGAGCCATGGTGAGATTATTTGCCATTTTGTTCGCTGGCTCGCCTAATTGATTTTATTTTTGTTTCGTGCTTCTCTGTGTGTATTTGTGTGCTTAATGCTCATGTCAAAAGTAGAAATAGTAATCGTGCGGGTGTAGTTGGGCGACTAATTAGCGTTCACAAATAATTGAATAATGATCCGCTGTGCCGCTCTTAAGCGTTTCCTCTAAACAGGAACTGGGCTGCAGTTGCAGCTTTTTCGTTTGATTTATGCGACCAGCAAAAATGGCAATAATAAATAATATTTTTGAAAATCAGGACAGGGACATTCGGAAGTGGCATGGAGATTTGCGTAAATCAATTTTGGATTTGATTTAATTATGGAAATATATGTTTGGAAAAACCAAGGATTTGGTCAGTGGGAATTTTCATTTGGTTTATTTATAGATGTTATGTTTTATTCCAATATATATAATTTACTGAATTTACTATTTAAAGGAAATATATAAAGTTAATGCAAATGTAATATTAACTTTAAAACCAACAAATTTATTTTTGATTTGAAACCCTGAATATATTTTATTGCACACTTTTGATCTCTGTTGAATTGATTTCCTCCATGATTTCTGTATAAATAAAATAAATAACGCAAAATTATTCATAGAACTATATCTCTTAAATAAAAAAATATATGTAATATATCCACTGTTACCCCACATATGGCTCCATTTTCATTTAATATTTATGGCGTATCATTTCTCAATTTTGCTCCGTTTAACTCTAAAAAAAGAGGCTACCAAATATTAACACATTCATCTCCCCTGTAGTACACCTACGGGTGTATATCAAAGAAATACCAGTGAAATTGCAAAATTAATGATTTTCGTGTAAATATAAGGCATGCATATTTCATGACAACGTACCAAAGCTTCAAAAATAACCAGAGCGAAAGCTGGGTTGGATTGGGAGCGAGCATTTAAGTTAATGGGTCGCGTCTTTATTTCACGCTGTCTGCCCGTCATTGTATTTATGCATTATTTATATTTGTTTTTATACACTTTGTTATTATTCCTTTTATCATTAATATGAGCGTATTAAAGAACATTAAATTATATGTATTTGGGGCAGGCGAACAAAGAATAATTTCGATTGGCGCCTGTGAATATGCAATGGGATGTGGTTCATACAAAATTGTGGGTATTTAAAGAGAGCTAATGCTTTTGATAAAAAATGTATTTATTTATACTCATGTAAGTATGTATAACAACGTGGGTTTCTTTTTTGTTGGAAACACTAAAGGCTTAAGTACATTTTTTTTGAATATCAAGAACGAGCAGTGTCATTTTTTAATTTTCATTAAGTGGAAAAAACATTAAGGGTGATTTAGCAATAATCAAGTATATTAAACATTATCAGAAAAATTAAATATATTTTTTTGAATTTCTTAAAAGGTTATGCTACAAAATATTAACTCGTAAACAACAAACTTACACCAAAATAGTTATAGCTTTAAAAAAGTATTTTAAAACCGCACCTAAAAAATTTAATTTTTTGTCAGGGCATCTAAATTTTGGAAGAGTTTTTTAATTAAAATACAATCACTTGATGCCGATAGTTGATGGCTGTTTTCCTCTTGTTGTCATGCGTGCTTATTGCACTGTTTGCTTATAATTCGCAATGTTTCGCATTTTTTATTTATTTCCTCTCGTTTTCGCCATTCGTTATGCTGTCAATTGTCATATCGATATGCGCCTATGATGCAGTAAATGTGAAACAAAAGCAAAGAGAGTCCATTCGCTGGGCAATAACATTTATTTATTTACAATTTATTCTTTATGTCATCGCAGTTGTGTGCGCTTCCGGTTTTTGTGTTTCCCTCTTTTTGCCTTTGCTCCACTCGGGTCAATTCGATTGTTTAAAGTGCAATTTTATGAAGCGTTAACGGGGAATTACTTTTTGTTACACGTAATCCAACCCGTAACGCCCACTAAGCCGTCTCCCCGCCACGAAATATATAGTTGTTGTTGATTTGTAGATTTGACAATTTATTGGAGCAGAAAAAATACTATTTCACGGGAAATTTGTTAAGCTCACAGCTGGTCAGTGGTGGAGTTAATTGGAAAACGTATGCATACCAGAAAGAAAATTTAGTTTCTTTTACCGAACAATGTGTGTTTGCCACACCCACAATGGATTCTTCAGCAGATCTGATAATTTGCACATTTTATAGTTAGTTGGATACGAACATTTGGGGACATTCGGTTTAATTGCTTTTTTCCCCTTCATTTTGCATAATTAGAATTTGATAAAATGTTTCAATGGCTTTTCCCCCAAATGCAACATATTCCGCCCCCATCCCTGCCACGCCCATTGCATGCTGCCATGTTGCATGAACATGTGAGGGGGAGTGAGCGTGTGTGTGTGCGGTGACTTGCTGTGCAAATTCGATTTTAATAATTGGAATTTATCTCTGATCAAATTTCGTGGTTGCTGAAAATGTGTTCCATGCATGGAGAGAAATTAGGGAGGTGAAATTTACGATTCAGTATCAAGATTTATTTTTTAGGTAAGGTTTGGTGGGGAAATTATACATTAGAGAAAATTTCTATACAAGTTAAATTTATAATTATTTATTTACTTTAAGGAGGCAATCATCGTGGCGTTGTATATCCAAAAGAAAAATCAGATCTGTTACATCGATGAAATAATCACGACAAAAACTTTATCGAAAATATCATTAGGTTTTATATAATGATCCTTAAAAACTAAAAAATTTATAATAACAATGTAAAATACGATACTATTTAATTTATTTGTCCCTTTACGGAGTATATTTAAGCGATATCATATAAGAATATTAATTAATCTACATATATTGAAACGTTGAAATATCATTTATAAGGTAGCCTAGAATTTGACTGAAATTCTCAACAGGTTCTAGTAGTTGTAAACTAAAGGTAACATCAGGCGTGTTGGGACTTGACAAAGCCAGATACAGCTTTAAGTTCAAGCCATAATTTCAACATTTAATATCAACATTAAATTACCAATATTTTTCCTTTAATACGTTCTATTTCCGTGTAATTTTCCTTCAGAAAATCCTCACCCTGTAAATTAAATTGGTTTTTAATAGGCCAACGATGCGTTTTTGCCCCAAAACATCGATTGGCGTCGATTGATTTGGCAGTTAACAAACGTTTCTGGACTCACACACCCAGACCCGTTCCGCCCTTAAAAAAAAAAAACATCAAAAGCTCGCCAGGGAAATAATTCCCAGAATTTGCACATATTTGTATCTAGCTATGTCAGCGCCTTGAAGAAAATTGCCTGGCAAGTGGAGCTTAGCTGTCGAAGGAGCTGATCGCATTTTAAGCTGACACCCATACATTCACACACCCACACCCACAAGTCATCTGCATTTCCCCGGCTCTGACTTTTCCGCATCGAATTGCCTGGGAAATTGTATTGACACTCGTCGTCCTGGCTGCTCGACTCTGCTCAGATCTGCTCCTTTGGGTTTCCTTTGCTCGTCCTATTTGCTGATGCGACAAATTGACAGACGAAATGGAATGGGTTGGCAGGCGAATTTGTTAATAATCTGGCGTTTCTTATATGGATTGCAGGCAGCAGAGCTAAGCGTGTCTCTGTCGGAGTTATTGGCGATGAATGCAATTAGTCCCAGACGTCAGAGAAACCTATTTAAAATGGAATTAAAATTTATGGAATACCAGAATTAAATCAAAAGACAACGATAATTGGTACTTATACTTATTTCTGTATGGCTTTTATTCCTATGATTCATGTATTTATTTTACTCGCCCACCAATCTGGCAGTGCACTGAAATTACCTTTAGTTAAATATGTATAAAATATGCTATCTTGGTTATTTTTAACAATCGTTTTTACCTGCCAGCATATACCTTTAAACTTTTCTATTAACAAATATGTGTGGCAACGCGGTGGGGCTCTTATAAATTATGATTCAATTAATAAATTCTCGTTGCAAACTAATTTGAGGCCCCAAAAGGAGTCCCTTATCCCCTTCTGCCTGCCTCGATTCTTTAAAACAAAATATGAAAAAGATGTTTATGTGCTGAAAATCCGCCGAAATCCGTGACAGCAACAATAAAGCTCGGTGGCGGCGTCGGCGTTAAAAAATTTTCGCCTGGCGCGTTGCAATTGTGGAAAGCCGGGAGAAAATCTGGGGTAAAAGGCCTGCTCCATCCAGGGGGGACCGAGCATTCATTTTTTATGTTTATTGTCGCTTATCGTGGGGCGCCGGGCGGAGCGGGAGGCGTGTCATTAGAGTCTCGGCGCCAAGATGAAAAAGAGTAAACAGGGCTATGAAAAAACGTTAACAACTCTCTTGGGGGGACGAGAGCGTAACATTACACACACAATCTTTCAGCCGGTATCTGGGAGCGTGTGTGAGCAACTTTATTAGCCGTCTCCCTTGGCGTAGAGCAAGTGTGTGTGAGTGAGTGTGTCCTGGCGTGTGTTGCCGCTGTCAAAGTTATGAGAACCATAGGGGACCTCCACCTGGCATTGCCATACTCCTACCCCAGGTTCTCTCTGAAAGGTAAAATTAGTTAGGGGCTTAGATTTCCACACACAGATATTTTATTCGAAATATTAGGTTGCGTAAGGATAACATTCTAGGTTTGCTTTAATAGCTGGACTCCCTGAAATTGTTTAAGCATAAACTTAAAGCAATATAATTTGTTAATTTAAAATTAGAGAATCTTAAACATATATGTATAAAATGTTCTGTATAAAAAACATCTTATAAGAGAATCTCTGCAAAAAAATTAATACTTGTTTACCATTCTCTATGAAAAAAATGTAATATTATTTATTCTCCAACCTACTATGTTATATATTCTCTTAGTCTTCTCTCCTTAAATTCCAATCCTTTCAAATGATTTTAGCCTGCTTTTATTACCAGTATCTGCAGCGCCTGGTGATGCCCCTAAACTTTCCCAAACAGACTTTCAATTACCCAGCAACTTGGCAACTCATTTGTGATGATAACTGCGGCCAAAGGCGACGTGGCGTGGTCATGCATAATTCCCAAGGGCTCCCCCCGCGGCAAGAGATATATTCCATTTTGTAGGCTAGGACTAGGAGGAGGTTTTCTTTAATATTTTTGCAAATGATTCCGTGAAATCTCGGAGCGTGCTAGCACCTCGCTGGGGTCATTTAAATGCAGATTGCAATGAGCAGTCTGTCCACTTGAGAGCCTGGCATTTGCATAATGGCGGCGACACATTGCACCGGAACCGGAAACGGAAACCCGAACCCGAAGTCGAGCCCGAGCTAGCCGCCACCCTCGCAACGCAACAGCAGGGGCGAAGTGGCAAATCGTGGCAGTTGCAGGTGCTCGGTTCGTGTTTATGACTCCTTGAGATTTTCCGGGATGTCGTCGTAGCTGTCGTCGCCGTCGTTGCCAAGCGGAAGCATCCTTGCATCTTTGCTTCCTTGCAACCGATGGTCATCGCTGCAGAAATGGACGTTTCTCATTTGAATGTGCCACTGCCATAAATATGCACTGGACGCACACAAGGCGCACCTTACAATGCCTTCTTAAGGGTTGTAAGGCAGGCTATAAAAATTATTTGTTAATAAATCTTAGGTATATTATTTTATATAAGTGTAACAAGAAGATGAAAGTCGATATATATTTATACCGATAGCCCTGAAAATACAAAGCTATAATAGTTGGGCTAATGTTTTGAACGAAATCGACACGAATTTTTGTTAAATCTTAGCTTGAGCTTGAATTTCATTATTCAATAAAGTCTGCACATTTATTGTTTACATTTTTACAATTTAGTTTTCATCTTTTCTCTTTCTCTTCACACAAATTTTGAAATTTGGAATTTTCCAAAAATATTTCTACCTTGCTATTGTCCATGGCCCTGGTGGCCACTCTTCCTCTGTTGGTGGGATGTTTATGTTGCCACAATGTGAGGCACGCATAGAGCTCTTCGACCCCAACAACCAAACACTACAAACATTCCCACACACGGAAAGGTGCAGCTGTGACTTTGGGTGGGGCGAAAAGGGTAGTTGCAGGCCGATGTCGGTTGACTGGAGGGCCGGGGGGTGTCAACTGTTGTCAGTTAGTGTGGGGTGAAAAAGAGCTCGACTGCAACTGGAACCACCTCATGGGGCACTGGTAAAAATATTCTAGGATTGGTTTTATTATTTCGAATTATTTTAAGATATTTTTTATGAATAACTAAAGTTATAAATCATTTTAATAGTTCATTAACCCAAAATCTATTAAACATAATTTTTTATTATTTATTTTAATTTATTTACTAAATAATATGAATTTTCCCTATTGAATGCTTTTATTGAACCAAATTTATGATACTTGTAAGCATCGAAATTTGATAAGTATATTACAATTTCTTATACTCTTAAGCTAGCAAATAATTTCAAAATCTGATCAACAGCAAACCCCCAATTAAAACTGTGCCTTTTTAATAAATTTTTTTTTTAGTGTTAAAATCGTTTCCGGTTGAGCTTTTGTTGCTGGTGTGGCATAAATATCGTTGCGGTTGCACGTGAAAATTGCATTTGGCCAGCATTTGGCTGCTGCTCGGATAGTTCCACTCGAAGTGGAGTGTTTTTGGGGGTGTGCAGAGCGTGTGTATGGGTGCGCGCGCCCTTAACACGCTGTGCAAATTGTGGACTTAAATGTTTATAACGCACCACCAACCTTCAGCATCACCCACCCATCCAGCACCTCTCTAGCATTTTCGGCGTTTGTTTATTAAGCTTTTCTGGCGTTGCTGGGGCGGGGAAATAGAAAACGCAAAAAAGGTGTTGAATGCCACTTGCTGGGGCTGCTTTTTATTGCCATCGCCCATGGCCCATCTAAGTGCAGCAGCTGTAAAATAAATATATATTTTTATTTTATCCACCCCCCCTGAAGCCCTGGTCGTTTCTTTAGCTTTTATTTGTTGTAGTTGGGGCTGGGATATAAATTAAACGCATTAGAGTAGGAAACCACAGCGATTTTCCTTTACTTTTTTTCCTCCTTCAGCATTAATTCGCTTTTTCCAACCGACAAAGGCACTTAATACTGCCTCTCTTTCTACGTGTCAAGCCCCCTCTCCCTTTCGCTTGGTTTGCAATTGAAGCGTATACAAAATTTAAATAAGAAACAAATCGAAGTAATGGCCAAGTCCCAAGTCCCTTCTCCTCTCTTCTCCGTACTTTGTAGGTAGCAAATACCAAATGCTCAAACGCTGAAAAAGGCATCGAGCAAAAAATAAAGGGAAGCGAAGAAAAAAGAATCCTGCTCGATGCTCTTCACATAATGAAAAAATAAAGGAAACCGAAAATCCATTGAAATAAAATTCATTGAAGCATTTTCCAGTAAAGGGAATTAATGACACGATACTGTTGCTTATCAAACACGTTTTCACCTGTCCGAAACATCATTGAAATGCAATTTCAAAGTTATGGCAAAAAGTGCTGTGTATTTAACGAAAAATTATTAAAGAAATAACACAAAAAATATTTTCAAACATTGCATGGGAATATAATTTAACAAAAATTTGAAAAATAAACTCTTAAACAAAAAGGTCGATGATGAAAACAAAAATATATAGGTACTTTATACTTTAGTATTCATAGCCTTAAATAATTCTTGGGCATTAAAATAATCATCTTATATTTAAATACCTTAATTCAAATATTACATCCGTTTCAACTAGTAGCACAATTAATTTTATTCTTCCTAGTAGGTAGGTACCTCAATTTTATCAGTAAGATAAAAACTATTTAATTTATTGTATTTGTTGTAAACCAATAGCCGATAAAAATCTAATAAAATAAGAAACGCTACAATGTCAAGGAGATAATAAACAGACATTAATTTCGTTTTGGCTCGTTGCGATTCGATACCGATGATAGCCCATGAGAGTCGTTCGCTCGGCTTCCATTTAAGCGGAGAAAGAGCTTAGGACCAAGCTCTTAAATGGAATGACTAACCATCTTAATCACATCACACACACACACCGAGGGATTCGAGCAGCTGCCGGCTGCCGGAGGAAGTAAACGTTTGTGCCGGCATTTCGGCAGCTGTCAGTTGTTTGCCACTAAACGCTTACAGTCAGCCAGCAAATAAAGTGGGAGTACGCGAAAAATTTGGAAATTTTATGTAATCAAATGGCAGCCAAAAGCGGTTCTGTGGCCACGACGGACGGAACTCCTTGCTCCAGCTCTATGAGTTTTCCAGACTTCAGCCAGCCCATTGTTTGCCTTCCGTTTTGTCTTGCACTTTGCATACAAAGTACCATTAACTACTGGCATCAGTTTTTCACACAACAGCAGCGGCAGCACTTGATGGTTGGCGGTTTTTCCACAGATTTTCTCCGCTTTCGCTGGCCAGGCAAGTGCCAAGTGATTTGACCAGGAGAACTCCATTTGGTTTAAATGGGCTTTGGTTTAATGCTAACCTTATTTATTTTTTTTTATTGAAAGTTGATGATAGTTTGGGGTTTTACTGGTCCTGCAAAATAAATACCAATATTGTTTTTTCACATTTAATTGTCCATATGGTCAGGGCTTCTAAAACATTTTAGAATTTGACTTCTTGTTTGAAGGAATGCTGTTCTTAATATTGGAGGGGGAGCTGGGGTGACCCATGCCAGACCCCTCGTAGTAGTTGTAGTATTCTTTATCTTTGTCGTAAATAAGCTATACAAGAGATAACCAGTATAATGATGCAAAGGGTTAGAATGACAATCAATCTGCATAGCTTCAGCCAGCCGCTGCAAAAGACGAGTGAAAAACTAAATTACAAGCTATTAGCTTTGGAACAATTAATTCGCTAACTAACGTGGAACACATTTTTTTGTACAACCAATATTTTCCTTTATGTGTATATTTTTTTACGAAGAATTTTTTAAATAGAATTATGACTGAAAACGCGTTGGGACACTTGGCCATATGCTCGGGGGTAAAATGACATCAATTTCGGATTATTACTTTCACAAAACAATTCGAATACTTTGGCCATAAATGTGATAACAACACCACTGCCCCCCATCCCTTTAGCATACTGTAGCTCTCAAGCAAATTATATTTTATGCTATTTTCTTACGTAAATTCGTTCTTTTATTGCCCAGCAGTACGGGAACTTCGATTAGCCTAAGCCAGGCATAAAGGTTGTCCTCTTACTCCCTCTGCCTTTTTTGAATTGCCGTCGAGGGCCGTCGGAAAATTTACAGAAATAAAATAAAATGGAAAGAGAGAGAAAAAAAGAAGAAAACCTTTTCGAGGCAAAGAGAAATGTCCTTTCTTGCCGCATAATCGAAATGTATTTTGGCTTTTTATTGCACTGCCAAAGGTAGGTCGCTTTTGCCCAAGACAACGGGTGGGCGGCGTTGGCCGTGGAATGGCTGTCTGTGTGTGGGCCCGGGCTTTTTGTGCGGGGCGATAACAACATTTTAACGCCTTATGGTCCATTTAGGTAAAAGTGCCGATTACGCTTAGCTTAACCAGAAATTATGACCTCTGAGCCGGCTGATTCAGCGCCGGGGAACTTTAACTCGAGGCGAGGCAGGTCTGGTCCTTCCCTATCCAGAATCCGCAACCGATAAGGTTGCCAGGTTGCAGGTTTGACGCGGATTAGATGTCTGAAGAATTTTTAGAGTTCACAGCATGGATACTGCTAATAGATAAAAACTTTTAATTAATTAAATATATTTTTTATATAAATTTAATAGAAATAAATAAGCGTGTACTTTGAAGTTTAGTTTGTTCCAGGTCGTCAAAAATAATCAAATATTTTTAATTAAAAGGCGGTTATTTTTTAAAGAATTAAAGCAATTAAAAATCACATTTTAAACGAATACCCCCAACTTAAATCTTAAGACTTAAAACATTACCCACCAATACATTTTCCTACTTTCTCTCCTATAGTTTTCGAAATCAAAAAGAGTTACAGCTATATCCATCGCCGGGCAAACTTTAGCATCAATTACTTTGCTGGTCACGGATGTGCTTTATGGGGCAGCAACGAGGCGTATGCGCAATTTATTTGCATATGATGACCGGCATTGCGTAAAAATTAATGAAAGGCAATTAAATGCATTCAGAGAGGCGGTCATATAATAAAATGTAGGCCGAAAAAAAAAAAACAAATAATAAAATGATTCGCTTTTAAAAGTCATCATCTGGGCGGCTCTCAACTGTCAACGGCAAATAAATATTGTTGAAAATTTGCGAAATGCACAAAATATTGCCATTATAATCGAATGATTCCGTTTGTGTTACTTTTGTAATTTAATGCCATTTGTTAGATACATATTTATGCCGATGAAAATTGAATTCAATTTCACTTTATCCTGTTTTATTGTGTGTTGTTGTGAGCAACGTTTTTTCAACGGTGTGTGTGTGCGAGTGTATTTATTTTTGCTGAAAGTTAAATTGAATTTGCTTTTGGGTGTTTTGGATTTCTTTGCAATCAATTGCCATGACAAATGTTTCTAGTGTTGGTTCTGTTGTCGCTTCTGCCTGCAGTTTGCCTTGGATTTGTCAAGTCTGTATACACTTTACTGAAGGTTGTATGGGTTTTTAACACAAGGCGGAAAACTATTATATCATTTATAGAAAAGTATTCTTTTAGGATGAACTTTTATAATGCTACAGAGCGGTACATAGAGCTTAATAAATTTAATTATGCAAAAATTCAATGGTCATATCCTGCCTTCACATACGAATAATTGTTATATAATATATCACGATCTTTTTGAAATCAATATCACAACAGAAAAGTTGTGTTTTCTAAAAGCCTGGGATATTTTATTATTACATGTAATTTTCAGGTATTAAATTTACTATAAAGTCATAATTTATAATAATTTTATATGCTGTCTATTAGTTTGTGAAGTAATGCTCTGACTCTTGCTGGGGTGTCCGTTGCCAGAGCCATCGTGTTATCAGGCACTGTTGTCAATGTAGCCGATTTGTTGTAGAAGAAACAAAAGTATATGATTATTGCTAAAATTATCAGAATTCCGAGGATTGAACAGATTAGAGATAACAGCAGCTGCAATCCCAACTGGCAGCAGCTGCAGAAGGAAGGCAGGAAGAAAAAAAAAACATGATTTACATGTTATATATTTTAGGACAATTAACTCACCAACAAATACAATTTCCAACTAGCCGCAAACACATTTTTTTATATATCCGATTTTTCCTGCATGCGTATATATTTTTGAACAAAACTTTTTTAAAGAGAATTATGACTGAAAACTCATTGGGACACTGGGAAATATTCTCGGGGCATATAAACCTTGTTTTTTATACTTTTGTTCTACATTATTTATAAATGTGCTTGTATTATTTGTATTACTGGAAATGTTGGGACCTAACCTTTCCTTTATCCCACTGACAGGATCACAGAGTAAACCGAAATTCGTGGCGAATCCTAATTGCTGTTGCCGGCTTCAGCTTTTATCCCCGGAAAAAGGGGGAAACGCTTGTCCGTGGACAACTGTGCGCTGCTGCGTTGGGTATCTTGTGCATTATTGCGATTTTACACGCTGCTGCACTCGAAAATGAAACGGACAATAAGCTGCAGTTGGTGGGCGTGGTGGGCATTCCGGGGATCCTGGCCATCCTTTGCCCGGCCATCATTGCCACTGTCCGCCGCTAAAAGCTTTTTGATTATGAAAAATGTTCGAAACATATGCTCCAAATGACTGCGAAGCGTGCGAAGAAAGTTCCGAGCTGCCCTCGTTCCCGGCTCCCCCGGCTTTTTGCAGTGCACCGGAGAAGTGGTCGTTGGGCGGACCATACCTAGGATATATATGTCCTACACGTACTCAAACATTGTGTAAGTAAGCATGTTTTATTTCGCTGCAGCTTTGTGCTCTTGTTTATTGTGGCTTTGCCACTGCCTTTTTTACACAATAGTTGCCGCTCCGAGTGGACTTTGCTGGTGCGTTGTTAATGGTTGTGCCATTTTATTTTAAAATTAATAAAGTGGCCGAGCCAAGCCAAGTCCAGCCAAGCCAGTGCAAATTGCAAAACAAACTTCCGTCTGCCGTTTGTTCTTTGGATTGCAGCTAACTTTCAGCGAAGCGTTCTAGTTTCAAATGAGTTTTTAATAAATGTTCTGATTTATGGGTATTTGCACTGCATAGCTTAGAAGGAATGGGAAATGTTCGAGCACAGCTTGAAGAAAATTTAAGACTAAATTTAAACAGAGAAGGTGGCCTTTTTTTCTGAGCATTTTAGGGGTTTATTTTATTTTATGATTAATAACAAAATAATTTTAGATTTCATGAAAATTTAAAACAGTGTTTTATGTGAAAGATTTCAAAATAAATATGGCTTGTTTATACAAAGCTTCCTAATAAAATCAAATCTGTTTTTAAAATTTGGATCTGAAAGCATAAAATCTTCAATTTTTAATTAAGGTTAATACAGGTATAATTTAAGATTTATAAAATAAAATGGGAACCTGAGATCATTTTTTTCTATATTCCTAGCATGTTCACTATTTCTTAGGAGTTTTCCTTGAGTCGTCGACCACCCACACGGTCACCTCTAATGATTTTCCATAATTTTCCCCCACATGCTGAGCCCTCCGGTTGACAGACTGACTCATCATCGAAAACATTCCCCACTTAGTGGGCAATTAGGTAGCCAAGAGAGTAACAGAGCCATGGTGCTGGGAAAGATCATTGTACATCAACGAAAGACACTTCCCGATGCGTTGGCCATCGTGGCCGCTCTATGCATTACCCCGAAAAGTGCATTAGCCTTTGTCTAGGCGGAGGACCAACTCGGAGATGTGTGTTCTGTGGGGCACAGACACGTAACCGTAGATGCAGCAGCACAATTACAAATAGACGCATGTTGCCGGAACGCACAAGATACAATTTTGTTCCTTTATTTTTAGCAGCCAACGCAGAGCAGAAAGAGACGGAAATAATGCAGAGTAAGAAGGATGGGGGACCGAGCGATCGTTTTATGATATTTTTAAACGATATAAATGCTGCTTCTGCCCCGGCTGCTGCTGCCTCCGTCGAGGAGTCAAGTGCACTGAGTGCTCCGCTCCGCATTGGCATCAAGCGATCAAGTGTCCGGGGGCAGGCAGTCGCCACAAGCATCGGACCAAATGAAGCCATTAGCAGGCGCGGAGTTTGTGGCCCAAATATAGACACGCACACAGGCTCATTTGGTTGGGAGTTCTTCTTGGCCCCAACTCGAGATCTCCCGTCTCCGGATCTCGAGTTTCACGGATCTCCCAGAACAATGTTTACTTTTTATTTTAATGTAATTTGATTGCCTATAACTAATTTCTTAAATTTTTAAAGAAATTAGGTTGAAGAATGTGCTGGAAAAAGTACTGAGGGGTTTATAAATTAATCTATTGTTATCCAAACCTGTTCCTAATATTTTTTTTAAGTAAAGTAAATCTTTTAAATCTTCTTAAAAAACCTTAGAACTTCACAAACCCCGCGAAACTCCGGAGTATTACTAAAAATGTTTATAACTTATCAAAACTATATTTTGAAATTTATTAAAATTTTTTTTCTTTATTAAGCAGACGTCTAGGTCAATCACTACTGTCATAGGCTTAGAAGATTTGTCCCATTCGCATTTCCCACAAAATGTTGCAAAGTTCCAAGGGTCTTTATGGCTTGGGGATTCCCGTCACGATTTAGCATTTTTCATCAGCTCAGCGATTTTCATGTCACGTTTTCGCTGACAAAGTTTTGTCCTCCTTAACCTTTTCGCCTTTCCCTCAAAACTTGCGCTTATCCTGGGCGCGAAGTTTCCGCGTCTTCTGCGGCCATATAACTTTATATATATGTCTATATATACGTAGTTATGTAGGTATAATTCCCGCATTTGGCAAGAACATCCTGCATGCAGTTTGTTTGTTCGCCTCAGCAAAGTTTGGCAGCTTGATGTTTAATTGTTATTTTGTGTCCCTCAAGTTAAGGATGTCTGATTTCATTCCGAACTTGTTCTCCAAAAGTTGTTTGCTGTCTGAAGGGCATAACTTCGGATCAGATTGAGCGCTGCTCCTAAGGAGAGTTTAAAGTTGACCCAAAAATTTGGCGTTTGATTCTGAGATTTATATAATCCTTTAGAGTATAGGTTTAATATAATTAAAGGTATAGGTTTGATAAAGAAAATTAATAAAAACTCAATAAACTTTTAGCTAGTGGTATAATTGTTTTTAAATTATTTTATTTAGGGTGCATGATTAATCTTCTTTGGTAACTATATAGCTTTTTTCTGAAAATAGTTTTTTTTTTGTTTTCGAGTCTATATCTCTGTATTATCTCTCTGTATTTATATTTGTTATGTTTTTTCATTAGTTTTTCATTAATTTCTATTTATGTTTGAATGACACAGTGTTTACGATAATTCTTCTAATATTCTCAATATTCACAAATAAAAATATTACTGTTATTAAAGGGGAGCTTTGTTTTACATAAAATAAATATAATTACTTCTTTTCGAGTATTATTTCAATGGCATAGAAAATCCCTTAAGTACTCGATCTCATCCGTTAAAAAATACTGCTTCAAAAGTAATTTGGTTAAAGATCAACAATTTTTGTCTCATAACCCGAAATATAACAATGCCCCAAGATGTACCCAGCATTTTTTGAATATTATATTTAACAAAATATTTTTCAGAGAAATATGAATAATAATTCCGTGTGTACGTGTAAAATCCATGTGTGGCTACGTTTCGTATCTGTATCACCGTGTGGGCATCCCTGTATCCGTGT
Source organism: Drosophila seguyi (assembly GCA_008042675.1). Lineage (NCBI taxonomy): Eukaryota > Metazoa > Arthropoda > Insecta > Diptera > Drosophilidae > Drosophila > Drosophila seguyi. The sequence continues at coordinate 435,713 of VNJU01004231.1, forward strand.
GCCTCTTGTTTAGTCATCTACATTTTCATATTAATTCCCGTTCATGTGTGGGTGAGTGCTTAACTAGCAGCTTCCCAGCTGCACACACACAGGCCAAGTGAACCGCACACAGATACAGTGGCACACTGCTGAAATTTAGCTGTATCCACTTGCGAGCGATTTGAAAGCGTTATTTATTTGTGGCACAAGCGACCATATTTCAAATGCACACCGCACCACCGCAACGCGCCGCACCACCGAACGCAAGCTCACAGATGCCGTCGCGTCACCGGCAAAGGCACCGCCATCGAAATCGCCATCGCATTCGCCATAGCCATCACCATCACCATCACCGCAATTGCCGAGTTGAAAAGTCGACAAAAATACACGCAGACAGGCACGCACACAGATACCAACTATACAGTCACACATCCAAGTATATAGGGGAAGAGGAAAATGTTTTAGAAAAGCTCAAGTAGACGAACAATGAGTGCCCTAAAATTAGAAGTACTTGAAGGGTTAATGGAAATGGATATATAATATAATAATGGATATATAATATTATAATTTAAATAATTATTCTTTAAAATATTTATTTTTAAAATGGATGAATCTAATATATAGCATGAAAATCTTATTTTTCTAAGGAAAAAAGATAAGTACGGCTTAAAATGTTATTCAAATTGTTTAGAATAATATTTTATTTAAAAAACTTTCTCAGAGGTTGAATTCTTGACAGAACCTTAAACAATTGTTTATAAAAAATATATTAAACAAAATTCATATTTATTTATATTATATTTATTTTGTATATAAATTGTTAAAATAATATTTAAGAAATTCTTGACTGCATTTTTAAAGGGTACCCATAAACTCCAATTGCCACAACTTTTTCGCTCCCGCTGTTGTTTGTTGTTTTGCCATTGTTGTACTCGGGTTCCCATTTTCCTATTTTCATTTTTTAAAATTATTTTTTTGCCATGTTTTTGTTTTTACAACTTAACGTGTGTGTCGCACAAAGGTACACTAACTGTGTGTGTCTCATATCACACGCTTGCCACGCTGCTGTTAGCTCTTGATATTTGGCTCAGACCGTGCCACGCCCCCCACTGACGCTGCCGCCAGCATCGCCCTTTTGCCCGGCGTTGTTGTAGTAAATTTATGCGCTTTCATTTTATGAAAAACTTTTGCAATAATTTCTCAAAACGTTTTTGTGGTGAATTGAAATGGGAGAAAAACATTTTGCGGATGGCGACTAAAAACTTGAGAAAAACCTTGCACCCGCACTCACACTCACACCTACACACACATGTGAGAGGAAACTAATACTTTTGCAGGCCGCTGCTATTTCTTCCTCACATACAAAGTGCACTGGGGGAAAAATCAATGAAAGGTTTGGGATTATATATTATTTTTATTTTTTACAGTAAAAATTTTTAAAAAAGATCATGGTACTTAAGTCAACAAATAATAACCATTGTAACAAATTAATAACTAATTTTAACAAGCAATCATACAGCTTTAATGCTTTTACTTAGTTTTCTGAACATTTTTTAAATAGAAAATAATGCAGTTTTAATTTAATTTGGTTTTAAAATCATTTAAAACTATGCATGTAGCAAACTTTTTTGGTCTCTGTACCCTTTAGCACAAAATGATTTTTTGTTTTGTGCATTCAGTGCCACGCCCTCTGGGAGTTAAACGCCTCCAGGCGAAATGACGTTTACTACGCCTGCCAGCGAAAAAGTTTTCGCATCTTTTGCCTGGGGTTTTTGGGGTGTGCGATAGCGCGAGATCAGGAATCAGAAGGAGGAAGGGCAGTCGGGGCTCTGGGTCTTGGCCAAACTTTAATGAAAAGTTTTGTTAAAAACTTTTGCGCGCTGGAAATTTCAACGCTTCAGTGGGCCAGGAAGCGGGCCTGGGGGCAGTCGCCGGCGGCAGGAGCAGCAGCAGCGCCTGACATTAGATTGTTTTTGGCCGCGGCGGCTCCATTGCCAAAAGTCAGTTCCATTCGGTTTTTAGCCGAAAAAGAAAACAACGCGGGCAAACGGTATCAATTTTGTTATTGCAGTTGCCGGCACTTTCGACGTGCACTCTGAAATTATTTACCTGAATAAACATTTGGTATTTTAATTACGCATCTCTGGCGGGGATCCCGTGGGGTGGGGCAGGCGGTACATAATTGAATTAACACACAATTTACGCTACATTGCGCAAACTTTGCCTGTCAGTGGCTCTCTCTTTCTTCTCTGCCTTTCCCCTCCGATTTTCTCTCTATTTCACTATGTACATATATTATGGGTGTGTGCGGGAAAGGTGTTTTCAGGTGTTTTCAGTTGGGTGCAGGTGGTTCCAGGTGGCTCTGAAGCCTTGCCTCGTATTTCAGAATCCTTATGGAAGGGCTTCTTTTGGGGGATTCTTTTTTTGCACCTCTAAATTATGTCTTGGCAAGTTTTTGGTAAATCTTGGAAGTTGCCTGAAAAATGTTGCTGTAAAGTTTACCTTCAGGTTTTCCATTGAAACTTAATTGTTGAAAGTGATTTTTGGCTAATGATTGATAAGAAAATTGAAACTAAGGGAATTCGATAATTTATTGTCCTTAAATGTTTTTATAGCATAATAATATTATTGTATTGTGTATTAAAAATATTATTGTATTTAAAAAAATACCTCTAAGTGACTTATTTTAAGCTATTCATGCCTCAACTGGCTCCTCAAGGGGGCTTCTTTAAAAGGTAAAGTAATTAATATTTACTTAATTAATTACTTGCTTATTTTATTTAAAAATAATGTAACATCTGGATTTTACTTGAATTAAATCATTAAATTCATCTCAAAGCAAGTCTTTGGATTGGTTCATCAAAGTAATCAATCTGCTAGTCAATCAATTTTGACGTTTCACACAAATTTAGCTATTTGATCGGGTCTGATTCACTAATTGGTATTTCGTACTCTGTGTTCCCTTAACATATGCTGAAGGTGCAGAGAATATTGGAGAATCGGGCGATTTATGTTCATGGGTCAACAGATTGAAAATTGATATTACTGCCGCTCAGCCGGCTTCTGCATTTCCTTAGGCCTGATTTACGATTTGTATCTGCAGACTTTGCCTTATTCTGTCTTATTTTCTTTTTGTGAAATGGCTCGTAAATACATCGAAAACGCCGCCACTTCAGTTCATTCATATCCCGTCCAGACATGGGTCCATGCAATAATACGAGATATATGTGCAATACACTTTAAGAAAAGTGGCAAGAGCATGTATAAAACCTGAACGAATAAAAAATGTTAATAAACATTTTGTTAATAATTGAACTTTATTTAAATTTAAATTAATGAAAAGTCTATAAATGAAAATCTGATATAAACGAATTTTACTAAAGGAGTCCATATAAGAGAGGCTAGTTTTTCATATTTAACATTAAGTAAACTTAATGGAAATAAGGAATTTCTTTTTGAGTGCATGTACTGAGCATTGCCTATAAGACCGAACCCCCCTTATATATGTACCCATTGGCATGTTGTACATGTGTCTGCTCGCCGGTCCTGACTTCCACGTAATTGCGAGCCCAGCATCTCATCCGCCATCCACATGTGGCTGGCTCATCTTCGGCCTCTGGAAAGGAGATGTTGATGTAAAGTAGGTAGACTGGGCCAAGTCCAGGTCTACTGCTCTTTTTAAGGAGTGTCCTACACGTGTATGTCGTTACAACACAGATCAGCAGGAGATGACATTTCTGCATTTCTCTATTGAGCACTAGGAAATGTAACTCTTCTTTATTTGAATTTATTTAATTGAATCATTTACATTTTGTAATGGAGATTTATTTTAAAAATAATTAAATTATAGCAGAGTCTGCTTTCACCAAGGTCTTTAATTCAATATCTCTACAGTATTTTAAATATATTCTATCCTAGTCGGTTTAAGCAACACAATTGAAAGCCAATAAATAGATTTTCACATGGTTTAAAATAAAGCCATTTAAATACTCCACTTTTCACAAACACCTCGGTTTAAGGACTAGCAACTCGAATTTCTAAATCTTAAAGCTTTTACGCAGCTTATCTCTTGTCTTCGAATCGTAAATTCACTGAAAACGTTTGTCACGTTTCGCACATAAAAGGATTTCAATTTTCCAATGTGACAAAAAGGCATTTGCATACGGCAGAGAGCGTAGCAAATAAAATCAAATTTTATTTAGGACTAAAAAAAATAAGATGAGAAAAAAGAAAAGGACGGGAGTCCAACACGGCAAAAGAAAAAATATATTGCGAGCTGTCATTTTGGTTTTGGGCTTTTGTTTCTCGCCATTTTTATTAACCATAAAATAAATTAAATCAATTCGGGAATTTAATTGCCCTCGTAAAAAGAAATAACTTTGCAGTGTCAAAGGGAAGCGCGAAACTTTCTCAGCCAGTAAAATATTTCAAGACAAATGAATATAAATGTATTTTACCCTTGCTGAGGGAAAATGCATAAATATAGATTTTAAATAAAAAATACATTTTTGTTTATGTAATTTAAGACTTAAAGGAAGTTAACTTATATGAAAGACTTATCGGAAATACAAGCTGTTACGCCTCAAATACAAAGAAAATGTTTTTTAGATGAAAAATAAAATAATATTTAATTTGCTGTGAATGCAATTTACCTTTCTTATTTATTCATTTATTATAAATTTTAGCATTTCAGCATTTAATTCTTTAAAATTGTATTCTCTAGTCAATGCTAATTTAAAATAAATTAAAAGCTGGCTAGTCAAGAATTGCATAATAAAAACGGGATTATGTAAAGGTATTTTATTTCCTTTCTCCCTTCCTGTTGCGACATTTAAGCCAATATTTTAATTTCCTGGCTATTTGTGACCATTTGTGGCTGTTTATTTTACGACCATCAGTTGTCAAGTGCATTGCTTTCTATCCCCAAGAATCTAGAAATGTTTGCGATCATAAAATTTGTATCCGTATGCGTTTTTATTGTCGATTCTTGAGGGAAAAAGATGTATCTGAGCCAGTACTTGTAGCTGTATCTGTATCTGTATATGCATAAGTGTCATGTCTGTCTGCATGTGTGGGTACTTCTTAACGAGATTTATTTGTAGACAACAGTTGGTGGCTATGTTTTTATGGCACAACAGCCACAGAAATTCATCAAGCAAACGACAAGCTCCCTTCCATCCTGGGAGATGCACAGATACCACAGATTGCTGGGCCAGCCAAAAATACATTTCATATATACAAACGTGGCACAGAGACGTAGCACCAAAGATAAGTAAAAAAAGTACGTACATTATCCACCAGAATCAGAATCAGAAACGGCATCACAATCAAGAGAAGACAAAGCAAAAAATTAAATTGCATTTGTGTGTTCCGAATGGAGAGGCCATGTCCTTTTCCCCTCTGTTTACCCCGACCTCCCTGATCCCAGCAAGTGTATCTAAGGGATGCATCTATTATGCGTGTGCATCTGTGTGTTACTTAAGCCCTACATTTGCACATTAAAAGGCGAACTGTGTTCGCCTTTGGAGCGTTTTGTGCAGTTTGGCGCACAAAATTGCAAAGTTCCTAAGCCCCTAAAAGGTCTGTTTAAGAAAGCTCTCATATATACTTGGGAGAGTCCCTGCCACAGCCCAGAGTCAGAAAACAGCAATAAACATATCCTTAATATGTGGAATTTTATTTGGGACATGAAAAGTTCTTTTACAGCTTTTTTTTTGGGTCATTTTTACTTTTGTATTTTTATAATTCACATTTTAATATCGTTTTTTTTAAATCTTTCTCTATTTTAAGAAGCTCATACTTTCCTCAAGCTGTACTATTTGTTTAATGGAATACTTCGATTAATAAATACACAGTTTGAAACTATATTTTTTTATTGATAGCAATATAAATATGGACTTCAAACTAATTTATTTTCGATATTTCGCATTTAATAAAATACTATAATACCAGACAATGATTTACGCCAATAGATATAGATTTATATTAGGTATAGTTGCTTATTATAATAGCGACGTGTTCCTTAATATGCTTAGCTTATTTTCGTTTTATTTATTATTTTGTTGTGTTGTTTGTATTTGTTTTATATATTGTTCACTGTAATTTATTTCCCTTTTTAAACATAGACTTTAAATTACATAATGTATGAGTTAAAGGCTTTTTGACTTATTAATAAATAATAATTCAATTCAACCCAAAAATATTTAAAAATAAATAAAAAGTCCTCAGGGATTACATTACACTCCACCCAAAAATCTTGCCCTATTTTCGATCATTACACAGACCGAATGAAAACGCCCAAAAAAACATTCAATTGATCTCCCATCCATGAAATCGATCTCCGTCGATCGGCCAATGTATTTTCCACAAAGAAAAAATGGAGGAAAGCCATTAACAAAGACCAGAACTGTTTGCTCGTATCTTCCACTTGGCTGCTGGATAGCTGCCAAATTGTGTATTTGTGCTGTATAGAAAGTAATTAAGCAATTTTAACTCGTTTTGACATTTCCAAAAATATGTCAACGAGTTCAGAGAGAGAGTGCGAAAAACATAAAAAATCCGCACCGAAGAAATGGCAAGCCGATGCCGAGCGATGGCATTTGCCGGGCTCTCAGTGGCCAGTTGCCAGTTGTCAGTTGCCAGGAGGTGCCTCTTCTTTTTCGGCTTACCCAAAAATACATAAGTTCAATTGCCAAAAAGCCGAAACGTAATGGCAGAATGTGTGTTTATTTTTATGCCGGCAGAGATGCCATCTAGCCAGCATCAGCATCAGCATCAGCATCAGCGGCAGCAGTTCGACGATCGGGCGGCCTTCCGTATGGCTGTATATACGGAATATAGCCAGGTCTAAGTATAGCCAATGCCCGATCTCGCCGAGAGTTATGCGCCTGCGCTGGCGGCAATCTTTTTGAATCATCGGATCATCATTGCCGAGCAGAGACAACTATGTACCAGAGCAAAACCAACTATGTACCCAGCTACATGGCCTTATATATGGAGGCAAGACAAGAAGATGAGACAAAGCTATAAATATGTATATAACGAAAGTTCCTCAATCCGATCCGGTACAGCCAGCCAGCCCGTACCGCCACTGAAAAACACGAGAATAAAACACAAAAAAAAAAAACGAAAAAAATTGAGAAACTGAAATAAAAATAAAAATAAAAACACGATGAACGTTAACGAAGCGGGCCGGGGCCGAGCAGCGCCAAGAATTAATTTGAGAATATTTTTTGCATCCTTTAGTGCATTACCGATTCTGTTGTCGACCCGTTCAGATCGCCTTTGGTCCGGCCCATCCCAGGCGTATTGTTTATATATCCAACACCTCCATTGCTCCATAATGACTCTCAGAAAGTCCAGAAAATCTCGCGTGGTGCTTTTCAAAACTACAAAATCCTGGACAAAGTTTCCCAAAAATAAATGCTAATCAAAACAAGAAACCGCTTCGAGAATATCATACAAAGTCCATAAAAAATTGTGCCTAGTGATCCTGCCGAAATATCGAGTTGAAAAGTTATCGCAAAACTTTCAGTTCCTTTGAGATGCTGCCCAGACTTTTTCTTTGCTATTTATGGAGAACATCGGCAAAGAGCTATAAATATAACCAATCCCAACGGAAACCGAACCGAAGATTCTTAAATCGCTCCCTGGCCAGAATGTGAGTGTGCGTTTGTCGGTGAGAGTGTGTCTGGCATCGAATGAATAATACTCACTTGCTCATCGCTATTTTCGTGTTGCGGAAATCTGTATATATTGCGTACACTTATGTACACCGCTCTATATAAGTACAATTGCAGGGGCGAGCAAACTTCTTCTAGATAAAAGAAAAATACACGCTTTTTTTTATTTCTACTTTGAAAACTGAAAGTAATCCATAAGGAATTTGTGATGAATATTGTAAAATAAGCGAAAGTTATATAATGAGTGTGTGCTTAAGTAGAACTGAAATGGAAGGCATAATACATATGTTTCCTCATTAAAAAGTCTAAAAATTTCCATATTAATTCAAATTTATTCTGTTTTAGAATCCTTTATTTACAAATTTTAATCTATTTAGTAAAGAACCTATTAGTGTCCTTTGTCATTATTCTGGGCAACTGTTTTTGAATTTACAAAATTTACATATTTATTTTCCTGTCACTATCTGCTTGTGCGATCAGTATTAAAAATCTGATATAGCTGACATAATTATTTTTAACTGGACGTTGAGCCACTCAATGTAAAATCGGGTGAACCTTTTGAACATTAACGATTCTACCAACAGCTCGTTAATTAATTTCAATTAAAAATATGTTCCATTAATGGCTTTAATAGCATTTAAATAATTAGTTATACGACACACAGTCGACTGATTTTGTGGGATACATTTTAACCTCTCATTCAATAATTATTATAATTCAATGAAAGTGCATAAAAAATGCGGAAAGTGCATTAAAAACAAGCATTAAACGCAAAAACATAAAGGCCGCACAGAAAATTGCTAATTAAAATGCACGATTGTGAACCGCGCTCCGGTTGCCATTCGGCATGACACGTTGACAATTTTCATTACAATTCGATTAAGTTTCGTTGTACGGCGAATTGATAATTGCAGAAAATAATTTAACAAATGCCCGTCGCATTAATTCGACTTTTTATTGCATTTTTTGATGAGCCTTGTATACTGTTTCTTGATTTTAGTGGGGAATTTTTTAATGAAATTGGTGAATGGTGGGTAAATAAATTCATTAATGAACAGCAATTGCTTGAACTTATAAATACAAATTATTTTTAAATATGTATATATAAAATAATAATTTTAAAATAATAAAATTAACATAACATTTTACAATAAAGGGTAAAATATTAAATAAAGTATTTAAGTATATTTTTAGAGCATATAAATCTTTATTAAAAGAATTATTTTATAAGCACAAAGAGTTTGATCAATAACTAAAAATGTTTCTTAAAATTATTTGTTGCTTAATAGTATACAATTTAAAATATTTTAAAATTTAAGTTACCATTACCACGTGACCATTTAAGAACATTTGACAAACTTAATCTATGAACTAAAAGATACATTACAAAAAAAAAAAAAAAACTTGCATATATTAAAACTTATAAAAATCAAATACTATTTATAAATAAATATACTTTAAAATACTAATAATATAGAGTTTAAAATTTTGACTTCAAATTAATAAGGAACACCAGTAACTCCCTTAAAATTTAATTTAAAGTATTTAAAATCTTCCACAACTTTTAACAAGCAATCAAATTATCTACTTACAAGCCTTTGCTTATAAACTTAAAGTAAAATTAAAAAAATATATATAATTTAAAATCCTTCAACTACAGAAATACCTAGTATTTGCTATACAAACTATTATCCACTTTTAGCCAGCCATATGGACTTTATAAACATTTGACAAACTTATACTATATGTACGCCCTGTGATATCTGCTGTGAAAACACGCTGGCACACATGGACGCCTTTTCCAGAGAGCGAGAGCGGTACACTTAAGGCGGCCTGGGAAACGCCTGCAATCCGCTTTGCAGATTGCATCCATGTGCCCGGCCTGACTCGTCGGCTCGGCTCACACATCCTGCCCATCGTGGGCCCAACTCAGCGTGGGTATTGCCGCTCCGGCTGCTTCAAGTAGGTAAAAAGAAGACCGAGACGGGGACGGAGGGCATATATGAGAACACACTCGCAGAAACATATGTGCGCCCGGGGTCTGGGCTTGACCTGACCCTGCCTTCATGTGTGGGTCCCCGATTTAATTTTAGGCACCTATATAAACGCGTGTTTACGCTGCAGCCAGAACACAGTCGCCGTCTTCAGGTCGCGTCGATCGGTTCTCGCGTAGGATCGTTTCCGAAATCCACCGCAGAAATTGCAGTTTGTGAGCTAGCCGGATTTTGTTCTACTCCCGCGGAATGTGACAAGTCAAAAAGTAAAAAAAAAAATTTACAAGTCGAGGTCTGAAAAAATCGTTTAAGAGTAGCTCCAAGGGATGAGGATTTGGGGGTCCCGAGAGCTGGCCATGTGGCGCAAAATATGCGCATAAAAAAGTCAAACAAAAATGGCGCAATTTTATTACGGCCAACCCACACACACACACACACACACAAAATAAAAAATATAAAAACAAAAAGAGAGAAAACGAAAATACAACAAAAATAAAAAGCAGCAAAAAGTTTATGAATTTTTTGTGCAGGCGCGTGAAAGATGCAAAACAAAAAAGAGCTGAAAACAAAAAGTCCCAGAAAAGGAATAACAACAACCAAAACAGATACCACGGATACGAAAGTACGAGTTGAAGGGGAGAATTTGGGGAGGATTGCGAGGCGGGGGAAGGGGATGCGGGCTGCCCAGTCACATATAAACACACTTCAGTGCGCTTAAAAATTGCTTTATTGCAGTCGGACTATAAAAACGCACGGCAGCGAGCAAACTCACCGCCGCATAACAAAAAAAAAACACAAAAAAGCAAAAAGTATGGGAGTAAAAATGTAAACTCTTAAACGGAAAACAGGAAAATTTGCATGCCACAAAAATAAGCATAAGGATTTGCTTCTCACAAAGTAACAACCAAACAGTAAAAAACAAGGACGAGAGCAAACCCTGTAAAAAGGAAAGGAATTGCCCAAAATGCAGCCACAAAAGACTGTGGAAAATGTTTTGCAGTTCGCAACTTTCCCTCCCCCTTTTTTGCCAGAGAATTGCAGTTTGCAATTACCGTCAGCCGTTGTCATTATTCAGCAGATTATGGCTGTGCTTATTCCGGAGCATCATTGGGTAAGTTAGACGTCCGGACAAAGTGTCCAAGTGAGTGCCACTAAAAGTTAGCTGGCAGCGGAAAATAAGGCAGTGAAACAACTCATTCAGGGCCTTTGAGAGTTCCATGCTTCCTTGCATTCAATAGTAAATATTCAAGCATATGGAATGTAAAGAAGTATGGAGCGAAATCTGGCCAGACATCGAAGTTAACAATGGAAAATAAGTGTTGCAGCAGAAGTAAGATATAAGAAGTTAATATAACGAAAAATGGTTTACTAAAATTCCGACATTTATTTCTTATTATTTATTATTTCTTTCGAAAAGAGACTTCCAAAAATATCATCAAAAAGTCATATTTGATTTACATAAACCAAATTCACTGATTATTTTCCACAATTTCCAAAAATATCCACTCCACACACCACCCACCAGCAGGGCATGAAATTACAATCAAAGCACTCTGAATTTATTTAATATCTCTAAAACATTTCACTCTCACATTCACAGACATTAAAACCAAAAAACCAAACACTATAGAGAAATAAATATTAAAAATGGAAAACAATTTAAATACTTGGCTGCTGAAATATGCAAGTGAGTCATGTTAAAAATAGCGAATACGTAAGAAGCAACAAACATTTGGGGTATTTGGAAAAATACAAAATATTTTCATATATTTGAAGAGCAAACACACAGGCACATGTGTCTGGTGTATAAATATATAAAGTGTATAGTTTTACACTTGTATGCGATGCTGTGTAATGGGGGGATCGCATTTCGCTTTTTTGTGTCTGATAGTGTTTAAAAATAAATTTGTATTTGATTCCGCGGGTTTTGTGGTGGGCCAATGGACCTGGGCCTGGTTTTGAACCTCGACCGGGTATTATATAACCCAAAGAGCCAACTAAGCACCGATGCGAAGCTGTAAGCCCCCGTTGGAACATGTGGATCCATGTGCGCCAAAGTGGATTTACCAACTTGAAATTATCGCCGAGCATGCGGCGCCATCCAGCGAACTGCAGCAGCGGCGGCGGCGGTGGCTATAACTTAATGCAATTAATATGCAAAATCGTGACACTCACTCTCACACACACACATAGTCACTGGGAAACTCCGGCAAAGACGTCGACGTGCACAGCATGTGCGGAACGATGCACTCCCGGTCTCCTCTCTCCGGCATATGGCATCCACATTTCCCCGTCTCCCCCTCCCATTTTACCATTTGCGCCAGCATTTGCCCCGCACTTTCTCCGGAGCGCATTAAGAGGAAAAGCACAGCGGTAAAGGCAAAGGCAAAGTGCGCTAAATTGATGAGCGTCACGTGCGTTTTCCTCACTCGCCCTCCAGCCACGCCCACAGCCCAACGCCCTTCGCACCGGTGTCATTCGACGTGAGGGGGAGTGGCCGGTGTCAGTGATGATCGGGCTAATGAATTGGCAGATCCGGATAGGGGTAGCAATGTGGGGTATTTTTCTTTGGAAATTTGAAAAATATATCAAAAAAGGAATTGAATTAATTAATAAAATTACTAAATTGATTTAATATTGTAAGGATAATTTACAAAACTTTTTAAAGAAGAATCTAGGAAAGAGTTACGGGCTATACTGAGATACTTAGCATACTTTCTAAAGTTTAAAAATAAATAAATGTTTACAAGGAATATGTTATACAATTAAAAAATTATTGTTAATTCCTTGGCAAATCATTTTTAGTAATCGAGTATTAATCGAGGATAAAGTAACTTCATTGTAATAAAACTACTTATGTTCATTTCTTATCTGTAGATCTCTGTTTTTATTAATTTGTGAAGCTTTTATTTAAGAAGAAATATTTATGACAACTTAATTCCATTTTAAAATCGAAAAAGGAAACTCTCCTTCTAGAAGTAAAACACTTCCTTAGCTCCTGCCATCTCTGGCAGCTGCAATATGTGCCGCCCTGGCATCTCATCTCGTCGCATCGCCTGTAACCTGGTGTCGGAGCTGCTCTGTTTATATTTGTTACTGGCTGCTGCGCGGCGGCTGCCTTGGAAAGTCGTAAAAGTAAACAGAGCATGTGGTGTACTCCATAGTAGTGTGCCATAAAGCGCTTAATTTTTTGTTGCCCTTGGTTCGCTCCACTCCGCTCCGGGAAGGTGAGAAATATGGTCCGCAGTCCGTACTTTACCCTGCACACGAGATATATACATGTGCATATATATGATGTAAGAATTAATGCTGCATCCTTGGAGGCGTTGCTTAAAGTTGTCGAAAATGTTGTTGAAAAAACCATAGAAGTTTCGACCCACAATGAGGAACACTTAGTGGCCTCGGGACTTTAAGTATTTTAATGTCGGCCACAAAATGGCAAATTAGTTTCAATTAAATAACGCCCTTGTTCCCCCTAATCGTTGCGCCCATGAATAGAGCTTCAAGTATGTGTACACTTCATGCATAAGGCAAATGCTGGCTGAAAACGCCACAAGGAGCCGCAGCATGGACATCCTTGCCATCTCTCCCCAGAGTCCCTGAAGCTGATGGTCGAGGTCCCAGCATGTCCACGCAATAACGATTGTGGAGCATAATGTCCATAATGTCCTCATAATTACAAAAGCCTCCCGTCCCCGTCGTCTCGTAATATCTCTGCCTTCCTGTGGGTTGAGATCCGGGAACATGCCGTCCGGGCCAGGGACCAAGGACCAAGGACCTACGTGTTGACATAGCCGCAGTCAACGCTGCCCGTCTGCAATTTGCATTTAATGTACGCATTGTTTTATTAATTTTGAGTGTTCTCATTAAAACATACACCACATTCATGAAATTACTATTTTTCCTGAACAGAAAAGAAAAAAACGGGCACCTGGTGGCGCCAGAAATGGGGAGGCTAATGCATAAATTTTAATTTAATTTATTAAAAGCGCTAAGGTTGAATTATGAAAATGGGAAAAAGAAAAGTAAGAGGAATGAATATTTCCTCTGGCCATGAATGTAAATGGGGGTGTCTACAAAGGAAAATAGAAACCAAATGTAAAATAAAGAGACGAACTTGTTGCCATAAGATAAGCCAGCGGTGTTATCATTTTTTTTTTTTTATTTTGTTGGGAGTTTTCTTTATGCTGTACTGGGTAATAAAGAAAATCAATAAAATGGTTCACTTGAATTTAAAATTACATAAAATAATATAATATAATGGATCGGCTTTTATTTATTTCAAAGTAAGAAAATTCGCTAAATACGTTGTCATAGGTATTTATCCATTGCATTATGTTTAACGAGGCTCTTAAATTTTAATTTAATTTAATTTTAATAAATATTTCACACTGTTTTTAATCAGGTCTTTAATAATTTAAGCTCCTAAATATTCTAAAATTCAATTCTCTTTTATATTTTGACTATCTCTCATATGTTTGCATATATCAAACTTTCTATTACCAAAATCATTTATAATCGAGTTCACATGCATAATTTAAGAGATGCATGGATTTGATGAAATTTAACATGCCAATCGTAGCAAAGGGCCTCCGACCAAAAAAAGGAATTAAATTAATATTTATTACGCACATTTTGGTTGATTTGGTTTTGCACTTGGCTGCACCTTTCCCACGGACTAAACATCCTGACATGAACATTTTTACACGCATCTGAACACGGACACCGAACACGGACCAGACAGTTTGCATATATACTTATTTGGTTATGACAAAATGCTTGACAAGCGTTACACGCAAATAAGTTGTACTCTCATCTATTTATTTTTATTAATTTATTTACTCAGTACTCGATGACCCGCTGCCGTATTCAATGTCGCATTTTTAATATTCGGCTTGTATTTGCATTTCGTTTTGTGGTTTTGTAATTTGCATAAATCAATTCAAAATTTTCCACTGGGCTCCGCTCCGGCATATCACATTTCTAATTATGTTGATGGCATTTTTAGTTTGTTTAATTTATGTAAATTGAACAATATATGAACACGGGTCTCTGCGTGTTTTCCAGAGTTCCTGATTAATTGTTTCGGGGCGGGTTAATTATTTTTTATAATAGAGAAAAATAAAAGCCAACACGCACTGCGGCACTAATTTCCTTTTGTTGTTCAAGTGGCAATTTAATTAAGCTATTTAAAAGCTCTAAATATTAGCAATTAATATTAATGCAACCGCATAAACGCTTGCGACAGCTTACACGATTTAATTATAGATTATGACCGGCTAATAAATAATTTAGTCGCTGCAGGAGCCACTGTATTTCTTTTTATATTTGTTTTGCAATATTTGTTTTATATTCGGTAAAAGGTTGATGGCCTTTTATTAAAATGGTTATATACAGGTATATATTTGTACTAATGAAAATATAGCTTTTTCTTCTGCAAAATTTAATATACATTTCTGGTTTATATCAGCTAAAAAACTTAATTTGATTCTCAGGTAAAATATTTATCCATTTAAACTATTAATTGCCTATTGTATGCTGCGTTTAACCTTAACGTTTACTAATTGCTAAATTTAAAATGCCTCTCAATAATAATCCTGGCAAAATTAAGATTAAAATTCCATTTAACCACTTAATTCATTTGGTGCACATTTTTTGGAGAAATTTCTTTCAATTAAATTTAATTTGCAATTTTCATGCAGGCGGCATGAATCTTCTTGGACTGACGTATCCAGTTCATTATGCCAATTAAAAGGACTCCACTGCTAATGCCATTTGTGCACAACAAGGCGATATTGTGCAGTGATTACGAAGCACACAGCTTCCCCTTAATTGGAATCATCTTTTAATTGCCATATTAAGCATGCTCGATAAGTATACGCAGCGGTGTGCACCACACACCGCCGACCACACACACTCTGACACTGCCGCAGCCAGGACTTGCATCCTGTGCACACTCACACAATGCCAAGCAATTATGCATGAAGACGGCATTTAGTTGAAATTGATTGCTCTCGAAGAGGAGACATTTGTTGACTGAATTGAAGACCAAGTGCCGAGAAACACTAAGCCCAAGCATTCGATGCATCCTCAAAGACATTCAGGTGTTGAGATGGGTTTGCATTTGGCGTGTGTGTTCGCCTCCGTGCCTGTATCCTGATGCGTGTCCTTGTGCACTCAATTAAGCATCTAGGCTGACGCACAAATACTGCTTAAACTGCAAGCCCATACACATTTTCCTCTGTCACTCGACAGCCATTGGGTGGCTTAATTGATAAACTCGGTTTCAGAAAAACATTTGCGAAACATTTAAATAGAAAGTAAAATATTTTAAACAAGGACATACACCTCTGGAATACTATACTTTGTTTCATGTGCTCTCAACACATGAATATTCTAATTTATATTTTCCCTGCCACAATATTTAAAAATTCTGCGATGAATCAATTTTCACATTAAGCTCCAGCTTCATTTATTCAAACATGCTCATGTGTACACTCAAGGGAACTTGCCTCTCAACGCAAATTGGAAATAAATCGAAATCGTAGAAACTCTTGACCCAAAAAGTGTTCCAGGAGAAATTGCATTTATTAATGCAAAATCGGAAATTTCTGCCCAGCTGGCCGGAAGTGTGTGTACGGGTGGGTTTTTGGTGTTTGAGTACGGTGCGTGTGTGTGCGGTGAGGGCAAGAGTCCGGCAAAAGGCAATATCCTTCAGCAGCTCCATTTATTACGGTATTTATGTGGGGGCGTAAATCAAGAGCACAAATGGCATGGAATTAATAAATGAGTCCACACGTTTCGGCATCAGCTACAACTGATGAAAATTTTTGCCTTGCTCGCATTGATTATTTTTCTCAAAAGTATTCCTTTCTAGGATCTTCTCACTTGGCAGGAGTGCAGAGCTCCTGCCAGTATGCAACAATAAATTTCACTTCCCTGGACGGCACTCAGAATTTATTTGCTGGCTTATATCGCAGCCCTTTCATATTTTATGTTAATTAAACTTGTTGCCCTGTTTTCGTTGCAACTTGAAACCAATTACGAAGGATATGAGTGGGCGTCCGCAACTGTGGGTATTGTGGGTGTGTTGCGGGGTCGCTCGCACACACACTGACAGCCTGTTATGCTGCTTAATTCCTTCAACTCTAACTCCTGAAGCTCGTTACTTCGTTGCATAGTTTTGACGTGCAGCGGGGCCGGAAAAGCGGGGAAAATCGTGGAAAATCGCAGAGCACGGGGTGCGCTCTCCAAAGCGTGA
Organism: Drosophila seguyi; assembly: GCA_008042675.1. NCBI lineage: Eukaryota > Metazoa > Arthropoda > Insecta > Diptera > Drosophilidae > Drosophila > Drosophila seguyi. The sequence continues at coordinate 452,629 of VNJU01004231.1, forward strand.
AATAACTTCCGTTGCAAATTTCATTTTCGTTGCACACACATTTTTTATTCACACAAAATGCACAATGCAGACACACACACGATATACGATATATGATGCGAGTGGGTGTTCATGGCAACGTTCGCATTTTAGTTTTGAAAGTTTGTTACCCTTGTTTGGCAGCGAATGGGTTTTAATGAGCTTCAAATTATGACGGCAAATAAGCCGGGAATTATTTTCAATTTTCCTTACTCATATATATTTTCAACTTTTTAAACAGATAATTTAATAAAAGAGATGTTGCTTCATTTCTTGTTGGTTTTAGATATTAGATAAATATTTATTGAGAATGTTTTTGTTGAGAATATAATTATTTTACAGTTTAACTAATCATTCCCGAGGAGGAAATATTTATGTATATTGTCTTTTATATGTTGTAATAAGTTAATTGGCTTTCTATCGCTTGATGAATTCTCTAATAGATTTAAATGTCAATAACTATTCACAAAATATATTCTTAATTATAAGTCACCACAATGATAGCCTTTAGTAAAGAATTGCGAAACTTTCGAGTGTTGGCAAACAACTTCCGTATAAATCACGGCATCTGCATTCGCTCCTTTCACAGCCTTAGGCCATTCTGAATTTATTTGCACAAGTGTTGAAATGTTGCACAACTTAAATTAAAATGACTTTGTCAAGTTTTTCCTTACTCTTGCGTGCACATTTTTCCCCGTGTTGTTCACCGGGCATTCCCCGGCACAAAGGCGACTTTTGTGCTGCCGTGGAAAATAAAGTGTTGTAAATAATTTGAATTTAATACTGTTTTCTGCTGTTGGTCTTGATGTTTTGCCCCGAAGTTTGTAATTATTTTCTTACTTCGCCTGCCGCAAGTGTGAAAATCAGCACAACTTTTTCGTGTGAAGCCATTTTCCTTGTTTCTCCCTGTTTGTTTTTTTGGTTTGTGTTGCGGTTTCTTTTTGTGTTGCCCCAGGACAGTCACAAAACGAGAAGCAAAGTTTCTTTTTTATGGTTGGGCAAGGGTTGGGTGACCCATTAAAAATGTATAGAAAATAATTTACTTAAATATTCGGTCAGTGGCTTGCAGTTTTCCTCGCATTTCCCTGCTTGTTTTTTTTTCATTTGTATAAGAGTTGAATGGCTGGCGGTTTGGGTCTTTGCTTAAGTCTGAAAAACTATTCTCTCGGTGGGCTGGGTTTTCCACCACCAAAAAAATGATCAGAAAATGATAGGGGGAAAACCACCACCAAAAGTGGGAGGTAGACAAAAGCAAAGGAGGGGGGAGAGAGAGGGAGAGCAAGAGAAAAACTGCAGTGATAACAGCTGGTTTTGTGTTTTGTGAGAAACCGGTTTTATTTTGTTTGTTTATTTTTTTCCTACTGCGCCGTCTGATTTCCGGATTTTCAAAATTTAGACTGCAATGACCGATTGCTGAGGTCACACGTGTGTACGAAATAGAAATTTATTTTAAAAATAAACTAATAATAAAACATTTCAACTGGCCGCCATGGACGATTTCTTTAATAAAATAAAGCGAAAATATCCTACCATTTACGATGATCTAAAGGCTATCTTTCAGAACGCCCAAAACGATTCACCGCAACGTTCTATGACGCTCTCCCAAATACGTGGCAAGTATTCTATCGGTGTTTGCATTCTGAAAAAAGTGTGTAATTTGTAATTACCTTTTGCAGCTGCCTACAGTCAGCGAACTGGTGCGGATTTTCCCGTCAAGGGAGGCACGCGAACCCAAATGTGCTTCATCCTGACAATCCCTTATGTGGCCTGCTTCACCAGCCAAATTGGCACTTTGCGTTTTTACACCATCGAAGCGAACTAAGATATGAAATGCAAAAAATCTAGTCATAATCGTGCAATTTCAACATACATAATTTAGTAGTATACGATTTGAAAATAAATAAATATTTAAAGCTAACCCTAATAAAGTTATATATGTTTAAATAAATGTTCTATGTAACAAGTAAATCAAATGAAACATTTTATTAACTTAATGTCAATTAAGAAATATTTGGAAATAGCTTAAAAAAATAATATGTTATGCATGTCTTATCAGAATAGCTTCTTACAAGAAATTTAAAAGAAAATAAGAAATAGTCGGCTTCTTACAACACAGTAAAACTTATAGGATTAGCTTCTTACAAAAAATTTAGCTCGATATTTGTCTTATGAACAAATCTCTTTAGCTAGGTACATTCTGTCAAATGTTAAACATAAAATTAACCAATTATTAATATTTTTATATATTCATTAAAAAAATGGATTCATTCCACTGAAATCTTTCTTCTATATCTATTTCCAAATGTACACACACAGGTACACAAAATATGAAATTTTAGCCAAGACACAACGGTTAATGTACCTTTAATGTAGTCAATATTATGGTTCTCGAACGCACTATAATATATATATTTTTAGGGATCTTAGCGTTTCTCTTATACTTACATTTAAGATCACTCCTCGATCTCTTATACTCACTTTCATACATTTTCAAATTATATCGGATATTAAATGAAAATTCGTTCTTTAAGAAATTTAACAATGAATAGTAAATTGCACATTGTTTAAAAACAGCGTTATATAATCAACAAGAAGTGGCAAAAAGCGATTTCATATATTATAATATACAATAAAATATCTGAAAATGCAATTTAACAAAATGATTTACAATGCCAAAAAAATTTATTAAAACAGACATAAAAGAGAAACTTACACAGACTGCAAAAAATGTTTAAAATTTATAGAATTTATATTGGTAAAATAGAACGTCTATATATTTTTTTTGAAACAAATAGAAAAGGATAACTTTAAATAAAAAAACAACTTTGCACGAGACAAAGAACGCCATCATTTAGTGATGAAAAAATTGCGTATCTATAAAATTCATTAAATGTTTGCCTTAATGGAAGCTGATAAGGGATTAAAAAATATGTAAACTTTTGCAAACTCTCGCACAGCTACAAGGGACAACATCCAATTTCAATTTAAATTCCATTCACAGTTGTTTTTTTTGTGAGCCGCAGATGCCAATTGTAATTTGGGCCATGGCTAAAATCAAATAGCGGCTGGGAAAAAGCGGGAAAAGCAAGCAAATCGGAAAACCTCAATGCAAACAAATGAGCGAGTGACAGCGTACTCGTGTGCACATCAAATCAAATGTATTTGCCAGTGCGGCTTTGAGCATCAGGAAAAGCCCGGAAAAAGTGGAGCACCAAAGCCAAACAACAAACAACACACAAGTCTGGATAAAAGCAGCAGTCGGAAAACAAACGGAATCCGAGGTTGCAGTTGTAGTTTCTGTCCAAAGTTGGGTCACGCAGTCGCAGAATCTCGGGGACCCAAAGGCAAACCATAATGAAACTAAATGTCGGGCGTGGGCGAAGGGACAAAACCCCAAAAAACAAATTCATTACGGAACTACACCTCAGGGGGTGATAATTCGATTCAGCGAAACTTTGGTGATTATTTATTGCTTCATGCTGCGACTCCGACTTTCTCTCTGTGGGTGAGTGGGTTCGCCGTGAGTTTCCCCTGCTTTTCATGGTTTTCTGTTTGGGTTGTCCTGGCCTGTCCTGGTCTTCGTCCCCTTGGTGTTTTGCTGTTGGTGTCATAAAATGTTTTGTGGCCCAAACTCGGCACTGGAACTCATTATTTTGTTCATTAACACTTTTTTCCTGCCATGTTTTGCCCCCGTTTTATTCGGTTCCGGTTTTTACTATTTTTCTTTTTGTTTTAGTGGCAAAAAAGAGGGGTAGAAAAAGTTAGGGCAGGGTTGTGTCAAGGGGCGGAATATATTATCTAATTTAGAGGAAACGTTTTCTACTTTGATCAACCTTTTTTTACTCTTTTTCAAGTTTAAAGTAATCAGATGTGACACAAATTTAAATTAAAAAAAAAGATAATAGGATAGATGAAAGAAATGAATACTACACTTTTTAAATTATAAATAATAAATAAATAATTTTTATATCATGCGCAAAAAAGGTCTAAAATTTAAGTGAAGATTTTATTTATTTTTGCGCCGTATTAATAAATAGTTTATTATTTAATGTACCTTGGAACATTTAAATTAAATGATTTGTTTTATACTAATTATATAGAGTAACCCCAAGTTCATCATGAACTCTTTGACATTATCATAATATTTATGACTCCATCTTGGCTCTCTCGTCTCTTGATTTGAACTTCCTCCAGGACTATCAATTAAATTCTCCTATCTGCCTGTGTTTATTTGAGCTGCTGCCTTTTTCTATTTTTCGTTTGTTGTTTTCGTTTGTGTGGCTTGGAAAATTTTATTTATGTGCCTAAAAATATACTTATCATAAAGCTAAAATGATTTCAAGTTTATTTTTGCATACCGCTGTTGTTGTTAGCTTTTAGTTTTCCGTGGACATAAACATTTTTTATGCTTCATTAAGGTTTTGTTTTCGCTACTCACCCTGCTTCCTGCTGGCTGTTCTGTTGTTGTTTTCGTATTGTTTTGGGTTTGTTTTTTGGGGCCGACTTATCGGTCGCCAAGTTGAAATGTTGTTAACTTTTACTGGCGGCGGCTTTAATTCATCAGATGAGGCGGCTGTTTTGGTTCGCAGATCCTGGCCGGAAAACGTTTCACTTGGTTATGGCACTTTGCCGAGTTATAAAATGTTATCGAGGGCGCAGGTTTTTATGTCTCAGGGTCAGATAAATGTGTTTATAGCGTAATCTTTTATTTTGGCTCTGGCTCTTTGGGCAAATTCGTTGGTTCTGGTCCTTTTAATTTCTGCGGTCCTTTATTTTTGGAGCCAGCTGAGTTGGGTCGTTGGTTGGCGGCCGAGCAGAATGTTTATGACACGCATACGCAGCGTGGGACGTAGTTAGGAGAGATTTGTCCTGGGATTAGACAAAATGTTAAGAGCTAGTCATTAAGCAGCCAAGGCGCTGCCATATATTATGCCAGGAATTAGAAACTTGAGCAGAGATAGAGGACCAAATATTAATTAACAAAAGCTGATGAAAGGCAGGGACATTTAGCAGACAAACGGAACTAAATTAAGACTTAAAAAAATGTCTTATTTAATAATAAAGACAAGGATGTTATTGACAAATATTTGTGTTATTTTTATCCTGCCCTTAACTTCCATTCAACTGAACATGAAAAGTTTATATTCAACAGCAAATTCAAGCTAACCTGCCAATTGGTGTGGAGTGTTTATGGCTCCTGTGTGCTCCTTCGATTTGGCCCCAGCCATCGGCATTCAGCTCTAATCGCTCCTAATAACGCACAAAATTGAAAAACTTATGCGATATCATTGGGGACTCCCCCCAGACGCACCACAAGTGCAGCTGCCCGAGGGGGGATTCCCCAAGAACCAACACCAAGACCAAGCTGGAACTCGACTCAACTCAACTGAACTGAACTGGACCCGACAACTTGTGACAACTTTAAGCACATGAGGCAGGAGGTCCGGCCAAAGTAAACAGGAAAAACACACGCAGAGAAAAAAAATTGTTAAAAATTATTATGGGAAAGCCTCTAAAGAAAAATACCCAGCAATTACTTTTGAAGGAAAACTAAATGGATTTGATATTTCTATATTTAAATTCAGAAAGTGTGATACACAAAATATATAAACATAATTAAAACTTTCCTTGTTAACATGTGATCATGCTGGACTCCTATATACCCTTGATCCAAAGGACTAACTGGTAAGCATAAGGAAGGGAAAAGCGGGAAGAACAGACCAGAAAAAAGAAAAGAAAAGTAAGAGCAGGAAAACTGTCATGATACGCTCGTAAACATGGCCAGCTGGCCAGGATTGAACCTTCGGATCGGTTCGGTTCGGTTTGCTTCAGTTCAGTTCAGTTGGGTTCGGTTTGGGTTTTGTTTGGTTGCTCTGACTGGATTGTGAGGGTGTCCTCCTCTCTCCTGCTATTTGCTGTGCCCTGTGCTGTGTCACTTTGGAAATTGTGCAGATTGTACAGTTGCAGGGCGAGCGGCGTCTGTTTGTTTTAATTTCTCTTATCGGCAGGCAGCTGCCTTGTGTTCCTCACCCACCCACATTTTCCGACTCTTCTCGAATCTTTTCCTCCCTCGCCCACGAAAAGCTCCTTTTCCTTTGCCGTCTCAACTTGCGAGTTGAGCTGCTTCTGGTCGGACTCCCCAGTGCCATACAATTTTAATTGCACAATGGCAGGTCCTTTTGTTTTCTAACTGCAATTTTTTAAAATGAATTCATGGCCTGCTCCCGGGTCTTCGGGTTATTCTGGCGCTCTATTGTTTGACGTCTCTAAATCCGCAGAGACGGCTGTGGAGGAGGTGGAGCTGCCAGCCAGCTATTTAATTGAAAGTTGCTTTGTGACTCCGCCGGGTAGGCTAATAAAATGTTTAACTTTGATTTAGTTGAGGGATTTCTACAACGACTGCAGTTAAAGCCACTTGAGGAACTCACTTGGGCCAGATTTTAAACTGTTAGTATGAACATGTACTTTTAATTATTTTCATGAAGAATTTATATTTATACCAAGTAAGGATTAGCTAAGTTGGGAATTTAAGTTAAAGAAACTTCTTGCTTGTTGATTGTTTAATATATAATCTGGTTCGTTGGTTATTTAGTTATTGGGTTGTCTAAATGATACCGCAATAATTTCTTAAACTATTTTTGGTTTTAATCATTATTAATTAGATATTGAGCTTTAAAAAAAGAAAACACCACAAATCACTTTAGAAAACAATGCATTAATTAACTTCAACACCCCATCCCCTCCCTAAGCATGTTATTTATCAATACTTTTAAAATGTTATAATGGTTTTATGTGTGGCCACACCTTGTAAAATATATTAATTGCCCATCACTGTTTTTTTAATTACTACTTTTAGCACCTCATGGAGCCAGGGTTGGGTTGGAGACTTCGATTTGAATTATGAGCAATTAGGCCAGCCACAAGCAATGCTTTTTCCCGGCCAGGTTTCAGGCACTGGGTGGTGGTCGGTGGTCATGTGGGCGGGGTCATGTGGCGGGGTCATGTGTCAACAGGCAGGAGCTGCACTGGATTGCGGTCAGATGCAAGGTGTGTGCGTGTGTAATGAGGCTTAATTTGTTAAATTCCAGACTTATAATTGGCATCGGCCACACCGCAAAGCAAAGGCATGCGAATCAACATTAGGGGAGGGGGCCAAGTGCAAAGTGTAATTATGTGGTCACTTGGTCAGCCGTAAAGCCCGATTTGTTTGCCAGTGCTACCCACTGGACTCTGTACACTCACTCTACACCGATGTGTGTTTTTGGCCATTCCTTAAGCCGGCTCTAAAGCAAATCTTGAGGGTTTAAGCCGCAGCATTGTGCGGCCATTTTTATGGCATTTTTATGACCGCTGGCGAGGGAATAAAATAAGAGTAAGTGGCATTATTGTTACACCTCGCTGGCACTCAAGTTGCGAAAGAGCCACAAAATGCATGCAAGAATTAAGCTAACAAATGGAAGAAGATGCTGGGGGCATAAGGACGCGATGTGCGGACTTTTTAATGCTCTTAAAATGCTCCTTAAAAATTGATAAGCTATATTAGAGAGAACCATTAATTAATTACATTTATTTTTATTGATGAAGATCTTTATGGATTTGAGATTTTTTGAAGATAAATAGATATTTAATGTAGAAATTATTAAAAACCCTTCTCGAATTGCTTTAAATCTGTTTATGAAAAGTCAAATTTTTTTTAGGTAAAGCTTCCCCTTTTGAATTATTATTGAATTACTTATATTCCTACACATTTTTTGGCTTAAAACTAAATAAAATTCCTTGCACAAAACTCACAAAAAAATGAGGATATCCTTCTGTGGAATTATTCAAACAGAACCCCCCGAGAGAAAATCCGACTTGCAACATGGCTAGTGTCATGGCAAAAGTTTTCGCTGTTTTGTTGCTTGACTTTTCTATATTCTTTTTTTATGGCACAACTTTATCCTTTTTCGGGGCGAACGCACATTGCATTCCTTTTCCAGGGGAGGGCCCTAAAAAATAAAACAAGTAACTCTTTGAGCCATTGTTTTCTTGTAAATGGCAACCGGAACCGACCAGGGACAAAGCGGTGCAGTCGTGGACCAATTCTGGCCCTTACTCTCTGGCTATAATCTGCGCTTTTTGGCTCACTTTGGCGGCAACTTTAAAGCTGCAACTTTTCGCCATTGCCATGGCTTAGAAGCGCTTGTTTTTTTTATTTTGAACCAACTTTTGGTTCCCAGTTTTGACATTAAATGTATTTTTGGGCCAAAAGCGCTATTTTCATTCCGGAACTCTGACGCTGATCCTGGCATTCTGTAATTTGGCGTATTATGCGTGTAATTGGCATTACAATTTCCCCTACCAATAAAACTAATGAACTTTTGTGGACCAAAAGAGCCTTAAACAATGTGAAAGGGTCGCCAATGCCTAAGCACAGTTGAATAGTTTTGGGTGATTCTAAAATGGAATTTCCATTGCAAGTGTTTGAGTGCGCACTTTGCACTTGAATGTCTTGAAATTTTGGGATTACAAGTGTTTTATGGGGATGTTAATTTATATTTTTGGAAGTTTTACTTTAAGGTAAAGAAAGCCTATTTAAAGAATTGGCATATATTTGTTTTTCATTTACTAAATATTAATTTAGTACAATCCCAATTCAGAAAATAAAATGTTTCAATCTTTAATTTTTAAATCGATTTTCCAAATCTTAATTCAAACTACACATCGACTAGTATTTTTTTTAGTTTCTGTACGTACCTTACAAAACTTTTTTTTTTGTATAAAAGCAATTTACTATATTTTCCACACCAGATAAATTATTTCTGTCATTAGCCGGCAGGGCGATTGCAAAAGCATTTTCTAAATTTCGCACTGAAAATTCTTACCAAAAATTGCTTTATCATTAAAAGTAAATGTGCAACTTTTGCCAAGGGCCCGGCCTGGCCAGAGTTTTGTTTCCGTTTTCGAATCCTTCTATTTTGTTTTTTTCTTTTTTCGAATCCTTATATTTTGTTTCCTTTTTGTATTTTGCCGACTTTGTGTGCCAACTCGTTAGCTTTGAGGCAGTTGAGAAGTTCAAGTTGCTGGCTTTAATAATCCGAGCATCAACAACTGGCAAAAACTAGAGGCTAAAAGAAAACTTTGGGCCAAGTTGCAGGATGGAGGGCGTTAAGACCACAAGTAACATTTGTAAAATGCACATTTAAAACTAGCAAACACACAGCAGCTAGCCGAAAAGGGATAATAAGAAACGCCTTTCGGATCCTTGCTTGACTTCAGCAACAGCAGCAGCAGTGAAAACTTTTCAATTTATTGTTAAACTTTTGCACTGGGGCGCACAATTATAAAGTGTCATTTAGTGCCGAAGGAGGACGGCAACGACAAAGGATGAGGGATGAGGACACAGGACCGGTACTGACAAGGAATTATGAAGTGTGCTGGACGCCCACCGACCGCTGACACTTGCGGCAGGCCACTTCCGGTGGAGGCTCGGGGGAGCCGCAGGACGACATTGTCCTCGTTGTCATCATCGTCCTCGTCATCCTCAACGACCTCGTCGTCGTCGTCGTCGTCGCCGCTGGACATTTTTGGCTGCTCCTGGCCGCCCTGTCCCCCGAAAACTTGCCACTCAAGTGCAAGCCAGTTTCATGCGGCGCATTCAAGAGCTGTTGTCGCTCCTTGTTGCCGGCAAAGTGTCACAAACACAAATAGAGAACGATCCTGCTCCGGCTCCTGCTCCTGCTCCTTCTGCTGCTCTGGCTACCATTCCTAACTTTCCCCGGAATTCCCCAACGCACCCGCTCTAGTTCCTGCTCCTGCTTCTTCTGCTGCTGTGTGATTTACAGCGTGCGACTTTTATTTGAAGTGGGACATTCATTTTACGCTAAAGTGAACCTAAATCAACACCATTGCCCAAACTCAGGTCCGGGCAGGCAGCTGCCCTAAAGATTGTCAACTCCTGGCTATGCCTTGCAATTGTAATTACTCGAAAAATGGAATCCATTTCATAAATGAATTTCAATCATAAAGATATTTTTTTCGTGGAATTTTTTATTCAGCTTCTAAAAATAAAAAATACTTGATTAAAGAACCTATTTTTTTTTATATGGAAGTCTAATTAAAACGTGTTCTTTTTTTAAATTCAATGTAAAAAGTTTAAATTCTAACTGTTCATTTTGTAACCCAGTTAGTATTTGTACTTTTACTTTTTACTTTTTTGGTAATCCAGCTCGGAGGGCAGTTTATTTTAATTTTATTTTCAATCAAATCTTTAATACTCTAAAAAGTCCAAAGTTAATATCCTGATCATTCCAGCTAGATTTATTGGGCATTTTTTGGGCAACCGCGTTTCTTTTGAACTCCAAAACTGGAGCTCTCTTGTGGCGGGCGGCGCTTGATTGAAATGCCTGGCAGCGAACTTGGGTTCCTCGTCGTCCTGGAGCAACTGCCAAGCTGCTCTGCACTTAAGTTGGCTTAATTAGTTTTTGAAAGTTATGCCAACGCTGGCGCCTGGGCCGCAGCCACGCCCACTTAATGCATTTGGCTTTTCCACAGCCGCCTCCATTGGCCTCAAGTCAGAGCTTTGGCAAAAACTGAGAAACTGCAAAAAAAAAGAAGGAATGGAAGGCATAGGGCAACTCTGCATTGGCGTCTTGGGCTGGCAACCACAACAGAAGCATCCGGCCAAAAGAGTGATGGGTGGGAAGAAGGGGGTCGAGTTCCGCTTTTGACACGGCATTCTTGGTCTTCAGTCTCGCTGCTCCGTCAGCAGGCTATCATCCAGTGGTTACAGGGTAGCAAGGGCATAAATAAATACATAATTATAATAATAGCAATTAAAATCAATAAAAATAAATTATACGGAAGAAACTAGTTAAGATTGACTAGGACCATACGCTAAACTTTTTCTTTTTTGTTTTTAAGTCTTTATATTATCAGAGCTTCTCGCCTTCTACATTCGAGTTTTAAAATCATTTCCAAATACTAAGGCAAATCTTGAAATTTTTTATGAGTACATATACTCTTTTTAAATTTATCAAAGTCATTTTTAAGCTTTAATTAAATGAATTATTCTATTTATTATATATCTTGCAGGCTATCCAAAATTCGTTTGCCTTTCCGTATTCAATTTTATTATATTTTGTTGTTGTTTCTCAGGCATTTTTCTTGGTCGCACATATTTCTTACTGCCACTGCAGTTTTGCTCTACAATTTTCACTTCTTATACCGAAAGTTTTTATTTTATTTTTATTTTTCTTGTTGTTGTCCATATTTAATTATGGAAATTTTGCAGCACGCCCAAAATTTGCATAAATATTGAGTGCCAGCTCAGGGAGTTGCCTTTATAATGAAGTTTGATTGCCCTGCGACTGTGGTAGAAAATTGCATTCGCTGGCATAAAAAGGAGAGACCTTGGAAGAGTGTCAATCAAATGAGAGAAGATTAAATAAAATTTGCAGATTTAACCGGATATATATTTTTATTTATAACTGTTGTGAAATTTATTTAGGAAAATAACTGAGTTCAGGGAGATAAATATTACATAAGGTCGTTTCACAATGACAGCTCATAAAACTTCTATATAACTATGCCGAATTAATCCTAAAGAATTAAATTACGCATTTTGTGTAAGTAGTTATTACCAAAATGTAAAATTTTTATTCGTAAAACAATTCTGTGAATCAGATAACCAAACAATATATTTGGTTGCGCTTTTGTTTGAAATTAAATTGAATTTTTAAAAACTTTTATTGCCATATAGTCGTACAGATAAGTACTAATTTGCCAGGAAACTAATTTGTCCGGAGCCCACATATCTGTATTATGTTTCTCACTCGCAATGAAACCAAAATGCTTTTATGCCCCATGTGGCAGGCGACAGCAACGGGAGCTGCTGCTCCTGCTGCTGCTGCTGCACACATTCATTTCCAATGAGACTCATTTTGCGGTGACACACGACACTCGCCACGCAGCCGAAATCCAACCCGGCCCCACCCACAGTCCTGGCTGATCCTGGCCAGAGTGGCTTTCCGGCTCTTTTACAGCTGAGCGGTTACACACAGACACAGTGGGTAGTGTGTGCCACAACCGCAGGCAGCCGGGGCGGGCGGGGAGCCGAGCAGAACTGGATTGAAGAACTGGACTAGAGGACCAGAAATTAACTTTACTACTGACACCTTGACAATATTTTCAACTACAGCAGCTGGCAGACATTAAATAGGCAACCGCAATTTTATGCCGTCAGCCCGGGACTCCAGGAAGCTGGATAGTTGATACCGAACACTGGATCCTGGCCAGTGGATGACTGGTGGGCACATGACATTTGACATTGCGTGCACTGCATAAGCTTAGAGACAGCAAGCGGAGGCCTGACATTACCACCGAAAAAGTCATCGGCTCGATGTTGATTTTGTCAGGCAGTGCGCTGAATTTTCAATTTTATTTGCAATTTGTGCTGAGACAGCAGTGTCAAGGCGAGGCGAGACGAGATTGCCGCTGCAGCAGAGGCCAAGTGTCAAAGGTGTCGACGTGGCAGTCGAATGGCCGCTGGAACGTGCCTATGTCAAATGTGGTTAAGGGATTTAACAAGGATATTTCTTACGGTCTATGTACATATTTCAGTGGTTATTCCATTTTAGGCAACTAATTTAGACTTAACTGAAAACTGGGCTGCTTAAATTAGGTAGCATTTAGTTAAGGGAAAATCATTTTAAAACACTTCAATATTCTTCAGGACAAATATTATTTTCTTTTAAAGGGAAATTGAAATTGCGTTTCGCCTTTTCAGATATCTTTTTGGTTCCATACTTTTCACATATAGCCGGCCATTGGCAACCAAATGATGTTAGCGATGACATCAAGTGAAAAATGATCAGCATATTTAGTTTTCAGGCGCAGCTGCATCCCCGGATGCCTTCATAAACAGACGGATGCCAAGTGGCAGGATAAGGATGAAGCGAATGGTAGTGGAGCCGTGAATCAGAGCGATTTTCGCAGGGCAAAGCCGAACAAGCTGCCTTCTTTCGCTGCTCATTCATTATGCCAATGCCAGACGCTGGATGGGAGGAGCTCTTAAAGTATTACGCAATAAGTTAACTTTTTCCAATATAAGAGCAGGCGAGTGCCAGCAGCAGTTGGCAGTTGCCAGTCGCCGGTTGCCAGTTTGCCAACTTGCCTGTTGCTCGACTGCATCAAAGATGCAGCATATTTATTTTGGCCAGGCACAAATTTTCTTTTTGGGCACTTTGGGAAGAGTCAAAGGTTCTACGGCTGCGAAAGCACTTGAAAAAATAATGAAGATTTCCCAACTTATTAGGGTTCTATTATCAAGAAGAGATACGATATTTATAGGACAATTAAAATATAATTAATAATCAATGAAATCTCTTTATAAGAGAGACAAAAAATTAAAAGTTTTCGTTAAGTGAGATACTCCTGTCTTCTCTGCATAAGTGATTGCCGGCAACGTGGCGTATGTGTAATTTGTCGTAGCGAATGCCACTGGAGCACAGCTGCTCCCAACTTTGTAACACTGCAGACGAAGGAAGACGACGAAAACTGCATTAAATGCACATTTGTTACGCAGCCCGAATTCTCTCTGAAATCCTCCCAATCTCTATCCACTCTGTCGCAGGGCACACCTGGGCCAAAGGATATATCCTCTGCCGCAATTCGGCAAAAATTCGTTTCTCGTCGTCCCGTTCGTAAATTGGCAATTTATTTCAATGCCTGCAACGTCAATGGTCTAAACATTTTGTGGCAAATTCCCCTTTTATCGAATGCATCACAAAGCGACAGTTTTACACATGGCAGGGCAGCTGTGAGAGTCCGATCAACTGAAGCATATTCTGGCAAACTAATTTGAATTTTTGGCTCTTAGTCTGTTTTAATTTAACTTAATTTTGTTACAGGTTTTGAAAATCAATTTGATTGATAAGAGTACTGGCCTTAAGGGATAGAAATGGCTGTCATTAAAAAAGTTTATTTGATTTTGAGGAGCTCTCTTATTTAATACCATAATAAGAGAATTAGTGGCCTTTGATGGGGTTCAATTCAATTTAAAAAAAGGCTTGAAAATATTTAATAAATTTATATCCATCTTTTATTTACAAACTGTTTCAACTTTCTATATTCTCTTCAAAAACTTTTATTAATATAGCTTTACAATAAATACATTTTATGTTATCTTTAAGAGAACCTTTATCAGCGAAAAGCATTAACTTCACTGCCAGCTTTCACTTTAATTTGGCTTTGACTAGAATATTTACCCTGAATTTTGTGAAAAGCTTTCCTGGGAAAGATAAACATAGAAGCTCCAAAATTGCCCGTGGCTTGAGCTAAAACAAAACAATGCATTTTCATTTGAAAACCAGGAGCGTGGTCAAAGCTACCGCTCCTGCTCCACTATAGCACTTTGCCGCGGGCCCATCTCATTATCCGCACGTCCTGTTCGAAGGATGTGCGAGATGTGTACTTGGCATCCGCATCCGCATCTACATCCTATTTCGTGGGTTAGCCCGGAATAATGTGCATGCATTAGTCATATCTAACACACGTATCGGCGTCCCGAACCCTGTATGTATGTGGTTCCTGAGGGCGGTAAACTCGAGTATAATGAAGATACGCACGCGTAAAAACAATAACCCTAAAACGCGAGTCTAATTAAGAGAACAAAACCCCCTGATATGTTTCATAGACGGGGGGTTTTTGCCAACGGCTGATCTGACAAAACATTTTGGAGAATGAACAGGGTTAAACAAACCCTTTCCAGAACATTTAAATTTTCGAGTAATTTCTGAATAGACATGTGAATGGAAAAGGATGGAGTGGATGCAAAATCGTAGTGTTCTTAGTAAAAGTAAATAGATCAGAAATATATGTACTCCTTATTGTCTAGGTAACTTAAAAGCAACATATTATGAGCCATCAAGGGTATATATGCCTTCAAATAATCCCTGCTGTATAATTTCTGAATATTCGTGCCCACTTTAAGCTAATCCTGGTAGCAAGGGCAGCTTAAGCCCGGCTAAAGACTAAAGGCCAAGTTGACAATTATTTAAAATAACACGTAGCAATCGCTGAACTTTACGGTCTCAGCGCAACTTGTCTTGTAATTTTTATTAATTTTACACCATTGGAGGCTGAAAAGTTTTAACATCTTTTCGGGTTTCTTTCATTTTCTCTTTTTGTTTTTGGTTTTGTCAGGCTTAGCGGCTGCTTACAAGCGCTTTGGCCTGTCCTTCGGGTAGGATTCTTTTCGGGGGATGTGGGAGGTGGCATAAGAAATTATAATAAAAACTTTGAACTTTTTTTGTTGCCGAAGAAGAAACATAAAAAATTGTTCTTTTACTTTTGTGTTCCACTTAAACGGAAGCGGCGGCCTGGGGTCCATTGTGGATTTCCGTTTTAATTAGTCGGCGAGCACCGGAATCTCAATCCGAATCTGGATCCGATTCCAAGACGGAATCTGCATTGCAGACAATGCCTCAGGAGGAGGCGGGGAGTGCCAGGAAGTTGGAAAGAGCAAAAGTTACCATTGCCATTGCCATAACTGTGAAATGTGCGTTGACAAAAAGTTAAGGGAGACGGGGTTGAGGAGTGGGAAATAGGGAATGGGTGGACCCTTAAAGGACCTGGGCTTATCTGACGTCTTCGCCCACTTTTCCCTCACTTGCGTGAATGCACAGTGAAAAAACAGTCATTAATTATAAGAAAATATAAAAGTAATTTGTAATTTATATTTTTTTAAATATGTTTCTCCTAGAAAAATACTATTTATTAAACTGTAACAGATATATGTAACAGATTAATGTAACATATATATGTGTAAGCAGAAAATAATTCTGCAATCTGAAGAATTAAATTCGTGTTATTTTTACCTTTAAATATGTATGCTTAACATATATTAACCTTATTATTCCAAGTGTAACCGCCAAATGGGGCGGTTGTGTCTACGCTGGGCGTGACTGGGAAGAAAGTCAAGTGATGTGCATAATTTAAATGAAAATGTCAACGCGGCTTTCGCCAGCCCATTGCAATCTACTTTGCGCTTTCCTTCTTTTCATCGGTTTGCAGTTTTCATTTCCACCGAGTGCAGTGTGCATGTGTGCATTCCTACTTTATATGTGTGTGTGTGTTTATATATATAAATATATATTTATATATATGTATATGTTTGTTTGGAAGAGTGCCGGAAGCAGGACAAAAGTCTGCTAGCAGCAGGAGGCCAAAATGGAGAAGAGAGGAGGATAAGCCCGAAAAGTGCACTGCGGTTGCCTTAAATTGAGTTAAATGGAGCGAGAGATAAGAAATGAGGCCAGGACACAAAAAACCCAAATAAATGGAATCAATATTAACTTGATTAACTAATTGGAAAAGGGGAATATTATAATTAAATGCAGCAGGTGAAGAAATTGCATTAATAGAGTGTCAAAGCATTCAACCCTGGGTTATTTTGAGAGACAAAATAAAATTGAGCTATTATTATATTATTTAATCTTTTCTTAGAAAATACAAACAAATTGACAAGCATTTCAATCTATTACATCAAAGAAAAGAATTTAAGATTGACTTAATAATAAAATAATTTAAAAAATTTCAAATATAAAGTTAATTAGATGCTATTTGATTAGTAATTCCTACACTTTAAAGATAATTTTGATCTTTTTTTAAATTCTTTATCCAACTTAATATTCCCTGACATTCCCTGATTTCCTGCAAATATTTCCGTAACATTCCCTCAACCTTAACTTCGACCAGCGCCAATCAAATTATTAAAGTTTGGAAATGCAAATAAAGGAAACCACTGGCGAATGGCGAGTGGAGATGGAGTGGTTAAATGATGGGATGAACTTTTTTAAATTGCGTTAAATGTTGATGCATGGAAAACGAATTGACGCCCCAGTCAACGGGCAGAAAATATTTAACGCCGCTTTTATTTATGACATAAATACGGCCCCAGCATATTTCATGGCCCGTCCGAGCGCGAACAAACTGATAGATACAATGCATTTTCGAGTCCCTGCTCTTGGCAAGGATTTCCCTCTGCTGTGCCGCCCGCAATCAGGCCTCCCCCGGGAGGCGTGGCTGTTCGAAGAGGGGGGCGTTTGGGCGTTGTCGAGTATGCATTTGATGGCCGCCTGTCAATGCCAAACAACAAAAGCGCACGGGACGGGGCAGATTGAGGTGGCTGGAAGCCAAAAGAAAAATGCTGAAAAATGTACACGGCTTCGATGGCTGAGCAAAAACGGGCAGATAAATTTATATGCAACCCACACACAAACACAAAGAGCGCGCTCACAGATGCACCTACACACACCCACACACCAACACACACGGACAGGCGTAAGCCCACATAAAGCACTCAGGGAGCTGAACGGGCCTGCATTTAACAATTTATCTGCAGCTGTCAAAATTAAAACCCCATACGGCTCCACAGCTGGGCGAGCTTCAAAGCCATAACCATAGCAATGGACGTGGTTCCAGGGAAGGGTCTCGGTCTCGGTTCGGGTCCAGCGGCGCCTCAGGGTACGGGGATGTGCCGGTGCAGCGAGCCACGACGAGTCAATACCCGTGGCAATCCGTGGGCAGCAATCGTCCAGGACACTAAGAACACCCGGAGAAATGTTGTAAGTAATATTTTTACTACCGAAAATGCTACAAAAATAATGTTTTGATTTTATTTTAAAATCTTTTTTGTTTTTTCCACTTTTTTCATTTTCTAATTTATTGTTTCAAGAATTTCTCATTTAATAAATCTTTCGGTAAACCGAATAAAACCATTGAAATTGTTAAAGAAATGGCATTTGAACTGTCTATGATCCTCCTCTGATTTGTTTTTATTTTAATTATTAAGAAGCTTAAAACATAGTATATTTAAAATTTTACTAATCTTAATTTAAAGTGCACTTAAAAGTCAGCTGCAGGCGGGCATTGGATTTGAAAAAGGAAAAATAAATATAGGAGAACGGAAAAGAATCGAGGGGCAGAAATGGAAAAAGAAAGACGCGGAGGCAAGAAAAGTGCAGCACGGCCCAAGGGGGTCACACAATAATGCCGGTCACAGGATAAGCCACACACACACACACACACACACTCACAGGCTCATCCGCAGTCACACCGAAACAGGAACAGACACAGACACAGAAAGAGGGACACACACTCCACACAGGCAAACAAACAGCGAAGCAGACAAACAGACAGACAGACAGTCAATAGCCATGGCTGACTGTAAAAAACGGAAATGGGGCAATCATAAATTTACACAGATATGCAAGTGCCCTGGCCCCGGCTTGCGGGTGTCTCGGTGTGAGTTAGTGCATCCCCATCCCGATATTTCCTTATACAGCCCACAGCAACTTCAAACAGCCGCAAACAGGATCAAGAAAGGTAGTCACTAGCCGAAGGAGTGGGTCCTCTAACCCAAAGGGGAAATATTGCAATTAGTTTTTAATTTATTTCTTTAACAATCCATTTTTTCTATAAAAATAATACTGTGAAAATCAAGGTTTTTTTTTAAATATATATCTAGTTATCTTTTGGCATAATTACTCAAGCCAAGTATAAATATTTTTTTTAAAAGACACGAAAAAACTTTAACAAACTAAAACTATGGTTTTCTTATTTAACGTTTTCCTTTAATTTATTGCTTAAATTCAATTAAACCAACCTGAAAATGGTTCGTGGTATTCTAGTATCGTATTTCAACGAAATTGCAATTATTTCACGAATTCATCTCGAATGCCAAGTTTTGGAATCTCCTACAATTCAGCTGCCAAATGGCTAAAGTTTCTCAGTGTGTGTGTATGTGTGGGTGAGGCCCTGTGGATTTTCGGCTATGTGTATGTGTATGTTAGTCTCTGGATGGTTTTGTGGGTGGCAGAGTCCTGGAAAAGACTTCGATTTAATGCGAATGCGATGCGTTGTCCGATGGCTGCCCCTTGCATTTCCCTTGGCTTTTGTAGCCTGCCTCTCAGGCTCTGCATGTTCCTTCTCCCGCGCTGTTGAATTTCCCTTCCCAAACCATCCATCCATCCATTATTTTTTTCACTCTGCGTTCGCTGAGCTGAGATTTGTGGTGCGGTGCAAATAGATTTCTAGCGCAGAACATAAATAATACTCACACAGGCACACAGGCACAGGCGTTGCCCTTTCAAATGCGAATGCGTTTGTGTGTGTGTGTGCCAGTTGATTCTCTTCTTTGGGTTAAAAAAAAATACAAAAAACTAAGAACAAGTATGGATGCTACAGCTGAGGACCAGACTATTGAGCACCTATCCTTCAGTAGGTGAAATATATAGCACACTTTGTGAAGTATTTAAATTTGAAAATCATAATAAAAATCAATTCCTATTTTCCAGATCTTGTTTGATTTACATTGATCCACAAACAGTTCATTTACTTAAAGAAAATACAATTTAAAATTTAAAATTTGAAATCAGCTAAAATTAAATCAAAGGCTACAAATTGGTTTGAAATGGAACTTCAAATATTATGCACTTGTTTGGTTTTTTAAATGACTTGAAAATCAATGTTAACTTCCAATTACCACTAATAAAATTACCTAATATAATAACATTTAAGAAATAATAAAAACGGTTTGAAAAATAATCTTCAAAGGTTCTTGAATATACCCTTAATTTTTACCAAGTACCTAGTACAAAAACGAAATGTCAAAAAAAGGGCAAGGAACGGAAAATTCTGAAACCAAAATCAAAGTGTTTGCGTTTGTGGAAATCGCACACAAAGGAGGGCGAGGCCTGGCGGAGTTGGTTTTCCTGGCTTTGCATGCAAATTTTGCCAGAACGCTGGCAAAACGTTTGACATTTGCCATTTTCCCCTCAGCTAGATAATGTGTCCTTTATGGGTCCCAGTGCCTTCGCCGGCAGAGATGTCTCTGCTTTTTGCCCGGCCCATCCTGTCGCATATTTTTGCATTGGCCTGGCATAATGATGGGCACCCTGCATCCAGTTCCTGCATCTTGCCAGCAGTTTGATTTGCATTTGCATTTGCCCATCGCCCGTCCGCATTCTTGTCCTTGTCTCCTGCTTTTCATAGTTTTCTCTGTTCGGCCAAGGAATTTATGCAGCCCGGCATTCCGGGCACGTTCTGCTAAGAACTACATTTTGGGCTTCATTAGTGACTTGGTCCAGGTGTAATTAGTACACGAGCCATGCTCATATTTGTTTGGCTTCAGGATTCTTTCACGGATGCTGGTTCCCCCTGAAACCGAGATGGGTCCTTGCGTTCCTTTTTTGATTCTTCGGGCTCAGGCATGGCTATTAACAAAAGGTCCTTTTGGAGTCTGGATATTCGTGAAGTGTATTTATTTTTAAATTTTTAGCGAAAAAAAATTATATAAATAATATAATAATTATAATAAGTTGATGTGGAATAGAGGTGGAGTCAATACTTAAATATTTTAAGTAAATTTAACTGTTAACTATTTACTTATTTTATATATTTTTATTAAAATTTGCTTAAAGGGAAGAATCTTTTAAATAAATAAATAAGAAAAAAAATCTCTCAGAGCATTTTCAGCTCAATCAAAGCTTAACCAAGTTTCCCTTTCTGGATTGCCTGAAGATCTCATAACAAGTTTTCGGTTCAACTCGAGTTGACTTAAATTGCACAGGCTGCAGTCAGTTGAAAGTTCCCAAAAGTGTTAAATTTTTTACAGAGCCAGACAGACGGCCCAAAGGGGACGGTGGATGGAGATACAGAAGGCCCTGGGAATGGGAATGGAAATAGACTAGGGTGTAGATGTCGCTTCCTACTCGCTATCGAGGACTAGCATCTACAGCTCTAGGTAATCCCCAAGTGCTGCTGAACATGAGAATAACACACGTAATGCATATTTAAACATTTGCTGATAGCAAATGACAAAGGTGGAACAGAAGCCTGGGTAACAGGGGCATCGATCCTGGGGACCAGGGAACGAGCCCACGGAAAACAATGACAATGGACAGAGACGGAGACGAGACGGAGGTGGAGGCGGAAACGGAGGTTAGTTTGGATGGTTTAGAGCCCTCAGAGTTGGGCAAATGTTTGGCCAACTTAAACCTTAATCAATGCAAAAGTTTCTGGCCTAATCGCTCTCAATTATTCAGGTGAAACGTGGCATTTAACAACTACGTGAGAGGTGGTGGCCAGTGGAGACCCTAACGAGGCATAACTTTCGCTCTCGCAGGTGGGGCAGGTGTGGGCGTGTTCCTGGCATTAAATATAATTTTCCCCACCAAAGTCTGGGGCTACTCAACGCAGCTCAGCCCACTGAAGTGGCAACCTAAACCAAGTTGCCATTCACTCCTAGATGTGCACTTAAATAAATAGGTGATCATTAATTTGAATATATTTTAAGGTAATTTTATATACTTTTAAAATGATTATAAATTAGTAGTTATCTAGTCATTATAATTTATTAATTTCTATGCTGTATTGCATTTTAATTTCATATAAATTATAAAGTTTATAACTTACAGATTACTCTATTATTTTTATAGTACTATGCTTTTACTTATTTTTTGTCTTTAATGTTACTACACTTATTTTGTAATCATACAATAATGCATTTTACATAAAATTACCTTTTGTAAGTTTATCAGCAATAATTTGTAAATAATTTTTGCAAAATATAATTCCAACTTAATCTAATTTGTATGTTAATTACCCTTGACCTTATCACTGAACTATATTAGATTAGTTCCCTTTACATGCTAAATTAGAAGGAGCTTCGCTTTAAAAAATATTCTCTAAATTACCCTAGTCCTTAGTCGGCTTCAAGTGTAGTGCTGGCCGGGTTAATAATAATGATATTTAAGTTGAGTGGTGAGCGGTGAACAGAGTCCGCAGCAGCAGCGCAATGAAAGGACAAAGTTGCCAACGGAAACGGAAGTAACTGCACAGAGTCGCTCATTCCGGGCATTTGAATGTGTGCGAGTGTAAGCCCTTTGTAACCAAAGTCTGGGCTGCTATGGCTTGGCTATAACTGTAACTGGAATTACACCTAAAAAACTATTCACACACACATAAAGTATAAAATGTGATTCGTGTGTGTGCACTGCAAGAGGTAAAAATTGAAAATGTTCTCAACTTTACAGGTGAGTGTGCAGAGGCAGAGAATCGGCAGAGGGATATATCTAGCGTATCTACATATGTATCTGTGGTTAAGCCCCTTTCAGGTGGGCTGGGAGTAAATGCGGTGGGGGGGAGGACTGATGAAAAGTCAGGAAGTAAAGTTTTACGGTTCACAGAAAAGCTGAAATGTTCATACAATCAGCATGAATTATAACTCGGATGTGGATTAATACTTGCTCGAAGTGTCTGGGTATGAGTGCGAGTGTATAGTATGTGGCTTACTGACAAGCCTTCTAGCCTGATTTCGTGTGCCTGAATCAGGCTCCACCTGGAGTCCCAAGCCGTGCACCTGCAATAAGTTGAGAGAGTTGCAGCGTTATGCGCTTTTGATTTTCCTGTAATTAAAAACTAAGCTGAGCACCGCCATGAGTTGGGTTATTGAAAGCGCAGGTACATACATATATGTTTGAAATTGATTAAATGAAAGGCTGTATTGTGGTGGGTATTGAATATGTATCAAATAAGTTAAACCAGCCTCAATGCACAAGTATTGTGTATAATATATTCTATATATATTCAGAATAGATAATCAGTCAATTATATTAATTACTCGGTAACCTTATGATAATGGGAAAGAGATATTGAATATTATTATTTAACAAATACATATTTTTTTCTTTGTAAGTTTAACTAAAATAATTACATTTTAAGCTACTCTTTAAATAATCCACATTTCTTATTAAAAAACTAAGCCAAACTTGTTCTCAAAATAATGTAATTTATTAGTTTTGCGACCTTCATTTTCTTCAATCTTAGAAAAAACTTACTAACTTTTCATTTCCCAAGGAAATGGGTTTCGTCCAGAATTTAATAAAACAAATTATATTATTTCCTCCTCC
This sequence comes from Drosophila seguyi, assembly GCA_008042675.1. Lineage (NCBI taxonomy): Eukaryota > Metazoa > Arthropoda > Insecta > Diptera > Drosophilidae > Drosophila > Drosophila seguyi. Next base: position 475,599 of record VNJU01004231.1, read on the forward strand.
CTTAAAGTAAGTCACATTTTACGGCAAAGCATGCTTTATTGGGGCAATATTAAACGCTAATTTAACGAGATCCGAATCACGCAGAGGGCAGGAGCTCACTTTTTTATGGCCAATTCCTGATGCCATCTCATAGTCAACGCTCATAAATTAGAAAAACTGCGTTGACATGGCACTCGAGCGGAATGGAAATGGAAAAGAATTTGGCATCAGCAAATATTTGCAGCACGTTTTCGTTTACATATCAACTTGACAACTTTTGCATTACGATTAAGATGTACAGCCGGAGAGCCAGACGGAGATCCCGGATACCAGGGGGCGAATCTGGGGACGGAGAACAACGTTATCAACACCTTTTTGGCCGCACATACACACAAGACGGAGGCGTGGCAACGGGAGGCGGACAAGTCAGCTTCCAAGACCAAGTCATGAACGAGATTTATGTGTTTTGCTCGACTGTGCGACAATAAAACAAAACAAGGCAGAAGAAACCGAACCCACCAACCCACACAAGTTGCGATTAGAGATGGCAGAGCATAGTTATGAGGGGGTTACATCCGCCGTGTCCCCTTTATACGGAGGAAAACAACAAGCATAAATATTAGAACTTGCCTGCCACTGCAGAACGTGGCGAACATCGCATCGAATGCCAAATATTTTGACGTATTTCAGTGGGAACTGCCGGCGCGAATACTCCCTCCTGTTCAGGCAGACCCAAACAATGGCTATTATGGTCGCAAATGGCGGAATAACAAGAGAGCTAAGTGAGCATCAAAATGGCATATTTGATTCCCTAATGAAAATCTACAAAGGAGTCTGAAATTATGTGGAATATTATAAAATAGTTAATTTAAAGAGCGACACAAGAAAAAGAATAATTGAAATAATAAAAGGATAATAATGAAATACACATACAAAGCACTGCAAATTAAATAGATTTTAATTAATGGATCTTTTTAAATTCCTGCAATTCTAGATATTGTTTTAAACTTCAAGGTAACTTAACTGCCCCTATAAGTTCAATATACCCTTACTTTCACCTGGACAAAAATCAGTCACCTTCAATAGCTCACAGCTTCGCATCCTGGCCACGATGGCCATTGGAACTTATATTTATGAGCGGCATTCGCGAGTGTGTTCCAGCTGAGAGATGCGTAGGAATTTTTGCTTTTCGTTCGTTAAGATTTACGAGGCGTCCTCACAAACACAAGCATACACACACACACACACCCACACCGGCCGAAGGACCAAAGCACGTCCTGACTTTAGAAATTAATTGGCCCAACTAAGAAATTCGAGAGTAAACGCCGTGCTCATAAGTCCTGCCATCGTCCTGAGATGCGGTTTTTTCCCCTGCACCACCACCCTAGCACCACCACCAGAACCACCGCCTGAGCTTTCGCCCCAGACAAAATTAATTTGTTATCCTCGCTTGTTTAACGCAGCTATAAATTATGATGCCAAAGTTTTTGGCCACTCAACGAGCGGCAACAACGGCAGGGGCGACTTTTCACCGTGGCAGCCACGGCCACGTTGCCTTGGCAATTATTAGCTTTTGTTACGCACACTTTATCACTGGCCATGTCGATATGGGTCTCCTTCCTGCAGTGGAAGGCACTAAAAAAAACTGCGGTTGCCTTTTACTATAAGTGAATTTTGAAATAATTGCAGTATTTTTGTAAAATACTAAGAATTAGTTTGTGGACTAGTATCAAAACAACTTTGAAAATCATAAACCGAATTTTTCTTAGAAATAATTTCCTTTATACTCAAGATTTTATTATTTAAAGTGCATTTTTGTGTCCGATATATATGGGCCGCGTAATTGGTGGGCACGTTAATCAACAAAGGAGTGGGCCCAAAGACAGGCCTCGTCCATGGCCAATTAGAGACCCATGACCGGGCAACGCCTCGAAGATGGATGCTGATGAGCCCGAGATGCTGGGATGCCACGATGCCTCGTTGCTCGGATGCCCCGATTCCGTGATGCCTGGATGCCCAATGGGGCGAACATAAATCCTTGACGGAAGCCACTATTAGCGGGGTGTTTAGTGAGCCTGCAGCCTGATGGCCTTTGATTAGCTTCGATATGCTCCGATTGCCAGCTATAAATTAACTGAGCTCTTTGTTTTAAAGGTAAGACTCTGCTTATCAGCAGAGACACCTACAGCTAGAAAAATTGGAACAGTCCATGAATTGATGGAGGTGAGGATGACCTGATGGACTTTAAGCAAAAATTGATAATTAAATCTCTATAAAAATTATAAGAAATATTCTCAGCAAGTTGACAATATGATATAAATAAGAACATTGAATAATTGTTTATATATTTATTGATTTACTAAGAAAATATTTGAATATTAGCCCTCAAATGGTGTTAAATTATATTTTAACACGGTTCCTGTATAATTTCCTTAACCAATCCGGTTTCCACCAAAATTAGCACTTCCTTTTTGAGCAGGTAATACCATTTAATCCTCTTTTTCATCGCTAGGTGTATATATTCCCCAGCAGATTGCACCCGATCAGGTGCCGTTTGTATTTGGCGCGTTGCTGCTGATTTTCCACTTGATTGCTTCAACTTATACAGCTCGTTTTAAAAAACAGATTAAATTTCCCTCGCTGGCTACAAGCTTGGCACACACACACCCACCAATCCAACCTCCCGCGGGGAGCCACCTTCAGCAGCACCACCCATTAACCGTTGGCATCGTTGTCGCCTTGTTAATTAAACGTGGCACACACCGCTGGCTGGATGGAACGCGATGGGGCATTGCGCCTCGATTGCGATTGACACAATAAATTGTCAATTACAGTGCAATTACGTATGGAAATCGCTTGCGCTCTTTCCCATTCTGGCATACCCTCCGGGGGAAAAAATCTCTATGGCATACCTCCCGCCCACTTTTCTCCATTTCCCCTAGTTTTTTTTTTTGAGACACCAGCCAGCAGTCGCCGCTTGATTAAATCGATAAAAATCGAGTCGAATTTTAAACGGAGTTACAGAGCACACAATAGAAACGTGCAAATATTGTCGAGGGGTTTTTCTGGGTATTCTGGGGACTAGCAGACATTTAAAAAAGGTAAAGCTTCTACGAAAAATTCGGTCAACATGACAACATGACTTTGCGGGGGCCAAAATAAACTGTGAGATGCATGTGCGTTGTCTTCCATTTTTTAGTGTGGTTATTCGTGAGGAATTCCAAGAAAACTGTCCTGAAAAATGGAAGGCGCCCAAGGGATTAAAGAGTTTGAGGAGAAAAAAAGAAGAAAGAATAGTGAATAATGTTCTGTGAAGAATGAATTAAAACATAAATAGTAAATAAAGTATTTCAGCCATAGCACTTCTTAATATACAAATGTATTAATTTTTAAATCAAAAACTGAAATATATAAGATTTATTGTTGCACCATTTCTGTATTTAATTTCTCTGTTAGCAAAATATTTTGTGAAATTGGTTAGGCAAGCTTCATGGACATGCAATATACAACATGTGTCCTTTTGCCACGCAGTGTGCTATCCATCACCCCCGCCATTTTTCATTTGGCCCCGCTTTGGGTGGGTGTGTATTTCCGCTTCCGGTTCGTTAATAGAGTTAGTTGCACACACCGCTAACTGCAACAGCAATGGCGCCGAAAAATTCGCCAGTAAGCCACTGCCAAAAATTGGCATCTGTCGGTCGAGTGGAATGGGAACAGGTGCCTCGAATGGAAATGGTAACGGAAATGGTGTGGAGTAACCCAAAATGGGTGCCGTAACGATGGCCACTGGAGGCCACTGTCACCATGGCCAAGTTCCCTTTTCCCTACGATTTGTCCTCGCTTTACATTCCCTTCATCCCGACCCCTGTGTTTGCCTTTCTTTTGCTGTTGTTTTCGGCCAGGCGGAGTTGATATTGTTGCTGCTGCAACGTCCTGTGAACATTTAACTATTTTCGAAATGGCGTTAATTGGAAATGGCAATTTCATGCGCCCCCAGACGGTCCCTTACTATTGGTTACTTTACACAGAGGGAAATTAAGAGTGTAATATAATATAGATTCCTTAATAATTTTTTTAATTATTTAGAGGCTTAGATAAAATAAATTTAAAAAAATGGAAAATGGAAGCTTTGTTGTCATTTTTCATTTGAAATATACATTCTTTTTAAACCAGGATTAAGATCTTTAAAGCGGCTTAACATCTTTTAATATAAATAACAAAAAACTAATTTTGAAATGTTTTAAATAACTGAAGTTTACTATAGGCATTTATTTTCCGTGTCCTGTCCCTGTCCATGCCCATGTGTTGCTCTCCTGGTTTTTCATACTCCTCTGCCCTGTCCCCTTTTGTCTGCATTTTGTAGTTTCCTGTTTTCTTTTTTCGACATTTTTTATTTTATGGTATTTTTGCAACTGCGGGACACACGCATATACACACTCGCACACTCTCAATCAGTGGCACACATTTCCAAAGGGGGGACTCAAAGTGCGCAGCATACTTCGATCGGTTCGCGAATGAATATAAGCCATTCTAAACATTTTTAGTTGATTGAAAAATTGTGCAGTTGGTTGGCAATTCGAGAGCCACACGAACGAGCATGTGTGTGGGCCAGAGGGGGCTGCCTGCATTCGGGGGAAAATTTAAGCTGCATTTAATTGGGCAAAAAGAAAGGAGATTGCAAAATGCACGACATTTGTTGGGAATTTGGGCAATTATGTGGGGATTTTTAAACGACGAAAAGTGGCTTAAAAGCTGGGTGCTCAAATATTTGGTGGCTATTTTTATGGAACTTGTAATTCGCAAGGTGATTAAAGTTGAGTACAAATTATAAATAATTTGGGGAACATAAAACAATAAAATAATAACGTGTATATATAATTGTGCTTGAAATCTGTATGGTTGAAAAAGATATAATTTAAGATTCAATGTGCTTCAAAAATGTTCAATTAATTGACTGTATAATTACAATTGTGTACCACAAATTTAACCATCAATTACCCTTGAGATTTCACTCTGTGTATTTATATTAACAAATATAATAAAAAATTGATATATATCCAGTTTATAATCATATCGAATTGACAATAAACAAAAACGCGGTAGAACATAATTCTGTCAGCCAATTCAGCTGCATCTAATACTTTCGGAGAAATTTAATACATTTTATGCGCCTGTAAATAATTAGAGCAACGAGCAAGTTGGCCACTTTCTGCAAACTAATTAAAAAACTACGCAAGCAAAAATATTTTCGTGTTTTTGCCACACTAAATGGACGGGCAAAAAAACGAAATTAGAAACGTAAATTGAATTTTGCACACGTTGCAAAATAACAAAGTGAAAAATGAATAATGACTTTGACAGCAGGAGCAGCAGGATAACACGTGTTGGTGCGATGCTTAATGCAGTTAAACAGCAGAGTGTGAGTGCAGCAAAGAGAGGCAAACATTCGCAAAGGATGAAGGAACCCGAGAAGACGGAAATGCAATTTGGAAATTGAAAACGTTTCGAGGGGCCGCCCACTTTTTGCTGTTTAACTTTTGCAGGCCCTCAAACTCATTTGCATACGATTTGCTATAATTGAATTTCGCCAAAGGCTGCAGGAAACCCTAGCCTACTCCTAGACTCTCCCCCGTTCCGTATCTTTTTGCCTACGTATCTGCATCTCTGGCCCTCTTCAGTGTAGTAGTAGTTGTAGTACAGCTAGTCTTCAAAAGTTTTCCCCGACTTTTCCCCGCAACAAGACAAATGTGCGTAAACAGTCCTCCCGCAAAGGGGGTGCCCTTTTCGAGGGGCTTTGGAATGAGCCAGGACTGTGTCACTGGCTGATAACGTTTAATGGATTGCTCTGGACTCTCAGAGACACAGACCAAGGCCTGGAAGGAAAGGCTTTTTGTTTATTTTTTGTTGCCTAGGCCGGGGCAATGAAGACATTAAAATATTAATGTTCAGCATAAATCAGCACTGTGCAGGGGGGGAATAGAAAGCAAGTGAAAACCGAGATATTTTCAAGTTTCCGAAACGAATTTCAACTTTTATTCTATCGGATTAAGTAGAAAATAGAAGAAAAGTAAAATATATAGTTGACATATTTAAATATAATGTATATTCTAGTCTCAAAGCATGTGAATTTTAAAGCGGAAAGTTTATTAAAGAAATCAAATTATTTACAATTTCCCCTCCATCGATTTAATACAAGATTCTCCTCAAAGTCTATGGATTTTCGTAAAACACTCCAAGCACTTTGTTTTCAATTCCCTGGAAAACAAGTTTTTTTCTCAGGTCTGTGTCTGTGTGTTTGCTTTGTCGCTCGAAATATCAAAAACTAAGCCAACACGCTTTTTACGTCTCTGACAGCTGTGAGATATGCAAAGGAAAAGTTGACGAGCAGCCCGCAAATTACTCACACATATACTTCAGTTTTCCCAGCCCATTTTCCGCCCGCTTCGGTTTTTCCCTTCCAGCTCCCAGCTCCTCGTCAGTGCCATCGGTTTGGTTGCCAAGTCAACAAACAAATTAATTACAGTCTGTCTCAATAGTTTGCCACATGTATCTGGGAGCTACACACACTCACTTTTCGCCTGTCAACAGAGCTTAGCACGCTTTGACAAAATTAAATGCAAAACTCATTATGAAATGTTAATAGCGAGCAGCTGCCGCCGTTGTAGTAGTGATAGTAGTTGTTGTTGCTGCTGCTGCTGCTTTTGTGGTTTTACAAAACATATTAATTAGCATTAAATAATTAAAATATGCCCGCCGCTTAACGTCATTCATTTTAATCAGTTTTAAGCCCTCGCCGGCTTTTGCGGCTTCTGTAAGTTTCCCGGAAAGGGGGCGGGGCTCATTAAACCGTAGTTATTATAACTGAAAAAGAAAAACATAAACAAATAAGCGATTTAATGGTCTGAATTTATTTGCATATGTACTAGCGCGTGGCTTACGAAGCGATTGGCTTTGATTTAAGAGTTTTTGAGTTGAAACTGCAAACAACGCGGCGTATGCGTAATTAAAAGCCGCCTGGGGGTCTATTCCACTCAAAAGAGGAAACTTATCGGATGTTTGCTGCGCAAAAAGCTCGAGGGCAATATTTTACACATAACAGGAATCAATTAGCCTGTTGTGGAATAAAATAACAAAAGGAACATTAGCAAGTCCAGGCTTTAATATTAAAGTGTCTATGAGGCAGAATATTTGTTTAATGTAATTAAATTTTAGTAGCACTTTTAAAAATAAAAATTTAACCATATTTACAAGGAAAATAGTTGTATCTAAATCATCATATTATTTTAATATGCTTTTTAATTAATTAAATTATTAAATGTCAGACGTCTTTCTCATGAATTTTAAAATATACAAGTGTGAAATACAGATCTTGATCTATAGTTTGTCTCTATCATTTAAACCTTTCAACTACTTTTAAAAATTTTCCCTTCACGCCGACTGAACTGTCAATGAAAATCAAACAATGGAAAAGTTCCCAGAAATTTTGGAAAATAATCTTTCTTGGATGCCGCATTGACAATGCATTTTATGTTTTCGTTACATTTTTTTAGGCAAATTTTAATTCACGACGATCCCCCGCAGCGGTTTTGCAATTTGTTGTTTACCAACAGTGCGAGGCATAAATATAAATCCCGAGTACGTCGATGTGATTGCCTCCCCGGGCACTTAGCCGTATTGGTTTGGGCTTGGATTTGGATGAGGACTGCCTTGGTTTGGGCTGGTCTGGTCTGGATTCGCTGCCCGGCAGCCGCAGCCGCCAACTGTTCCTGGTTCGGTTTCGGGGCTGTGGGTCGAATTCTGGCACTGATTTTGATTCAGATTTTGATTCGGCTCCTGCAATTTGCCTAAAAGTCTACGAATGGCATGAAAACTCACAGCTTTTGTTGCACAGCCAAGTGGTAAACAAATATGCGTGCCAAAAAGTGCGGGCTTTAAGTAAATAGGCTGGCCATGTTGATTGTGGTGTACCCTACAAAATTTTGGGAAATAAACCTTACACATTTAGAGAAAGATGCAAAACTTGACAGTGGAGGTTTTTTTATATATTAAGTAAAAAGAAGCTCTTAAATAATGATAATCATATTACATTCCATTTCAATAAATTAAAAGCAAACATATTTTCCTTCCGAATAGCCTGCAAAATAATTTAAAGTTTAAAACCCAAAAATAGAGCACGTTTTCGTTTCGAAAAAAACACTTTTCAGCTCATCTCCAATTCGTTGCAATCGGATTGCGAGTAATATTCGCTTGTCACGTCCCGTTTTATTTAGAATTTGTTTTCAGCCGATGGCAAAAACAATTTAAATTTTGTCTCTGTTGGCAGCGGCAAATGAAAATAAAATAAAAACGCCGATGTCGATGCTGATGTCGTTGGCGATGCAAGAGCAAATCGAAATCAAATCGAAATGTAATCGCGCGCACCAAAGCCAAAGCCGAAAGCAATCGCATTATCGCCACATTGGCGTGAAAGTGCCACGCCCCCGCTAGGATGATTTTTTGCCACGGTTAACCCTCACGCACGCACTCACATATTTATCCTCCACCCTCCCGAAGCCAACGGCCCCGATATATATTTATAGTCAGCTCATATTTATGGTTACAATATTTGCCTTTAACCGGAAATCGATGAAATTTTTATGCCTTCGCCTTGGCGCCCTTTTATTTTATTTATGTTGTGTGTGTGTGTTTGGCAAAAATATTTGTTGTGGTTTAAGGCCCCCTGCCGCCGCTTTCCGTTTCCATTCCAAAAGTATTTGCACTCGGCTTGATTTTCCAATTTTTCCCTATATTTCGTTGCTGTTCGTTCTCTCATCGAATTTAGGCAATTTAGCGGCTTAACTAAATCGTTTTTGGTGCTCATGAATTTATACGTTTTGTTTGTGCAGCGCATGCAAAAACTCTAACATATTAATATGCGTAGGAATCGGGGAACACCTAACCTCCCCAACTCTCTATATATCTTCCCCTGATTATGGTGCGGGAAAGGCCAATAAGCAGAGCCTTCATTGTTGTCCAGAAGTTGGGAAGCTGGGGGTGGGCCGTTCTGTGTTTGGCCCAAAATATTTATATTGTTTTGTCATTTTAGTGGGATTTACGAGGCCCAATTTGTGGTTTGATATATTATATAATACTTTTTGTTGAAAATTGCTACACGCCGCAGGGAAATAAAAATGGGGTCAAACTTATTGGGTTTTACTTGAATATATAGGTTTCTTTTTATATATTTGGATAATAAAAATACCTTATTAAATCTTATGGCTAAATAAGATGCTATAGAACTAATAGTAATAATAAATTTGTTGATCTTGTACGTGCTTATAAATGTGATAATAAAACTATTAATATGAAAGGGCTGTACCTTTTTGAATTGCTAAAGTATAATTAGAATTATTAGGTCCTGTTTTATATATATACCACAAAAGTTAGGATTCCGATTAATTTCAATACTAACTATTAAGAAATGAATAAATTATATAGCCGAAAGAAGAAGCTTAACAAAAGAATCAAATCTTCAATTAAATACCGGTTGATACAATGATTTAAAAAGAAATGCTTTTCCATTCTAACCCTAAGACCATTCCAACTGTAACTAATGCTTATATCGCTCATAATTCTCTCCCACCACCCACTTCCTCTTCCTGTCACTGACAATTGAAAGCTTTCAAAGCACTTCACACTACACAATTTCCTTGGCATTGTTCGGAATCATGGAATTAACTTGCTGTGAAAACTCTTTATTCCGTGCACCCTTTCTCTAGTTATTACTGTCTCACAATTATGTGACAATTTCATTGATTACTGCAGGCGGGGCACGCTGAAATCTCTGTTGCACTTGGCACACAAAATAATGACAACCAAATCGCCATCACGTATTGCAGCTGTATTATAGTTCGCTGGCCGCGAACAATGGCGGGGGACTTCGAGCGTGAATTTTTGCACCCAACTAAAATTGCGGAAAATACAGCATCCTCGATTGCATATACATATATATATTCGTAGCATCCAGATTCCGGGATCCAGCTTCCAGCTCCCAGCTAATGGCTCTGCCTTCGATGGGGATAATCACGCTGCGATGCTGAGCCCGTTGATGATGATGATGAATGGTACGTTTGCTGGTCGGGCTGGTTGGGCCAAATCCTGGACCTGGCACGTGTCCTGCTCCTCCTTGCATTGTTCTTGAGCTTCGCTTCCGAGCTTGCCGCAGTTATATTTCATATTTCGAGAACAGAGACAAAATTAGGGTTATGCTTAATAGTAGTTTGAAAAGTAAAAATGGAATATTAAGTTCATATTATTAACTGTTGATAAATTCTGTTAATTGTTTATATTACTTTTGGTTTACATTTAAATAAATAAATCACAGATTTTATATAAATATTTTATTAATATCGTTTCCGCATACATATAAAGTGATTTAAATCAAAAGAAAACAATTTATACTTCCTTAATTAAAATATACTGACTATTTCTCATATTTTTCAATGAGCTATATTTTTTAAGATATTTTCTTTTTTCAGTGAAGCTCCGCTTTTACAGCTCAATTCATTGCAGCTCCAAAGTCCCTCTTGCAGTAATCTGAATTGCTTTCCCACTTTTTCATGGCTTTGGCTTTGGCTCTGGCCCGGGCTTGGGCTCTGGCACTGGCTCTGTCTCTGGCTTTGGCTGCAATCTTCAGCGCCAGAATTTTTACCTGCACGGAATTTGAAATCATGTGGGGATCCTGCCGGCAGAGGATTGGGTTCTCCAGGTCTTGGGTCACGTAAGCGGTCTTACTTTGTCACTGGCCGGGGCGGGCCAGTTCAATCATTTACTGTCATTTACTGCCTTAGTTACCTGCCCTGCGGCGTCTCCAATATTGCAAAAAGGAATATATATATATGTAAAGGCAAACTCCAGCGACTTTAAGCACGAGTGCGCTTATTTCATGTGTTCGAGGGAATTCCCCTTCAGAGCTACCTGACTTGCATAGCAAGGGGAACTTCACAATACCCATAAATAAATTGATTTTAATTGTAAGTAAACATTCGTAAAGATTATTTAAAAATTTGTTTAAGCTGTTATTATATGAAGATAAATAATAAGAAGCAAATATTGTAGATATCAAATGTGATTTTAGAGGGGTAAAATATTGGCAAGCTGGAGGATAACCATCATTGGTTGACGGACATCTTTACCATTGAAAAATCAGAGGAGTATTCGCTGGTAAAATAATGGTAAATTAGATTTGAATTAGTCTAGAATCAGAGGAGTACTACCAGTAAATTATTAGTGAATCAGCGATGATTCAGATAGGAATCTATGAGTTATAACTGGCATATACATGTATCTTCTTCCTGCTATAAATGACACCAGTAAATTTAACACCACGACAACTGAACTCTTTACACACCGAGGACAAGTCTTTGCGTTTTCAAAACGTGCTGATGGCAACTCATCCGTTTGCCAGGATCTCACCAGCTGCTGCCACGCCCCCACGCTCCTTTTTTTGCCGTGGAAATGAATTTCTAATACAAAAATTGCATTGAAAAGTGCTGTGACGCCTGCTGGTCGCTTGGCTTTAGCTTTAGCGTCAAGGGCTAACAATTGTTTTGGCAAACGTTGCCAGCCCTTGTGGCTGAGGATGAGAAGGCGGCAGCACGCATATGGCTACCAGGCCGGAAGTGGTTCGCGTGTGTGTGCCCCCGCGGAGAAGGAGAACACAACCCGAAGGACCAAGGCAGAAGATCTTGGCTACCCTTTATCCCTTACCATTTCTTCCGTTGCCGCTTTTCACCACCCCTGTGACTTCGCACGGACTTCGCACACTTCACGCTGGGCATGCAAAATGCACGTCTAATACAATGCAAAATGCAAAACGCCAAGTAAACCAACAGAAAACAGCAAGACAAGCCCAGGCACAGAAAGGGTACAAGTGCAGTACTAGAAAAATTTGATAGAGGGTTATAACCTTTTTTCCAGAATATATGAAATGGAAAATTTTTAATAGTTTTCTATTGCTACGTATTTGAAAGTCATTGACAAGGATATTGTAGAAAACAGTTATATATAAATACATTTATTTTAAACTTTTATAGTCACAGAATAACAATTTTAGTTGGTTATTGTTAATAAAATAAACGAGGAAAGCATTTACTATTGTCCAGCTGTATGTTTAATGGTATTTGTATAATAAAAAGCTTATAAAGCATCAGATGAGAGTTGGTTTTTATGTTTTAAATTATTATTGTAGATTATTATTATTTTTGAAGTAGCAAGAAACCTCAGCAGCTCCTGTGCTTTGAACCTTAATGGAATACGTTTTGAGTACTGAAATGCTTAGATTTTTTTTAATCCTTGGACAATTACCTTCTTAACTATTATAATAAGTTCGCAAAGAATTTTTTGTTCAAGTGCACTGCCAGGGAACATGGTGGTCGGAAAAAATAGGTTTGCTCACATACAAACACGAAAAACAGGAAATTGAATTTTCGACTTTGGCAAGTGTGCGTGCCAGGAAAGAGGAACCAGAACCAGAACCAGAAGCAACTGCAGCACAGGAACAACTTATGCGCCGACACTTGTACGTAATATGGGTAGCTTCTGCTGTTCCTGCTGCTGCGGCAACTATTGCGAGCGCAGGACGAGAAGTCCTGACACTGGCAGTGCCTCGTTTTGCATACCAAGCAACCGAGCTCAACTTGTGCCAGCGGAAACGAAATATTTAACAACAAAGCAAACATTCGCATACACTCCCACACTCGCCCACTCACACACACTTTCACCCAACCACCGTGCACACTCACAGATAAACGAGTATTTGTGTGCGTTGCATAATTGAGTGGGCGTGGCCGGAGTCGCAAGTTTAACTTTAATTTGCCGGCTTTCATCTGACTTTGTTGCCGGGAATGCCGCAGAACTAAGCTCAAATTAATAGCCATCCCTCGGCATCCTTTCCGCCCCTTTCTCCGCTGCCTTGTACCAGCTTAGATGGCAGCTCAATGACTTATCATATACAAATTACAAGACTCTTGCTTTCAACCAGTGCCACGCCCCAAGTTCCGAGTGTAGAGCAATTAGCGTTTGCTGGGCTTCCCAGTTTCCCGGGGCGCAGAGAGGGCTTCTCCGGGGGATCATTGAAATTAACAATTTTGGTAAAATAAACTAAATAAACCTCACTCACAGACGTTCAAATAAGAATACTTAGTTAATGAATATAAGTATTTAATTAAAGATAACCTTAACTGATTATTTTGTTCCTCACTTGTCAGCAAATTTAGTTTTTTCTATGCAACTTAAATAACATTATATTCTAGATTTCCATTCATACTATTTTCACACATACCTCCCGCTCTGACAGAAGTCAAAAAGTTACAATTTACGCTTGTAAATAGCTTTAAGAACTTTTCTACGATTGCTATCTGCTTCTACAATTTTGCTAATTAACTCAGCACCCAAGTTTTTGGGGCAAATCCACCCCCCAGCATCCCACCCTCAATTCTGTTTTCAGCGGAAAATATATATATATACAGACCCCCTCGAAAAATTCACCCCTCAACACTCGACAAATTCTCGTCTGTCGCTAATTTCGCTAATCAAAGCGCGGGGCACATCCCTCTCGTCGTCGGGAAGGGAAAGCGGAAAAGGCGATGAGGAAAACATTACTTCGATTTTATTAAACGGGATGCAGCGTTAGGGGGAATTTTTGAAAGGGACCGGCAATAATTTGCCAAAAATGAAAACAACATCCAGCAGGAACAGCCACAATAAATGTAGAACTTTTGTTAATGGGAAAGCGAACAAAATTCTGCTAAGGAAATGAGATTTTTTTGTATGTTGTTGTTGCTGTGTTTTCTCTTTTGGCGATAATTAGTAGAATTATTTAAGGGGCAGAGTAAAAAATAAGGCATGCGAATGGGACTAGCTGACCCGGGTTATGGTTATTGCCATGGCACGTGTCACCCTTCGGTATTCCGGTTCCCCGAAAACTAAGAGCTCGCGGCATCAACTCCCCGAGAGTCGATAATGTCGCGGCCTGGCCACAAAGGCAAACAGAACAAACCGTGAAGGCAAAAAAAAAAGGGAAAACCGGGAAAGCTATACAGAAAAAAATCCTCCACAAAATAAATTTTGGAAATACTTTTAACAATTCGAATTTAATAGATTTATCATATACGTATTTTATATGACTTCTTTAATATAATAAATACATTTTTCATAATTTAAAATGAAATCATGGATAAGCTACTAACGATGACGGAAAAATAATTCTATTTATTTCTTGTTTCTAATTTTATTTTATTTGTATGTTTTCGAAGTATCTCTGATTTCTCTATCTGCTAAAACCGGGAGGCTGGCTGCACAACCTTCTGTGGAAAAACTAATAACCGAAAATTGGGTAGGAAGCGGAATCGGACTCGGGAGTGGCGAGATCTGAGAACTGAAAGCTGGATGCTTGGTAGCTGGCGTCGAGCGCCAAAGCTCATAAAATTCAAGCCATTGAGTTTTCGAAATCGCTTCGGGCTTCATTTCGATTGGCGCACACCCCGCGGTCGCCCCTCTGTCCAGGCATTTATTGGATGGCATTCTGGCCTCTTGACTTTTCTGTCGCTCTGCTCCTCGTTGTTTGGCCATTTAAATTCGTTACGTTTCGATTGCCGTGAATATGCAGTCAACTTTATAAAATTTATAGTTTAATCTGATAGATAGGAAATTGCTTTGTTTTGGCCCCGACTCGGAAAAGGGATGATCCAAAAAGGGATAGGGAGGCGGCTACGAAAAGTTGGCAAAATATGAATGGCTTTTTGTTTGCGAAGGGAGATTTAGCCACTGCCAAGGCAGCACTTTAAAGCTTTCCACTCAGCTCGATAAAAAGATAAACCACACAATTTATGCGAAGAGAGGAGTTGAACAAACATGTGAAAAAGTCGAATTTAAAGTGCTCTTTTTGCTGAGTAAATGTATTTGCTGGAAAAAATTTATATTTTCTAATACATAAAACATGGCAAAAGATGAGTTAGGAATGGTCATGAATTTATTATTTGATTAAGTTTATTCGCTAGGAATTGTAATATAGAATTACAACTTAACTCATGAATGCTAGTATTTAAGATACCTTATTGCATGTTAAATAGCATTACAATTTAAAATATTAAATGTATGTTACTTATCGTATTTTTAAATCAAATCTCTTCGAAGAATAAAGGTATAAATATATGGGATTATTGTAAGGTATTGGATATATTAAACAAAACTGCATTTTAAATAAAATTACGTTTTAATTATTATAATATCGATATATATATACAATATATTTTTAATAAATTTTTATATTGCTGCATAGAATAACTAATATTTTCAGCATATTCCGTTTAATCATCAGCCCTTTGTTTCTCCCTTTAAATTCAATATCCTTAAATAATTCTATTATGTCAAAGTCACTCTTTTCACCCTTTGCCTGCCGCATAAAATAAAGATATTTCAGCTACCCCAACCCCAAGAGACTTTAACCCCAAATGATGCTGTTGTCTCTCCCAATGTCTCTCCATATCCCTTTGCACATCACAAAGGGGAGCCTGCACACAAATAATGCCAAGCAGGATATCCACCCATGTGCTTTCCAGGCAATTGCCTAATTAAATTTTATATCGAATGTCGTAAAACGAAATTTCAATAAGCACAAGGACAGCAAAAGGGGTGGGGTTGGAATGTCCTGGCCCATGGTGGATAATATTTGCATCCTTTGCCCAGTGAGGCCTTAATAATATTTTGTACCGGCAACAGCTCAGGAGTTAATAACACGGTCAAATGTGCGGACCAGGTCAGCATTAAAATCATGCGGTTCATTGACCAAAATCTCCGCCTCGCTTTCAATATCAAAAGTGGAAGTGCTGGGAAAACAGCAGCGAGCGCTGGTAGGCGGACGGACAGTCATCATCTTTCCCTGTTTACACAATGCAGGACATTCTGAAATTTAAGTACAGACGGGAGAAAGACACATGACTTCTTTAATTCAGATAATTAGTATATTTAAAAAGCAGTCTTATTAAATATATGTACATTTTTTAATCTTTATAAGAGGAAATGTAAAAAAAAAATAAATATCAATTACATTTATGTCATTAAATTTCTTGAAATTATATGTTTCTATTAATAATAAGTATCTTATACATTTAAATGATTTGTAATGCTAAAAATTGTAAGCTTATTATATTTCAAAATTAGTTATTTATTTAAAAATATATTTGTAAACTAAGGAACTACATTATTTTTGCCTTTAAACTTATCTTGCTACGAATTTCTTTCTGTGTCTGAAAGGGGCATAGGACAGGCAACGGATTCTGCAGCGGACATTTTGACAAGTGGCTTCGATGTTTGCTTAGCCCCTCACTACCGAACAGGTTGAGCCATCACCATCGCCATTGCCATCGCCAAGTGGAGCGGCCAGAAGGGAAGTCGACTTTTGACGACTCGGCTCGTCATCATTGCTCTCATCATCATCCTCAGTGGGCTTTGGCCATCGCTTGAGAGATATATATGTAGAGCGAGAGATATATGTCCAGATACGTATATATCGTATATATTTCAATGACGTTGCAAGCGCAGCTTGTTTGTTCTCATCCTTTGGCACTCATATAAAGTTTGTTTGCGGATTTGTGCAGCGCAATATGTCATTGCTGGCTCGTTGGGCCATCGACAGCCAGTTGGAGGAGGATTGTAGGATGTGGATAGGGATAAGGATGCCGATGAGGATGTGCAGGGGCAGCAGCAGCGACCATGCTTAATGTACGTTCAAGTAAACACACACACCATCCACATAAACATAGGCATAACGCACTTGTGTGTCAGCGAGGGCAGCTTCAGGGATATAGGTGTCTTTCCAATATATTAAACTCAAGAAATCAGTTTCCCTCTACACTAATATTTACACAATTTTCTAGCTAAAAAGTGTGGGATGTTTTTAATAAGAAACTAAATTTAAATTTTCCACTAAGAGGTCAGTTTATAAATTGTAAATAAGTAAACCATAAGGGCAATAAAAGGTCTTTAGAAATCTATATTATTTATATATTAGTTTATTAATTGAACCCAAATACCCAAAAAATATTTTAAAAGCTCACATGCTTATCCCATAATAGCTTTAAATTAAGAATTGAGTTCTCAAATATTTACCTACAGTTAAATAAATGTTATATACATTTGCATAATTTTTTTCCGGCCATATTTATATAGACTTTTTTAAGGCCACCCTCTTATATGTACATATGCAGTTCAGTGTGCAGCGTCGACTAACAAATCCTTTTGGCATTATAAACATTATTAAAATTTCATGTTTCCTGCTACGAGCGACAGCCTCGACTTGCCACTCCCTCATCGTGTGTGCCCGTCGCCCCCTTTTTGACTCTATCTCGGCCGCTCCGCCCTCCGCCCACTCAAAACGCAAACGTAACGAAACATGAAGCTCGAAACAAGGCAGGCCGAAGGAGGGGAGGAGTAAGTGCAGGAGGCGGCTTTGAGGCTCATATAGCTCACAGATCCTCCTGACCAGCTAAAAATCCCCTCCTATATACACACTCTGCACAAAAACTTGCTTTAAATCTAGTTAATCTCCAGGAAATATTTTAAAAATAAACCGAAACGATTTATTTTTTCTTTAGAAAAATATTTAAGTGTATAAAAGTTGTTGTGTATAAAATATTAATCCAAACAAAAGTTTTTTAACCAAGTTTTGACTATTGACTAAATTAAGTATACGTAAAATTCTTTTTAATTGAATAAAGGCCCTTGGATTTTGAAACATGTTGGATGTATTTTATATTTTTTACTGTTTAATCTAAAATACAGGGTTCTTATTTTTTCTGTGTGCACAGACCTAAGCCCCCTTGGCTATAAGACTGTCTAGCCTTGCTTATTTGCAGCATGCTTCATGCTTTATGGTTACTTGGTCAAGGGCCTTTGGTGCTTTCTCACTCTCACACACATACACACGCAGATCCCACACACGAACGCCGAAGTGCTCGCACACACATATGCCATATAAAGACCAAGTCACGAAATGCATGAAATTTTGCGCCGTAAATCGTTAAAATGGTTTTATTTAAGTAAATATGCAAAAATGCTTTTGTTAGACTCGCAGAGGGCATTATGTCCGGGTCAGATCTGGCCACGTTAATATCCGGAATTTAATTTGAAAATTTAACAATCCACATAAAAGAGAGATACAGCGAAGAGTAGGTAAATATTTAATACCGAGACTGAGCGAGTCTGAGCTCTATTTTACGACATGTATTGTACAGCGTCCACATGTCGTATGTGGAATATTTGAAGGCAAGACCCAAAGAAAATAGGCTGGAGATTGAAATAGTACGGTAAATGATGTTATATTTATGCAAATTAAATATAATAAAGAAACGAGCTTGTGAGTGTGATGAGTATGAAAGATTTATCTAAGCTCAAGCTCAAATTTATTAGCAAAGAGAAGGCAAATAAATTGTTTCAAGAAAAATTAAACTCTTATTAAACTGCAATATGTTTAAATACACTTTTTTAATAACGTTAAGGCTAGTAATATTTCATTCAATAGAAGGTTCATTCACTAAATTTTTTTCGCGACCAAAGTTCGCGTTTAAAACCATTTGACCTTTGGTCCCCTGGGATAAGCGGAGGGGCCAAAAACCTTTTAAACAGTTGCGAAACTCCTCCAGGTCATTGTTATGGCAACTTCTTCCCTGCAATAGCTTTGCAATTTTCTTGCGAACTCACAAAACTTCAGCTGCGGCAAAGGCTTTCCGTTTTTCTCCTCCTAACTAGCTGGAAAACGGAGGCTGGGAATGGTGGATAAATGCGGCGGAAAATGGGCGTGGGGCTAGGGCTAGAGCTGAGCCCGTCTCTCCAGCAGGCTAAACCCAAACGCACTTAACACTTGCCGCTGAGTTTTGCCACTGAGTTTTGCGTAACTTTTGCGCCGGGAATCCAGGGAACTAGTTTCGTACCTGGGCAACCGGGGCAACTCAAGGGGATGGGGATTGGAGTCTACTTCAGTGCGTCACGTAGGCGCTTCAAAGTTTTCATTTTTGCAAAATTTACGATTTAACGTTAAAGTGGAGCAAACAAAAAAATATATATAAAAGAAATCGGGTATATACTTGGCAGTACATATATGCACCATGTACTACTTAAAAGAATGGCAAACTTTGAACACGACCAAAATCCCACTAAGTAAGTGTACGCGTACAGAGAAAGAAATTACTGTATTAAATGAGACATCAATAAAATAATAGATTTAAATCTCAAGAGTTAGGATTAATTTTTATAATAGAAATTTATTAATTTGGGTTGATTGATTGTGCTCCGATTTCATGTTATTCAAATTGCCAAATCAATCATATTAAAGTACAATAATTTTTAGCTGTGCTTCCAGCCCAGTTCAGGTTCCGGGTTAGCCGTTTTCTTCTAGCTCTACGGCCGGGTTCAGCTGCACGTACTTTGGATTTTGTTGCGTCTCCTTCTTTATTGCACTTAAGATTTACTCATCAGCAGGTGTGCCCGTGCTTCCATCTCCCAGCCCCAAACCGGAATCTACGATTGAATTTCAGACAGTCTCCGCCACCCAAGGACCTCCTTACAGATTCACCCACTCTCCCATCGACCAGGGTAAACGCAAAGGCTTTTGCAATTTTTATGTGCAATTTTTTACATGAGAACCAAAGACGGTATGAGAGTGTCGCTTGTGGCTCGTTAAGGTTAAAGGGGCGGTGGCAGCATTTTTTTCCTAAGGGGTTTGGGGGGCTGTGGCTGCCACTGATAACCGGAGAGTGGATTAGTCTCTGGGTATCGTTCGCAATAGGATAGGAAATAGAAAAAGGACCAGTGCCGAGACTCATGAAATATTGAATGCAAATCCGGAGTAAATTCTAGTTGATCTTGGTACGATAGCACAAGAAATCGGTTACTTTAAGAATGTATTTCTAGAAAATGAAAAAACATTGAGCAAGTTTTCCATATTTTTTACTCTTTTGAAGTATTTTATTGTTGGTAAATAAATCATTTTTTTAATGCTTTTATGAATACATATAATCAACCTTGTTTTTTCTTATATCCCAACTAAATCTTTGTTAAACTCTTACAAATTCCAAACACTTTGTTATTCAGGAATATATTAAAACACAGATTGAAGACACTGATTGAAATTCGAATGGTTCGCATGACTCCCACACCTGATGACATTCCTAAAGGGTATTGAACACGGCAGCTCCGCACATTTTTGCTATGATTTAGTGCGCACCACCTGCCGAATCATCGCCACCCAGCAGCGCCCGCAAATACAATTTAAATTTTTAAGCGGCATCTACTTTGGACACGCCTTGGCCGGGATTCGTGTCACGCATCCTCGACGGGTGGCAGCGTCATCAGCATCCCCTAAGCCCCCACTCTACTAACATCAGCATTGAAGCATCAGCATGTTGTCCTTTGGCTTCGCTTTTCCCATTTTTTTCTTTTTTGGCCGCCATGGAGCAGCTCTTTGTTGAATGTTGCAATTTCAACCCGTTGATGGATTTGATGCTTTTTTCCCAGGGCCCTTCACTCATGCACTGAAGGATGTTAGGAGAAGTTTAGTTATATTCTAGAAAATGACTGAAAAATAACTAATAGAAAATACGCTGTGTTTTTATAAATATTCCATACACAATAAAATAATTTTGGGACATTTTCCAAATAAATTACCGTTGCTATTATTATATTCCCCAGTGTATCTATATGTCCTGACAGCGGCTGCAAAATCAGCGCAAATCAGTGGGAAAAGAGGGGTTTTCAAAAGGGGTTTTAGGGCATGAGCTAGGGGCGGGCCAGAGGGCAAGGGGGTGGCGGGAACAAACTCAAATTGATGACACCCGCAGAGTCCGCTTTTGCCGCCTGTCTGTCATTGATACTTGCAAAAATGCTTCTTTCCATGTCGCACGCACACGCTGCGCCAAATGACACTAAATTTGGTTGATTAGATGGCCGCCAAACCCGAAAACGGATTTGGCATCCTGCCTCCCCCGGATCTCCGGAAACTCAGTTCTCCATGTCCCGTGAATATATTGTATCTTGTTCCCATTGTCGTCGCCAAACTCGACGCAATCAATGTTACTATAGAATCCCAATGGGATATGGGAGCATCCTTTTGAAGGGACTCTTGAGGGATATGTTTTGGGAATATTAAGAGAAGTTTTTGCTAAAATAAAGTTTGGTTTAACGTCAATGGTTATTAGTATATACACCTATAAATATATATAAACAAAGGTAATAAATTGTAGTGTAATTTTAAAGTTAAATCAATAAAGTCCATCTTCCCTATCCTCTTTTTATATACTGTGTTTTTCTCACATTTTCAAAGCCCATAAACTTTACTGATCTAATCACCTTTTTTCCCTATGTTTTTGCATTTTCACAACCAATTTCCCTGATCCATTTCCCGGCATTAATGTCAGCCACTACCTGAATTGATGGGTAACTCAGTTCGGCATCTGTCTGTTTATGCTTTTTTGTATGCAGCATGTTGGTGGCCCCATTAGAAGATTCGTTTTCGCGTCATTTTATGTACCAGTTAACGTCAGCCTAATTGACAAATCTGCGCTTAACAAGCAAACGCAATCTGCTGCAGCCCCCCATGGAAAGCGTTGAATTTTCCGGGTGGCGGGAAATGCAAACGCCAGACGACGAGTCGGTGGGGAAGGCCATATAAATTAACACAAGTATTTTTACCTAGGCCACACCCACCAGGCCACCATGCAGAATGCATGCTAACAACCACTTAGCGCACACGTACCGCCCACTTAACCCCTAACCCCACGCCACCTCTTAACCTCTGTCTGCCCCAACCTCCTCTGGTGGGATGCCACCGATGATGAACAACTATTAAAGAAATTACGAGCTGATTCAAACGTCGAGTGAGGAGGGATTTCCGACTGGATGAAAGAGGGGGCTTCGTTTTATTTGCAACAATTTGACGCAAGCTGAAATGCATGCGGGTGCGTTAAAAGTTGCCGAATGTCGAATTTTGCGAGCGGCGCTGTGATCCCAGATCAAAAACTGGAAGAAAAAGTTTACTACTTGGTTTGAAATCGAAGAAAATTAAATTCGAGGGTAGAATAAAACAAAAACAAAAGGAGACCCATGAAATGTTCTTCTTTACAGCGACATTAACAATTATTTCCATGCATTTCTGATTATTATGTATGATGTTATAGTTATCTTTTTTTACTAAGAAAACATTTTTTAAGCGACTTGTTAACTAAGAAAAACGAGTAAAGAAATTACAAAAAATTCGAAATCGTTTTGAATTGTATTTTAAAAATATTACTTGCATTTTTAGATCTTTATATTATTATAAATGTATTTTCCAAGTGCATAGCAACCCATTTCCCAGGTCTCGCAACTCCCGCATGCGGGAAACTTTGCTTGCGCGACAGCCTGTGTAAATAGTTGTCTATGGAGGGATCCTAGCTACAGATACTATGCCGGGGGGAACGCAGTCGGGATTGGCATAATATGCCCCCAGTGAGTCCCATCCAGGCCGGGCCAAACTCAGCCCAAAACGGGCAGACGGCCGGGCCTCAATCAAAGTTGGGCGTATAATGATTGTGCCCACAAAAAGCCAGCAGGATAAAGTTTTTCGCACAAGCGGTTGCATCCTTTGCATCTGTCTCTCATTCGTCCTTAACCAGCAGTTTTAATTTCGCCACAAGGCGACGCGACGCTGCCGAGCGCATCCTCAATGAAATTTTATGGCTTCGACTGCGCCTTCTTCGTCTTCGACTTAATGATGTGGCTGCCGCTCGCTCCTCCCCTCCGCTCCACTCCTGGGGCCTTGCACTTAAATTAGTTTCTGCCAAAAAGGCCAGAGAGATGGAGAGTATAATAAGCCGAGAATTTTTAGCTTAGGTTCCAGGACGGATGGTGCTCTGCTTCTATTTGCTATTACACTGGCTGACAAGTTTAGTCAAAAGCTGATTTTACTTTTCAGAATGGTAATGAATCAGACATTTTGATTTTGATGAAAAAAAAAGTATTGAATATAATCATAGTATCAACTTTAGGGCTCGGATAACCTTTAGATTGTAGTAGTAGATTGTTTTCGGGATCAATTTTAAACTGATACATTTTGAATTCAATCTTGTTGCCTAGTTTCCCAAAATTCTCGTTCGAGCCAAATGAACTTTGGCTGCCCCTCTCATTAAGGACGGTGCAATAGCGTCGGCATTAGGAGTCTTTAAACTTGCCCTCCTCTTGGCTGAGTCAGCTTAATGAATGCAGCCCTTTTGGGAACAGGACCAACCCGATTTTAGCCCCCATTCGCTGGCCGAGCCCCTGGCTGCAACTTAAATTGGAACTGCTTCCGGCGGCTTTAAATACCGTTAGTCACGCACCCAAGTTCCTGGGGGCCGCGAAGGTTTCGAAGGTGTCTTTAACCGAGGTCCGTTCGCTTACATTGTCTGGGATCCAGAGCGACTATCATGCAATTGGCAGGACGGAGCCCGGCGCCCGGCGCCCCACAACTTGGCTTATCGCGCCACCACCTCCAGTCCCCAGCTCCATCGCACGATCCAATATGTCTGACTAACTGACTCAGCGCTTTGATTGCCAGCGCCCCCCCTTGTTAAAGGGGGAAGGAGAGGAAGCAACTTTTCTTTCTGCCGCTGCTGCCTTGGCGGTTGGCTTCCGTTTCCCCCCACTCACACCCAGAGCCACTCCCCCGGCCTTCCTCCGAAAAAACTTCTACTTTGGCTTAATTTCGCGCACGAAGTAATATAAAAACTGAGGAGGGTTGGCGGGGAGTTGGTAACACGTGCGGCATCCTTAACACATTCCAACAACTGAAACTACATAATAAAACACTTGGCGCTAAGGTTAAATTCCTTTTTGCAAGTTTCTAGCACCGGAAACAAATGTGGCCACTATCTCTTCAAGGAGTTCTCAGTTGCGACAAATTAAAGTTTTCGCAATACTTTTAAAAAAATGTTTTAAGCTTTGATTGCACCATTAATTATTTCTCATTTAATAATAATTTACTTAATTTTTCCAGTGACTATAAATTAAAACTAAAACGGTAGCAACATTTTTGCTCGATGTTTTCACTTTGTCCCCCGCTCTCGGGGGCTCCAGAGTATGGGCTCTGGAGCAACGGATCCCGGGTCTGAGGCCTCGTCAATTATTGAGGAGCAGCTTGGCGACGCGACTGCAAAAAGGTGTGCTTTTAATTGTCCTCGTCGTCCTTTTGGCCGTTTTGTTGCCATCGGCCCTGATAAATTTAGCACAAACGCCCACGACCCCACGGACGAGATACTCCTGGCACAAATTGCTCGGGTTGTTGGTGTTGGCGTTGATGTTGCCGCTTGTTTGACTGCTTGTTTTGTAATAATTTAGAAACTTTCGCTGAATGTGTGCTCTTGTGCTTGCTGTTTGTGGCATGTCTGCAAGGGGGAGGGTGTCCTGGGAGGCATTGCATGTGCAGCCAACAATGGCTGGAGAAAGTTGGTGTACGGTGATCTATTATAGCCAGAAAGCTATATTTAATTACTACTGCAAAGTCATCTTTTGTAGCTTACCGAAATATATGGTTTTGTGGGAATTTAATTGAAGTTATTTTGAACTTTTAAATTAATTTCAGAATATATTTTCTTTGAGTTTTTAACTATAATTATATTTTTCTTTAATCTATTCCCAAGACTCTTCAAGCTCTTTTTACCCTAGACACTATTCAACGATTTAAATATTATAAAATCCGCCCTTACAACCTTCCCCAAAAAACCTTCCTTAAACAAACTGGCTTAAGCTCCCCTCAAAATAACCCGCTGTGTGTCTTAGACACTTACCTCCACTGAATGCCTGCAAACTTATGGCACCCACTGTCAGGCCTTCCCCTTTCACCTCACCCATCAGTCGCTTAATTCAAAGCCTTTTCCTTTCGCCTTTGAGATTTGCGTGTTTCGCTTAATGAAGAAGACAAATAATCGCGCAATTAAAGCCTTTTAGCTTTAAGCGCGAGTAAATAATTGCTGTGAGTGCAGAAACGAACACACGGACCGGGGCAGGAGCAGGGGCGAGTGTGCCTCACAGATACGGAATACAGAGCTCCGGCTTCAGTCACAGATACAGGTACGGGCAGGAGTCGGAGTCCTGTGAGCGCTGCACTAACAAATGGTAAATGTATTCAAACAACAAATCTTAATGGCACGCTAGAATGAATAGTAAACGAGCATGAGTAGAGGCAAAGAGTAGAGGTGGGACGATAGCGATGAATACCTGGGAAATTACACTTGGGAATATTTTATTTTTAACTTGAAAATAACTAAAAATAAAACAAGTAACTAAATAAAGAACAGTAAAAAGTACTCTATTACCTAGAATCTTAAAAGATTTTATTTTTGTAAGATTTGTACTTGCTGACTTATCTTGTGTGTATTCGAAATAGTTTTTCTCAAGTGTAGAGAAGCCTAGAAGGAGACTACCTTTTCTATTCCCTCTCCCTCGGTGCTGTTGACTTGACTCGGCTTCCGTGGAAAATTCTTAATTGCACCTGGTGTACGGCGCTTTCCGCTGACTGGAATATCTGGATAGCTGGCTGGGCTCTGACTGGGCTGGCTGGCTCTTGATGGCTTAGATTAACTGCCTGACAAGTAAACCCACTTGCGCAGCACATACAGACTTTGTTGCTGTTTCCGGCTGACTGTCAGTTGAACGAAGCAGTCAGTCAGTCAGTCAGTCAGAGATTCAGTGCCTTCTGTTGGTGTAATTTTTTCACGGCTTATCCTTATCCCCATCCACCCACCCGGTGGCTGTTAACCCCCGACTGCCTGCCTGTCGGTTAATTCCTTAACCACCCAAGTGCTCTCGACTCACGTGCTCGGCGCTCGTAATTATTTTTCCTATTGTTCGAATTAAATGCTCAAGGATTTATAGGGCTCTTCTTTTCGGACCCTGCTCAAGATTTCTGCCAAGCACACACACACAGAGTTATTAATTGTGGCCAGGGGAAACGG
This sequence comes from Drosophila seguyi, assembly GCA_008042675.1. Taxonomy (NCBI): domain Eukaryota; kingdom Metazoa; phylum Arthropoda; class Insecta; order Diptera; family Drosophilidae; genus Drosophila; species Drosophila seguyi. The sequence continues at coordinate 501,578 of VNJU01004231.1, forward strand.
GGTTGCGGAAGGGAAAGATAGTTTCTCTCATCCCTTTTACCACTTTCCATTTTTGCGGTATTTTCCCCGTTTTTTTCCCCGCCTTGACACTTGGCATAATTATTGCTTTCGGAAATTGAATGCCTTGAAAGGAAATTGATTTTATAACCAAAACATCACTTATCCTTTGGCTTGGTCGCATCAACTTGTGGTTGAGGTTTTTTAGAAAAATATATTGCATATTTTGAAGAGGAAAATATAAATTATAGATGAAATGGAATATTAACCTTAATTAAATTAAGAATGCCTCTTGCAAGCCACTTCAAGTTGTGTGTGCAAGTGTCATCTATATTCGCCTTCGCTGACTTAAATTTCAAGAACCCCAATCAGTGTTCGGCAATAACTTAGAAATTCCTAGCTGAGCCTTTGGCCCTGCCGGCCATAATTTTTTGGTAAGAAGATGGCCTCTGCTCGTCCTTTTGTGTTAAATTTAAATTTATTTGTTGCTCCTGAAATTGATAACATAACTTTCTTCAGGTTTCCGCATCGTTAGCTCGCTATGCAGCGGAAAGTTTTATATTTCAACAATTTTCCCACACAACCACACGCATACTTCGGGCACTTCTTGAGGCACATCCGCCGTCCCTTTCTCTAAAATATTCCATCTCTCCTGCTCGGCGAAAGAGAAGCGCGAAAATTGTTCCGAAAATTGTCATTGGTTCTAGTGGCTCGGCTTGAGCTTGCGAGCTTCAGTTTCTGGTTCTGGTTTTGTGGTTGCTCCAGCGTCAAGTCATAAATTACGAGGCGAGTCATTGGAAAAGCAGCAACGCAGTTGGTAGCAGGAGAATTTTCAGCTACTTTCTTGGCTACTTGTGGAAATTGTTGAATTTATGCATGCATTACTTGATTTGTTGTCCTTAGATGCTGGCGACGTAATTTATTTGTTTGGCCCTGACTCCCCCTCGCATTCCCCGCCCGCTGGCCAAACAGCACTTAAGCCAAAGTCATATAAATGTTTATTAAAGCTAACAAATGTGTTGGACCCTCCTTCGCCATCGCCCCGCCCCTCTGCACACACAGAAGTTTAGTGAAAGCACTTGTACACTCAATTTGAAAATATGACAATGTTGTCTCTTTGGATATTCAATGCTTTTAACCCCAAGTGGAAGTCTAACAAAAGGGCGAGAGCCGCACAATGTCGATGGGATTCGTCCGTTCCTTGGCGGATTCCCTTGCTCTTTAGCCAGCTGGTGACTGCTGTCCAAGAAGGAGAACGGACAAAAAAGGTACAAGGTTAGCACTTTTCCCTCTTATCAACGGGGGAAAATCAAGGAAAGTCGAGGGGAACTCGTCGTAAAAACCACACGGCGACATCTAACTCGGGTTTCCATATGTGCGTGAATATCAACACGTCACTAAACTATGCGTTCCGCACCACCACCCCTCGAATTTCCCGCATCAGTCCATTTCAATTGTACGAAAGCGAAAAGGGGAACGAAGATACGAGGGATAAGTTTAGGGAAAATCTCAAGCAAAATCCGTTGGATTAAGTACTCTTCTATATTGAGGTAATAATTATAGTAGTCTTTTATATACTGTGTAAAATGCTAGGGCTTCAAAACCAGATATATAAGATGGTGTTTTCATAGTTTACATCAAGCAATTAAGATTAAAAATAATGATGTACCATAACATTAGTTACTTAACAAATTTTAAAGTATTTCAAATTTCTAAAACAGATTTTAAATCTTGCAGCAATTCTGAAATGTCTACAAAAGATACAATAATGATTGATCTAATGGAGCTTACATATTTTTTAAAACCTCTTATTCGGTTTCATAATTTTAATTGATAATATAAAATATAATATAAACTGTTCTCCAAATTTCATAGTACCCTTCTGCGAAAGAGTACTAAAAAAATACAAATGAAATGCCAAAAATCGAGGCATCCACTTTCCTTTCACTGCCACAACTAATTCGCACACCATCGCACACAGCTGAACATGTGCTCCCTCATTTGGATGTGTGTGTGTGTGGCTGTGGGTGTGTGTGCATAAACATGAAGTAAACAGGATAATAGCAATAAAATATAACCGCCAGTCGCGAGCTGGCTTTTTCCGTGGCTCTGTCCCAGCATAAGTTTGAATGTTTTTGGCCTCAGCTATTTTTATGGCTCGCTGGCGGGTTTTCCCTTCCAATTGCCCCGTCGCTTGTTTATTTGCCCTTTCTTTTTGGTTTTATATGTATATATGTATGCTTGTTTTCGTTTGCCATCATTTGATGTTGCTACTTCGTTTTGACAAGCCACTGTGACGTAATATGGGAAATATGTTTTCAATTCGCTTTGAGGGCTTCAGCGGTGGTGGCGAATGGCATCCTTGGTTATGGAAATTTATTAAGAATCTATGCCCAACGGAAGTTTTCTGTTATTGGTTTCTCTCTATTGACATTTATTTTATGGGTCAATGATTTAAGATTCATTTTGATATTGAGATATTGGTCCTTTCTGTGTGTCGATGGAGAAAAATTTGTAATAAGCACTGAATGCATAAATAAGAATTATTTCCAACAGATTTCAAAGAAATGTATATAAAAAGCAGAGTCAACTTTGTAGTAGACAAATATTTAAAAATAGAGATATAGTTGATTTACAAAGCTCTTCAAATAAAAAGAACACATTTCGGTTTTTCCTAAGTTATCTTAATTATTTTATTTTTCAAGAGCAATGATTAATGATTGTGGTAAACAATTAATTTTACATCAAGATTTATGAATTTTTCAATTTAATTAAACTCTCACAAGGCCCCAAACACAATGAATTCGCTGCGCAAAAAAAAGGTATGTTTAATTGATAAAAAATAAATAGTCTTAATTGTGCATGGCCATGGGTTGTTAGCACAAACAATAACATACCGGCCCATTTAGCACAAACTATAATTAATTGGCAATTAATTTAACTGTCCTTGCCGTTGTTGGCTACCAGCCGGCGCAGTAACATGTCCTTGCTGAAAGCTTATGCCATAATTTATGTTATTAAACCTCCACGAGAATTTATAATCAATAATGAATATTTAATCAAAGTACAAAACGGGGAAATAATTTAAATGACTAGGTATATATATAGGTATTCCATGGAAATATTACGAGCATCAAATTTACAAAGGTACATTTAATCATGGTTAATTTAATATCAAATATATTGAATTACCAAAAAAAAAAAACAAAAATGCTGTATTTTTTGTTATTTTAAAATAGGAGCAAAGAAACAAACAATATTAAAAAAAAAAAAACATGATATGACATCTGCAGTTAATTAACTGTTCGGGATTTAATTAGTTTATAAGGAATACAAGAAATGGTCAACTTCAAACCGAAAGCGACATGAGCACGGTTAATGTTAATGCTCGGCGCGTAGAAAAACTGCATTTGCATTTAATTAAATGAACGAAAAATATTTTCTGTAGCTATGTACTTATTTAATATGTGGAAATACACAGCCACGCATTTCCAATAAATATGACGGGACCAATGGGGGTCATGTAAATGTTAACAAAAGGCACATGAATTATGCCCGCAGTCAAAAGCATGAAAAATAACTCATAAAGTAAAAGGGGGGCTACGACGCCGAATGGAGATGGAAACTCCATCTCCAGCTGCATATGAAGCGGCAATATTTACTTTGGCTACATTTGCAAATGGAGCATTACGAAAATAAACAAATTTTCATAAATGACAAGTACAAAGGGAGCGGAGCACAAAAGGATGCCCCATGCATGCGTACACTTCAAGAAAACTACCTATATGCAGAAAGCAGCGTGGAATTGTATGATTAAAGTGTTAAAAATCAATAATCATAAATCAATATGAAAAGAATTAGATTATCATTTCATAAATATCATTTATTAAATAAAATCAATGAGTTGCTATTTAATTTCTTGCTCAATTGTTAATTTCTTGATTAGTTGAAAACATAATAGCTTATATTTTATATTTATAAAAATCTAGTAAGAACGTAAACCGTTTCATATTTTTTTTGTAGTGCATGCTCTCTGTGCGAGTCGGTGGGTTTACGGAAAAAATTTCAATTTGAACGACGTGGCAGGGCAATTGGGAGAATGGAAAAGCCATTGAGGCGGGGAAAAAAGGGGCAAAATAAAGGGGACTGCAATTGGGCCATGTAAATTGTCACAGCAGAAAGTGGAGGCAACTGAAGCTGGGAAATCCTTGATAGTCGATATTATTTTTCTTACGGCGCTCCATTTGTTCCTTGCCAGCTATTTGTCAACTTTGGCTCGGCCGGCTATGGCCCCTGCCTCGAATCGATTTCCATTTTATTGCCAAATAATGTTTTTGCCATAGATTGTGTCATGTTATTTATAGGGCCACCCGAAAAGGTATGAATGGCACGTCACAAATGTTTTATTGGCCGCCCATTTTTTATGCAATTTTATAATCAGACGCGCGATAAATCCCACCCACATTCACCCCCAGCGCCCACCCGAAAGGGCACCTTAAGCCCTTCGATCTGACTTATCACACGACTTTGACTAATAGCGCCTGTAGCCCGAGTCCGTTTCCTTTTTGGCCATTCGCATCGCAAACACCTGGGTCAAACTAATTAAGCCTCTCGGAAGGCGTTCGCCCCCGTCTCGCGTCTCATTTCTGTGCCAAACAATGGGCTTAGAAACATAAATCAATCAGGCGAAACAATAACAGCGAAAGGGGGACCCAACTTGACGAGTTCCAGGGGCGACCCCCAAAACAATCCTTTGGACAATGATTAATCGCATTACGGCCAGCGAGATATGCGCCGCCGAATGCGCTGTTAAATACCCTTTTGAGGAATTTGGTCATTGTAAGACAATTGTAAGGGGAACTATTGTTTAGTCTAGTGCGTCTGATTATCAACATAACTCAATTCGATTTTGTAATCTTATTACTGTTTTACCGCATGAGTAGTCTGGGTATAGGAAGCCCTTGAACTATTGATAAGTCAGGCAAAATACTAAATCTCTCTGAAAGTCGAAATAAATTGAAACATCAAATTATTACAATTTTAATTTAGTTAATTCATAAGTTCTTAATCATATTTTATAATAGGAAGGGAGAAACTTATTTTCTATTAAGTACATCGAAGTTATGGCAAATTCCTTGGAATGTCCTTAGGTTTAACTTTAAACATAATCTTAATTTTTTTTTTTGTATAAATATACCTTTTCGAATAAAATTAAAACCATTAAAGAGCATTGATGATTCTGCACCCTTGATTTCCTTTTCTGACCCTTGCAAATGTCACTCCGGTTTTTTGGCGCAGTCACGCTAATTAGCCCCAGACAAGGACAAGCCATCAGGAGACCACGCCCACGCCATTCCATCCCAGTTGAAAGTCCTGCCAGACAAAACGAAGTCAAGCCAGGGCCAAACTCGCCCCGGCCACGCCCCCAGTAAACATTTTAAAAATAAATTTTACGAATTGTAAATAGCTTTAGTGCGCATAATTTTGTGGATTATGCTCACGCCCCCTTTCGCATCCTGGCGTTCGTCCTGGCATCCGGCCGCCACCCGTCGCCCCCCCTTAAAAGTCCGCAACGCCCAGGACTTGTTTACTCCTTTGCGCCATGATAAATGCCTTGACATAAATCTCAGACAGAGCTGCACTCGCCGGTGGGAGGAGTGAGGCGGCAGCAACTCAACTTGGCTGGCTGGCAAAAGTTAATCAACATTTCATTAATTAATTTCTTTAAAGATGTCGTTGGGCGGCGGCGATGTTGGCCAAGAGAAAAATGGCCCGGCCAGACGATTTGGACTTGGCCTCGGTCTCGGACTCGGACTTGGGTCTTCGACTGGGACTGCGAATGAGCTGAGCCGGGGTAAATTATGTAAATTGGCTAAAAGCTTTTCCGGTTTTGAATTAGCAGCCTCATCAGTGACTGGATGCGATATTCGCCGCTTCACTCATTATGCCCCGCCATTCAAAAAACCGTTGAGTTATTTTCCTCATTTAAGTTTGGTCCGAAGCTAATTAAATTGCAAGACGTGAATTGAATGCATAACTACAAATCTATAGAGGGGACAAGGAAAGTGTCCAACTCTTTGGTCAGACTATGGAATTTCTTACAAAGTTTTAATGGATTATATTAATTGAAAAATATATAATGCTTAAATTGATATAAACACGAAGAGATACTAAATAAAAATAACTTAGAACTCAGGCAGAGGCAGATACCCAAGAAGAGACACCCAACTGTCTCTATTCTCTGCGGCACAAACACAGTCTGAGATTTCATTAAATTTCATTAGAGAATGTGATTAGAGAGGAACACGACTCAAAGGCCTAGAGGCAAGTGCAGACAGGACATTCAAAGTGCATTTAATTAAGCAGCAAGGACACTGGGGGCTGGGGGGATCTGACAAGAAATGAATCAAAACAATTGTAAATACTGCAACACAAAAGCAATTAGTGACACACAAAGCGGAAGTGCAAAAAGTGAAGCTGTTGAAAATAACTCGGCAGAAGGACAAAGAGCAACCCACAAAAAAAGGCCAACAACAAGGACACCGAGCAAGCGGCCACTGCGGGAGGCGCCAAAATAAACAAAGCGCATTGCTAGTTAGGCCAGACTTGATGAAAGGCCCGGGAAAGTCACGCCGGCGGGGCGGAATGCGGCGAAAATTGGGAGCAGGCCGAAACTGGATTCGCAACTGAAAAGTGGCCAATGTAAATCTAATTAAAAGCAAAACAAAAGCCACTCTCAACATGCCACTCAAATTATAATGCATATAGCGTGGGCCTACACAGCGAGAGAGTTGGGAGAATGGCAACGAGATAGCTGGGAGAAACAGAGAAACTGAGCTGAGAAGGGTTTCGGTAAAATGGAGCTGCAGCGAAGTGCCCGGAGTGTGAGAGACGTCAAGTGGAAAGCCTCTGAGCATCTTCCTATTCGTTAACCAAAATGAACAGTGGTTCGGTTTGATTTGTTTCCAGTGACAGCCTATGAAAGTAAGTATTACTTTTTAGCTTATTACTTTAAGTTAAGGAATAATCTATTAAAAAATTTTGATTTTTCCAAGATAAAAAATGGCTTTCCCCTCGTTCAAAGGGTTTTAAAAATATTTGGTTCAAAGCAAGATCCTACAAGCTATATCAAAACTATAAAAACGGAAATCATAAGCTTTATCTTTACTATAATGTTATCTTATGTTTATTTTCATAATACTTAAAGTATATATATTGCTTCTCAATTTATTTAGTACATTATTGTAGAGTTACGTACCACCGTGTCATCTGCAGTCATGCACTCGCCCGCCGAGTTCACACAATGAACCAGCGACAAATGCCAACACGGAAATGCATAGAATTTCACGGAGCCGTGTGGGTTGGGCCTGGATTTCGGGGTTTCCAGGGGAGACCCGCCTGGTCGGACAGTGGGATAGGGGCTTTGGCCGAGGCCTAGAGATGTGTCCGACGATGTCGGAACACGGGGTGTTCTCGGGGGCTCAGAACTTGGCACATGAAGCCAACGTTGTCGCATCGTTTGCCAAAATCCGCATTAAATTTATGCACTTTTGTTGTTACGGACAAACGTAGCCGAAATGTCCGTACCGGCTATGGGTATTTTTCCACCCAGTTCCGCAGCAAGTCCGTGCCAAGCCCAGGGTTGTGCAAGGGGGGAATGATGATGATTGCACTGACGATGATGCTGGCAGCGCTGGCCGCTCATCCGGCTCAGGTTTCTGGCACGGATCCGGGCTTTTTCGGCTGGGATCCGTAGCCAAGAACCGAATCAGAATCGGCGAAGAAAAACAATCCCACACTCAAGCCAAAGACATCCGACGTTGCCCATTTTGGCTGTGATTTTGCAATTAAATAGATTTCAACTTGGCTTCCTCTCCCCTGAATTGCTTCCTTCCTTTGCCGGCGACTTTCGAGTTCAATGACAAAATTCTTGGGCCCATCTGCAGCGAGTATATGTGGTATGTATATGTGTGGTGTATATTTATTTAGGGGCCGCTGCATTGTTTGCAGTTCATTTGGCTTTTGGGGTTCTTGGCCGCATTGAAGACGCTGTCATTTCGTTGGCAATTTATTTGTAAACATTATACTATAAATATTCATGCGGCCATATAAGACTCTAATAGTTTTGCAACCCATTTTTTTCGAGGGACCAAATTCATTTGCTCTTACTAAGAATTTGGAGATTTGGCAAGGCGGCGTAGTATAGAGAAGATTGCATATGGACACCATAGTAACTTATAGATTGAAAAAACCTTTACCTTACTTTATAGTTTTGGATGCTGAGACCAATAATAAAAACAAGCCTAGCAGTTTGCCATTAGATCATTCGATCAAAACCTCTTTATATCCACTCTCATCAAAACTACCACAGAAATTCATTCAAATAAAAGCATTTTTGAATTAGTTATGATCGATTTCAAATTCGCCTACCAGCTTTATATTTTCCTATAGTTTAACATTGAACATGTACCATTATGGTCCATTTTAAAACAATAAAGATTGGACGCACTTTTTTTGTTGGGCTTTCTGTTCTACACAAGCACTTTTATCTGGTAAGCACTGCAAGAGAATAGATTTCAATTTCGAAAAATCAGAAATTGGGAAAATACAGAGTACTGAATATAAAAGGGTCTTGAAACTGTTAAACGGTGGTCTTTCAATTGCCTGTGCGTGCCATGATGGGCTTGTTCCCGATCAGACGCAATACAATTGACAGCGGGATATGTTGGTAATTTAAGATTCATTTGAAGAACACAAGACAAAAAGATGGGACGGCACACTCAACCAAACTGATTTAATATTTCATTTCCTAGATACACAGGGAAAAAGTTTAGTAAAATTGTTTCAATAGTATTAAAAAATGTATATAAATCGGTAGCATATATAATAGTACTATTTTTCTATAAGTTTTACGTGTTATTGTAGCTCAACATCTATATGAAAATTTATTATTCTTATGTAGAGGAATCTAAAAAGCAAGATTTTGCATAACAGCCTAATTAAGTGTTTAGTATGTCGTAAATTTATTTACTTTATTTTATGTCATAATTTTTATTTTAGCCATAATACACAATTATTTCCAGTGCCGATAAAGTCTTTTTCGCCCATTTCCTATGAGAATTCACTCGCCTGTCTGCTTATGTTGCCATAGATTCGCAGTTTGTCAGTGTCGCGATGAGACGCCAAGTGCGAGGGGAGCTTTTTATTATGCTGGCAGGCGTGCGGGTATTGAAACATTTCAGTGAATTTATTAGAGACACACATATGACATTTAACACATTGTGCAACATCCTTTTGGGTGAGTGTGTGTTTGCTGTGCGATATGTGGGGGTGGTTGCTTGTGCTTTGTGGGTGCTTGTGTCTGCGTGTAGGTGTTTGTCAGCCGCATTAGATGACGCACAGCACGTGTTAGCCGCTGTTGTTTGCCAGCAACCACCGCTTGCACCCACTCCATTCGCCCTCTTCCTGTCAACATGGCTCACATAAATCGCAAATTATACACGCAGCCACGCCCAGGAAAATGGGGGCGCTGTGTCTGTGGAGCTTCGGCGGGGGCTTGGCTTTTGTGCGTTTTCTTTGTTTCGGTTGCAAATGCAGGCGGGCATTGGAAAATGCAAAAATGCATTCGGAAATTCGAACGCCCAGCTTCACACATTGTCTGCCTTTTATTGCATTAGCCAGCAATTTCAAAACTGTCTATATGTGAACTCCTGTCCTCATTGTTTCTGTGCCATTGTTCTGCAGCTATCCAAAAGATGCAATTAAATAGCCAATGATATTTCGCCAGGCGAAAAAGATAAGGTAAAATTTCATTGCTAGAAAATGGATTTAAAGACAAGGTGACATAAAGAGATGGTTAGGTTTTCAAAAAGAAAATGTTTATAATTTGTATATTTATTTTAAAGTAAAGATACTTGTACTTATCTAAAGGAAACTATTTTGGCAACAGCTTTTGTTTATTAAGTTCATCTGCGTTGCATAAGATAGTATGCTAGAATTTAACACAGTTTCAAATATAATAATGATGCATCTTATGGCTGCTTTAAGTAGCAACAGGCGGAAGTGCCAATACATTGCATACTTTTGCGCTAAACTTAGACCGGAAGCTCTTTTCGCACTGAAATTGTTCATACAGTGCACTATGGGGCCAACGACCACTTTTTGTGGCATTAATTAATAACTTGAGAACGAAGCAACATATTTAAGTTCTGTTTTTTGATTTATGTTCATGATAAAAGTAGTAATATATTTTAAGAAAAAAAGGGCGTGTACGTGCCTCCAAACAAAAAAAAAAAATGAAAATTTTTTTGAGTGTAAAAAAAAAATTTGTTTGACCCATAAAATTGAAAATATAATCCCAAAATAAGAGAATAAAGTAAAAATGGGGTTTGTCTTACCTTGTTTGAAAAAGATATCAAATTTTTACTTCTTGCTTAACAGTTTTTTGTTAACAAATAGCCTAAATATGTTTGTAAAACTAATGTTTCCAAAAAGCTGAAAATTAAGGAACTAGAATTTTATTGTAATAAATATATTTATGTTTCACACCTATTGTTCATCGTCAAACTTTAAGACATAGGCAAGGTCAGGCTGCGCACGCTTTCGAGGAGCAGCACTTTCCACCTGAATTAAAAATTGTACATTTCCTGACCTTTTTGCTACCAAATCTGCAACTTCCTTTCTTTGAGTTATTTTTTTTTTTACATATATGCTAATGCAGGCCGTCCAACAGCTCTCGACCGTTTCGTTATGGCAAAGGATGTCTCAGAATTTAGCCAGGCAGCATGTTTTCTTTCAAATTGCTTTAAATTCCGTTTGGATTTTCGCCAAAACTCCGAAATTCTCCAGCATAGGCTGTTGCTTTTCTCTATTATAAGTCTTTCGTCGTGTTCAGAAGAAGATCCACGAATTTCAGCCTTAATACAATCAAAAATGGCGGTCTCCTTTGCATTTCTCGTAGTCTCTGTGCTCCATTTCACAAACAATTCCCTGCACTTTGCACTTAGAGGTTAGCACCTTAAAAGTTAAATTTTTGAAAAAGTGCGCAAAAGTGCACTTTTATACTAATAGCATATACTAAGAATAGATAACTCTACAACATGTAATAAGTTTTAGAAGTGGAGAGAGCTGGACTCACTTTGTTGCTCTATTTAAAAATTAGAATACACTACAAATTTTGTGTTTTATAGGGGTTAGAACTTACAGAAGATTATTGGGACACCACAGTTAATTTCAACAATCGACGATCACAAACACATATTACAAACCACAAAGATTGGACTGCATGTTAAAAGTACCACTCCTATTAATTGTTTATACACTTTTTGTCACTTTAAACTTGCAAGATTTTTCAGCGATTACCAAAAAATCGGTTATCGCTGTGGTAGCGCGAACGAAACAGCTGACTTAACAGCTGTTAACTTAACAGTGGCTCCCTCTGTTAAAATTTCAAGTACGTAACATGATAGATTGATGTTTTTTGAATACATTCCAATTAAAAAAAAATTTTTTTAACGACTTTTAAAAAATGGGTTTTGGCCACATATGGTGGTCGTTGGCCCCATAGTGCAGTGCATAATTAGCACATAGATTTCAATAAATTAATAGTTGTTAAGTTCATTCATTCACTTATTTAAATTCATATTCCTAAGTAAATCTAAAAGTCATGGCAAAAATGTTTTCCCCTGTGAAATAAAGCACAAACAGCCAACACCCCTAATACTTTTGACCGAATATCACATAGATGCAGCTCCATTCGATTGCTTTGATGCGTTTGGCTTTTGTGTAGAAAATACTCCAACAATACCAGTCGAGCATAAAGCATGCCTCGATGATATCCCACGTCACACAGTGCGTATGCGCAATATGGAATTGGCTTTATTGAAATTCGCATGGAGAAACAATTTGCCCAAGCGCCAGAGTTTGGCTTACACAGCTCAGAGCCATAAAAAAAGACAAAAGAGAAGACAAAGCTGCCAGCTCAGCTTCAGAGGAGCAGGGCAACAGCGGCGACGTCGGCGTGGGGTGCAAAAGTGAGCACTTGAAATGCGTTGCAGCAGCGATTTGCTATCAATTTTAATATCACATAAAACTAAGGGCAATCCCGAAAGGCAACGCGAGCGTAAAACAACAAGGAACGCCAGTGGAGCTGAGGGAGCGCTGGTATATTCAACTATTGAAATTTTATCAAGTGCACATAAAACTCAAAAAGCCATGATGATGTAGCCGGGGTCGCGGGTTAGAGAAACTACGAGGGGGGCAAATCTGGGAGCTGGGTAGCCGGCGCGCCGGGTGAAAATTCAGGACAGGGCGCTGCGCAACTATTGTAAAACATTGACAATTTCCGTCACATCTCTGGGGGTAGTGCAAAATGGCAAATCAATAAAAACAAATTGAACTCGAATTCAATAAAAAGCCAGGCACTCGAAAGGCACGCCTCACGAATACCTCTTAGCCGAAAATTGTCAACGCAATATATAAAAAGACAATGAAAAGTCTGGAATACGAGCAGAGAATTGTATATTTTTGCCTTTGGTAACTGAAGTTTAAAGTCATTGAAGTACTCGTTTAAAAATGTACAATAACTGAACAATAAGAACCTAGAATCTAAGTTCGCTTTGTTTATATTTATTTTACTTGTAACTTCCTTGCTAAGGAAAAATTCAATAGAATATTCTTATAGGATTTTTTTAAACAGATACCTGACAAAACCTATATACCTTAGCTTGTCATTGGCTGACCCTGTGATAAAGCTTGGGTTGAAGGGTTGCCAATCAGCAGCAGACGCGGCTGCTGCAGAGGGGGAAAACTTTAACAATGTTTTAAAAAGATATACTCCCGGCCAACGCCGTTGGACGTGATCCCCGCCAAGCCGGCACTCTAGCAATGGATTACGGCAATTGCAACTGAAGTTCACCCTCTAGAAAAATGTTAAGGGAGTGGGGTATGAAGATGAAGCCCCAATGCCAAAACATCCTCTCTCACGAGCTGCCTTCCGCCTTGTTGTGTGCAGCTAATAAAAGCCAAAATCAATGCCATGCTCGAGAATTTATACACACACTCGGGTGTGTGTGTGTGTCAAATGCGATAAAATTTGGTCAGCATAAGGTTCAAATACTTTTATAAGGTGCTGTTGATATGTATTTGTTGATTGCCTGGGTTTGGTTTTTATTTGCTCTCGTTCTTTGTATTTTGGCCTGGCTTTTTTGCGGTCAACTCGTTCGTTCGTAGCCAGGAAATTGCCAAACACATGGCCAGCTCCATCTAACTAGCTAGCCATCAGCCGGCCCCCTCAAAAAAAGGTCAAGTTAAGCGAAGTGTGCTCCGAAAGAAAATTCAACTGAAAACCGAATGTGCGGGGTTCCAATCCCTCAATATATGTAACAGCTGCAGGGGAGCGGAATAAAAAGCTGAAAAAAAATGAACTAAACCACTGCCCTTCATAAAAGAGGGATAAAGGGATGCCGGCCACATGTATATAAACCACATCAATAAAGCACAATTTTTAATATAAATAACTAAAGTTTAATTTGGTTCAGGGTTCAACTCGCCCACACACACACACACACCCGTTTGAATCTCCCTCTCACTCTGCCCGGCAGAGCCTCTCACTTGCTCCTACGTATTTTGGCCGCAATTTGGTTTCTGCATGCAAGCATTGCATGAATTGTTGATGGTTATTTTGGCCCGGCCAAAATAATAATTATTTCAGTTGAATTCAAGCTGGTTGGGAATTACATTGCAAATTTTGGCAGATTATATGCAAATGTATTTCTAAAATATAGAAAAATATTTACAATTACCAAGAACAGGTTTAGAATCTCACTTTTGGCATCCAATTATTGTGTTGTTCTATAATATAAGCAGAAATATAAGTTGTAGCAGCATCTTAAATATAATTGTATACCATTTAAGACTCTCTTTTATAATTCGCATGTTGAACACACTAAAGATATCACATAAGCCACTAAACTGCTTTGTGGGTCTGTTTTCCCCAGAATATACTATTTACGGAATAGCAGCATCAGCAGATCTGGTGATTTATACGTATAGTTTGGACAGCTCTTTAAGGAAGCTTCTTTATCTCTTTATATTCTTCGCCCAACTTCACCTACATATTCAAACTGATTTAATGGCACACACACACACACACAACCCTCAAAAAAGTGCTGCGGGAAATGTCTTTTAAGTTTCATCTCGGCGTCCTTTCTCCACTTTTTTCCTCCACTCAAATGCTACTTTTTTTCGCTGAGCCTCGCAGACACATAAATAAAGTTGTCACACGCATAAGCAAAAAGATAAAAAGCCAAAAACTTGCTTAGCTTTTTGTGTGTGAGTGCGCGAGTGTGTGTCTGGGTGCCTCTCACCCACAACCTGGCGCTCATTAAGTGCAGAAAAACGCCTTTTCACTGTCATTGATGTCATTCACGTGCTGCTTGCAAACAAAAAAATAAAAAAAATATATGGAAAAAAAATAATGTCACATGCATGAAAGAGACGGTACTAGAAAAAAGAAAGAGGAACAGATACACATATAGAAGCTGATGGGGAGAAAGTCGCGACAGACATTCGAGTTTCTCGCTCATTAACCGCGCGCGTTGCTGACACGCTTGAGTTATTTTCAATTAAATGTCGATGAAAAACTCGCGAGACACACTCGCAGTCACACTCTCAGACCCACACACGCACACACATTTATCGAGGACATGGCATGTGCATAAATTAAAACTCAACATCGTTCGCGCCATGTCCTCGATGGCGGCACTCATAAAGCGCCCACACCAAAGATTTCCTGCATCATCCCTACATAGGAGAAGCACCACCCCGTTAAAGAGACAGCCTTCGGAAAACCACTCACCAAAGATTACCACGAGCCATTGTCTCATAGCAGGCGCCAGGCATAAATGCCACATTAATTAAATACATTTAAAGTGGCTTTCAGTCGGAAGCAAAACGAAATGGAGTTTCTTGGAGAATTTATATGCAATACAAAGAAGCAATCAAGAGTTTAACATTTATATACTAATAAATTGCTCTTAGGATCAATTAAGATTGGTTTGATGCTTAAGAAGTACCAACTATAACCATTGCTTCAAATTATGTCAACGCAGCGTTGATTTACTTATTAATTTCTGCTAAGTTTATACAAAATTAAAGCAATAAAAGTTGTAGGAGTTAAAGTATTGGGCATCCCTCTATGTTTTCTACCCCTAATAGGGAAAAATTTAAAAGTTAATGGAGTATCTAATATTCTACATTCATTTCCAAGGATAAAAATGTCGCAGGTTTCCGTGATGGCCTTAACACATTTGTCAATGCATTAAAATATGAATTATTATTTTACATTAAACGTATAAAAATAGCACAAGAATATTAATCACGCTAAACCCTTCGACCTATATTTAAAAAATAAGCTTTACAGTTTATATTTTTAAACCAAGTAATCGAATCTGTCAATTACCTCCCATAGCCACTGACAGATTAGCCAGGTAATAATCGCAGATAACTATGCAATTTTGTATAATTAACTGCTTAACTGGCTTTTGTTTAGCGCTGTTTAGTTTTTCAGCTTTTCGCTAACAAGTTGCCAATTATAGAATTATCCCCCACCGCCACGGTTATGATGCAAGGCAACGTGAAACAGGATAGGGTGAGAATTACAAAAAAAAAATATGAGGAAACGGAAAAAAACCATGAACCGTGTCCGCCCTTTGCATGCGCGTAATTTATTTGTAAATTTCATGTAATTTATGCAACGCACACGTAGTCGTATAAATGTGTAGGACAAAACCCACGGGGCTTTTGATGGCATGTAAGCCAATTAAATGGCCGTCGACGTGTTTTGTTTGTTTTACGAATTTTGATTTCTCTCATGCAACGTTAAAGTTCATTTTGTTTGGGGCGCGTCTTTGGGATAATTTGTCCAGGACACCCCCCACACCCACACCCACACCCACACCCACACCCCACCAGTGACCGGGGAAAACACGTTCAATTTAACGCTTGAGTTCGGTTTTTTGGAAAATATATTTATTTCTGGAGTTTTTTCTGTGTGCGTCTTTTTTTCGCAACGTTGATTTATGCAAAGCTTGGGCAGAGATAACGCGTTGCGGCTCACGGCTCATGGCTTTCTTTGCTCCTGTAAATGGCAGATGGCTTTCGGGGATTCAGAGAGGATGGTTGGCGGTGGCAGGACTTAAAATCCTGAGCCTGCTGTTTGTTTGACCATGTTGTTAGGCCGCTGTTTGCAGTGTTTGGCTTTTGTTTCCTATGCCGCAGGATTCTTGATTGTTATCAGGACCTCTCGCGCCCTGTTTGTCTGTGTAACGTGTATTGTTTGTGTGGGTGTGTGTGTGTTTGTGCGTTTCAGGTACTTCTCGTAGTTCTGCAAACAGTACCCTCATCATCGTCATCTTCCTCGTCATCATCAGCTGCACACTCATCTTTGTTTAACATCCTGCCAGCCGTAAAGTGATCTCTGTCATTTTCGGTGCCTCCACCAGCAGCAACATACAAAAATAGTAAGGCCAGGCTCCTCCTGGGGCATTCTATTTTTAGTTAATCCAAAATAAACAACAAGGAGATGCGATTTTAGCATGAAATTTCATTAAAATTTAATTATTTCGGAATTAGTGAAATAATAACACGAATTAGGAAGAGAAAAATGTAGGGTATTAGGACTTAATTTTTTGGTACACACTTTTTAAGCTTTAAAATAAATTTAAACCATTGTTTGAACCATTGATGAACTCTTCTTTAAATATATTTAAATATATTCAAGTACAAGCCAACTTCGCCAAATAAAGACCCGCTAATAAAGCCATATGATTGCCATAATTATTAATACCGACATGGCAGCCATGGATCAAAGTTAAGCAAATGCAAATCGCTGTATATATTATATCGTCCTCGACTGACCTCCTTCTGACCCACCCTCATGTTCCGCCCCACTTGCATACGGCTCGGAAAATGAATGTGTTAAGTGCACTTCGGGTTCGCGGCTAGCGTGCTGCGGTAATTAAAACTGCAGCAAATGAAACGATTTATGGGCATTAAATCAATGCCAGCAAGTAATTATCTGGCACGCATTTAACACGCCGCAGTGTCCAGGAAGGAACCGAAATAAAGCGTCGAGAACAAAACACAATTTGTATTTTAAACTGTGGCCGCCGGGTCACGCCCATGGAATTAAATTCCTAAATAAAATGTAGTGGCTCCGAATTCGTTTTTCCCACCGCCCCCCGTCCCACGTGCCCGCACCATTCACATACGCACACTGAAACACTCGCAGCTACCACACACAAAGGAGGACCGACCGACCGACCGGAGGCGTAATAGAAAGTATGGAGAAAGTAGTAGAGAGGAGATGGCGCTGCTGGCGCTTTCGTGCACATTCTGTGTAAGTAATTTGCATACCGGATCAATCTTGAAAAATTAATGGCTTCCCAGACAGATAATGGTAGACCGCACACACACACACACATACACACGCACACTTACACATATGAGTGGCACAAGGAGCTGCGGCAGCAGCAGCAGCAGCACCGAAGCGTGAGGCAAATGCTGAAATATTACGTATACGCAACATGGCTTGCGACGCCGCCCTGCGGTTTTCAGCAATATTACGTAGCGGCCACAAGCGAGGAGTCGTCGCCGTTGTCTAGGCAGCCCGTCGTCAACGTCACAGGCAAAAGACGAGCGGTGCAGGACGAGAGTTGAAGGGATGTCGAGTGCCAGGCACTTGGAAAAAAACTAAATGTCATATTTAAGTCATACTACTCAAAAACTATCTATTAATTCTTGAAGGAAAAAACAAATACAAATTTAGCCCAAATGACTTAAATGAGCAAGGGTTAATTTATATTAAATTTCTTAAATATTTTCCTGATTAAAAATCCGCTTTAACATTAAAAAAACTTTTAACAAGCCTAATAATTGGAAGCCTTGCGGAAAACTTAATTTTAAATACGTTTAATAAAGTTAAAAAAAGATCTAAATAGAAAGAAAATTAATTTATTTGTCGATTTTACGAAGCTTTAGAGTAAATATTTAATACGTATTTAAGGTATTTCTTTAAATTTTTTTTTACTATTTTGTAAGTATAACCTCATCGAATGCCTGATTTTTTATTAGTTGGATATCTACAAGATTGGAGCTCTTTTGCGAATTACTTTTTATGAAATTTGTAATATAACCCGAGCATCTACTTAATTTTCAGGGTGACTTATTCTCCAAGTGTGGCAACGTGAGTCTTGCTTAGGGCACCCTTACCCCTCCCAAAATTTGCGGGTGTGTGTTCAGGGTGCTTTGCATTCGGCGGAATTGTCGGAAATGAGGCACCCATGTGTCACAGTTGGTACACTTCCAGCTGCCCCACTCCACTCAACTCCACCCTGCAGCCGCATTCCTTCCTTCCTTTGGCACAACACTGCGTAAATCTTAATCCTTACACGCTTGGCAACACGCTGCCATCGCGATAATAGCCACAGCAACAACGGCATCAACAACTGGCGCTGGAACAACAAAATTAAACGATACCGCGCGCACACAGAACAACTTAATTTTACATGCAATTTTGAGGAATGAATGATAAGCATAAGCGCTGCGGCGCAAATAACCATTAAAAATGATGCCGCAAAAAATATAGCCTTAAAATCATAGGCCTTAATTAGCTCACAGGAAGAGATATTTAATTTCAAGCAGCAATTCCGAGAAACGTGCCATGGCAATTAAGATATTTAAAATAGCAGCCAGGAAACACAAATAAAAATTACCTGAGACGAGAGTCAGTAAAGTACAAAAGTAGTCCCGGCTTGAATACCCGGCAAAATATGCAGGGAAATAAGAATCCTGTTTCAGCTACTTCAGCCTAATTTGATCAAGTCAACTTCAAAGAAGTTGTGCATATGCAACTTTGATTTCCCCCCTTTCGAAATTCGCATTTTCCGGTAACCCCGGAGCGACTGACTTCGCCACCTAGTTTTTGGAAGAGCTTCCTGAGAGCAGAGGAGCCACGTTGGCCGAGCTAGCCCCAAATGCAACTCGCATTCTCCACGGCACTCAACTTTGACGTTGGCGAAACTTTGGAATGCCGATGGCGAATGGAGAATGGAAAATGGAGAAGGGAGAAGCCGAAGCCCATGCTATGGACAAACATTTGGAAAAGTAGCGCCCAGTGCTCAATTAACATGGCAGCCATAAATTCTGCAACTGCCTGGGATGCTGCTGCATTTACGCAGATAACTCATCAGACTAAGCCAAACAGATTCATCTAAAACTCCGCTAGCCACTTTCCTTTCAGGGGCGAAACTTTCCACATAAATTCTGCGCAATTTATTCATGAAAAAAAAATGGAAAAGAGAGAAAGCCAGGATGCGATGGGAGTAGCAAAGGTGCTTCCAAAGTTTTTTTGTGCCCGAAGAAGACGCAACCGAAGACGAAGACGAAGACGGAGAAGGAGACAAGACGAGAGACAGCAAAAAAGGGACATCCAAGATTGATATAAGGCTTTTTATATTCCGACATTTCAAAGCTCATTTCACGGATAAAAGTTAAATATGCTAATGTGTAGAGGCTGGGCATTGTCTGCCGCTCCTGCGATAAGGATATAGCACTGCGCAATGCTGCTGGTTGTTAAAAGAGAAGCGACAACTGATGACCTGATGGACAGTGGCTATGGGTCCCGGGTCCTTGCCCGGGACCAGTCCTATTCTGTTCCGGGTTCGTTAGTAAGCCGCTTAGCCGGGAATCCTGTTTTAAGCCTCGACTGGCAATTAGCAATCCCCCGGTCGTAGCTCGTAACTCCTTTGGCTGTAAAAACCAGTCCAAGGTTTTCAATTTGCAGCGCTCGCTCGGCAGTGGCAACGAAGCGAGCAACCAACCACTTCACCTACTTCACGCTTGTTGGATTTAATTTTATTGTGGCATAACCTTTTGCTGACACAACCAACGGGCGCTTGTGGGTTGGAGGTGTGCCGTCCGTGTATATATATAAAAGGATATAGGAGGGGATATAGTCGCTGGATCCACCACCCAGCTGTTGCGCTTCCATTTGGCTTTGTTGTCGCCTCCGTCGCCTGCAGTAAAACTTATTTTATTGCGCTCTTATCATTAATTTTATGGCAATGCGGCAACTGTGCGACATTAGCGGTAATTGGCAACAACGATTTGCAAGACAAGCAACCAGACACGCCCCCGTTCGCGAAATCCACCCAGTTGCTCTTAACCCGAACCCCAGTGGCTCGGAGACATTTATCACTCTCTCCCAAGGATAATTAATCGAAATTAATGATGGAAATATGAGAAGTTATAATTTATTTAAAAACTAGGTAAATGATATCGGAGTGGGTAAATTCTGTAAGTTGAGTATTGATTTTTGTAAAGAATATATAATATGAAGGTGATTTCTGCTTTGCATTACATTTTACCATAAGTCAAGCACAATAAAATTGGTAAAATTATTAAATATTCTTTTCGCTTTTGAAAAGTATATTTTCTTCTCTACTTTGCTTTTTTTCTAATCTGAAACTTATACCTTACACACTGTATCATCCCAAAATGTCAGAAGCCTATTTAAAACGTGGCCAATTTTTTTTACACTCATTACAAAAAGTTCTTTATTTGTCTGCCTGCCCTGTTGGCTTTAATTGAATTGGCAGCAAATTACCCCGGCTCATTGAAATCATTGCGAGCTGCGTTGCCTGCCTGCGGAAATTGCATTTCACTTGAATGGCGAGGTCACAACGGGTCGTGTCGAGTGATGCTCATTAAGGAATTTCAATAAACGGCCACCGGGCCGCATAGATCACTCAGCCAGGATTCGGGGGCATTCTCATCTCCGCACCAAAGCCGGTGGTTATGCAGCTGGTATTGGATCCTATTACAACAGCAGTTTCTGCACAGGAAATAAATAAAGTTGCGTCTTGGAACTTTATTTGATTTTATGAAGTCTGAAGGATTTCGTTTTCCTAAATAACCTATCAAAGCTGTTCCTTTTTCCAATTTATATATTTTACTATAGATTATATCCCTCTATTTTGCAGTGTATCGCTGCAGTTGGCCAGCTGGGATGTTGACGTTGATTGGCGTGTGTGCTCGGCGCGTTGAGGTTGCGGTGGAGGTGGTGATGCTGATGGCTATGGTGATGGTGATGGTGATGGCGATGTCGGTGCTGCTGGTGGTACTCGTGTCGGCTTCCATTCCGAATTTTGTGGCATTTTTCGTTTAGTTTATGACAAATGTGCCGGACTGCCCTCCCTCTCTGTAAACATCATTCCCATTCAAGTTCCGCTCCCTTTCCCCGGAACAGTTTCGGTTTCGTTGCTAATGACATCACGTGCTATGGGGGGCCCTGGGATCGCATAGATTCTTCGACAGGCTGCCTGTCATCGATGGCGGCGTACGCACATAAACAAAATACGTCAACTGAATCCAATGGTCCACTTCTGGGATTTGGTTTGGACTCAAACTCATCCTATCCACACACTCCACCCACCGGAAGGGCGAAGCCACGGCCTCGGGTGTGCGGAATGTCTCGACATCCTGCTGTTGACAGTCCCCGCTCTCGTTCCCTTCTCCGTAAATGTTTGCTCATCCCAAGCCCCACTCCACCAGGGCCTGGACAGTTTCCGCCAGGCAATGCGATTTTTTCATTAGTAAGTAACTGTCGCGTGTCCATATCATATCGCTCAAGTATCGGACTGACAATACAAACAATGTTGTTAGAGAACTATTAAAGCACAATCGACGTCTTCGATGATTTCCAATCGAGTGTTTGTCCTTTTTTGTGTGACTGACGACTTTGTTTGGGGATTTTGGTTCTTTGAAAAGTTAATCAGAGAGTTCTTTTGGTTTATTGAGCCACAAAATATGCAAGATTCTTAATAATAATTATTTTATCTTAGCTGTTATGTTGAGAAACGATTCTCTAGTAAATGTAATACTGAGTTCTCTTTAATTCGTCACTGAAAAAATATAACATATACTTAATTTCACTCCTGAAAAAAAATTTAAATCTTTAAAGTCGGTGGCAACAAACACATTAGGCCGCGCCAATCATCATTAAGCCCGCTTCTTAGCAGGTGATGAATGTGTTCGGTCACCACTTGAGACTGCTCTTGAAATAAAACCTCCAGCAACCCTTACTGGGCTAAAAATAATCCTGCAATCCGAACGGCTCTTCAACCTTCCTACCACTCAATAAACCAATTTTATATAAAATACACACAGAGGCTGTTGAGATTGCTGCCGTTGAAAGGCAAAAATCAATTTCTTTATCGGCCAGAACTAATATGTCAAATGTATAATTCGAGTCGGGTTCGAGAGCCGCACAAAAGGCAAACAAGGCAAAGCAAATATAGTACATCCTTAGGAAAAATCTCTTTGGTCAACAATTTTCTCAGCAGCTGATTGATTGGCACAGGTTAGCAGAACCGAGAGTTATCCTAAACAGGCACACATTCAATTCGGAGGCTTTTTGAAGTGAGATTTCCTTATTCATTAGTTGCGCTCTTGGCACAAATTCATTTTTAATGACTGCCGCTTTTTCTTACGGAGCCTCCGACATCCGCGCTGCTGGCATTTTTCGCCCTTGGCTCTTTAATGTATTTTTCATGAGTTCTGTAAAGTGAAAAACTTTCGGTTGCGTGCAAATAACTCATATTCATTGATATTCTGGCGTGTCTGAGGTTTTCTTTAGCTCCGCCTTTGCCAGATGATTTTTATTCAGAGAGACTACAAAAAATAGAAAATGCAGTGGAATTTTAGAAAGTTTACAAGTTGGCGGGCAAGATTTTGTTTTATTTCAGCAAAGCTTAAAGTCAGCTTATGAAAAGAGAAATATTTTTCTAATGGAATCATTTGATATTAAATAATTAATTATATAATCTAATGATATTTTTGCCGAGTGTGCTAGAAGGTTTTATATAATTCATAAATTGCCTGGACCCAAGTCAATGACTTTGGCAATATTTCGACTCGCGCGACTCGCGTAATTTGCCGGCGCAACGAGTAAGCCCGCCAGCGTCGTCCTGTCGTGTCCTTAAAAATTGCTCGCCAGCAGCGAGAGCTCATAAATAAATTTCTAGGCAGGCGCAAAAAAATGGCCAAGCTGAAATCAAAGAAAATAAACCAGCGAGCACGAAAATCCAAGCGCCGTTTGATATTTTATGTGGCCAAAGGCAACAAAAAAAAGTACAAAAAGAAAACGGGAGGCGTGAATGGTTTCTGCACACTCACTCCCTGGCCAATGAGTCCCGTGAGTTATTTATGAAAGTCCTGCCGGCCCCGCGCCGCCAATGATCGTTAATCATAATCGACGCATAATATTTCGGTAGAGAGCGCCGGAAATCGGAACTAATTTATGTGGAAATGAGTTAATTTCCTTTGCCTGAATTGTGTGATTTTCTAGCGATTTCATCGCTGCCATGCCAAAAGTAATTACCAAGCACTTCCCTGCAATGTTCCCCCTGGGGGTTGGGGCTCGAGCTGTGGTCGGGGGCCAAAATAAGTTCCCAACTTAGGCTCAACTTGATGTTGGCTGGCAGTTTTCAAGCTAAATTAATTATGATTTTTGTGTGCAGGTAAGTGGCAAATAAGCTGACGCCAGCACTTGGGTCACGATTAAGGCTGTAGGATGATCTGGCCATTTTGGACTGAATTATTTGCACTATTTTTTGTTTTTCTCCCTGTGCAACTGTGCACAAAAACAGCATCAAGAAAACAGATTATCTTATATGGCTGCAAAAGAAGCAACATATTTTGTCATATCCCCACAGAATATATAATTGAAGTAATCCGCTTAACATTTTTGGCAATATTTACCGAGGCTTTGTGCATATATCTCGAAACGAAACGAATTACACTCCGCTTGAATAAATGCATGTGGCTGCACTGTGAATAGTGTATTTCAATATTTATAAAATAAATACTCTAAATAAATGTACAAACTAGTTAACCTATTTGGTGAGCTCGGATTAAACGACTAAAAGCAAACAAAAAGTAAAACGAAAGTGGAAAAAATTTCTGAAAAATAACACAAAAGAAAAAACAATTCAATAAATCCCAAAACAAAATGACAATTAAAGCCTTGGTAAGAAATTTGCCAAATCAAATACTTAAGCCGAAAACAAGAGGAATAAGCTGAAATTTAAAAATCTTTAAGGCGCTTTAATGGCATTAGGGAAAGACTCGTCAGCCCCATCCTCTGTCAGCTACTGTCTGACATGTCCTGGCCCAAGGTGTCCGAGGCCAAGAGCTGTCAAAATAAAGTTTTACAATTCACGCGCATTACCAGCACCAAGCTGCCACCATCAACCACCACCCACTGGGCTGGCTAATTTGAGCGGTGTTTGTTTGACATTTCAGGCGGAACAGCCGCAACATCAGGCAACACGCGTTGCTGTCACTCGGGGTCAGCCAAAAATGATGCCAAGTACATGAAAAATGTATAAGCGGAAATGCGAGGAAACCGGGCGAATGGTTTTCACCTAATGGAAATGTAATTGTCAACTGTAAAATAAAGCTGCACTGAACAAATACACTTTTTTTCTATTCATACATAGATTCATGATGATTTAAAACTTCTAACGATATGTTATTTTCCTAAAATATTAAAATGTCTTATATAGAAAGTCTATTTAACAACTAAACACTTAACAACACAAGCTTTTAAATTGCTGTTATGTATGTGGTTCTATTTTAAAGCTTAAAAAGAAGCGAAGGCTATTCACTTTATTTATATCTCTTTCCATAATTAATTCTTATCAAATTATTAGTTTAATTTGTTTTCCCTTTCTGTGCATCAAAGGAAAAAGGAATTTTAATTTGACAGCTTCACGGGGTCAACTTCTTTGAATTCGAGAAAAATCCTTTCCTGGATTTGTAATAAGAAAGTTTCCATAAACACCTGAGACACCAGCCCCGCCCGAAAAACTCGATGGCCAATTTTCAATTGATTTTCTTGGCGCCTGGGTTGCCTTGGCTATGCCATTCCTGCTCAACGTTGACAGATTGTATGCCATTTTTTGCGTTGTACTTGCAACAATATCGAGGGGAAAAGTTTGCCGGTGAAAGGCAGCTGAAACAAGCAGCTGAAAAACTGCTGAAGAACTTTGACAACTTGCACAAAACTTTTACCAGCCGTGTGACATTAGGTGAGAGTTGCCAGAGACCCACCAGCAGCACTCCTGCTGCTGCTCAACCCTTGGATATTTGGAAAGGCAGCAGCTGAAGCCTTTATTCGTTATAAATCACAATGTAATCATAAATCGCTGCCTGCACATAAATTACAATAAGAAACAAATGACAAGTCGGAGTGGAGTGTTTTTCTTCTCCTTTTCCTTTTTTTTTTTTGGGCTGTTGAGTCGCTGCAGGACACTCTCAGCGTAATTTGCTAAGTGTCCTGTGGTGAGAAAAGTGTCTTTCCCTTTGCTCTCTTTTAGGCAAACATCAATTTGCTGGGGCCTCATGTAAAGGGGGGAGTCCTAACAGAGTTCTAAAAGTAACCTTTTTCTTCCAGGATAACTTTAAGCTCTTTAAGAAATATTGAACATTAAACTTAATTTTACTTTACTCAACATTAGTTTAAACATTCTAATTAAATTTATAGAGTCTATTTTTGTATTCTTTGCAGAGAGACAGTATTGCTTAGCATCTCAAGTGAGGCACATCACAAATTCTAAGCTCAAGGTGTTACCTGTCACATCCTTAGTAATTTAATTCACCTTTCTCCTTATTTTACCTTTACTGCCTACAAGGCGACTTCAAATGGCCAAAGACACTTATTTTATTTTGCATAAGCTGAGCCACAGACACACCCCATAATTTAGCCACTAGTCAACGCCCACGGCTATTCGGGGGGAGGACCAAAAAGATTTCACCTCCTCCTTGAAGTTGCGAGTGGCACTTTTGCTTTGTAATTTATGCAGCCTAAATGAAAAGCGTTTTTCCAACAACATTTAATTAAGTGCGCAGGGTGAGGGGCAATGGCGCAACGACGGTAGAAAATGTTCAAAGTTAAACATGAGAATTAAAATGCCAGGGTCCAAAGCGGAATGTTTTTTTGAGCCGGCCGATGTTCATTTAAATCGTTTTTTGCTATTCAAGTTATTTAAACAGCTTTCATTTGCAGTAATACACTTTCATGTATACACTGAAGGAAAATAGGTTTAGTAAAATTAAAGTTTTATTGAAAGAATTTAGGAGGTTGCTAAACATTTTTAATTTCAATTAACCAGTCAGTACTCTATATAGTTTCATTGTTCAAGAAAAACGTATGATTCATCTGTTGTCAAAATAAGCTCTACAATTTAATTGTAAATATTTAAAATTATATCCCACACTAGAAATTTCTTAAACAAAAAAAAAGAAAATACTTTCAGCTTATTTCTTTCTGTGCCCAAAACTATATTGCCGTAGTGGAAAACCAATCAAAATACCTGCCGCTCTGACGGCTTGACCCCTGGGAATTGGCAAGTGGCGCCAATGACTAGCCCTGGGATCATCATTATCCCCGTCATTATCAGAAGCCGGAGTGGCAGTGCCAGCAGCGGCGCAAAAAATTGGGTCGTTGTTGGTTTTAATGTGCCTCGGTTGCCACTTTTGCTGTTATCAGCAGCGTCAATGTTTGGTGATAACAGCCAGCGGCAGCGGCAGCGGTAGCACCGGCAGCAGAATCTGCAGCAGAGGCAGCAATAACAATGCCCAGCCTCCGCAGCAGCAGCGACGCTGGCAGAGAAGTTCATCGGCTAATGGCCAAAAGCAGCGCTGTAATCCTGCGAGGGGTGGTGGTGTATGTGTGTAAGTAGGGCTAGAATATGTGGAGCAAGTTGCGCTTTGTCCGCTGCCACGGTTTCGTGGATTCTGAATACGAGCGTGTCAAAATCCGAAGGACAGCATCGGAATTCGGCTTCGTCCTGCCAGCGCAGGCGCAGGAGAGAGTCGCGAGAGCAAGTCTAATAACGAGAGAGATAGAGAGAGCGCGAGAGAGTGGCGTTTCCTGGCTGAGAGCGGAACGATGTTTCACTTCCGCTCTGGTGAAGCTGTCTTCAAAGGCTCTGTTAGCTGAGCTTACAGAGCTGCGTCCACTGTTATTTCTGGCTAATTATTGTCTTGAAATTCAAAATGATTAGTTATAAATATTTTTATAAGATATAAAACTAACAAAAAATGAAATAATTAGATTTAAAGTGTATGATTATTCTTGTGTATCTGAACATTTTCTAAGCCACTCCTAAATTAAGCTACCATTATTGGAGTATTTTAATTTCTAAGAATTCATGTAGAGTTCTTATCACATTGTGGATTTCAGTTAAGAAATAAAAAAGATTCAATATTTCAAATATATATTAGGAAAAAATAAATAACTATCTAAGCCTATAGTACAATATACAAATTGCCATGAAGTTAGCAATGAATTCATAGAATAAAGAATGCTGCATGTTAAAAACATGTTCTTCAAATATTGGTAATCTAAACCTTTGAGTTCATTCTTGTATTATTAAATTCAATTATACATTTTGGAATTTGTCATTAAATTTTTTAAGAAGATTAAATTCGAATTTAAATATAAATTTCTTTAAAACTTAAATATCTAAACTTAAATGTTCCTACTTATCAGGCATTGGATATACCTCCTCCGTAGATCCCTGAGAATTCCTTTACAGGACCCATCGCTTAACTGTCCCAATTCCGCCGCGTTCCGCTTTGCTCTCAAAAAGGAGCAACATCAACACATTGCATTGTCCGAGGAGTCCAACGTCCGTGCAATGTCGGAAAATGCCGATGCGCCAGGCAAATTGCATGGTCTCGTGGAAATCGGAAAAGCCTCGACTCGTGTCGGCTCTCTCTCCCTCTACAACCACTCGGTCTCTCTCTCTCGCGCTCGTTTAGCCGAGATTTTTCTTCATATCCTGATGTTGCTGCTGTGCTGCTGCTGGCGCCGTCGCTGCCAGCTCTGCTGCTGCTGCTGCTGCTGTCGCGAAGGACTTCTGTATTTTTGGGGCTGTGCTGTTGGTCCTTGGGCCATCGCTCGTTCAGTCGTCGTTGCGTGTCGTAGGTGGCCTGTTCTGCTCAGCTCCAGCTCCGGCTCCTGCTCCAGCTCGTCCAGACGGCTCCTCCTCCAGCTGCGCTGTCGCTGCTGCTGCTGCATCTGCAACCTGCAACCTGCCACACTCACGGACACCTCAGCAATGGCAACAGAACGCGTCGCGTTCAGTCTTCGTTACGTTATGTCGCGTAGTGTTCGTTGGCCGAAAAAGGAAGTAAAAAATAAACTGAAGCCCAGACTGGAAGAAGGTGACTGAACCGAACCGAACTGATCCTTAGCACCCACCATCCTCTCCCCCGAACTCAAGTGCCGCGTATGTGTGTCAATTAAAAAGTCTCGTCCCAGTGAGTCGCGTGTTTAATTTGCGGCACGTTTCTCCCTCCCCTTCCCTTCACAAACACTCCCGCACACAAACTATCAATTTAATTAAAATGCCACCGACAGAGTCATAAATAAATCCAGAATCCACTTCGAGCTGCGAACCAAATGAGGTCTATACGAAATTAAACACAATATTGCGGTAAGTTTTTGTCTGACATTATTTCTAACTAATCGGCAAATTGCCATCATATATGTATATATCTGGCTATTGGCGCGTTATTAGCCGTGAATTTGTTGATGCTGATGGATTTTATTGCTGTGGTTATTGGGCCGGAACGTAAATTGCATTTTAATTAATTACGTTTGCACTTTGGTTGCTGTGTTGTGTTGTTTTTTTCCAGGAGCATTGTTTATTGATATGCTAAATTGATTTAGTTTTTGTGGTTGATATTTGTGGGTAACAAATTTAAATTAAAATAATAATTTTCTATAGTGTTTTGATAAGTCCCCACATTTTTCCGAAACGTTTCCAAAAAAATTGTTTTAGTAATTACAAAAAACTTTGGACAAGTTTGCTGAGGTAGAAAAGTTTAGGAACTTGTATATTTTTGTAACACAGCAGATGGCTTCCAACTTTCATATTACCCAGAAACCAACTTATAAGGCTCTTAAGTTCCCCAGCTATAAATACATCAACTACAAGGAATTCTCTAAAATTTACTGAAGCGTACGCTTATATATTTATTTTCCTGGGCCCGGCTGCACACGAAACAAATTTCATTAGAGGGCAAATAAATCAGCTTAGAGTGGGCAATAAAAGCCAAGCAACTCCTCAAGACTTTCTGGAACCTCGGAAAAAAATTACAATGCATTACGCATACGCCAGGTGCGACAAATGGGTGCAGGGAAGCGTGGCAAGCAGCACGAGCGAGCGAGAGTATATGGCACCTCGCATATATAGTCGACTTTAATCAGTTGCCAACTCGTTGCCAGACATTTAATTAGGAAAATCAACGGCATTAAATATTTCGAGAAGACGCCGTGGAGCTCTCAGCTCCGTCAATGCCAGACTGGCTGTCATTATACGGAAAATTAGATGTGCTCCGCCTTTAGTCACGCTGACAGCCGGCAAGTCTGGCTCTGACAGAGGAGGAAAGACATTCGAGCAGAC
The DNA here is from genome assembly GCA_008042675.1 of Drosophila seguyi. NCBI lineage: Eukaryota > Metazoa > Arthropoda > Insecta > Diptera > Drosophilidae > Drosophila > Drosophila seguyi. The sequence continues at coordinate 531,112 of VNJU01004231.1, forward strand.
GCGTGTTGAAATGTAAATAAAACAAAAGAAAGGAAAAGCCTCGAGGAAGCTGACTCTGCCTCCGCCTCTCGAGTACGGCAAACACAAGAATGTATGTAAAATAATAAAAAGCGACATTTACGACATAACATGGCAGCATATTACACGGAAAGCAGTCGGTGGAGGGGGACTCTAAACCCAGACCCGGTGGCAGCACACAGTGCGTATACGTACTCGCATTACAATGTTTCGCACTGATTGTTCTCGGCGAATATTCCTCGCTCCATGCAAATGTACACAAAGTAATTATGTACATCTGGCGTGTGTGTGTGTGTGTGCGAGTGTGTCTTTCAGCTCGGTGTGTGCGAGAGTGTGTGCCTTGTAGTACTACTCAAATAATTGCCAAACCACACACGCAGCTCAGCTGCCAGGCAACAAAATGCCTTTTAAAAAGCATAAAAACAACAGAGCGAAAATTGGTAATAGGGTTGCCGAATGGGAAATGCTCTACCGAGTTTAAAGTGTGTTTGTTTATAATAAAAAAAGATCAGAGAAATATGGAATAAAATCAAGAAACTGTAGAGTATAGTGTAGAAGAGTGTAAAGTAAAACATCATGTGAAGGAACTAAAGCTTAATCCTTACTCAAAATATAATAGAATTAAGCAAAAACTTTAGAATTTAAGAAGAAAAAACATAAATATTAATTTATAATGAATTCCTAATTAATTTTCTACGAATTAACCTGGCAACCTAGTGTTTTGCAAGTAGCTCACATGCTTGAACAACATTGTATCTTATTAACAAAACAACTTTGTGTTATATGCTATACACTCAGACACACCCACTCTCACTGCCGCAGATCGCCCGCCTGTCTGTGTCGTCTTGTTGGGAAAATATTCAAAGTATTGTTGGCTGTAATTTCGGGATACTTTTCAGGGGAAAGGCAAACAACATGGAAAAGTTTCGTCAGGGCATACGCCATGAATTTTCATTTAATTAGGGCGCGTTTCGACTCTAGCCCCGCATTTTTACTGCCTCTCTCATCCTTTTGATGGTTAGGCAAACTTGTGATGAAAAAAATGCGTATTGTAGACCAAAAGGCGAGGAGAGTGTGAGGACCCTTTCTTGCTATATTGTTTGCATGGGCAAAGGTTCCTTGGCAAACACTTTTGAAATGATTTCATTTTGCGGGCAGCAGGGTGAGCGAGCTGCTGACCAATTTGTAGAAGCTTCCAGGCTTCTGGCTCTGTTTTTCAACCATCGAGGCCATCCAGAGAGCAACCGCATTCTGGACAGCCAGACATTGAAACCAATTAATTTTAAATTGTTACCGGACTACGGCTGGCTCCCTCTTTGTCTGAATAATGAGCGTTCAATTTGCCGAGAGTCCTGCAGAACGACTGGCCGGCCAATGCCAAAAGGTGTCGACGAGGAAGGGTTTTCTTTGCTTTTCTTTTATTTTCTGCCCTTTTGTTTCGGGGCTATCTATTTTCAGGGGCTAATTGAAGTCTGAATGCCGACAGACGGAAAACCGCAAAAGGTCGTTACGATCCTGGAGAGGGAAAACCCACCCAATACGCTTTCAGTCGCCCATAAAAGTAGGCAATACAATTTCCAAGTTTGCTTTCCCCGGAACTCCGCTTCCAGCTCCCAGCTCCCGTTTCCCTTTGAAATTTTCACACATGATTTTTTCATAGACCAATTTGCACACATTATAAGTTTGCAACCGCAAATTGCCACACCCCTTTGGGGCAGACCAAAACCAACAACAAACAACAAGGTACAACAAACAGACTGCAAAGAAAATGGAGAAAATAAACTTTTAGCAATTTTCCTTTTGTGTTGAGGCGTAGGAATTGCCAAGTGCTTATAAACAGGCTCCTTTTTACCCAGCGCCTTGTGCGCAAAATAAATTTCCATTACGCCCGAAAACAATTTCTGTAAAAATTCAAGGAGAAGATGGTATACACGGCTAAAAAATTCAGTTGAATATCAGTTTTATTTATTACTAACATGAGCTGAATGAAAGTGAGAAGTTTTAGTGAATAAATGCATCCGTATTATTTTATCTATAATCTTAATGACACCTTATAAATTTTTCTGTTGTATCATTTCAATTACACCTTATTTCTTTCTGTGCACCCGTCCACCGCATAAGTCCATCAGCTGAGCTAACAACAAACTAACTAGACAGGCAATCCCTTCACAAAGAGCAAGCAATTATTTGCTACTTTGGCTACGCTTGCGTAAATTAAAGCTGGGAATTATCAGCAAACACACAGGCGGATTAGGGGAAAGGCCCGCTCATTTCCACACCCTGCCAACGACCAACAAGCCGCAGCAGCACATCCCAGCACTCGGCACTCCACATCAACCCAAATGTCTTCATATATTTTCGGGCGGCCCAAGCCACAAGACCATAAAATTAAACTAGTGCATAATTAAACACTCGCAATTAGGCGTAATTTACTTGGTGTGTGAGGGCAAGTGTGGGTGAGGAAGCTCTTGGGGGCGGGCATCTTCCCGGGCCACACTCTCGCCACATTAGTTTTTAATTAAAAAATTTCCCAACCCGCAATTGGTGAACCTTTTGCTGCCCCATCACCCTGACATTGCATTTTATTTGAGCATTTAATTGAGAAGCCCGGGCTTTTCGGGACTCTCTCTTACAATCTTTGCCAGTTGATTTTTGCGCCTGGTTTGGTCCTCAAGTTGAACTCAATGAGCCAGCAAAATGTCGTCGTTGAGACGGAGAGCTTAATACACATGTCGTTTAGATAAAAACATCGACGAACCGAAGGGTCTGGGCGGAAAAACTATGCAGAGATAAGCAGCAAATAAAACAAAGGAAAAAGCCAGCCAAGCATAATCAGCAAAAAGCCAAAGCGCACAAGATTCATGGTAAACAATTCCAAGTTGTAATAATTAATCCAACAGATTTACAGCGTACAACTTTTCGCGAAGCGGTTTCATTACTCAAAACTTGGTCAAAGAAGGGAGGGGAAAACTGGTTGGCGAGGGGAAAAAGCTTACTGCCGGATTTTCTCGGCGGACCGAGACTTTGTTGTTCTTATTGCTTAATGCAAAGACAGCTTATTTTTTATGCAACGCCACGAGAGCAAACAGCAAAGGAAACTGCGCGAATTTTCTCAGCCACAACAGAAACCGACTCTAATTGTACTTAGTATGCAGACAGACAAGCTTGCTCACTGACTGACTTGGCTGACTGACTGGCTGACTGACTGATTGCCATTCCTTTCAATTCCGCGAAAATAAATCCCATTTCTACGGCTCCCGGCAATTCAAATATTTATGCAACGGGGTAGTGAAAGGCGGAGATTTGGCGTTGCAAGTAAATTAATTAATGGAAGAACGGAACGGCGCAAAATACGAAAACATCTTAAGGTGGCTAAGCGCAACTAAGCCGATTTTCCGACTGCAAAAGTGGGCCAAGCGCAGCCTTCGGGTGGGTTTCCGTTTTCCTGGGGACTCCTGCAGGGTCCTTGGAGATTTGCATAGCGCCTTGCTCTGCGAATTGTTTTGGGCCCGGCCTAATTGACAGCTGACAAGTTAATTAGGGTTAATTAGTGCCCTAATTGAAACGAATGGGTTGACCAGACTGGTTAGGAGAAATCTTTCCTTCGAAGAGCTTAAAAATGCTAATGCCTGGAAAGGGGGTATTAAACGGGAGAATTTAAACGCATCAAAATGGAGAAGAGTTCCACATTTAAGGATAACTAACACAGATATTTCAAATTAAAATGTTAAGCACAATTTTCACATAAAACCAACCCAATTTCTGGGGCTTTTTGTTGGCTCAAGTGACGGCCAAGGAGGAAAATAAATAAGCCACCATTAGCGCCATCGATCAAGTGTGTGCTTATCACGATTGCCGATTTTTTTTCCAACTGAGACGGGTCCTTGACGTTCTGTTCGAGGGCCGTCGCTTTTGCCGCTCTAACCCTCGTGTTTTTGGCCATTTGTATTCGTGTTAAAATCAAATATTTTATCATTGAGCCAAACCTCAGAAATGTAAATATTGGCATAAACATTTAAAAGGCAACATCGAGGCACATGAAAAGGGGATTTTTGTGTGTGTCCACGGGGCGTATTGAACACACCCAAAAAAAATATAAGGTAGAAAAAAAGGGAAATACGAAAAAGGGAATCTCAAAAAGAAACTGAAAAAAATGTGTCTGCCGCTTTGAATTTATAACCGCAAGGCATCGCAGGGATAATAATCGACCAGACGCCCCGCAATGCCCCAGAAAACTTATATAAAGATGTATATATATATTCGTTTGTTCAGGTAACCAGCCTGTATAAATGCTCCCTGCCTCAGGTATTTACTATATAAGAGAAGCAACAGCGCGCTCGGAGGTGGCGGGTCCTGTCAGTTGGGGTGTAGAAATTCAAACCTAATTTTCCGCATTTCTCCTTTTTGTTTCGTCCTCGTCGGCAAAATGTCGCTCTAGGCCATGCCATGTTAACCCACAAAACCGGAGGGTCCAGAAATTTAGCATAAATCACATAAATATGCGGCGGTTTGAATATGCCAAGGAAGCAGCCAGCAAGAGCAGCGGGATAAGCAGCCACAGAGACGTGGATTTGTGCCAGGGATTTCAGGGCCGATTCGTCCTCGTTCAGCAGGACGTGTTCAGCTGCCGTTGGCTCAAACAGGATTAGCTTTTAATGCCCCTCGGTTATGTTATTTACAAATGGCTTTTCAAATGATGCGCCACTGCTGCTAGTCCTTCCTCTCTGCGGCCTGCTCCCTACTTTTTCGGTTAGGTGAAATTTAATATCCTTGTGGTAGTTGTTGCCATTAATCAAATATGCTTGTGCGATTTATTTTCCTGCAGCTTAGTGGTTATTTAATTTGATTCCACAAATCCTTTCCCGGGTGAGCTTTTAAAAGTCACTAAACATTAGTTTTTGGGTAAGCCAAGGAAACACATTAAATATCTTTTAAAAACATTTAAAAAATATATTCAAACACATAAAAACTATTTTTAAAAAATTTAAAAAGAAACAATTCAAGACAGTTTTATCAGATTTTCTTGTCTCTTCGAAACTGTCAGGAAGTGGTTTCCATCTTCGGATTTAATCTGTCCGAATTCCGCAATTTCCCTCTTCACTTATATTTAATTTGTACTGTCCTCGGCTTGAGGACATTAATATTTCCTGGGCTGATTTCAGGAAAACCTTTGCACGCGAAAATCCTGAATCCAAAGAGAGAGACCAGGGATGAACTTTATTTTTCTCGCATGTACATATGTGAAATGCCAGCGGGCATTCCGTGCTGATGATGATGCCGCCGATGTCTCCATCTTTTTCGTCCCCTTCCTGTCAGTGGGATTTCCCTGCTTGACTGCCTATCTGTCCCGTGTCCTGTGTCCTTGCCATCCTTCAGCTGTCAGTCAAGCATTCAACACACGCGACACAGCGCGAAAGATTCATAATTGTTGCACATCCATGGTCGTTCTCGTTCCCATTCCGATTCCCATTTTCGTCCCAGGCCATGATGATCGTCATCACCATAACTTTAATACATTGTAATTGTGTCAACGTCGTCGTCAGGGTTCGGTTGCACTTCAGAAAATTTTCAATACCAGTATTTTAGGGATAATTTTTAAGAGTTTAGGAATTACTTTAGTATTTAATAAAACAAAGCAAACTCAAAGTCCTTTTCTTGCTTAACTAATGCGTAAGTTAAGAACATAGAAATCTTACTTCGAAATCCATATTTTTGGCTCTCAGTGCATTAGAGTCAGTGTTGCAGCCCGAGCAACGTTACGTATACGCAGTGTTGTTCCCGGACAATTTGTGCCGCAATCTGTGCCAGAACAGAGCGTTCTCGTTGCCTCACTTAACGGCTTAATATATTGTTCCGGCAGCTGCGACTGCCATGGCATAATATCCTCTCTCGCACACACAGTGCACACCATCGCCATCGCAGATGAGTGCACATGGCATGTATGAAAAAATATAGACAGCAGAAGAGTAAAAAGCAAAGACGAAAACCAATGCAATGCAGCTTACTTTTATGCGCAGGCATACTTAATATTTATAGTTTGGGTGTGTGCTTCTTGTGTGTGCGTGTGTGTGTGCGACTATTCCGTAATTTAATTACAAACTTTACGCCATTAATTTAAAACTTTAGGCCAACTATCGAGCGCAGCTGGCGCACGAGGAGAGGGAAGCAGACTTCACGTGCCACAAAAGCGGGCAACAACAACAGCTGGCCATCCTTGTAAATAACCTCCAGCCCTTTTAGGACCACACATATAGATATATATAGTATAAATACCACACGCTGTCACAGGCAGGACAATGGATGTGCAGCCTCCGCTAGTTTATACGCTGGCAAACATATTGAAAAGCCAACTGTGCCATTTGTCAGCCGGAAACGCGCTCAACTTTTGTAATTAGATAGAGTGAATGGGGACTCGAAGGCCGATAAAAGCGGTGCTTATTAGCAATAACAAGGAATTGAGGTCCTTTTAATTAATAAATGTATTATTAAATAGGAGAGATAAACTTTTAAATAGCTTCTTTTAAAAAGGGCAATTTAAAGTACCTAATAACAGTTTACTCCTTTAAACCTCAGCTAAATATGTCTTGTTTACTTTTATTTACTTCAACTGCAAAGAGATGACTATTAACGAACTTGGAATATAAACTATTAACAAGAGAAAAATGCGCTTAAATAAACTTCTATCCTATTCAAAGGAAACTCCATTTACCTGGGCACAAAATATTAATGGAGTCTCAACTCAACTGGCTTATTATATTTATTATGTTTATGCATATTCCTGACTTTTTCAGTTTTTTGGCTCTGGCTTATTATGTAAATTTAAAGTTGGTCTCTCTTGCCTGATTTATGTCTCTGCAGCGCTGGCTGAAAATTTCATTAAAACTGCAATGCAGCCACTCAGCATGATGAAGTCTCCGGCAGCAGGTCTCTTCTCTGATCTCTGCATCCTTCGTCCTGTCTGGCGCCTTTATCTGGGCATAATGCCTGCCAATTGCATTCGCCAGGACCTGGCTTATCTGCTGCTCCTGCCACCGCCCTCGCCTCCTATCGGGCTGTAATAAATCAAGTCATCCTTCCCTTAACCTTAGACGCTTGGCATCATCTTGTCAATGTCGCTGGCAGTTCTCCATTTTTTCCACATATAACATGCAACATATATATATATATATATATATATGTATATAGACGGAAGTCGGGGCTTTTCAACACATCATTTTCTATGTTCTAGGTGGCGACAGCGAATGAGAAATTTCCATTATTTCTTCCCGTCAATGATTGAGTTTTCCTCCTTGGATATTTTTTTCTCTTGCTGGCTCGGAAGTGTCGTATCATCAACTTGAGTAGATGGAATAGAGTTCACAAGTTGCTGCTGACATTGCTGAGTGAGTTGGGCTGAGTTTCCAGCAAGTTGCAGTGCCTGCGTTTGTCTAATGCCGCAACTTTAATTAGAGTAGCAGAACTTGCTGTAAAGTTTCTCGGGCGCAATTAATTTAGCATAAATATTTGGGCTCGAATCGTACGTAAAATCAAGTTAAATCAAATACGACTTGTATGTTTAGTTAAAAGTATAAGTTTGTATCAGGCATAAATGGTTAGAGGCGTGCACAGTTCTTGGAATTTGCATACGAGCATCGAAAACAAACATCAAGAATAATCTTCTAAGGCCACTTAAAAGGCCTGGAATTTATGGCCGAATGATGATACAGACGTTTACCATTTGATGGAGCATAAATTTAATTTGAGATAAATGCGAGGGTGCGAGAAATTAACATAATCGTCTAATGAATGTGTCGACATGCGTGAGTCTGGGACTTGACTTAATTAAGAAATTGCAAGCTTACAAGGCGGAGTGTCCTGGCATTGATAAGGCGAGGACAATAAGGCGCAATTCCCAAACTAATTAGGGTTAGCAAAACTAATTAGTGCTCCGAGTCTTTGTCTCTGCATATTAATTAGCCGGGTCTAAGCGCATTACGACATTTTAGTTCACAATTCCGGCCAATCAATCCAGCTCGGCTTCTGAAACTTTTATCATCGCTACCAGAGACCCTCCGAGAAATGCATTTTGCATGTCGTCAACTCACTGTCTGTGTCCTGCGTCCGGTGTCCTGTCTGGGGCACTTGGCCTGCTCGTTTATTTAACACTGATTGCCAATGCACACAGAGATTTTGGCAGCAACGAGCTTCACTTTGGCCCCCAGCTGGATACGTATCCGTATCCTATTCCTATTCCGGTTCCTGTTCCTGACCTCAGCAAACTGTGAACTTTGGGTATCCGATAACCCCTCAAACCCGAAAGTGCCACTCCCTCTCGTTTTGGGAAAATATTGTCTTTAAGCGCTTTTGGCAATTGCTTTTCAGTCTGGAATACGGAGAAACCTTTTATCTTTCTTCGAATATCATTTGCCTGGAGCGGCTGAAAAACAGTTTCAATTAGTTGGAAATCTGCCACAGATTCCGGAAATAGAAAATCGAGCATTCAACCCCCATCAAAAGCTTCTAATTGACAGCCTGACGTATGAGTAATGAACTTTGTTATGGGTCTATATAGAGCGAAAGGAAGCACTTAAAGCGACCTGGCCTGGCGTGATTTAAAGGTAATTCAATTCAATTTGCGTTGGTAAAATATTTTTGCCGGCATCGCCAAAAATTTGCATGACAATCGTAGGCAAGAGAAAACAGAAACCATAACGGGAAGAGGGTACAAAAAATATTAATTAAAAGTGCTCCACTTGCAGAGCACATTAATTAAGTTAATTTATAGGCCAGGTGCAAAATTAATTGTCACAGCCAACGCCAAAAATAGAAAAACATTCAGCAGCATAAATTTCAGCCAATTTCCAGCGCTGCCACAAAGAGTGTTGCATAATTTATGGCCTTAAAACGATATCATCGTGTAGTTTGCGTCTCCCTGCCCGGAAAATTCCATTACATATTGATCACTTGACTAAGCACGAAATTCCATTTGCTGGCCAACACAAAAAAAAAAATATATATAATATATATATAAGAGGAATGTCAAGTGGAAAAGCAGAAGGGGTTGGCTGGCCATTAAATGGAAACCCCTTCTGGTTGGTACGAAAAAGTAACTTTTCAATCAACTTGAGACGGGTTAACGCCAGGCGGTCCTTGAAAAGGCGAAGGAAAAAGGTTAAGGCAACGTCCAGGGGGAAGGGCGTCAAATTACTGGCAATTTATAGGGCTTAAAAGCGAAAGGGGGTGCCAGCCAATGTAATAAGGGTCCGAAAGGGCAGCTTCAAAGGGAATCGAATCCGATTTCCCGTTAAGACCATAACTCTCGACATTGGAGACCAACTAATTATGGCACCAGTGCTGGCAAACAATTGCAAATCCACTCCGAATCACTTAGTGCCGAGAGATGAGCACCATAATGATGATGATGATTCGGATCAATGGCACTCTGCAAATCAAACTAAAGTTGTTTGCTCGTTTGGCCGGCCAATCCTGGCCAATTGTTATGCAAATAGCCAAGTGCTTTTCCGCCCCACACTCAAGCCGTAGGAGCACAAATTTTTTAAAATAACACACTCTTGCAGACAGAGGCAGACGGAGGGAAAATAGAAAATGGAAAATGGCAAAAGGGTAGCAAAGTTCAACGGTTGATGGGGAAACAGGCGGAGGAGAGACCGCACTAAATCAATATGGTGGTGGTGGCTGGTCCAGGTGCTCTCTCTCTCTATCTCGAGTTCCGAGTCCTGAGTCCTGGGTCCTGAGTCCGGGAATCCTGTCCCGTCCTGGGCCACAAATCAACATTTGACTTTTGCATAAATTGCAAGGAGCAACAAAATTGCTGAAAAGAAGAAAAGTAATTTTCTCGCTTTCGTTTGCAGCTGCAAAATTGTGCTGCACCACTGCACCACAGCACCTGCCCCTGCCTCTGCCGTGTTCCCCCACCGGAATCCGCCCATTGTTGATGATACCCCCACCTCCACCTTTTCCGCCTTTTCCAGCAGCTTCTGTTGGCCGTTGATGCCTTTGGGAGCGGACAGACTTCTGTGGTTCGCCTGGTCGGGTTACCTGCACATTTCGTTGTTTACCCTCATTGCCCCTCATGTTAATCAGATGGGCGGGCGGCTATTTGTTTGCCACTCGACTACTACACTGGGAAAAACATTTTATTTTCAGAACAGTATCAGAGAAAGCCAGTTCGTTTTACAACATCTTAGCAGTAAAAATGGTACACCCATAAACGATTTCAGTACCCAACAATATCAAATATTTTTATGTAATGGTAATTCAGCGATGTCCTAATTAAAAAAATTAAATACTTATAGAATATAAATATAAAATATATCAGTACCCAAAAATCACGCATGAAATATTCTAAAACCCAACCGAGACAGTATTCAGTTAACATCTAATGATTATCTCCCTAAATTTTTGTCTGTGTAAAATATACATTAACTATATACACTCAGTTTCTAGTTTTTTTCTGCCAAGGAAAATGCTGTTCTTTCATTTTCTTGGGAAAATGCCAATGCATTCGACTTAATGCGTATATGCTTCGATTTGCATTTCATTACCTGTTCGAGTTGATTGCAAAAAATTGCCAAGCAAATGGGATGTAAGCTGGTTCTGCTGCTTTTTTAGCTACAGAAGTATACCTAAGGGTTACACTTTTTTCCAAAACGGATTTTTCACCTCTCTCTGGAGCGAAAAAAAGGCAAAAAAAAACTCGTATTGGGTAGAGGGACCTGCGGTAACTGGAGTCCAGCGATGCCAAAACAAAATTCAACACAATCTGTGCCAAAAGCCGTTGCAAATCGAGCTGAATCAAGCCGAAATCGATGTGCGAATGGGCCAGGACAGCAGCAACAGCAACAAGGACATCAGCAAGGACAAACAGAAACAGGAAATGGACGTTGTGTGCTCAAGTTTGTTTCCGCTCGGTCCTTCTTTTGAAATTCAATGCGACGCTTTACTCTTTTTTGTTCATCTCCTGCAGCAAAAACGCATTGTGTGAGTGTGTGAAGGGTGTACGGTGTGCACTGGGCGTGGGCGTGTCACTGTCCAGAGCAGCAATTTGTTGTTGTCGCTGCAAATGCAAATTTGTTCAAAGTTTATTGAGTGCACGTGACGGCAAACAAAAGTGCAAAGTTTCCCTTCTGTACCCACTGTTTTTATAGTTTCCCCTTGCTCGACTAGCCTCCCGCGGACCCAAAAATTTTGAATTGCAAATTTCTTGGCCAACTTAAACATACCTTAAACATACCTTTTTTTTATAAAAGTCTGTAAAGCAGCTTTAATGAGCGTAATTTGCATAAATGGGTCCCAGCTTATATGCTAATTTTTTTCGCCAATTTAATTACGGTCCTGTTTCAGGTGAGAAGAAAGGTATGGTAAGAGAGTCAGCAGTAAGGGACACAAGTTTCGCCGAATAACTTTAAATTAACAAATTTATGTGAGCCAAAGCGGGGTGGACATTTTACATGGTGTAGATTTTGTAAGGTCCTAAGCTTATTTGAATAAAACAAGGACCCTGGTATAGTACATCATAATTAGAGGCTTTATTTAAAAAGTATTTACAAAATGCTGCATATATTTTTCAAGACTATATCTTAAAGTATTAAATAAAATATCTGGCAAGAAACTATTGAGAGTTCACTAAATAGTTTTAAATAAACTCCTAGCCTGGGAATCTTTCTTTCCTTTAAGGGAATACATTTCCCAATTAAATAATATTTAGTTAGCCGCTCCAGAATATGTCCTGCAAATAAAATTGAAAACAAGTGGCTGGGAAATTTATATTGAAACCACACAACGGCTCTCCATCGAATCAACAATCACGCACAAAATCCCCTAAAAATCAAGATGAAACTTTCCATTACATTAAACGAAACTTTTGCCAAATTGAATATGCAACTTTGGCATATCAGCTCGCCTAAAAATAACCAAATTTAACAACCAGCAAATCTATTTGCAACATTGCAGGCCAAAACCGAACCACACGGGGGAGGAGAGTCCTAGACACGGAGAGAGATAGAGAGAGGCGGTCAGATGAGGCAGACAGAGATTGAGGAAAGCGAACCTAACCCCGAAAATCAATAAAATGGTAAGTACTCGCCCAGTCGAACTTTTACACTTTTTTGCATTTTTTCCTCTTTTTTGGCTGCTTGCGCTTATTGCAAATGCTTTTATAAATTTTATGTCTCAATACTTCCATTGTGGGAATGGACGATGACAACGACAAGAACGAGAACGACGACATTTAACCTACAGACAGGACGACATTGCAATATTATGCGCCATATCCAGCGCAGCGGAGCATCTCTACGAGTCTAACCGACTATAATTTTAAAGCCACAAAATCCTGGGAACGGGACGTGGTCTTTTTTATCTGGCAAAAGCGGGTAACGGGGACCAGACTGTCTGCCAAAGTGAATTTGTGGCTCTGAATCCAAATTGCGCACAAGTCGAGCTTCGGTTTGCAAAGGCGAACAAAGAAAAGTCGAATCGAGCAAGTGGAAAATCGAAAAAATTCTTGTCGACCCTGCATCCTTTTTTTTCGCTTTCTAAATTTCATTTCGTGTACTTAAGTTGGGGAAAATGCTTTCGAAAACCAGGAAACAGTTCCTGTTTCGAAGAATTTTCTTGAGTAAGGTTAGTGTAATTTAGAGTTTCTTGTATATTTTGGCAGTTTTTATTATTCACTAGTGCTCTTCCACAAATTTGGCTTATCACACGATACTATGCTCTCAGAACTATTGCAATCACAGCTGCCATTTTCTAGTTTTAAAAATACCTTCATATAATTGCATTTCTAAACTAAACTAAAAACAGTTCAAGAGTTGGCAAAAGTTCACAAGTTATTTATAGCTTTATTTTTGGTAAAAATTTAATTACAATCCTACCTGGCAATACGTTTGCCCGGAACTGTCAAAAGTTTCGTAATTCAATTGATGTCACTGCCCCCGGAGCGGAAGTTGAAATTTCAATCAGCCCGGGCACAAAACGAAAATAATCTGCAATAAAAATGTTTTCCTTTAATAAAAATTCAATTTCCTTCAAGCGACACATGTTGCCGAGTTGGAAGCAGGAACAGGAAGCAGGACCTGGGACAGGAATAGCGTCTCGCTGGGAAAGTGGGTGGAAAATCGCGTCGTGGCGACGGAGTGGTAGTGGTAGTAGTAGGAATAAGGGAAAAGCGAGCCTGGAGCTGAAAAGCCAGCCGAACTGTCAGCCGGATGCAGTTAGGTAAAGGCATCGCAACGCATCAGCCGACCTTTGGCGGAGACGAGGGTACGTCGAGAATACTAGGATACCAGGATGCTGTTCGGCTAACCCCACAGCACATTCAACCAGCCAGGACCCTTTGGCAGAGGAGGAGTTGGGCGCGACTAGAAATGTCTTTCAATTTATAATGACAAAGTCGATGGGAGCAGCCCTCCCACCGCTCGACTCCTTTTCCATTCGTGTGTTGTCTGTTGCATTCGCAATTCCGCATTAGAAACGGAAATGCTAGGCACAGTGGCATGACTTTATGATATTTTAGGGATTTTTAGAGAATAATAAGAATAATTCAATACATGTAAAAATTATTATAATCAATATAAGGTGATTGAACATTGCTTTAGTAACTTCATCCATAAGCTATTTGTTACTATGATTCAATTGAAGAGTTAATAATCTCATATCTTACACCTTTTTCCTTAATTTTTACATTCCTTAAAAATCTTAACGATGCTCCACCTCCACTGTACTTCAACCAACCCTTCATGTCGCTGACTCCACAGACTTTGCGGAAATGCGGCTCACATTTTGCCATCAGAGATCGTGGGCCAGACAGAAGGGGCAGATGCTGCGTCAGTGGCCCCGACAGCACCCAAGCATCCATGGCAGCAGACACATCGATGATTGCACATGGCTTAAAGACCCAACGGAGCCAGTTACCAACCCCTTCTTAGTCGTCCTCATCCCCTCGCATTAAAAATACAACGTCGGCAGATACATCAATTGAAAATGAGGCTAGCAAGGAGTCCAGGCAGTGGCGAGTCGCATCTGTGGCGGACAGCAAGAACCAGGAGTCTGCCAAGGGGTTGAAAAGGGGATGGGGCATACGGATAGTTACTGCCCCGGACAGGTTGTTGGGTCAGCTGGAGCCGGAGTTGTGGGGTTTTAAGGGACGTGGGCGAGTAACTTGGCCAATGTTTGCCTGAGCATGACAGCAACTAAGCTTCAGCTGAGCGGGATTTGATGCCCCGAACGCATCTGTTGCTCAAGAGATTCTTAAGTTTTCAATTTGCTAAATTAATCCTGTAGTGAAGATAAATTCATCTTAATATAGTTGTAGGAAATATTAATTTAAAGGTACTAGGTTAGTTTAATTATTTTATTGTTATTTTTTATAGCACATTTGCAAATCATAAAAGATTATAAAACCTTCGATTTAATAGTGGTATTTTGTCCCTTCAACCATTTGCCATAATTTTATTCCATAAATGTGAAAAAGGGTCTCTTTTCCTCTTCAGCTATCCCCTTCGAAGAACATGAGTGGCCAACAAAGTTCACAATTTGTGGAGAATCATGAGCATTTTTCTTGGCCAGCGCCATCGCTGCGATAACTCAATTCCGTGGCGTAAATTTGCTGAGACTGCAGATTATCTGCAGAATGTTCAATCTATGGCAGCATCTGTCAGGCGAAGACAGCTTGGCCATATGTCTTGGTCGCGTAGACACATAAGGATGCGATACGTATACGTAATATGTACAGCCGCCTCTCGTCCTAGGCGAAAGTAAACAAATAGCGCAATTTTCATTTGCTTTATCGCTCAAAGAGAAGACAAGAGAAGAGCCGAAGGGAAGGCGGGTAAAATCATCCGAGCCCTAATGCGTTTAGGCTGCTCATAATCACGCTCCAGCTATTTGAGATGGATTGTTGGAAATCGAAGGGGGCAGATTCCGGCTCCTTCCACTCTTTGGGTATAGTTCTTCGGCCCATTGTTCTAATCGCCTTATTACATTTATATTTGCTTTAGGGGACTAAGACTGCTCGAGGTTCGTCCTCCAGTTCCTGCTGCTTTCCCCTCTGGCTTATTTATAAGCGCTATTTGTCTTAGTGTCTCGCCAAACTAATAACTTTGCTGTTGTTTCTCCATCGAGCGATTTTCCTTACTTCTTCCTTCTCCCATTTTTTTGTCATCTTTGCTTCCTTGGGCTGCACTTGAGTCCTGCACATGGAAATCAATGGATGTATTGGATGTTTATTTAAGATTGTCTACATAATATAATTATTATCTGAAAGTCTTTAGAAAAGATGTATAAAAATCTTTCAAGCTTCTATTATTCTAAGTCAAAGTTTAATTTCCTGCGATACATACTTTTCTTTGAAATTTAAATCTACAAAAAATGTATAGAAAAATATATACAAAACTTCATTCATTTCTTCAAGTGCCTAAAGGAGTATTTTATCAAGCTCTGCTTCCTGGCCAACTCCTTTCGGAATACTTCCTGGACTTTATCGGGCAGCCACTTCCGCTCCACGTACACAAATCACACGTACCACTGGAGTCCGGTCCCCGCTTCCGGCTATTTAAATTGACATCCTGCTGCAGGTGACTGCTTCCTGGCTTCCTTGTCCCCACCGAGCCCAATTCAATTTGCGAAATCATTAACACATTAAGTCAATAAGCTCCTTGGCAGGGCTCTTGAGACGCTTCCCTCTACGGGGATTGTTATTCATTTTTATGTAATTATCTGCTTACACAAGAGAGCCCTGGGAACCCAAAGGAAGGACAACTAGGACAATATCTTGGGGAACAGTAAGGAGGAATGTTTATTGTCTTCGTGATTTTTTTCCCCTCGTTTTTGGGTGTCAACGGTAGCCTTTGCCTCCTATCTCTGGCTATAATAACCCCAATGGGGCGAAAGTGGGTTCTTTTTTGCACATGAAATTATCCATAACTGGCATTGGATAAAAGCATCCTGCTGTCCAGTAAGAGCCATGAATTATGGCCGCAACGTGTGAGCCCGTGAGCTCCTCTAGTTACACTTAAGAGCGGTTACTTGGGGTTCAGATGGGGCTAAGACCAGGAGAAAATATAATAACCTGGAAAGGTACAGTGGTCCCAGATGAAAGTATAATTTCTTTGCTACTTCCTTTAAATATTTAAGAATATTTTTAACATAATTTTCTTATTATTTTTATCAATTTAAGATTATTGGTGTCTTAAAAACATCAACATAAATCAAGGGGTAACCTCCATTTAACTGGATTCTCTTAAAACCCAACTTTTATGAACTTAACATGGCACGTAGACGAACTTAGGACATCTTTTTAAGTGCCACTGTTCGGGTTTCATCATCAGGAGCAGCTGCAGCTTCAAAAAACGACGAACCATTTGAGTTTATGTGCCTGCGAGTGTGTGCTGCCGCCTATGTCCCTAATGTGTGTCTGTGTGTTAGTTTCATAATGTAACCGGATGTGCCAACACAATGCTCGCACATCCGCTTTTCCAGACAACAGGACAACAGCTGTCACACACACACACACACTCTCGTACAACTTAAATGCCGCTGCGCTTTTGTTTGCACATCTTGAAGGATCGCAGAAGGGCAGAAAAGGGGTTGGCAAAAGGACCCCATAAGGATTCCCGTTCGCCTTTGTCCTAGGCCAGCAGATGACAGCAACGGGCGCATTATTAGAAGCAGCAAAGCATATAATAGGGGCATTTCACAACAAGGAGGCGTGAGTCCACACACACAAGCACACCACGCCCCGCACCTCCCCAGATCCTGACATAATTATTAACTGCATAGATGTAAGTAAATATGAAGCGACCAAATGGACAAAGATAACGAGGCCATTGTATGTTTATGCGCCTGTGTTGAGAGCAGGCTGTGGCAGGGGAATAGTGAGGAGAGTGCAAACGAGGACGAGGGTACGAGGGAAAGCGAAAAGAAAAGCCGGAACATTTAGCAGACATGTCACGTTCTGGGCTCATCATTTATGTTTTAGTTTCGGGCGCGCCTGACAAAACTTAATTGATTAAAAATAATATTCCGGCAGCAGCTTTTCGCCGTCTTTCTTGGGCTTGCCTAAGGAAAAACATAAAATACATGAAGCGAATTTTAATGAGCCTTATAATTATTGATGAGGGCGAAAAAGGGAAAAACAATTCTTAGCTTTCAAAGGAAGTGCCTTTCAGCGTTCGAAGGACGCATAAGCGTTTCAGGTTGGTGGCTTTTAAATCAGAAATTTCTGCAAGATTTTTCAAAAGTGTTTAAAACTCTTTAGAAAAAAAAAGAAAGACTTAATTAAATTATTTTTTATTTCCCCTGTAAATGTTAACCTATTTTAATTTAAATCGTTTACATAAGTATTATTAAAACAGATTTAAAGGGTATTTTTTTATTCCAGCAAATGTGTTTTCGCGTCCTTCTTCATTTTCTTATTTCTGTTAGTCTTTTCCCCTTGCTTGTTACTTATCAACAACATTTTTTAATTTACTTCAAGATTTTTTTTTGCTGCTTCCGCGCTGGCTGTGGCTGTTGCTAATTATAAACTTTTTTAAGTGGCTTATTGGGACGGCTGCGGTTGGCCGGGACACGTCGCGTATCCGCAGTGGTGAGCGCCAAGCGCCGAACCCGCCCGGCGGCAAGTCATCAAGTGCTCTCTAACTTTTTTTGTTGTACTTATTTTCCCAAGATGTTGCCGTTTTCCCAACCTTTTCCCGCTGGGCATTTGGGGCATTGGGGGAGGGAAAAGGGCCAGGCGGATATTTATTATTTAAGGCGAGTAGTTTCCGCTTTAAGTATGCACACAGCGACGTTTATGTGCATTGATAATGAGCGGCGGCTGGAAAGTAGGCAACCGTTTTTTATGCTCTTTAAGCAGGCATAAAAGTTTGATTAATGTTTGCCCAGTCAGGGTTTTATACGAATTTCGCTCTCCCCTTATGCATGTGCTTGTTCGGGCCACCATAAAACGGCATTAAAGACATAAACACACATCCCCACCCTAGCTACCACCAGTCATTTTTAACAGTCAGCTCATAAATATAAAATTATACATAAATGCGCAGCGAAAATCACATCACAAGAAAAAAAAAAGGAAAAAGAAAAAAATAAAGAAAAACCGTGCATTTCCCGAAAGTCGACCTTGCAACTTGTGCGAACATAGTTGATGTGATGGATCACAATTCGATTTTTAGTAGACATTAAGCTTGGCTCGCGTGTCCTAGCAATCTGTTTGACGAGCGCCACGCCCACCGCATAAAAGCGGCAACGTTTCTCACCTTTCCAAGTGAAGGGGAAACCAGGGGAGTGCGGGCGAAAATTCAGGGCAGGAAAAGCAAACATGAAGGCAGCATGGACAGGAACATCTGCCAATGGGGTGCGTCAAAGGAAATTTATGATGATAGATGGGGCAACAGAAAATCGCTGGGGAGCGAAATATTCTCAATATGCAACAAGCTGCCAAATTGTTACAGCGTCAGCGGCATCAGTAAGCACTGAAAAAAAAGAAAGGTTAAAAAATGATTTTATTTAGCCGTAAAAAATAAACATAATGCTCAGGAAATTAGCATAAAGTGAAGGAATATATATTAAACAAGAATTCAAACCAAATATATTGAAAACCTCTGCAAATCGTTCATTTAAATTAACTTTGTATTGATTTTTATATTCGCTATGATTAAGCACCAATAAGATAACGAATTAACGAATTCAATCATGAATTATCTATCTCTCTTGCCATGTCCTTAAATTAACTTCTATATAAACACAAAGCAATCACATTTTAAGACCAACCAAAACTTGATTTATTTTAATTTTCGAACTGCCTTTTTCGCTTTGTGCACCATATAAATAGCAGAGATATGCCATAGAAGGGCACTTCTTAAACAGGCGTCAATAAATGAATTGACTTGCGGGCTTTTCATCAATATTCCCATGAAAAATTCCATATTGCAACAGGAAATAAGAAAAAATATATGTATGATAGTCGCCCAGCTGCTGGGGTGTAAATATTTAATATCCTTTTTGCATGTACCCGAGATGATAAAGTGCGTGGCGTTGGGCAGATTAATCATATCCCTAGGGGGATTCAGCAGGACCTGGTGGTATCTCCTAGCACACCTAGCTGCAGCTGCTCCTGCCCCGAAAAAAAGTACCCATTGTTCTCGCTCCGGTGCTTATTTTTTGTTGGTCCTCTTGCACATTATCAGCATAAATTCAAATAAAAAACGAGAGTAGCTGCTGTCTGTCGTCTGCGGAGCTAAATAAATGATGTTATAACAGAGCTAGAGCAGAGCAGACTGACAGGACACAGAGGTCCTGGGGCCTGCCACCCAATCATATATTTAGTCCCCGTCCCTCATTTTTTTTTTTTTTTGTTCTGTTGCGTTCAACTTTGGCAATTTTTCTTGCGCCCCAAAAGTTGACAACAGGCAAAGCGAAGCACTAAGCCAGGACACGTATTCCTGGGGCAGCAGCTGTCAGCCGGAGAGCCAAGACAACATGATGGAGCTCATCAACATCAGTCGGCCGGGAGATGTATGTACATACATACTTATATACAGAGGGAGCAGGCCGAGTTCCGATGGTCTTAGCCAAATGGAGCAACAAAATGGCTGCCGAAATATAAAGACGCGTGCCTGACTAAAATCCCGAGGCGTGATTGATTAATATTATTCTCGGCTAATCTAACTTAAATGGGCCACAACACAAGAGCCCCCGAATATTACTTATTCAGCAACTTTTTCTTCCTTCCTTCCCTCTGACTGACTGACTGAGTGAATGTGCGTGAGTGCGTCTCGTTGACTACGCTTCATACATAATAAACACCCGGCGTGTTAAGTGCCTGCCAGCCAAAAAAAAATACCGAAAAAAGGCAGCCAAAGTTTGATCTGGCCAAAGGAATCACAAATTTTGCGAGTATTTCATCTCATATTTATATGCACGAAAGGTAGACAACTCAAATAACCTTGTTACGAGAAAATTTGCTATGCATAAAGCAAGGCCGCCAAGGAAGACAGCCGAAAGAGAAGCTCTAATTTAGCCGGCTCAAAGTTTGCTTTGTCATCTTGTCAGCAAACAGAAATAATAAATGTTGGCATGAAACTCAAGTGATGTCTTGTCAGTTTTGATAGCACTTTAATCAGCGCAGTTTAAGTGATAGGGGAGAGGCTCTAAAGTCCACCTAATTTTATAGAAATATAACTCCAAATATATATACTTAAGCAAAAATAAAGATAAAACATTTTATAAAGATAAACCAAAGCAAGGCAATACTTATGACCTGCTTATTATTTAAGAAAATTAAAATTAAACGAAGACAATTAATTTTCTTTAAAAATATAAATTACTTCATACAAAACACAATACCCCTTAACTGTGTAATATATTTCACTGAAATTAAAATAAATTAATCAATGTGAAAATGGCCGCTGACAGCGTTTGCCCCGAGGATCTCAACTCTACTGATTGCTCTCTCTTCATGGTGCGATGGCCAATCAATAAAACGAAACTCGTTATTAATTAATGCAAAAATGATGGCAAAAAGGCAGCCGAAGCGAATAACTTTGTGATGCGAATTGAGCAACTGTCAGCAACATGTTGCTCTTGTCCACTCCCCTTGCTCTACCCTAACGAAACTCCAGAAAGTCTGCCTTGGAGGCCTGGCATTTGACAGTTGGCTCATTTATTTCTGCAATTTTCCACCTGGCCAGCGGCAACTGACAACGACGCACAACAATAACAGCAGCCGTTGAGTTGTTGACTTAATTAAAATAATAAATGACTTTTGGGTTCTATAAGGTCAGGGGTCAGTCAAATTAATTAAACCTTTATGGGGTGCATAATTAATTAGGAAAGTATATATACCTATAAACAAATTTTCTTTTTTATTTAATTAAATAACATAATGCTTATTCAAACTATAGTTACTTATCAATATACAAATTACAATAATTGAATGTAGTACTCTTACAAATAATCGTAATGTAATGTAATTACAAAGACTTTTCGGCCACATAATAATTTTATAAATTACATCAATGTAATTACAAAGACTTTTCAGCCAGATAATAATTTTATAAATTACATCAATTTCCCCAGACTACTCTATGGGAATATATTTTGTTTTTTTAGCCAAAATAACGTTAAGAAGTTTTTTACTTGTATTTAATTATGAGGGGTTCAACGAATCAATATTAATTTCTTATTTTACTTCTTAAGTTCCCCAGAATTAATTAATCTCAATATTTTCTTCACTTTATTTACCATAATTACGATTCCCAAATATTGTCTATCAGGCAATCCCTTTGCTTGGACATGAAAATTTCCTTTGCATCAAGCTGTTGCCAAGAATTTTTCAATTAATTTTTCCGCCCACCACAAAAGTGGGTGTTGAATTGCGCAGACAAGTTAAGATTCGTGTTCTTGGATCCCCAAAACTCCAACTCCAACTCTCTTTGGCCATAATTATTGTTTGCACTTGCTGGATGCGAAGTTTTTCATTAGTGGTGCAAACAACAAATAAAAAAAGAAAAGGGAAAAGCAGAAGAAATAATAAAGAAATGAAAATCGCACAAAGTTGAAAATCGCTGGTGAAAAGCGGAGGCGTGGGCGTGTGCTTTCCGGGATGCATTTGCAAACGTGCCGGTGCCATGCTTCATTGGCTTCTGCATTATTTGTGCAACCTGGGTTGCATCGTAAAAAATGCACGAGCAGCGCCTGCAACTGCAGCTGCTTCTCCACAAGGGCAAAGGGGGCCACAGTCAGGGGTTACAGGAGGGGTGACAATGGGAAAAAATGTGCACTCCGAAAAATACAGATCATAATTGTAAAATTTTAATTTTAAAAAATTCATCCATTTAGTATAATTAAAGCTATATTTAGCAAGAATTATATTTAATGATTCAACATTGAAATATATTGGCAAGACTTTAAAGGAGGAATGGAAAGAAATTAAAGAATTCTCTTTTTTAATTAAATTTTAAGTTTATTTTATTTATCTTAAATAAAAGTATAAATTATAATATCAGTTCAGTACTTTCTTCGAGTGTGAAAAACAGTGAAAACTACGCTGGCGTTGCTACGGACTGGGCGTGCCGACACGGACATGCGAGAACAAGCCACAGTATTTATGGTCCTGTGGCTGCCAGGGACAGCAGCGAGTAATGTTTAAGGCCCTCGCCCCCTTGCAGGGCGTCGTCTGCCCATAAAACACAATCAAGCGTAAAAATACAGGGCGGGCACTTAACCCGGCCAACACCAGGCACCAGCGACAACCACGACACGTCAACGGTTTTTTACCTTTTATGCACGGTACTCGAAAGGTCCTGGGGTATATTATATTCTTGAAAATTTATATTCACACAGAGGAAGTTGTAAACGAAACATACCCGTTTTCAGAAGAGAAAATCTTGAGCTATAATAAAAGAACACAACAAATTGCTCACTTATTTTTTGGCTTAAAGAATATTTTTAGAACAGGGCGTTAAATTAAGTTTTGCATATTTCCCACAAAACTTCAATATGAAAAACTTTTACATTAAGTAATAAGTATATTTCGGTTGATATCTATAGGGGTTATATATGCTTTTGTTGACGCTACTCCCATTGCACAATCGTGTTTTTTGGCGTTGCCGACCCAGTGGCTGTTGCTTCTTGGTGTTTAAATATTTTAAATTGTTTGCTTAGCAGCTCGGTGGCTGGTGCTTTTGTCACTTATTTACTTATGCCCCTGTGTTGGCACTATGTATTAAAATTTCATGATTTTAATTGCACAGCTTGCGCAGAGAGTGCACCCTGGCGCGAGTGAAAAGCGATGGCAGCATCATTCTGCATTTTCGCAGCGGCTGCATTTAATGTTGCGCATACGCAGCGTTGTCCCTGCACATAATGTTTGCGTTTGTAATTGAAAGCGGCAGCGTGGCGAGGAGGGACCCAGGATGGGATGGTGAAATAAACCAGAAAAGATAGTAATGTCCACGCCCACGCGCACACACATAAATGTGTACATATATCAGGCAGTAAATCCATAGTTCTCCCCCGGCCCCATTTTCTGGTTAAATATTATTTCTGCCATTAGCCGCACTGCACAGCCCTTGTGCCATTTTCGCTGAAACATTTCTCCCGTTCATTACATCCGTATCCCCTTCATTTGCCGTGCTCATTTCGCCAGTTGTTTATTTATTTGTTCTCCAAATCCAGCTGGCGCAGCAGACGTTGTGGTTTTTCTGTTTGCTATTGTTTTTCCGGTGCAGTTCCTTATGCCGTGGAATGAAAAGCTAAACAGCAAAACGCATTGTCTGCCACGCAATCGGAATGGGGATGTTGTTGGAGCTAAGGGCTTTGTGAGACTATAAATTGAAGCTTAAAGGAGTTGCGTAAGGGGGGTTTTCCCATTGAAAAGTTACTTAAACATTTACAATCTTTAAGAAAACTTTCGAGTATGAGGTCTAATCTTATCTTGTAATTTTTTTAATTTCAGCAGAGATGAAGCTTAAAAGGTAAGTTTTTACACATTTTTTAAATATAAAATTTCCTATGGTAAATGCAGAAATATTTCTTACTTAGCCAATTAAATAAATTTTTTGTTTTTATTCCCTTAAATTTAATGAGGCAAGCACTAAATGATATAAAATGATATACAAATATTTAAAAGAAGATATTGAAGATTTTTAAAACCTGAAATTAATTGTCATCAATTCAACCATTTCCCAATACCATTGAATTTTCAATTTTCCTCTTCCACTTCACTCCACATTCAATTGTCCATTTTATTTAGTTGACTGTTTTTCGCGTTTGAACATTTCCAAAACATTGGAGAACGAAATGCACTTGCCTTTTGCTATGTTTTCAAAAAGCAATTAGGCGATATTTATTTTTATTTTCGTGACAAATGCACACGCACGCACACTTGGAGCGCGGAAAATCCCAAAACATTTAATTTAATGAAATAACAAACAAGATGCACACTAACAACGTCAAAACAGCAAACAGCGGCGAATGAGAAATACAAATACAGGGGAAGCTATAGAGAGTGGAAGGAAAGCACACTAATGGCAACTTTAATGCTTCGACAATATATATGTTTGGGCAGGGGATCTCTGAGTCCTGGGCATAAGGATGCGCATAATGTGCAAAGTTTGCGACGCAAACTAATTTCAAAGTAATTACGTAGCACAAAAGTGTTGATATTAGACTGCAGGCCAAGGGGGGCCGGTTAGGGGACTTCCCCAACGGCTAACGCCAGCTGCAAAAACAACATGACAAAATGTCGTCAGCAGACAACGAAACAACGGGAAAAAACAACAACAACTCGAACTGCCAACGAAACGAAGCCCGAACCGAAAAAAACTTGCCAGCCAAACAGCTGCACAAATGCGATGAGTTTACGCCATCAAGTCCCCTCGGAGGCCCCGGCCCCTGTAAACAAGCCACGAATGCGCCACGTCAGCGCAGCATCATCAAGTCCCTTTACCGACTTTTTGGCGCTCTTAACAAGCCCCCAGCCCTTAGACTCCTTCGCAAAAAAAATGCAATAAAAAAATAAATAAAACTGAGGAAAGAGGCAGGGAAAAACTTCTTAGGCGAAAATGCTGTCAAAGCTTGTGACTTTAATACGCGGTCGGGGAGAAATTAAAGTCAGTATCGGGCTTCATTGGAAGTCCCCGGGCGATATCCTAAGTAGCTTCATTTTCCCCCAGCCGCCTCACAATTTCCTATTTATTTGTGTAATATTTTACAATTTCATAAAGTAAATGAAAATGGCGAAATATGAAGCCAGCCAAGGGAGCTTGAACATTTTTGGGAGCTCCAGGAGATACACTTGAAGCAAAACACTAGGAATTCCTGGAATTTTACTTGCAAAGGATTAGAAAATTATTAAAATCTAGCAATATAGCTAGTTAGTATATTACATATTTATTAAACAAATTCCCTTAAATTAAATAATATTCTTATATGTCATAAAATATATGCTTGAAGTGTAGCTTAAACTGGCGGTAACTGGAGGACTACTCCCGAAGGCGACAACAGGAAGGCAGAACTCAGTTTGAAACACACATACACTCCCGCACAGACTACACACCGACAAAGCGGAAACGGAAGCTGGCAGAACAAGAAACGCCGAGCGGGAAAGCCGGCAAAAACAAAGGCCAAAGCAGAAAAGCTGCTGCTGCTGCAAAACAAAAGCAGAAACTCGAGCAATGTTCTCTGAAAGCGGGCTAAAAACAACAATAACACCGGCAACAGAAGCTGAAACAAGTAACTCAAATAAAACCCACACACGCAGGGCATACTTACTCGCACATATGTACACATTGAGTATGCAGGCATATGTCCCTTTTTAATGCAGTCTGAGCCTTAATCTCTCATTAGTTTTTGCTCTAAAAAAATGTATTCTGTCCGATGCTATTTAATTAGTCTGAAAGCATTGGCATTCTCCTGCTAGTGAAGCGCAAAATATATATTAGTTGAATGTTTCTTTAAATTTATATACAAACAACACCAATATGTATCATGGAAATATATTATACCTTTTAACTTTTCAATATATCTGCTATAAAGCTAAAGCCATTACTTAAAACTTCTTGTTATTATTTAAGCTTTATCTTTTGCAAATTATTACAACACTTAGGGTCCAGCCAAAAAGACACATTCCGATTATTTAGGACTCCCCTCCGTTTGGCTTTTGAGCCCTGAACTTACCAAATGGTGCTGCTGGCCGCCTGCTGGAAATATCTCTGACATTCCGGACACGTTCATAAACAGGCATTTTATGTCCCGAAAGGACAGCTGTTGCCTGTCGGCCCTGACTGGGGGGGAAAAAGCCATAATGAAAATATTTACAAGATGAAAACTTGTTTCTCGGCTATGCACTAGGACATAAAATTAGCATTTTTATGCAGGCCGGCACACAATTAGAAACAGTTGCAGCATCGGTGTCTTTGACCCTCCTCAGGAAGCAGACTCTGCTGGCTCTCTTCTTTCGTTTTTGGTTTATACTGTAAAATGGCCAACATAAAGTGAACTTTAATGGCGGCCAGGTAGGTTGGTTAGCTCACATTTACATGGGCATTAAATGGCTTCAGGTCCAGACATGTCCTGCCACTGATGCTGCTCCTTGTCGATTTGTTTTTGGTCATTACTTGGCCAAAAAAGGGGGGCGCAAAAAAGGCGCAATACACTGAGGAAAAGTTTACATTAAAGCTCTATCTATTTCCCCAGCCTTAGAACACTTTCACTAGCATTTTCTCTCTGTGTTTAAGTCTGCTTCGTCCAGTTTTTAATGGTTTCGACTGCGAACACTTGGAGTGTCGTTAAGAGGGGCGATAAAATTCAGAATGGGGCGTGGCCGGCGCCGGATGCTGTGGAATGGCCACGGGTTACGGCAACGGTTACGGGTTTTTGTCTGACTGACCATTGCCTGCAATTAAACCCACACCAGGATCAGGACCAGGATATATCCTCCTGAATTGAGCTGCCAGACTGCCTCGAACTGGCCACGCCCTCGATTCCCGAACGCCCAGCTGGTGTGTTAATTGAGGTAAATTACGCCATTTTTATTCCCTCTTCTCTTTTTTTCCATGCAGACCCGCCTCAAATTGGTTTATTGGGAAATTTATTTGTTTAATTGCATTATTTTTTTGCCCCGATGCACTACAAAAAATAAAAGAGAGAAGAGTATGCCATAAAATTGTTTTTATGGCGCTGGCATAAGCTGAAAATTTATTGTTGTTATTTGCCAAACAGCGATGGAACGGCCGAAAGAGCCGCCATGAAGAAAAATGCTTAATGAAAATTGAGAAAATTTTTACATTTTAGGCCAGAGAGAAAATTCCGCAATTATAAGGGAATATTCTGTGAACAAGTTTTATTCTCTATTGATTTTCAATTCCCCGCTGATACCTTTTTTTTTTAAATAAAAATTTCAGGTGAGTTTTATGTTTAGTTAAAAAAGAAACCCCCAACGAAATTGATTTGCTAAAATCCTTTGCTTAAAATAAAACCCAACTACCGAAATTTGAATTTAGAAACAGTTAGATTTTAGTTTCCTTTAACTTTCCTCCATTATTTTCCATCCAATTTCCCAATGTATCTGCCTTATCTGCACTAGCCAAATCCTCTTGGATACTAGTGCAAATCCAGGTAATCTTCCTCACAGATTAGCTCTCGTTTGGGCAGATTTTTCGTTACCAATCAGATGGAGAGTTCCAAAGAGCCCCTCAAAAGACACCCAGCGACTAGATAGGCTGCTGTCTCAGGCGTTTAAGCCTAATTTGAGCAGGGGACGCGGAGGAGCAAAAAGGGGCCTCAAAGGAGGCCGGGCCGCTGGCAGGTCCTGGCAATTACAGTTAAGGCAATTTTCGCAACGTGTCGCTGACTGCTCTCCCAGTTGTTCCCTTATGTTCCCCTCGCTCTGCTCTAATCACAAACCAACTGCAATCGGCTTTTGTGCTGCTCTTGGTCCTTTTCCCTGCTTGTGTGTGCAGCATCCTGTTGATGGCCTCGTTAGCTACGACTTAGAACGGGCCGCAATACAATCGAACCGACACAGGCACACAGACACACACACGGCGGCCATAAAACTGAATGTCCTGGCAGGACGAGAAAAAAAATGGCAGAAAGGACTATAATACAAAAAGCTACGGTGCAAAAAAGGAGGCCAACCAAATGCTATCGAGCAAGGGAACCATTTGCATTTAAAGCACACATCTCTGCCTTCATTTGCCTTTGTCTCTGGGCCTGGCCCAAAAATAAATTGCAAACTTTTCACCCGAGCAAAAACTTTGTCGATTTAATTAAAGCAAAGAGACTTAGTTGATCCGGCCGAAGAAGCGCGACACCTTTCAGTCTGAACTTTGCTCTCGTTTATGGCCGGCAAATGCCAAGCAACAATGTTGCAGGCGGCGGAGAGTGGAGATGGGGAAAAATGTTTTTTCCTGGGAAAAAAGAAAAATGAAATGCGGCGGGAGACATGCAACTGGTTGCATTTTTGCTCTCCCGCCCTCCTGCACCCGGCGACATTTTATGGACCATTCAAAAGCGCTACAAAAATGAATCACAAGCGATAACAGTTAAGGCGAAAACTTGCAGTTTCCTTGATTACAGACAAGTTGCTGTTGCCCCCCGGGGGCAGCTTTGTGGGTTGCTTTCGGGCTGAGGGACGATTACTCATCCACATGACAAGCTGAAGGGCAGAGGAACAAAGAAGCAGCTTGACAAGGACGAGGAAGTAATACCCTTTATTTTGTATTGCATTGGTTTTCTTTTAAGTATAATATAAAAATTACGTTTACTAGGGAAGTTAATTCTTTTATTTTATGCTTGAAACATTGTAATTAAAATAGTAATCAGCAAGTACGTAGTAATTTTATTTCTTTCTTATGTAGAGGACTATAAATATGTTTTAAATTCCAATATACCTTAAGAGAGCACACAATAATCCACATGGAACTCAGAGTGATACGTATATAGGATTTAAATCTTAACAGTCATTAGAGCTAGAGCAGAACTGGCAGCCGGAGCACTCGGAAGCGTGTAAGTGCACTTGAGTGGATTTTAATGGACTCAAACGGAAGGCGTTGAGCTAGGGGGCGTGGCAAGGCACAGGAATGGCAATACTCGAGACTCTTGTCACTCTAATCAAGCCTTTTGTCTATGCTTGAATTCGTAATGAGAAACCGAAGGCTTGATCAGACGACCGCCTTAAAAGCATACCTCAAATTTGTTAATGAAATTTAATATAAAAACCTTAAATCCAAAACTTAAATTGATAAGATACAACTTGCACATTTACCTTATAGGTTTAAGTTTAAATTGATGTGGATGAGAATAAGACCAAGCTTGTGAGGAACTTATTTTAATTTAAATTAAAATAATTTTATGATAAAGCTGATGATATATAGATGATTATTTTGTTGGCAGTACTTAAAACCACAGAAGGTATCTATTAGACTTTGATTTATTTTCTCTGTGTAGGCATTAGGCCGCCCCAAAACGTAGCCCAAATTTAATGTTTCATACAACGCCTATTTCATGCACCATTTGATAACCAAAACATTTGCTAATTAGCCACCGAGTGGCGGCCATCACCAGCGATTGAAGCAGCGATGCGTGACTTAACCAGTGAAGTTGCCTCCATCGCCATTATGCGAATCCTATGCAAATAGAGAGAGGGAAACTCAAGGAGTTTCCTTGGGAGTAACAATGAATGGAAAACTTGTAAATAGGCCAGGATTTCTTGTTACCAAATGCCCTCCTGCTCCATTCAAGCTCGAGTCGAGTCTCGCACTTCTATGGCCTACTTCATTAATATTTATACAAAGCGGCAGAAGTTGCCGAGGGCCTCCGAGTTGAGAGAAAATGGTTTTTCCTTTGAATCCCCGTAATGGCTGGGCCTTTGCTGTTTAACTTTTGCAATCGCTTTCGCCGCAATTGAACTATAAATGTGCCGAGTCGAACATTTATTTGTGTTTATTTGGCTATTATGTGCACACTTACACAAAAAAGAGGCAAACATAAAATGGTAAATTGTAAATCGAATAAATAAATCAGAACCCAGTTAAGCCCGTATTTAAGTTACAATTATTGAAGAGAGTTGAAACTGGTTTTCATTATTTTATTTCCACTTTACATTTATTTACAGAATCGCTTAAACAGTGCGGTCGGATGCATCGACATCGACATCGACATCAAAATTTGAGTTCAATTTTCGGGTAAGTTGACGGCAAACAAAGCTGGGCAAAAACAACAACCACATGGATCGGGTTTCAAATGCAGAAAATCGCATTTTGTGCTGCTGCTTAACCCGCAAAATACAAAAGGGCTTTGAAATCATTTCAGCTCAACTGCACTTGTCCCGGGGCTGAAATTGATATTTTCGCCAGTGGAAATGGAAATGTAATTAAAGCAGCTTATAAGAAACAGGCTTCCCTTCCTTCCGTTTGTGGCATCTGCAGTTTGTAGTCTGTTGTGTGCACATCTTGTGCAGTTTCAAGTTTTCCACCAGCTCGTGTCATTGCAATAAACAAACTTGAGAGTTGCCGGAGCATAAAATTAATTTGGAAATTCGCTTTTCTCTAAAGAAGAAAAGGTGAATGAAAGGATATCACTTTAGGAGAACTGTTCAAGCGGAATAAAGGCGATATTGAATGCTTTTTTAATTGAAACCTTTTTTACCTGTAATTTTCCACTCAAACTGGCTTTCTAAGCATAAAAGTGAGTTAAATAATTCGTTGATTTAAAATGTTTACTAATATTTTATAAGGCCTTTTGGAATACATCAGAAATATAACTTTAAACTACTCTACTTCCCTTTTCTTTTTGTTTCTTTGAGATAGACTAATATAATTCCTTTAATATTTCCAAATTGGCTAGCAAAACTGGATTTTCTACTCGACTATCCTTTTTTGTTGTATAGAGTCCTAAGCCACTGCCTGTCCTGGCCAGAAGAAGGACTTTCAAAGAAAGGTGGTTTCACCTTTGAACCGCCAGTCTATGAACCAAAAATTAAGTTAAAGCTGTTTTATGGGGCCAACGTGAGGATGCGAGTCTGTTGTTTTTTTGTTGATGTTGATGTTGACGTTGTCCGCGTTGCTGTTATCCTTTGGAAGTTTGCCCCCGGTTTCGGTGTTGTTGTTGCAGGCATCCCTTCCTCGTTGCAGTTGTTTTATTTGGCGCACATCTTTGTTGACTCGACGCAAGAGTGTAACCAACGTGAACGTTGTCCGCGCGAGGAATTTAATTTGCCTGCAAATTGCTGGCAGGACACACAGGCAGCAGCCAGCCGGCAGCGGCAGCAAACATTGTTAGCACTGGAAATGTGTTTACATTTTAAGCTATTTTCAAATTAGTTTGTCATTTCGGCGGGTATTCACTTTAATATAAAGTGAACGACTTGCATAAATTACCAAACGGAAGGCAAAGTGAAATATTAGCAATTGTTGGAATGGCCACATATGCCACGCCTTGTCCTTCATCCTAATTTGACGGGAAAGTTTGACTTTTCCATGCCTGGTTCTTCAAGGATTTCCTCGAGGCTCTTCCATTTACTCCTGGACCGTAAAAAAGACATTCGCATCAGCATATGTACTCTGTGCATGAGAAATTTTGCCAAAACTTGGCAGTTCCAAGGCACACACAAAAAAAGGTTAAAGTCAAAAAAGAGATCAGGCGAATATCTCCAAGGAACATATAGAGATGGCCCTAATTGTATTAGAAGGACATAGAATGGCTGTATGCAAATGGCAATATTTCACAAGTTTGCCAGGAAGCTTTTGGCAGTTACAATTTCGACTCAGCCAGGCAAGCCCAAGCTAATCCTTTGACTTGCACACAGAGGCAGGTCCTGGGGAAAAAGTGGTCATGCATATTGCATAATAAACAAGCCGGCACACATGCATTTATTCATTTCCGTTGTTTAAACAAACCCCAGATTTTTCTCAAAACCAAAAAACCGAAAACAAACAGCATGGTGGCTCAAGATACAGATACTACATCGAACAGATACATATACAGATGCAGATGCAGATGTAGATACATCTGCCGGGATTTCCTTTTTCTCGGTTTAAGTCATTTGCATTCAGGGCTCAAGCTGACTTTTGTTGCCTTTCAAATAGCAAGAAAAACCATATGACAAATAAAATAAACGATATACACATGTATGGCCATCTGGTCGAGGGATAAACAGACAACAGCCACTGCCTGTGGCTTTGATTGGCCTGTGTACCATCTGACAGATACACACACAGTACATCTGCAGATACTGAGATACACTCACTTCCCTACGTGACTTCGACACGACCAATTAGTGTCGGACCGCCTCTTGTTTGGCCAGTACCAAGCTACCAACAAATTAAAGACTTAAAGCACATGTAAATGGGATCCGGGGATCCTGCAACCTGGTTCCAGAATCCTGGAGGTTGTCTGTAACTCGAAGCAGGCATTGAATTCAACACCTTTTATGAACAGTCCCGGTGCATGCCCATGCATACAAGATCTGCACAGTCCGCTGGCACATAAGGACTTGCCCATTGTGGCTCTCCCTCTCAGTGTGTGCGCCTGCTTGTTATTTGATGACTATTTTAAGGACACTTCGCCGGCGTCGTTTTGCTCAAGTGGCAGTGCTAAAAAAAGACTCCTGCAAAAGATGTCCGCACATAGAGCATAAAATGATAACCAGAGTAGAGTAAGCCGAGAACGCAAATTTGATGAAAGCAGAGTGCAGAAAAAGGAAGAATCCAGAAGCGAAAACCAAGCGGAAATACACTGGAAAAATATAAAAAAGTGAGAGGAATAAAGTCACTATAAATAAAGAACAATTTTATCTTCAGCTGAAATAAAATATAATTTTTAAAATACTTTTCTTTTACGCAATTTTTAGAACTTACCATATAAGATTTCAAGGGTTTAATTTGCAATAATGTTTTCAAATTGTAAATGTTCTTATAAGATTATCGTAATAAGCCACCATGGCGTATGAGTAATATTTGTATATCATGAAAAATTCGATAATGATAGTATAAGATCTTTGTTGAATCTCAGAACTCACCTTTAATTAAAGTGCGAAAACCATTACCCTGAGTATGTCACATGATATTTTTGCCGGCAGAAGCAGCGGCAGCCTCAAATGACAGTGGCAGCTGACTTCAAAGTGAATGAAAATCGCAAGGAAAACTGATGGGAAACCGAACTTCATACAGCCAGGGAATGAGAGGTGGCGACACCACCAGTCAGGGAGGGAGGGTTAAAAAGTAAACAACCATTATGCACTCCACATAAATGTTGGGGCGCCGGGGAGATTGGGCGACGATGCTATCGAGAGGGTAAATGGCAGTTGGGCAGCATAAACACATTTTACGGGCCCACTCTCCCCCTCACTCACACACACACAGCGAGAAAAATAAACAATTTCAAAAGATATGCAAAAAAAAATAAGGGAGCAGCACTGGAAAATATCTGAATATATCTGAAGGAAAGGAGGCAGAATGTGAGCTCAAGGGGAAAAGAACAACCTCAGGGGAAAGCGGAAAATGCAAAACAAACAGAAAACCCCCAGATGGAGGCAAAAAAAAAAGGAAAGCGAAAAAGGGAGGCAGAAGAAGGACCAGGCGACGAGACACTTTGCCGCCAACGCAAATAAACCCCGAAAAGTGGGCAAAGCTTTCCCTGGAAGTGGACTTCAGCAGTAGAGTTGTCAGGAAAAATAAGCTAAAGGAAAATTTAAAAAAAAATGTACTAACTGCTTTCCTCATGAATGATTTGGAGGGAACACTTTCATAAAGCATTCAATATTTTTAAAATTATAAAAATAAAAAAAAAAATTTATTCTTAAAGCCCAACTAAGCTTTTAAAAAACTTTGGAAAACAGTAAAAAAATTACAAAATATATCTATAAAATAGGTATATAGAAACTACATTAAACTTCTAAAAAAAAATTCAGAAAGATATAAGAACCAATCCTCATTCGCCTCTCAACACATCCAGAATTGTCTGGAAAATCACTAGGCTGCCAGCTCTATCCAGGAAAAGTGTGAATCGAAGAGGTAGAGTCAGAGAGAAAAAGAGAAAATTCAAGGGGGCAGACCGGAAACAGGCGGCGACAAGCAGAAATGGCGACATCGTTGGCCACTCAGCGGCGTTTGACACTCGAAGCAAATGACAATGTGGCCGGCAAGGACAACGTAAGGACAACGCTAAAGAGCACAACAAGGGCAAAACAAAAAAGGCAAGACACACACCCATAAATATTTCAATTTTTGTGGGAGGAATTTCACTTATGCATATAAGTATACGTATGTTTGCTTGGTATTTATGGTATTTATGTGCGTAACGCAGCGATAAAATATGAGCGGGAATAAAATTAAATCCCCACTCAAACATACAAAGAGGAAGGATGGACCAGTTGGCATAACAAACTGCTGATAAAGCGAGAACTCGCCCGCGAATGCGAAAAACATTAAAAAAGAAAAACATCTGCGGGCACAAGCAGTCGTAAATAAATGGAAACTCACTGCCAGCGATAGCCCGCAAAAATGGTGAATATAAATTTTCAGTTTTCGGCATCGGTTTTGTTTTTGGGTGCCAATTTCCCATGGTTGCGGTTCATTGAAAACATCCAAGCCAAAAATGGTTTTGAGGGAAATTGAGAGCCGAGCTCTAGCATATGTTACAGCAATTAGAAGTTGACTTATGCCTTTGTCCGACATTTATCTCTAAAGACTAAATGGTTAGGGAGATATATTTTTACCAAAAGCTCAGGAATAGGATCTTTAATATATATGGCATTTAATCTGTTTTAGCTGGAAAATTGTATAAGTCAAATATTTAATCTTATGATTTATCAGTAAAATGTCAAGCTAATTAAAGCAACTATTCTGTAAAATTTTTTTTTTAAATAATTTAGATCTAGTTATCATTAAACATGTCAACAATTCCATTCTGATCTCGTTTATCCCTGGTCAACAATTTACCTTATCTAAGGGAAACCACACCATTTTCTAGTTCTCCGCCTCTTGCCTCTTTATGGCCACGCCCACTCATATGCCATGCAATTGCCCTGCAACTTCAATGTCAATCAAGTGACAGCCATCCGGCCATTTTGTGGTTTTCTTTTCCTTGCCCTTTCCTTTTCTTTTATTTTCCTTTTGAACTCCAAAGTAGCAGGATTTCTCTGGAAAAAACTGCTTATCAATGAAGGCATCGTGTGGCTATATCCCAACACCCACCATATCCGCATGTATGTATATATATGGAAATCCATGGAGAGATTGGCAGAGACATTTGCATGTGTACTTGGTTGTTGGCTGGTTGGGTTTCTTTTTTTGTTGTAACATTGACATTTACGCAACATGTCCCTGTTGCATGTTTGCAATTTGCATTTGCAAATAGTTGCAAAAACGAACATCAAATGCGGCTTGACAGAGGGAGAATAAGAGAGGGTTTCGTTCGAGGGGCCATGGGAGTTTATAGAGGGTGAAACACACTCTGCAAAAAATCTTGATAAGAAATGTGAATGTTATTGAGGAATATCCATATATGATCCATAAGTTAATAGTCTTTAAATCATTAAATTTTTTCTGAGAAATATTATGGGCTAAGTGTTGCATATACAATGATACTTCCTTCCATTAGTATTCGATTGGATTTTAAAATTTAATTAATTATCCTTGACCTTCTATAGATTTTTTTAACTGTTCCAACCATCATGATGACTTTTCCTGCGAAAGTTTGTAAATATGCATGCAAATTTCGCCCGTTCTTGCTTTTTTCCGTTTTCAATTTTGACTAGGGGTTTGGGTGGCGACTTCCCGCCCCGTTTTAGTTACAGTTTTCGGTCTCGGTTTCATGTTTTCCATGTTGCGGCAGATCGTGTTTTGTTGTTTTTGCCTCTTGGCATGCATTTCGGTAGCTACTTCTTCCCTTTTTCCATACATTTCCCTCCTGGCTGCATAATCAAACTTTGGCATTTTCATAAATGCAGATACACGATGCGAGTGTATCTCTTTGTCTCAGCTGCTGCTGTGAGCGAGTCTGTTCTCTGAATTGGAATATTGGACATATTGATAACCGCTCTGTCTAGTTCGGGAATAACATCAATATCTTTTTTCTGGCTTGGGGCATTTTTCATTTGAATCCCGGTCCGGCCGAGGCTTAATTTGCATTCTCAAAATGCCACAAGGCGGCCACTGTATCTCGATTTTCTCTCTTTTGTCGGTATTAGCATATGTGATATGTGATTCTTGTATATTTAGTGTGTCAGAGTGAGTGAGTTGGGCACATTGTTTGCTCGTCAATTAAAGAGTACATTTTTCAGGGAAATCGTCCGCTTTTCAGAAGATTTTTGGTGGGGATGGAGCCAGGAATGAATGCCAGGAATGAGTTAGGAAAATATTTTATTTTAAAAAATGTAGAGATAAAACAGGAACGTAGTGATTGAAAGCCATATTAACAAGATAAGTGGAGAAGGCTTAAAAAATATAGGCTTGTAATTATGTTTAAAGTGACTTAAACAAGCTAAAGGTAAATCGCTTGTACATTTATTAAAAACAAAGCCTTGTTAATATTAACCATTTTATAATAACATATCTAAATTACAACTAAAAAATATAAGCCAGTCTCGTTGTGATGTCTATTTTGCTCTCAAAAATTATGCGAAAACTTAGACGTAAGTTAGCAAATTAAATACAAATTTACAGAATTTGATTCCTTCTATAGGAAAGTAAAACTCCCTGCCCTTGTCGGGTTAACAAAAAAGTCGCTTCCACTCAATCATTTTTTTCTCAACTTTTCTAAAGTTACACAAAATTTGTTTCAGTTTTCTAGAAACACTCCTAAGCCAACTGAGCGCATTGGAAATTGCTGACGCACAAATAGAACAGCCAACAAAAGTTTCTAGGAATAAATTAAACCTTTTCATTGCTGGGTCCTTAAACTGGCATCACTCGACTTCAATCAACGGGAAAAGTGTTCTACGAAAATCTTCAAGCAGGAATAGCAATTAAAAAACTGTTGGGCTCTTCGTTCTGGCAAATCACTTAAAATTATTAACAAACTTTGGCCTAAAAGCCGGCCAAATGAAGTTAGCCAGTTTCAATCTGCTGCCATGACCGAACAGAAAGTGAAATCCAAGGAAAACCCACCACACAAACACACGCTAAGATAAGAAAATCAAAAGGAAAGGGGATTAGGGGTAGATAAGTGCAAATCAGGAAAAAGTGCGTCAAGTTTTTCTTTAGCTTTAACCACCCGCCACCCCCTTTTTTGCTGACTTAACAACATACAAATGATGAAAATGAATGACTACATCCACGGAGCAGTGAATGAATGAATGAATGAGCGAGTACATGAATAAATGCATGAACTGATGTTTGCATGTGGAACGCGATGCTGAAAGCAGCTTACTCACGTTTGTGTAATCAGTGTGAAACCAGCGCAGGCAGGGCAAGGAAAATGGGAAAAATAAAAAGGAAAAACACCAAGCAGAGCAGAGCAAAGAAAGTCCAAAGTCAAAGGGCGGGACAAAAGGTGTGTGGACTAAAAAACACCTCTTAGTCGCATTGCTTTGATTGGATTTCACCCGAAAAATTAGGGAAATTAATTATGGACAAATTTGTGTTACACAAACATTTAATTTTCATTTAAATATGTTTAAAACGAGAGCAAGTAATCTCTATTTATATTTTATTTAGACTACTTTATATCTATGTAATACGCCCCTGTGATTCCCCAAGGAAACATGCCCCAAGATCAATATATACCTGATGACATGAGGCACTCCTGCGAAGTCCCCCCCTCTTTCTCGTTTTTTCCTCCTCCGCTTCCCGGGGTTGAGTGACACGTCCTCGTTTCGGGTGATGAAAATTCCATGTGACAATCGCTGTAAGCAATATGCGGAGAGGGGGGAGCGAAGGCAAATACATACCTTCATTGTATGTCAACGTGTCAAAGCCAAGAGCGCCAAAGTCAATTCGACTTGCGGTTGTCGCTCCCTGTCGCCGACAATTTTCCAACTTGCTTTTCCCTCCCTGACTTGGCTTCTCCCCCCACAACCCACGCAATACAAAATCTGCCGGGATTTCCTCAAAGATTGGCTTAACTTTTGGCCACAATGTTATGGCCGGGCTTAGAGGCTGGCTCTTAAAGCAACTGCAATCGCAATGACTCAACAATGGCGCTGCACTCAATAAAGCCACACGCACCCATTAAAAGTACTTAACGAGCAATTAAAATCAAACCAACCAAAAGCCGGGCAAAAACGGAAAAATGCAAGTCAATTGCATTTATCAAATGCTGCCAATTAGAGCAGGCGAGCGAACAATGGAATTTTCATGGCAACACACGGTGGGGTGAGAGGGGGACGAAGGGGGCCACTGAAACAAAAGCCAAGTCAGGGAGCACTAAAAATTTATGACAGCAACTAACCTCAAAATGTGAATGCCACCCAGGGCGCATTTACAGCCCCAAGTGCAGTGCCAAAGTTTGAGGCATTCCCTTACTTCTAGATGGGTATTGTCCTTTTACATTTAAAATAAATTTAAGAAATTCTTAATTAGTATTCTTAAGAAATCAAATGATTTATTTAATTGTTCATAATTTCGTAAACAAAATCATTTTATAATTTTTCTTTAAAAACGTAAGACACTGCACCTTTGCTTCATACACTTCCGTAACATTAAGAAGCTTGAAAGTTTTTACATAAAATAATACGAAAAACCAGTAGTTACGTAAAGAGTATTAAAAATTCCCTCATTTAAGATCCCACCCAGTTTTTAGTGGCTTTCGCCTTTGGCGCCAATGATGTCGAAAGTTGATTACGCTTTAATGGCACAGGCGTGGCAGAAAGTTTTGGCCATCATAGCCGGCTTCTCAACTGATTTCCAGGCCCCGGATATCCAGATATGCATTGGGGAAAAAGGAACATTTCTAATTATTTAATGGCTGCACCGCATGCAGTTTTGTTATGCAAATGGCCCCATAGCCTGCCAAATATTTACGACTTGGGGCGTGCTTGGTTGCAGTATATTTCCACTGCCGACTGCCGTTTCCATTTTCATTTTTTCCACTGCATACAGCGAGGCGAAACTTTCCAATCATTATTGCGGGCACAAACACATGGGCCGGAGTTGGGAAAACTCTCGCACACACACTCACTTGGCTGGGCACGTAATGGCCTCTCTCATTTTCCTTTGTGCACTGATACGTGCGAAGCAAACAAAAAGAGCGCGGCCCAAACAAAAGGCGCAAAAAAAAAGAACCATAATCGGGCTTAAAGTGCTCTGAAAAGTGGGTGAAGAATTTCCCGGCTTAAACTGGTAGGGTGCCAAGCGCATTAAATAACGACTCTGGCCAAAGGCAACCAGCTCCCTTGCAATTCCACGTATTTCTCACTCGACCTTTTCCTTTGTTTTATCGCAGCGCAGTTGCATACACTCGGCAAGCACATTGAAATGAGGTCCGAAAGACCCCTCTTTGACGTTCGCTTTTTATCTGATTTCCCATTTAACTCTGGCAAATTTGCTGTCCGAAACAGTAACAAGAAAATCAATCTAAGAAATGGCCTTTCCGGTCAAGCAAGCTAACGAGCTGTATAGTTGAAGCATAATGCCAAGGTAGAAGTTATAAAAATGGTCTTGGTTCTTCAAAGAAATTTAATTAAAGACTGCAAGTAATATATTAATAAAAATATAAATAATTTAATTACATTTATACATTTTAAAATGTAATTAAAAAATTGTTAAATATTTGATTACTTATAAAATAAAGTTTCTATCAGTTCAGAAAAACTACATTGATTTTCATTTCATTCACTATTGGCCGCAACTATTTTGGTAGCATTCTATAGTGGGTCCCGGCGAACCAAAGGCTCGCGCTAATTGAAATTCCTCTCTCGCAAAAATGCCAGTAAGCTTACATATATAGAAGGAACTGATGCCAACAAATGGCAGCACATGGTTATCGATGCATCCGGCAGCTGTGGCAACTTCCGGTCGACTGAACCAAGTGAACCGCTCCGCCTTCAGATTTTCTATTGGTGGCATTCAATGAGAGCGACAGATTAGCCGCTTGCCAACCACAAAAAGCGTTGGAAAGGCGGCTGGGAAAAATCGAGGAAAGCCAGGAAAATCGGGAGTAAAGCTGGGAGGACAAAATGGAACGACAAAAGCGACAGAGTCCGTAATGATGCGGAAGTGGACAAAGGGCCGCAGCCGCACAAAAGGCGGATTCTCTGATGCCAATTCCACAGCCCATGGCCCTGGCCATGACTATGGCTATGGCAGAAAGGCATTCTGAAACTGCGGTCAATTGAAATGGCAATCAAGTTAGCGGCCACGTCCTTGTCAAAAAGACAGAGACACACATACAGGCGACTGAAATATGGGGACACATGACAGCAAATTGCTGAAATTCACACCAGAGAACAAAGCCAAAATTGGTAGCCAATAATTACAAAGGACATGGCCAATCGAGCAGGGATTTAAAAGGCAATAAAATGAAATGTGGGAAGACTGCTTAATTTATTTTTCAATTAAGGAAATAGGTTATGAAAATATAATTAAAAACAAAAAATATGCAAAGAAAAACATTTTGTCAAAAAAATAAAAATTAATAATAACCTTGATATTTTTCCATCAAACTATAATAAGAGAAGCTTTGAAGTGAATTGTATCTTATAAAAAAACGGAAAAATCCACTATTCCTTCAGATCAATTTCGAGAATTGAACATTAATTTCCGATAACATTTCACTCGCTTCAAGCCACCCAAAAAAAAACAAGGCCACAAATCAAGAGAATTGGCAAAACGAAATTGAAACATGAAAAAAAAAATTAAATAAAATGCTGGGCAAGGCAAAACGACTCAAATTAATAGTGTCTAGAAGGGCAAGAGACTGGGAGGAGACCGTTTCAATGGCCAGACATCCTGCCAGGCATTCTGGTACCGAAAAAAAGCAAATATAAACCAGCGTAGAAAATATCCGGGAGGAAATAAAAAGGAGCGTCGAGAACTTTAAAGCAAAAACATTCTCGACCGCAGTTGGTGCAAACCGAGCTGATGGAGTGAGGAAAGCTTGTTGCCTACTTTCAGCCGTTTAGCCCGGCACTTTTCAATTTAGTTGCCATCGCCACATCGCCTGGCAATTTGCACAGACAAACTGCAGCTGCCACAAACAAAGTTTGCCGCCTGGCAAGGAAAATTCCCCAAGTTGAGCTGCCATTTGATGGCCTTTTAAAGCCATTTTCCAGCAATGTCTGCCAGTCGCAAGTTTTCCGCAAGCGCCATTGCCAGCGCCATCGCCAGTGCCACCGCCAAAACAGCAAAAGACCAAAAACGCTTTGCGGTTTTTCCAGCTGCTCCTGCTTCGTCTTCCACTGCGGCTTTTCCGCCACAGTTTTGTGGTTAGATCCCCAGCAGCTCCCAGCATTTTCCACTTTCCACATTCCGCCGCCTGCCACTCTCTAAACCATTTTCAGTATGTCTGTTCATGATTTATGTTGTCTCGCCTCGCAACTTTCACAATCTTTGGAGCTGCAACTGCGCGAAAAGGGGAAAATCGAGGCAAGAACCCACCACTTGTCAGTCAATGCAGTTTCGTCGAGTTGTTATGGAGTTAACCTTTCATTGCAGAGCAAACAAAAAATACAGAAGAAAAGAAAATGGCAGGCAAAACCTCAGTGGAACATGCAAAAGTTGAGGTGATTTGCTTAGAAACTTTGTGGGTTCCCCTGCCCCTAGCCTTTCCTCGAACCACCTTACATTTCCCAGACTCACCTCCTGCATTGCCATTTGTTTGCCCAACTACTTTAAGTGAACCTAATGGCCTGATGTCTTCGATGAGTTTATTTGTTTGCTCAACTTTTGTCTCCGACCAAATTGTTTGCCTAGCCCCGGACAATTTAGTTAAGAAAATTATCGTCCGTTCGGCTGTCAAGTGTTGACTTGGCTTTCGCACACACATGTTAGCTCGTTCGGGCAAGTTAGTGCCCAGAAGTTTCGCTGGAGTGTGCTTGACGACAGGCAGGAAATTCTTGAATATGAAAGTTGGTTAATTGAATTGAATTCATTAGCAAGTCCACCGAGTTCCCTGAACTAAATAACTACATAAAATAGATACTGAATAAATAAGTAAGAAGTTAGCAAATGAAGAAGGGAAATCTTCAATTTAATACAATTCATTTACGGTCTTCTGCCCTTATGAATACGTAATAAGATTAGGAAAAGCAATAAGAAAATGTCATGTGGTAAAATATATCTCAGGTTACAAATTAGAAAGCCGAAGAAAAGAAAGAAAAATATTTTTATTTACGTGCATAAATTACAATTTGCTTTAGGTCAAGTATTAAATTAACTTAAGTAAACTTACGTTTAATGTACTGTGTGACCTATTTGATATTTTATTGTCCACATAAATCTAAATATTAAAAAAAAAAAACGAATAACCCACCAGTTTACCATAAAAATAAATATTATCCTGTACTAATCTACCTTTTCAAACTTCTTTTGTGTGCTTACAGAAACCTACATGTTAGCTGGCGAACTGAAATTCCCGGGACATGGCCAGCCAATTTATAAAGGTAACTCGAAAATATACTCGCATGTAACATACTGGAAAAAGTTTATGTGTAACTTCCAACATCAGAGAGGAACCCAAAACTTTGCTGCCCACTTGATATGTTAAATCTGCGGGAATTTATCAACTTTGCTAATTAACAGCACTTTTGGGCTCTCACCTCGAGGACCAAACTGCAACTAGTGGAAATCTGTTTACATTTACAACATGAGAAGCCATAACTTGCCAACGGATTCACTTATGTAAGTTCATTAGCTGGCCAAATAGCAGCAGTTGCGGGCCATCAATCAAATTAGCAAATGGCCCACTGACTTGGCCAACTCCGGTTGGGTTAGTTTGCGTTTGCGAATGGAAATGAAATGAAAATTAGAACAAGCACAAGCACACACACACACAGGACCGAATGGCAGGTGCGGGTGTGGGTGTTGTGGGTAGTGTGGATTCCTGAATCTTGGCTATGGATTGCTGATGGGATGACCTGGACAATGCCCAGGGGCTACGCAATGTCACGTGAGCGACGAGCATGGCAATCAACGAATCAGGCAACCAATCAAGCGGCGTGTGACATGCAACTGGAGGGAGTACGTGACCCCGGCGAGGATCCATCCTTCAACCCAATCCACAGTGACGTCTGTTATTGCAATAGGTATTTTTCAGATTTATCTAGGTGGTTTTCTCATAAATCCAGTTAGAGTTTTATTAAACAAACTTTTCTCCAACTTTAAATAGTATTTTTTATACAACATATTTGCAAACCATGAAATTTAAGTTCTTTAGTATATATTATTTAATTTAGCTTAACTCTGGCTTAGATTATAAACTTGAAAGAAGCAAAAACAAATATATATTTTTTCACCAGAAACTCCCACACTTTGGCTTAGCTGTGTTTATTAAACCAATCCTTGTGACCGAAATTTCCGCATTTTGCATCCCAAAGCACTTCCTCTGCCATGCAAACTTCATGCCACAACTCAGTGTCCCCCACCTCTGCTCCACTGTTTGGTGCCGACTTCGTGAGTGGCTGGAGCTCACGCAGCTCTCCCTCATTGCATTATGGACTCACCGAACGTGCGTCTGTCAGGCGGCAGGGACCTGGCTCTCGGGCAACCTTCAGCCCGTCATGTCAGCACTTCTGAGCTGCTGGCTGACTGCTCTTGGCCAACTAGGTGGACTCCGTTCTCCTCGTGGCCGTTTAGTCCCAGCGACACGTCAATGCTTTCATCATTTAATTAACTGCTTCGTGTGGCCAAATGGCCAGGTAGCTGGGAGGTAGGAAGGATGCGTCGCACACGTTTCAATTTGCAAGGAGCTGCAAGGAGTGGCCAGCGGCAGAGGAGCGTGTCCTTTGCATGCCACGTGTGATTGATCGCTCATCAGGGCGCCAGAAGCTGAACGGGAAATTTGACTGTCACTTTCCTTGGGCAGTTGGGAGTTGTTAGCAAGTCGGTTGACAGACAGAAATGATATTAATGCCAGGACAGTCCAGGCAAGAAATTGACTGCCTATAACGAGCACCGTCCAGAGTAATGAAAATGTAAAATAATATGTACCACACATTTAAAATAAGTAAATAGAGTCAAAATAATTTAGTTTATGTTGCAAATAAAAAAAAAATCCACCCTCTTATTTTTATTTTGCTTACACAGAATAAAATAAATAAACAACCAACACAGAGAAGTTCGAAATAATTAAACTACTCAGCCTACTACGCCTTTATCTTATACGATCAAACCAGTTAATATTATAAATCGAAACAAATTACAAAAGGACCAAAAAAATATGAGGAAAAGTCATTAAAAAAATAAGTGAAGTAGAAAATGTTTTAATTTCATTAATCATTTCCGGCAAATATTTAAAATAACACATACAAAACCCCCACTCATGTGCTCACAGCTGAAAAAATACCCCATTTTGAAATAAATATTAAGCAAAATAAAAATGGAAAACTAAAAACATATTCCACATATTTGCTGTTTGCTGCTTCAGAGCTAAACAAAGACTGTAATTAAAACCTGCACCCCGACCTCTTATACACCAAAATCAAATATAAGGCCTACTTATAGTCAATTTTTTGTTTTAAAGCCTTTTTGTTATAAAAAATACCAAAACAAGCATCGTGTGGCATTGTCATCCCTGAGGATAAATACCTGGAGAACCTCCAGTATCGCATTAAAAGATAAAACTTGAGCGCGAATAATTTATGGTGACCAAAAGCAAGACAGGAAGAGCAAAAAAGAAAAGTTACTCTAGCCCCCCTCTTATCTGGATCTGCCTTTGTGCAGGATTGAAAAGAAATCCAAAAGCGATATTTGCGTTGATTTATGCTTTTATTTTCTGCATTATTTTCGAGTTTATATTTAAAACATTAGACAACGTCAGCGGAGACACAAAAGAGATAAAAACTGCACAAATAAAACTGCAGCTGCA
The DNA here is from genome assembly GCA_008042675.1 of Drosophila seguyi. Classification (NCBI taxonomy): domain Eukaryota; kingdom Metazoa; phylum Arthropoda; class Insecta; order Diptera; family Drosophilidae; genus Drosophila; species Drosophila seguyi. Next base: position 575,596 of record VNJU01004231.1, read on the forward strand.
GCAACAAAAATCCGAACAAATGTAGGTGGAATTTCGGGCTGGGAACACGAGGCTAGATAAGGCGGGCGGGCGAAAGGGCAGACAGACAAATAAAGCGGAAATGTTAACAGCAACGAATGGCGCCGGAAAAATCCGGCATTTTGTGGGGCGGCGACTTGCCCATACCCACACCCCTCTACATTTTCATTTTGTACACGATTTCCGCTTAAGCACATGGGACAAGCTCTCCCAGCTCGATTTTCCTCATCCGTGTGCGTATAATTTATGTTGCAATTTATATAAATATATATAAATATTCCTCTATATATATATTTTATTTTTTTTATTTGGATTTTCGAATTGACTGCCACTGGCGCAGTGAAATATTCAGTGGGACAGGTGAGAAGTTGCAGCAACGTTCCCTTGATATTAATGCCTGGGAGAGAGACTGTTGCAACAGTTAGGATTTTTTCCTTTTCTTTTTGAGTTGGAAAAATGCCAAACAGAACAACAAAAGAGCCTGGACTGAACCGAAGAAACGAATGCCAGCCAAGAGGGGTCCAGGACACAAGGCATTCCGCTGCAAATGTCAAGTAAATAGTTGTTTGCTCAACAATCGCCATAAGGCTGCTTAGGAGAGAAGAGACTTCAAGAACAATTCCCCCTTGTAGCTTTGTTCCTCTTATTATTTCTTAAGTCCGTTAAGGGAAACTCTAAAAAATGATGGAAACAAGTCTTTGGGAAACAAATATTAACTCGTTAGGCAAGCATTAAATGGGTATTAAATGTTTAACGACTTTAGCCACTAATACTTCATCTGATACCTTAATGTTAAGGATTCAACATTTTTTATTAAAACAACACAATATTTTTTCCTAGGCTATGATTACAATTTAAAATTCTAGACAACTCCTAGCTTATCAAATTTAAGCCTAAATGGTGATATTTTGTAAGCCCCTTGACAAGTTAAAAACTTGTTCGCTTTCTATAATTTTCAGGAACTGTCAGTAAAGATTTTCCCATTATTTTACACTTCTTTTCGCGTTGGAGTGTGGCTATTTTTATACCTTTATCATGTTAAATGTATCTCTGATAAATTGTCTGCCGGCTGCCATAGCCAACCCGTCCACTCAGCTTTAATTTGCCTGTCATTTCACATTGCCAGCGAGGACTAAGCTGACATTTGGCCCCCGTCACCTGCCACGTCCCGTCCTGACCCCTGATCCCTCCTCCACTGCCCTTCTACATTTTCAAAGCTGCGCACATTTTCTGAAATGTAAGCGCAAAAAAAGGTAAAGGGGGAAAACTTGCACAGGTCGCAATCTCTGGACAGGAAAAAAATTAAAACGGAGCCTGGAATGAAACTAATTACATGGACGACTTTACACGCAGATAAGACTTAAATCACCAAAATGAAATGAAATTTTCTTTCATAGGGAGACTGGGGACTGGCTGGATGGCCGAGGGTGTAGCGTATATAACGTCATTAGGCAGAAAAGGCAACAAAACAAAGTGTGAAAGCCAAGAACGCGACCACGAAGCGGGTTAATTACGCACAACAAACAATAAATTACTTGGTCCTCGGAAATGCAAAAACAGCCAGAACCAAAGGGGGAAAAAGATGGAAATAGCAAGGGGAAAAAGGCAAATTAGTAAAGGAGACCTTAATCAGCTTAGTGGGTTTCTTTTTACCCCTGGAAAGATGATTAAATTTTTGTTCTTGGCTGCGAGTGTTGAAATCAAAGAAACATTGCGTATACGCCATGTGTTGCATTCTTGCCTCGCTGGTGCTGCCCTCCTTTCTGCGCTGTCAGTTATCTAAGCTCTTTTCTCGTCACCATCTTTCCTCTCTTTCCACTTAATTTCTTCAGCTCTTTCACTTTATCCCCCTGGCTTTGTTTTGTGTGGAAAGCAAAATAGAGTGGATGAGAGGCACCAGAAAAAGGCGAAGGAATTTTTTAATTATAAAATGTGTTTATCCGGAATTAATTGTTTTTTTTTTTCTCTGGCGTTTCTTTCATTTTATCAGCTGTCAAAAAAAAAAAAGAGGAGAGTAATCCAACAAAAAGAGTGGCTTTCCCCCAAAGTCTTTTTATTTTATCTCTCCATCTCTCTTTGCTAAATTACTCGCATTTTAACCATTGACTTTTTGTCCTGGCTAAAAGAGTGAAAATAAATGTATACCCAGAGGATTAGAGACAGTTTTTTTCCAAGAGTTTTCGTGCAGAGTACTTTTATTTGAGTTTCCATCAATTTATACTAAGCATTGGTAAAACTTATATTGAGCATTGAATTCCCACTGAATCCCAGGAACTAAAACTAATATTATTTAAAACAACCTTTAACCCCAGTGCCATTGTCCCTTGCTTCAAATTTGAAAGAAAAATAACGAATTCCCCGCCATATAGATATTTAAGTTTATAGCCAGTTCTAAACGTTTTTTCATTTGTTAGGTGCAGTTTCCGTTTAAATTTACCATTTGGCCCAGAAAGAGGGCCCTCCGTTAGAGTACTGCCATTCCAGGAAACAATGGCCCACAATCCAACAGTAGTGTCTCGCAAGGCAAAGTCCCCTCGGTTGCCGTATCCGTATCCTTCGAGGTCCCAGCAGGTCACCGAAACCGAAAATCCCAAGGAGAAGGTGCCGAGGTTGACAAGCACCCGCGATGTTCATACATCGCGTCGCGGCAAGGCCACAGGCCAAATGGTCCCGAACACGGCGATCAAAATTGCTGCGAATGATCTGCACCGCCTGGGTGTATGCCAGATGGTAAGTCCCTCTATGGCCAAGGTAGCCACAGGTGGAGCAGGAGGTGCCACACCGGGGCAGAAGCATCACAGAGATCAGATCACTTCAACACAGCAGAAGACCACTAGAACCACTTCGACTGTCCAAAAACTGACACCCAAGGAGAGCAGGACAGTCAGGGAACAAACGGAGATCAAGGACTCCAAAAACACCAAGGAGCTCAAGGAAGGCAAGACCTTTAAGGAACCCAAGGAACCCCATCCCAAAGGAGCCGATAGATCACCCAATCTCAGCCATCGCCATTCACGTCATCAAAGCGATCGAACCAAGAATTATTTCGACAAATACTTAAAATTCGCCTTCGATCTGAGCACTCCCGAAGGAGTTAAGCAACTGGAGGCTCATTTCTTTCCCGACAAGGACCTCAGTGGGGCTGGCACGTCGACCAATCGAGAGGAATAAACATAACCAAATCTGGCATGGCTAAATTATGGTTTTTAACAATTGTGTAAATATTAACCGAGCTGATACTTGTGAAATTAAATGTAACTTTGCACAACGCTAGTGACACGAGTTAAAATATTATCAAAATGTCTCAGAAGTACTCAAGAGATGTATTTATTTTAGTGCAACCTCACTTAAATGTTTAATTTCAATTTCAATTTATAAAAATCTGCTCTAAAAATATAGTAAACGTGTGAGATTTTCCATCCTCAGGGGAATTAAAAACTCATTCAAAATTTCTAATAGCGTTAATGGCTCGTTTTGTAAAACGAAAAACCAAAAAACAAAACAAGAAATACAACAAGAGCACAAAAGACCATTCGAAAAGTGAGAAAGATTTGTGCTGGGCTTAAATGAAATTTATTGTGTGGCCCAAAAACCACACACCCCTCCTCCTCTCTCTTATTCACACTGTATGCAAATGTATTATGCTTTGTTCAACATAAATTCACGCACACACACCCACGGACACGCACACGACGATACACAAACCGCAGGCTCATTCAGCAAAGCAACAAAAGCGGCGCATTGGGCATTGTAAATCATAATCAAAACAATAGAACAAATGAAGCTAATGTGCCGCATGCAAAACAACAATCGCCCGAATGAGTGCCAGAAGGGGGATAGATAGCCAGGCGGCGAAAGGGGAGCGGGCGGGAGGACATACGATCCTGGTCATGACAAGTCCTTAAATTGCGAAATATTTATTAAAGCCAAAGCGAAGCATCGTTTATTCGGTGAACGAATAAAGTTTACCATTTAATTATTTTAGGGTAAAATATTTTCTTTTTTGGGTATATTCATTAGTTTCTATTGTATATTTATATTAAGAATATATAAATGCTTAATGCTCTAAATGTTATTTTATGGAAGGCTGTAATTAAAAGGAAGAACCAAGTTATTACCTTTACTAAAAAGATTTTGATGTGCAAAATAAATAAATTTTAAAATATATATAAAATATAAGTATATATAGCATTTTAAATATATTTAATATTTTTTGTAAGTCAGGAAATACAATTTTAACCAATGGTATTTGTTATTAATTAATAAACCAAAATTTCAAGAACTGCAAAAAAATAGGACGAATAAGTGAGTACACGTTTTTCTTACATACTTTCCAGGGCTTTCATAATGTATTGCCCCCGATACATTGTGCGTGATTTAATGCTAAAGCTTTCGCATATTTTATTCAATTAATATTGCTCATTCGGGAACAAAAAAATAGACGTATAATAAAATTCCACAATACAATGGCGCGTAATTAGTGGGAATTGATTTATGCGATGGCTGCCTCATTGATATCACATATCCGAGCCGTTTCTGCCACGGGGCCTCTACAAAAACGTATTTAATAAAATTCAAACATAGTGAACAAACACAAGTTGATTAAATTTTGTGATATTTAAAATGTATTATCTGCAACGCTGTATGTAGCTGGTTGACATCGGGTCAGATCTACTGTTTTCAAGCATTTGGTCCCCTTCAACCAGCTGTAGCAGTGGTTGATGACAACGAAATACGAGTGAACTGTGATAAATGACAAACAGCACAATAAAGTACGATTTGTAAACACGAAAACAATGCTTGAAAATTAATTGACATACGCGAAACATTAACCAAAAGGAAAAAACTATAGGTCCAATTAATCTATGAATAATGTGTACAGAAGGTAAGTAAAAAACATTTATATATTAAATATAATCAGTTTATGTAAATAAAATCGATGCTGATGAACTAATGGAATTTATTGGAGACACCCCCTTTGTTACGTTTACTTGTACAATATTTAAGTTCCTTTATTGTTAGCTTCGTTATTTGCCAGGATCTGTCTGCATTCCAATGAAGCTCAGCTATGCAAATAATTTTAGCCAGCAGCAATGGACAACGAAGGATAAGGATGCAGTCATGTCCTTTCGCATCAATGTCACTTCTAGGTTTTTTACAACTTTCAGTTTTCTGGAATCTTATTTCATCTTGAGTCTGAACTTATCTTTTTGTATGAGCTGTTATTTTTTTCTTTTTAAAAAAGGGAAAGAAAGCGCTTTCTTTTAATTCCAAGAATAACAAGAACTAAGTATAGTTCAAAATATAACGTGTAAGTTTAAAGGATTAACAAAATCATCAAGGATTTGTAGACGCTAACCAATGCACACAGAAGCGAATGCAAATTTTGCTTTGTCGACAATTTGATGAATTTCGGAAGCCAAATAACTCATTTTGATTTCGAATGCATTAAGGATAAGAGCATTAAGTATTTACTGATTAAATATATGTGCACACACACATACCCACACACACCTACACCGCTTATATAATGCAAGTGGATAAGCAAATGTTTGCAGGAATTCTGGCAATGGAAAGTACATGTGCTTTGGCAGGAGAAGAAAATCAAACATTTTCCATTATTCAATACCATTTCATGATCCTTATCCACAGCGTCGATTTCTCTCTTCACTGTTCTGGGAACGCGGCATATCATCAAATAGAATGAATTTAATTAATTTTATGGACAGCAGAGGTTCGGGGCAGAACGGTCACTCACTCAATTAGTTAACAAGCTGCGTTGGCATTTGCACTCTAATCAACTCGACTCCCTCGTCCGCAAACTATTCAGAAAACTTGCCAAATCAAGTGATATGCAAATAGTCCCATTCCCGTCGTGGCAAACAACAATTAATGAAATAACTAGATACGAGGCAAATCGAATAATCTGGCCATTTTGGCGTCTAATTAATCGAATAGAAGGAAAGCGAATGTATAAATTGTCACGCACGCTGGCCATTAGGAAGATGTTAATTAAGAGTTATTAATAGTTATTTGTGCTTAATCCGTTTATTCTTTATGAACTAAAAGCTTACACTTTATTTATTAGATTTTCAGTAAAAAGCACAAGCAAGTGCAAAAATAAGGATAACTTTAGTTAAGTTAATTGAATAAAGGTATTATGACACTGCATTTTGCCCCTAATTCATTTATGGCGTTTGCTTAAAATTGTTAATTAAAATAAAGTGAGATAAAAAAAATATTACCTTAACCTTATACAGCTGCAGTAAAGAACAAGTTAGTTTAAGTATGAGATGCATTTATCTTATTTCAAGTAATTTCTGAGTGATCTATTAGCACTTGGAGTAGAATAAACCTTACAGACTTGTGTATTGTAACCCTATATTATCTTATTTCAAGTAATTTCTGAGTGATCTATTAGCACTTGGAGTAGAATAAGCCTTACAGACTTTTGTGTTGTAACCCTATAACAATTAATGACATTAATTTAAGACAGCGGATTTTAAAAAGATTCTAAGAAATTAAAAAAAAATATATTTCCATAACATATTCACAAATTAAAATACCCCCTTCATTTGAGGCTCGTTGAGATGAAAAATAAAAGTATTATTTATAGACCAGTATAGACCGCAATGCTGCGAAAACTTGATCAAAGACAACTTTAGCCAAGGGCGCCCATAAATTATTCAATTATGCGCAACCCGAAACGAATCGAAACGAATCGAATTGAATCGAGCTGAACTCAACTCAACTGAATTGAAAGTTCAAATTGCATTGAATTTTAAAATGGTCAGCGCTTAATGAAGGCCCTGCGAAATGGAGCAGAAGCAAAAAGTTAAAAAAAAAAGAAAATAAATAAAATTCGAACTGGCAAAAAAAAAACAGCCACCCGCACTTTTCCTGCGCAAGAATAAATTCAATTTAATGTAGATTTACATGCAGCCGGGTCCAAGCACTTTTTCTTTATTTTCCCTTTGAATTTTTCAATGAGAACGCTTGACAAATCACCGCGTACGGAGTTGGAATTGGGATTGGGGTTGGGATTGGGATTGGGGTGTGGAAGTTCTGAGTGGAAGTGGATGCCCGGGGCCGTGTCATGAAATGAAATCGACATGAAACCAACGTGACCAACGTCATTAATTATCGCCGGCAACGCTGTGCCCTGCTAATTACGACATGACCGGCACCCGGACTTCCAGCCTCCCTCCCCTCCGCATGACATGGTTTCGAATTCGAATCAGAGCCCAACTCCCGATTTCGGGGGAAAAGGTGAGCCCGCAAACCGGTGAGCCGGAATCGCTGGCAACATGATGGCGCACATTTTGGCCGCGAATAAAAAGTGTGTGCGGCCTGCCGCAAATAAATATAATGGCCCGAATGTGCGGCACTTGATGGGCTCCACAAAAATTGACGTTAATCCGGCGAGTATTGGTGGGGGAAATATCTTTCCGATTCTGCAGGCCAAGCTGGGCTTTAATTTGTTATTTTAAATTTAAAATAATATTTCTTTGAGCCATCAACAGAGGTGAAAAATAATTTAAAAAACGCATTTAACAATGAAAAGTTTCTCATCTAAGGAATATTTAATTTTTAATATTATAATAAGCTCTGATAACACAAACAGCAAAGAACCAACATAAATTATCTGAAATAAACTAATGGAATTAAATCCTGGTCTCTGTTTGACATAAATCAATCGCTTTCAACCATAAAGCAATCACCGAATAATCGCAAAAATACTTATATATTAACATCGCGACAAATCCTTCCCAAATCCAAGACCAAGCCCTGACTGCATTTTCCCCCAAAAATAATTTGTTGTCCGCTGCCCAGTGGGAAAATCCCGAAGAGCAAACAAGAGAGAGTTTTGATGAAATGCTAAGGAATGCAATGGAGCGCCACGGATAAGGAAAGGACCCAAAGGACGACGGCGAAGATGAAGAGCTGCTGACCGCACCATTCATTTTCTCATTTTGCAAACAAGTCGCTGTTGAAGATAAGTCGCGCCAAGTACGGAACTTAAGCCACTGAAGCGTAAGATACACACAACAGCAAAAGGACGAGGATGCCGAAGAGTGCGGACAACTTCGACAAGAAGGATAAAGCAGGCAAAGAGGCAACAATAAGAGCAACTACAAGTGCCAAAAGCAACTGCAGAGGGGAGTCTTTCGATTGTGAGATACACTTGCGAGATAGCTAAAATAATTGTAAAATAAGAACTATATTGGGAAAAGTACTTTTGCACACGTCAATATATTTCTTTTAGGTAAAAGTTAAGCTAAAAATGATTTAAGTCCCAGATATCCTTATATGTAGCTTTGTGTCTTTATTTTACAAATGTTAAAATCACAAATAACGTTTTTCTTTTGCTTGGTATATTTAAATATTTTACCAATCAACCAACAAAAATGGAAATCCTTGGAAAAATGACAGCTAGGGCAAGTGGGATTTCGACCGGGAATTCCACTTCGACTTCGACATTCATTGAGACCAAGCGACCGCAGCAGCCATGGATCAAAGGACAAAGGACGAGCCCAAGTTGTTGCGCTGCCGAATTTCCAAGGGAAGATGAATGGCGACGGGTGGCAGGAGGAGCGGTGTACAAGTCGCACTGCTGGATTACTACTTTCGGGGTGCGGATGGTTCTGCGGTTATGTCAATATGACGACAATAGGATTTGCCACGATAAGCTCCTCTGTGGTCCTTGATTCCTCGATGCCCGTGGGTGGTGGCCATTGCTGGCAGTGTATTCCAACCGCTGTGACGTCTGAGGAGTGCGCTGATAAATGAAATTCGCAAAATAAATGCATTGAAGTGAGCTTAACTCGGCCCCGTTTTCTCCCTTTTCTCGCCCCTTGGGCCTTCCCCCTGTTTATTTTCCCCTTGCCGGCGACTGCCGACGTCAGCAGTTCATAAATATTTTGCCTCGTTGTGCCGAGTATTATTTTATGCCCACTTGTCAAAGCAAAGTGGAACACAATCCACACAATCCAAACTAAAGCGTGTTGTTTGCCGATTGTTTAAGGTTTAAAAGGAAGGCATTTCATGCCAAAGGGTGTGCATTTTTACTGCACTTATGTATTTAATATTTAATAATCCCATGGAAACTGTAGAAGCTTCCCTGCCTTTTAAACGAATTTCGCAGAATTTTAAGCCTCATTGTGGTTAACCGAAAAAGTTTACTTTAAGGAAGTGAACTATCATTAACAGAGTTTATTTATAATAATAATAATAATAAGTTTGCATGTGCTGTGCCTGCAATGGGAACAGTGCGAGACAAAAGTAAAAGCCTTTGAAAAAAGTATTAATTACTTATGCATAAGCCTTCCTTGCTTATTTTTCCGTGAGCATAATAAAGCAGCTTTAAAAGTTTGTTATAACATTACGCTTTTATGATGTAATTAAGCTAATCGGATTCTATTTGTTGTCAAATCGACACCCACTTACAGCCATGTCCCACAACTGCCTGTCTGGGCCATTAAAATTAACGCTTGAGGTGGACGGCCATACAATTATCGTTGTTTTGTCACTCGCAACAGTCGCATTAATTGAAGTGCCACATGAAATATTTCCCATTTAATGGCGAGCATTTTAAATAATTTTAAATGAACCGAACCCCCGGTCGTTTCAGAGAGCCATTAAAGAAATAATAAGTGGATGTAATTTATTGATGCAGTTTTTAACCGCAAAATAAACATATAAAAGAGGCGAAAGGGGGATTTTACCCCATTTAAAGGAAAGCCCAGTTGATTTTGAGGCAGAGCCCATTTATGTAGCTTTCTTTTTTATTTTTTGTATTTTTTTGTGCTCAAAATCTGGAGCAAATAACTCATGCAAAGGACTTTGAAGGCTAAAATCTCGGCAGGTGGATGGCGCAGGATTTAGGGGGTGGCTCCTAATATGGCCATATATCTTCTGCTGACATAACTTTTTATGCCCAGAAAAGGACTAAAAAGGACTAAGCGTCAGATGAGTGCGAGTCCCCGTCGCTGTAGCTGTCGTCGTCCTTGCAGGGGGTGACCTGTAACGAGGCTGAGAGAGCGGGGTATACGGAAATACGCTTCACGTTTTACTGAATTTGAAAATTTGAAAATTATTCATGAGCATGTGGAAATTAAATTCAGGTCCACACAAAAGAGATTTATTTGCCAGCGTTTCCCTGTCTCCTGCTCGGTTCCCTCGGCTCCCCCTGCTCTCTCTGGCCCATTCTGTTTGTCTCCTTTGCTCTATGCAATGAAATGAAATGAAAAGGCAGCCGAACAGGGCCAAGCGGCTATTTATTTGCCCGAAGCGCCGGTCTCCTCCATCAGTTTCTTTAGATCCAACTCCTCTTTCATATCCCTCCAGTGCCTTCAATTTATTTTTCGTGGCCATGCTGTAGTTTTTCCCTATACTCTTTCAGCGTACTGCCTAGATTAAGGTGAAGATAAAAAAAAATGTGTATTTAAAATTAAATTTTGGGTAAACAAAAATGTAAATAAACATAAAACATACTCTTGTATGAAATATACCCAAGAACCATTCCAAGAAAAGTTTTCAGCCAATCATTAATATATATATATATATCACGATTCAAGCCAAAAAATTAAGATTCTCTGACTTTCGAAAGTATTTAGAAATCCTAATATTTTACTCTTTCCATTTTCAAGTGTTTCGGCGGAAGCTTTTCCGCCCCCCAATTTTCCGCACTTTTTGTAATGTCCGACTTATCGCAAGTTTTCCATTATAAAATTAGGTCAGCTGCAAAAATAACTCAACTCAACTATTTTACCAGTCTATCTTTTTTTAAATATTTTTCTGTGCTGCGGTCGCCAGACAAATATTTAGTTGGCGGGGGGAGGTGGAAAAATGGGTCCGGAAAATGGAAAAAATGCTAATTTGTCAGTTTTACGCTGACATTGGTCCGGATCCAAGGCAGAGGGACTTGATTCAGTGTCCAAGGAAGACTGGATCCACCCAGGGCCATGGCCATTTCGGTTCCCATTCCACTTCCTTACATCCCATCAGATGTTGGTTTCGTTTGGTCTGTTGTCATAAAAATTGTTTCCATTACATTATGCTGATTTCGTGCATTTATTCAGGCCGACTGCCGCTTGCCTTTTGGATATCTGCTTTGTGGCAACTTAATTTCCATTTTTTTCACTGTGTGCCGTCCGTTCCGTTTTTCCTTTTTTTGCCGGCGTTTTTCACCAGTCTGTCGGTCCGGCTGTATGTGTATTTGACCAAAAAGCAATTTCTATTTTCTTCATATCGCAGAGAGAAGTTGGACTTGTTGTGCTGCAGATAGCGGAGGCAGCAGAAAAACCATAAAGCGCTGGTCAAACAATATAACAACGTTTTTTTTAAGCTTTTCATATTTTTCGATTCAAGAAAACTAGTTTATCCTGCTTTTCGATAATGGAGCTGCCTCTATAGGAATAGTTCGGCCAGCAAAGCAGTTGATTTGATTGGCGTGGCAGCAATTTATTTTTGGGACGAAAACAAGATGCTCTGAATAAACAACCCACGCCAGAAATGTATCTATAATTAGGATCAACAACAATGGGAATACATATATTTGAAAAGAGTTATGTTTATGGGCTTTTTATGGTATATATAGGCTTTAATGTTATCAAGTCATTACATTATGAGTTTAGGTTATTCTATGAAAGCACATTCTGTTAAAATTATCATATTAAATACATAATTCTGATACCAATATAGGTAATGGCATTACATAAATTAATATTTAATATTTGTAATCTTTTGATCAAAAAATTTCAATTAAAATTTTAAGCAAAATGCACGTTCCACTTCTTTATTATTTTGTATTTTGTTATGCCAGCTATTAAAACATAAAATTTTTAATTTACAAATTTAACTAAACCATAAGTGCCCCACAAACTTTTTTTATAATTCAATAACTTAGTAATATTACCAGAAAGCTCCAAAAATTGATTGAATAATTGAATATTCTGTCTCGCGAGCTGAATTTTATTTGCTAGAACTTTGAGCCACCTCGTTTGTGTGAAACCCGTTCTTCTTCAAATGGAAAAAATAAGCGAAGCGAATCGCATCGAACTCATCAAACCGCCAGTCAAATAACCAGTGACAACAACAGCAAAACCGACCAACGTGCGACATGCAACACAACCCACAGTAACACCAAAAACATGGGATACAACCTTCAGGACACCGTAAAAAAAATAAAAGGGATTGGGGGGGGAATGAAAAAAAGTCCAGGAAAGGGGAAAAGCGCGCAAAAAAGACTGTCACTTTACGCTGATTGCATCAATTGAAGCTTCACTGTGGCGCACGTCCATTTATCATCCGGTTGCTTCATCAACATGATGACATGACAGCGGCGGTTGAGACGTCCCACCACCGATACTTGTACCCTGCACCGCTGAACACCACCCGCCAAGAGCCCCACCCATCGTCAAATCTCCCTAGCCGGTCATCCCCCCGATCTACGCATGGCCAAACTAAACGAAGGTTCCCAACTAAAAATGGAAAGAAAATGAAAGAACCAACAAGAAAGGGGATATAGACTGTGGCAACGAAGCTATAGATACTCTTTCTTTAAGAACTATTAATTATTTAAGGTGGGGTAGCTAATACCTACCTTACAACTAAATTATTAAAAGAGTTGCGTCGATTCGTTTTCTGTCTTTCCTTTTAAGTTATTTTATTTACACGTAATTGAAAGATTTCCTTTTTAGTTATAAATTTGTACTTTCGATTTTATTTTTATAGTTTGATAGATCATTACAAATAATAAGATTACCCTCTAAAAGAAAGGGTATTTTGCTAGGAAAATGAAGAAACAAAAATGAGTAAAGAGGGAAAAGTTTGCAACTTCATTTCGGGTTTTTTGGGTGACAGGGGAGAAAATAACGGATTCTTGCGCAAACAGAGGACTAAACGAATTTCGAAAATAGAATTACAACTTTTGCGCCCAGCACGAAAAAGGACGAGGACACAGGATGTCTAGAGCAAATTTGTTCGTTCGCTTGTTTCCCGAAAAGGAATTGGCGCTTGTGTTCCCCAAATTAGTGCAACGAAATGAATGGCGGTGCCAGCAATAACAATACCAACAATGAATTGCGGATAATCTCAAAGAGGTGACAGATAAAATACTCTTTCTACGGCACTATTGCTGTGTAAGAATCAATACTAGATGGTTAATTGTTTATTCCAGTTGCTGACATTATTGCTTTTGAAGTTTTATAAATAATCATTTTTAACGGAAGCTTAAGTAAGATTGTTACTTATGGTTTCCCATATTTAACGGGTCTCTTGCTAAATATTTGTCCATTTATTATCAGCACTTATCAACTTGAAAATTTAACTTTACATAACACAAGTCGTGTCTTTTATTAAATACATATATAAATTTTAATAAATATGTATATTTTATATTTTCTTTAAATACGAAAAAGCTAGGATTACCATTCTTTAAAAAGGCTTTCATTTAGTTTTCATTTTGTAATAAATTTTTTTAATTAACTACCTAAAAACTTGCCTGTACTTATTAAATGGTATACTCAATAAAAATAAATACAGTGTATAAAGCACGTTTGGATCTTTTTTCAAACCCCTTTCTTTTCTGATGAGCCCCAAATCCCAGAGCTTCATGTGTCCTGAGCCTTTTCCTGGCTAATTTCACCATTACGATTCGTTAGAGCAGACTTTGGATGGATTTGAAAATTCGGGGCTAAGGCAACTAAGACGGCAATTGACCAAAATTAATCAGGCAATGGAAAATAAATCCTTCAGGAGGAGGTTACTTAGCATCCCCTTTTCACCTTGCGGAATATCCTCTTACCACCATTTTTGCCACCCATTCCATCCCAATTTTTAATGATTCCTTTTTTGCTTTGTACGAAGTTGAAAAGTTGAGAAGCTTAATTGCTTTCATTTGGCTTTGCAATCGACGCATCAATATGACGTTGATTTTTAATGCAGCCAGAAGAGGGAGAGAATTAGAGCAAAGAGGGAGAGAAACAGAGAGAGCGAGAAAGAAAGATAGAGGGAAAGAGAGATGAGCAGGCACTGCACTCCGATGGCTGCGAAGAAATTTTCCAGTGCACTTCACTTGGCAAACAATGATGCAAGAAATTGATTTTCAACAAGCTCAAGCTCAAGTGCCCTTCACCCAACCCACCTTACCCTTTTTCCACGATTTCCCAGCCCGCTTTCCCCACCCGCATCCCCTTATGTCCAACCATTTGGTACTCGAGGGCGGCGACGTCTGCCTTGATGATGAAACGTTGTCTAAGACAATTGCTTTTTGGCCAAAGTGCAAGAAATAGATAAAATTAGTGAGGGGCGTGGCTGCCTCGAAAGTGCTCCTCGACGATTGCTAAAAACGAAGAAGGACTTTCTCCTGAGTGGTGGAAATGCAATCCTCAAGCAGCTGCAATCTCGGCCAAATCCCAAATGGCTAAAATGCTGAAAATCCCTTTTAGTTCTCACTTTACTTCCCATTTGTTTTGTTTAATTTGTGCATAAAATATATATTTCAGCCACACATTTTGGCGACGTATTTAGTTTAATTGGATTTTTCCACACTTCTTGTGTATATGTTTGTTGTTTTTTCGCTTTTCAATTTTCCGCATCGCAGGATTCTTTGGGCGCCTTCTCTGGCTCTTTTAGCTGGAGCAAGTGAATTTGCATAATGCACAATTATAAACAGCTCTCCGGGCTGCTTCTTCTCTCTCATTTACCTGGTCGCCGCTTCAGCCAACTCGCAATGTTAATTAAAAATTATTGTAATTTTTTAACGCGTAATTATGCCGGAGCACTCGCTCTTGCCCAGGTATTTTATTTATTGAAAAAGCTTTTTCCCGCACACGGCTACGAAAATTTCATTAACGGAATGGCCGGCTTGCACTCGCATTCATAAACAAAGATATATGAGCCCGAAGCGGTAGAAAATGCATATAAGGTGTCATCAACGGCATTAACAGGACCAAGGAAGTGGTCCTTTTGGAGTGAATAAATTAATTCTTATTTTAAATATGATTTTTAATTAATTTTTTAACTTTTTCGGTTGCCCCTGGAAAGTACTTAAAATAAATATGGCTTAAGGGAGGTTTATAAAATAAGTATATGGGGAAGAGTATAAAGGAAAAATTAAATATTTTGTCTCCTTAACGCTAGTTTTAAAGTAATGAAGCCACTTACTTCAATGCTCGTTCAACTTTTCACAGCTCTTCCCGTTGTCGTGTATTACCATTGGCATATTTTCGAGTTCCTGGTCAAAAATTGAGTTGTTTGCTTGCATTCCAGATGGTTTAATTATTATTTTGGCTACGAAACCATCGTTGAATGCTTCGAAGGACACGCACAAAGCCTGAGGGGTAACAAAGGCATAGCTCAAACCCAAACACCCACACCCTGCGGTATCTATACCACACATGCACTCCCGCTGAGATGCACACACACACACCCAGCCACGCGGAGGAATTGTCATTATACAATGCAGCCGTGAATAATAGGCTGACCCAGATGAGGTGCATTAACCAAATGAACCGCATCGCAAGCCATAACAATATCGCACACACAAAAACCCTGACACATACCTGTACACCTACAGCGCCCGAACACGGAAAAAAAAGTGGGTGAAAGTTGCAGAAATTGCAGTATTTAATAATTATGTTTGCCTTTCAAAACATTGTTTTATATTAAGCTAAATGATATTCAGAACTAAAATCTTACTATTGCATCTTTGATTATCTTAGTAGCTCTTCATACTCTTAAATCCTTATTAATTTAAAATGTTTTTCGTGTACGCCACCGTTGAAACTAAAACTCTTGTGTACGGCCCACGCTGCGTATGCGTAATGCGAGAATGTGAGAACTTTAACATTTCAAAGGTTGAGTGGGCGGAGGAATATCACGAGAAATACAATTTCAGGGAGGAGGATGGGATATAGTGCCAGGGGACATGAGCAGGAAACAGAGTGGCATAATTGAATGTAGCTGCTAAATAAAAGAATACGTTTGACAATAGTATAAATACCTAACCTTTTGCAGGAAGTGCAGAAAGCGCCACAAAAATTTGCATTTAATATTCTATATCCTTCGGTACTTTTGTATTAATGTTATAATTATCATAAATAGAAAATAAATAGCTGAAAACGGCTGTGTTCTAATTGATATTTCAAAAAGTAAAAGTGTACTTAAAAATTATTGGTACTGATTGCTATAATCCTTCTCCATGAACATATAAATTTAATTTACCGAATCTTTTTGACTTTACTGTAGATTTCTCCTGGCTCACAGCCTTTACGAATCAGTTGGTATATATTTAAAGTATTTATCATTGGTTTGAAACACAAAATTCGTCGCTTTTGATATTCGTATAGACTTGTAAAAACCTGACGATGACCGCTGATAGCTGAACTGAAATATAGTGTTAAAAATATGAAAATGTTTTAAATTGTACTCTCTAAATCTCTTTAATTGTATAATTTAAATAGCAAAATTCGGATTATGCGTTTTTCCCCATTTAATTAATGGCAATTTAAGTGTATGCTAAAACAACTATAAATAATTGTATTTATCTTGTTTAAAAATACGAAGCTAAACAAACAATTACACTAGCTATTACACACCTGGATGATTTAAACTGTAGGTTTAAAAATGAATATTAATAAATTATAGAATATCTTATTAATTTATTTTATGAATATAATATGCTCTGTAATCGGAAATATTTTTCTTTGCTTTCAGTTCTTGGAGAGATGTTCGATGAAGCTTGTGTAGATAGATGGGTCCTCCCTCTCAATTGACACGCTTTAAATGTGTCTTAAAATCGCATCGGAAAGGATTTACATAATAACTACGGTGGAGGAGGACTCGCAAAAGCAGCAGAGAAGGATGGAAAGCGAACGGATCAAAGGGATTTTCATTGGCGGCTGTAAGAACACTGCGAAATGTTTTACGGTGTTCTGTGAAACAAATATAAATACTATTTAATTAAAATTTAAAAGAATAAGCTTTTATTTTAAAATGAAATTTAATGTTAAATCTACAGAGCTTATGTAAAAGAATGGTAAAACAAATAATTTTTAAAATAAATTTGTTCTCATAAAATGCAAGCAATTCAGAGCTCTTGCCTCACACAACATTTAAACGAATGCTTTTAATTAATAAAAATCGTATGTTTTATGTATTTCCAGTGTTTACAGGGGAAAAATCCTGTAATTTCTGTGACAAATTAGGGTCGACTCCTCCACCACTAATTGGAAAATTAATAAGCAACGCAATAGGAGGATTTAGGACAGGGCCTCGGTGCAGTCTCGTTTCGATTCAGATAGGGCCATGCACAAATCACATTTGATTCAATTGCCGAACGATCAGTTTTGCTGATTGAAAGGCGGCTGCAACTGCAACTCGAGCCCCACCCAAACCGAAACTGAATCTGAAGCTGCAGCAGGGTTCCTTCCCTCCTTTCAGCAGCCGAAAATCGCTCGTTTGCACATGAGCTCAGCTGAATATTGCAACGCGAAACACGTAGACGCGGTGATGTCAGGGCGGGGGATGCAACGGATGCGGAAACGGGTCGAGTCATGGCCAAATGATTGGCCATGTCAGAAGAACTTATCATGCATTTCCCCAACGTCCGACGATGGTTCCGTTTTTTTCCTTATCGGACGAACTCTGGATTTTCAATTATGCCCGAAAGCGAAATGAGAAACCACAAAACAGTTTTTCATTGGCTTTTGTTCGTTAATAGAAAGATGCAGGGGTAGTCTTTGTCTGCTAACTAACAAAATTGATCAAATATATGTATAAAGTTACGCTAAATAATCTTGAAATTCTAGAAAATTAATAAATTGCCAAAGTGAAACTCTTTAGGAATTCAAATTTTAGTTAAAAAAGAGTTCACAGGGATATTCATTAGAACCCTAAAACACAAATTGTATCTCCTAACTATGGGTACAATTTAAAATACTTTTTTTTTTTTTTTCACTTATATACTTTTTGTTGGCTTTATTTCTAAACGGATTGGAATTACTTCTTGAACCACTAATCATAAATTGCATTTATATTATTCAAAACTTAAAAAATCGAATCAAAAGATAAATATATGAATAATAAATAAATAAAATCAATACTTTATATAACCAAAAATGGAATGAAATTACTTTAAAATAAAAATTTTTGTTTTATGCTGCAAAAATAATTATTCATAAAAGTCATAAATTAATAATAATTGAAAATAGTTTGAAACAATTTCATTTAACTGCTTATCTATGATGGCCCACAGCCAAAAATATATTCAATTAAGCAAAGCCGAAAATAAATACATAAATCGCACAATATAGCAGTTTTCAACTAAATACATAAATTCAATGCCAGAAAGAGACATAAATATTCAACGAAAAAGAGACAACAAACTGTGAAAACAAGAAAAATAGAGAGAGAGAGAATGAGATAAAGTTAATGGCAGCGACAATGCGCTGCAATTACGAAAATAGTTGGAAAACTGTGCAAGCAACAACGGAAAAAACATGACCATAACCAACAGAGAATAACGGTAAAACTATAGTAAATATTTTTCACCAAGCTGGACAAAAAAAAATATGGCAAACAACTAGAAATGCGTGCGCGAGTATGTATGTATTTTTTAAAAGCGCTGTGGCATCGTTAATATTTTTCCTGCCAACTGTCAGACAACAAAACCCACGGCGAGCGACAAGTTGGCTAACACGCATACGCCGCGTATGCCAAGGCAACCAATGGCCAACCCAAAGGAGACGAGGGATGCGGAGCGAAAATGCAGAGAAGCCGGGAGCTACAGAATGAAGAGGCGTGGCACGTGGTATTGGCACTGGAAACAGCAATTTTTTTGGTTCATGAACATGCGGCAAAAATTAGTAGCGAAACTAACACAAAACACAGACAACTGACAACGGAAATTGTTCAAACGGCGAATGGAAAAATTGACGCAGAAATAAAACTATATATGGACGAAAAAAAAGCTAAAATTTAAAGAAACAAGGAACAAGAAAAAAAAATAAAAAAAGGTAAAGGAAACATTTAGTATACTATATGGTATCATAAAGGTTTCAATATACTTTGGATTACTTAAATGTTGATTAAAATTATCTTACCAAAGCGAAGCAATTTACTTATGAAAAATGTGAGTAAATCATATTTAATATAAGTAATTAATAATTGAAATTTCTAACTGAAATATATATTAGATAACCTCGCATAATTTCACATTTACCTTCGATAGAAAAACAAACAAACGCTAAAGAAAATATACAAATACCTTGGAAATATATACGTCTATTCCCTATAGTCATTGCAAATATCGAAACACAACAAATGTTGTAAAATACAAAAACAGCCACTATAATAATGTGAAGCAGAGGCCCTGGCAAAAATATTTCAATGCTTTGTATGTTTTACAAACAAAGCGGCTGTTGTCGCTGCTACTGCGGGCTTTCAGAATTGCATAAATATTGGCACTTGCGGGGTAAACAAATTCCTGCCCGGCAGTATTGCAATATATGCAAAACCTTAATGTTGTGGGAAAATGGTAAAAATTTCTCTCATGCGGGAAACTCCACTTAAACTAGAGTCGAATCTCTTATATATATTTATTTAAATATGTATTTTTAACTATAGATAATACACTTATATATTTAAAAAAAAATTAATGCTTCGTATAATCCTTGCCTTGCCTCTATCCCTTTTAGTGAAAAATCATGCCTGATTGCTTGAAAAATCAATGCAAATCATTCATTTACCTCAGCCACCTCTTACCATATTTCAAGCTCTCATTCTCGGCCCGAAATCTGTGGCAGCCACAGGGAAATGTTCGACCTTTTACCGCCTGATTATGAGTCCAAGTTTTCGTTTGCCTCATTGCTAAAGTTTCATCGGCCGGGCCCTTGGATTTTGTGTGCTCTGGTCTTGCTGTGGTTTCTGGTCGGTCCTCTGATTTTATTATTTTTCCATTTGCAGCAGATTGGCTTAGGCCAGGCCATGGTACCCAGGGGACTGCTCCACTCCTTGCCAGCTCCTCCTTAACTGCAATCCCCGTGGGCAATTTGGGCGCCATTTCTTTTGTCCTTTTCTGTTTTGGTTGAATTTGTTGTTTAGCTCAAAAAATGTGGCAGCCTTTGATGAAAAACTTGTTTAAGAAGCCGGACAAAAGTCAAACTTATTTGATATCGAATGATTGCCATTTTTATTTTAAATATAAACTCAAAAGTTTATTTCTATTGAAATTGTACTTATTTTGTATATCTATCCTTAACATAAAATGTGCAAAGGGAGTTTCACATTAAGCTTCTGTTTTAAAAAACGAAATCACATATATTCTTTTTTCCAAATGTTCTGGCCACGAGCTTAACAATATCAAAATTGTGTAAATATTTCAGATACAATATTTTTTGCTTAGAGGGAGCACACACAGACGCTTTCTGTAGATATTTAATTACCGTAGTTGCTGTAGCCCAAATGCCAAATGCGAAAAGCAAACGCAACAACATTCATTTCAATTGCAACTCTTAGCAAAGTAAACAACAAAGCAGTAAGTCACAGGAATAAAATGAAATAAAATAAAATAAAGAGAGAAAGCTCCCAAAATAATATGAGGGAACACGCAAAATGTTAAGCCGCTTGTAAGCCGCAATGCAAATGCGGCTTTAATCAATTAAAAAATTTCAAAAGGCAAAAAGTTGGTATTTTACAGGCACATGTGTGTGTGCATATGTGTTTGTGTGTGTGCGTGGAAAAACAAAGCAAATCAAATACACAATTTGGGAGAAAAGCTGGCAATCGCAAAGGGCGTATGGGTAACTTTTGTGACCAGTGTTTTCCCTTACCTTTTTATACACAGAGACAACTTAAAAGAGTTCATATTTATTTAAAGTGCTGAATATAATATCAAATGTATATTTATTTTATTATGATTAATTTTCTATTCGTTATGACCATTTTTAAGGTTACAATTTTATTGTCTTATAAATCTTTCGGATCTGTAAGTGTTAAGATCCGGCAATGGTGATGCTGAAAAAATATATATATTTTATAGGAACCAAAATGTCTTGCCTTTTATATATATTTATGGTTTCCAGTAATTCTTCCAGTGTAACTGTCATGCTGGGAGCAAGGCTTTTGCCAAAAATTTCAACTTTCTGTCCCAGCCCCTACCCCTTGCCTTGCCCCTGTTGCTGTTGTTGCACTGCTTGTTGTTTCTGCGGTCTGTTGGCTTGACTTGACTTTTGGTTTTTCCCCTTAGTCCTGCTGAAGCCTTCGCTGGCTTTGTTTGTCCTTGCCTAATGTTGCTCATCATCCCATTGTTGTTGCTGCGCTGAGTCTTATTTATGCGAGATTGTTGCTGGTGTTGCTGCTGTTGCTATTGTTGCTATTGCCATTGCCGCTGCTATATGCAAAGATAATAAGATAAATGTTCTCCAAGGACTGGCCGACAACGTCGTCGTTGCTTATGCGAGCAGGACATTTGCACAAATGTTTTGTGATAATAAATATTACTCAGTGCCCCATCACGGGGACCGGTCGCTCGGTCCTTGGGCCAATGTTTAGGGACTTGGGCTTGTGGTCGTCCCAAAATGGCAGCCTGGGATCTCTGAGGGGGGCCGGGCATAAAAGATATTTCCAAAAATGTTGCATTTACGTTTGTATCGTGTCTGCGGTGCGGTCACGGGTCTGGCTCATATTTTATAAATGCCCTTCTTTCGGTAATTGAAATTTATTTTAAGTTTAATGTTATAGTTCAGACATTGACTAATAGAGGGAAATCATATTAGGGATAAGAAACTACAGACTATTGTTAATATAACAAAACAAATATGAAAGTAGTAGTTATTATAAATCAGTAATAAGAAAACATCAGAAATTCAATTCAATTTTAAATAAATCTCTCTTATAATTTAAATCCCTAAATTTATCTTCAACTTTGATGTGCTCAAGTTCTAGCTCTGCTGTTGAAATTTCACAATTTAAGTCCATCTACACGTACAGCACGTTTAGTGCTTTTTTTGCCAAACCCAAGCACCACTTCAGACTAATCTAACTAAACTTTTAAGTTATCATTTTGTAGTTTGCAACAATTTTTGTTTTCGTTGCTGAGAAGGAAATCAAATTAAGCAGACAATTTTGTTGGGCAGAGAGGGGTTAAAGGATAAACCGAGGAAAAGAGGAAAGCATGAAACTTATTTTCTAATGAATTTATAAAACATTTTGGAACATTTCGTTGTGCCCCATAGCAAAAGGAATTTGCATAATTGACATGTGCCGAGTTTTTTTGGTCAGAATAATATATTAACATGAGTTGGATTTCAAACGAAACTTGTAAGTCTATAGATGGAGAAATTCATGAATATTTAATATAAATATATTAGCTAATTTCAAATTTAACTATTATTATCCATAGAATAAAAAACTCATAATTCTCCTACCCAACTGTCGCTTTTAAGGCCCTACAAATAAGTTATCTGCGACAGAAGATTCTTTTATTTCTTCATGTTGTTTTAGGCAGCTCTTCCTTGCCGTAAACAAACAGAAATTGATTAACAAAATGAAGTGAAATGAAAGGGGATCGTAAAAGGAAATTCGCCAACATAAACAGAAGGAATGGGCCATAAAACCAATTGGTCATCCCCACCGAACCAGCCTGCCAATGGAGTGCAAAATATACCCAAAAGGCGGCAGGCTCGATGAAAAATTTATGCCTCACGTGATGGAGACACAGAAAACCAAAAAAAAAAAGAGAAAAATAAAGGACAAACAAACAGAGCACAGAGAAAAACAACAGGGAAACCCTGACGCCAAGGTCTGGGGCCAAGGGTAAGGGAAATGAAAAACCGTAATCATTTAAATGAAATTCAGAGAGGGAAAAGCCCGGCAAAGGAACCTCTGATTATCTGGACCTGAGGAAGTGGCTGTGGCTTTATAGGGAGTGCCAGTTTCAGTGGCACCATCAGTTTAACTCGGACAATGAAGCCAAGCGAGTGAAAAATTACAATTGTCACAACAGCAAATCGGTTTTTCATTGCTCGTCGCGCGAGCGAGACTTTTCACAGCGCATTGAAGTTGATATGAAAATAATTGCATGGAAATTTGCGCCACCGGCAGATCTATATCGCTCTCTCTCTCTTTCTGCCTCTGTTTTACTCTCTCTCTCTCGTATTGCCGGAGAATCATTAATCTTTGGCGAGATCTTGCAGGAATACGTATACGCCACGATGGCCAGCGACGCCGAGCTTAATGAGTTAATTTTCAATTCCATTGGCGTGGCATTAAGGGCGAGTAAAGGAAAAATGCAAATTCCACACCGCGTGGCATCTTGCATTCCTCTGTCCAGCCACACCCATTCCCTTCCCCCATCAACACCCGACCCCATCATTAGCCATTAGAGCGCCATTATGCGTTGCATGTTTAATTATGGACGTTTAGGGACGAGAAAAGAACGGGGAAGGAACCGTGAATACCAGGCAGCGTTTTAAAAATTCCATTAGATAACAGCTTTGATGACTTTCGAGTGGCTCGCAGCTATTTATGGTCGGCTTTGCCTTCAATTGGCTCATCGACTATTGATTGCTGGATATTGATAGTGAATGCATCCGTCTAGTGAATGCATTGATGATGCCAGTGTAAAGTTATAGCAAAGTTTGTAATATACATCAGGTGAATCAAAATGTTTTCAAAACGGTTTATGAATTTGATTGTTAATGACTTTTTGTCCTGATATTTTCAGCTTTATATAATTTTATACCAACAAAATTGAAACAAATGTTGTAACAATAATTGTCAAATCTTATTATTTATTCTGTTATAAAATTATTTAATCATATCTTAAATCTATAATTTCATATGGCTCTTTTGGTTTGTGTGTCGTTGACGCTGGTGTCATGTTGGCTTCGCAAATATAATAGTTCTCCTGATTACAGTATATGGTTTCCATGGAAAGAAATATTGGCTGGAGCTTTACACATTCATATTGCATATTTGGCTGGTACTGCGCCCATTTCAGATAAGGAGCCTCCATTCTGGAAGTGTGTGATATGAACTCATCGTCGGTATTTCTGATGTCCACCCAATAGGATTTGCAGGGGGTCAAGTTATCGGTGATAGCCTCCCATTCGTTAAAGTTTTGGATACTAACCAAGTTGGCATGCATGCTTTTACATTTATCCCTAGCATTATACCAGTCAAGTTTCTCACTATGCGAAATATAGTAAAATTTTGAACCAATCTTTTTTAAGTCTTTCGAAAAGCTCTGTGTAAATAGAAATAGAGAAAAAAGTAAAAACTGAAACTGAGAAATAATTTGATTAAACTCACCACTTCTCTAGCTTGACAAAAATGCCAAACAACGCCAACAACTAAGAGCACTAAAAGATGACGCATTTTTAA